>JAQPPZ010003509.1:2400000-3075045 GCA_028583015.1 Wollemia nobilis
ATGCTTGCTACATGATATATTCACTCATTTTTTGCATGGATAAGTATTTATGATCAATTTATCTCGTATGGTGTTTTTCTCCCCATTGGAAATGGGTGTCACTTGGTACCATATCATGCTAACATCATGCCACTGTACACAATGATAAGCTATCTAAATTTGGTGTTATCATGATGATGTCCATTGGGAGATATAATTTAGGGTGAAATAGGTTTTAATTAAGGTGCAAGTTAGCTTTATGATAAAAAAATTAGAAAACTTTAAACCTTTATTTTCTCCTTAGTTTATATTTTATAGGCTTGCTTCATGGTTCGCACCATGATTTTTTTCATGTGGTGCCTTCGTGTCTTATCTAATATAGCATTATTTCATATCTGATAGATCCATGACTTACTTAAAATCATTGTCTGATACTTTTGTGCCTTGCCCATGGTAGAAGACTCACACTGTATGTAAACTGAATCAATTATTTACTCATGTGAAAGGGTTACTTGTGTTTAAATATACTACCCATGATGATAGGATGAAAACTTCTTGAATGACATGTGTCTAAGCTTATAATACCAATGTCTTAGCATTCTCATAAGGCAAAGATTCTAAGGTTCCACATTTGTATTTTGCACCACTCATGACAATAGTCTATATTCTATCCCTTTGTGATTATTATCTATGACCATGAAATCAACTCATGACCATTAAGGTGATCGACGAGCATCCATATCTTTGCATTGGCACCTTTCCAAATGTTGTATGCTTAAAACTTCTATTGATTTTCCAACCCATGTTCTTAAAGATAAATAATGAGCATCCATATCTCACATGCTCAATATTTGAGGTAGGATCTACAACTTGTGACTTCTGCACTAGGTTTCACATGGTACACAATTCATATGCTTCATGCATTATATTGAATTTCTCATGCAAGAGCTTTGATAATACGAGTTGAAGATGACCTTCCGTAGAGTCTTTTTATGCAATGATGTGTGGCTTTAGTCATAGTATGAATTCATTATAGCCATAGACTTAGAAATTTTTCTAGTGAATATGCACCTATGAAATTCCACTATGGAAACAAACTACCAAAATTTTCTACATAAGCAAATTACAAAAACAAACTACAAAAATTAACTATGAAAACTAACTACAAAAATTAACTATGGAAACTAACTACAAAAATTAACTACAGAAATAACCTATAGAAACATATTTATAGGAATGTTTTAACTGCTTCCATTTTCTCTTATTTTTTTCCTTTCCCCAAACTATATTATATTCCTTTGCTCCTCCCCCAAACTGAAATTTTGGCTATATAGCCAAAACAAGATAAGGAAAGATTTTTTTATTTATAAGGGTTTATAGAAAATCTTATTTGTAATATATATATATATATATATATATATATATATATATATATATATATATATATATATATATATATATCATTATTTTATGGGGGGTATTACTTATTAATCTAATCTATCAAACAAGATTGTAGGATAATAAATCTTCTTAGAATGAGACTGTTTGTTCCCAATAGCAAAGATGTTTTGCAAAAACATTGATGTCTTCCTTGTCCTTTAATATATTCCAAGGATTTTGTAACAATATTTCTAATGTCCCAGAGATTAATTTCTTTGTTGTACTTCCTTTCGTATCATTATCGATCCCTTTATGAAAAATATAGTAACAATATTAAACCAATGTCAATTAACAATACTTTGGTTCATAGAAATAGGTCTTATCAAGGGTTGGGCATATTCAAAACATACTTTGGAAGAAGAAAGTAATATAGTCATTTTGGTGTTATCTTTGTTTCACCATTTTATTGCCCATTTTTATCACATACATATAGATATAATTTTAGTTTTTAGGGGTGCAAAGCTTTGGTCCTAAGCACTATATCAAAGTCATTATGGGAATTGTCACCCTATCCTTATTGCTTCACTCCCTTTTAGTAAGAAGAGTTAAGGCTTTGGAAAATCATACTACATAACCATTTGTATAGAAATGTTATCCTATACTTATTACCTTCTCTTTTATTTGGGAAGAAAATTAGAAATTTTGGGATTCACACTACATAACCATCTAGATGAAAATGTGGCCCTATCATTTCTAATTTTGCTTCCTTTTATTATTGTTGTGGTCTATATAAAATAAGGTATTTTACTACCTTTATTTATTAATTAGTGATACCATCATGACTATATGAACTTCCTTCTATGAGGCAAGAATATGTCTTTCCACATTGAATTTGATTTCTTCCTTAAAACTTAATATTATTATTGAAAAGTGATGAATGATAAGACGAACAAAATATTGTATGATATAAATCCATCATGAAATAAAGGAAGCATATTTTAAATAACATAGAGTGACATTCTAGTTCATATTTAAGAAATATTATTATTCCATGATAATGTTCTTTCATTGGTCAAGTAGTGTAAATGTTTTTACAATCCATCTTATTTACTAGTACTTATACATCCAAACAAGAGGACTAATTAGACTACATTATTTTTAATGACTACACTTATTTTCTTAGTATATATTATATTATAGAGAAATAATTTATTTAGTAAAAGTGTTATGTTGCAATAGGTAGAAATATAATTTCTTATTTAATAGTAGTTGATTTCATTTTAAAAATGCAGTGCAAATCAACTTGTTGCTTAAGGTGGTCTATAAATTCTTCTTTAGATAATGGCTTCCTATAGAGCTTAAATCTATGTTCATTAATTAATAATATTCATGTTGAATCATGAATGGTATTAATTTTAACTTTACCATTCCCAAATATTTCTTCAATCGCATAGGGTCCAAGCTATTGCATCCTTAACTTTCCTTGGAAATCTTGGAAGTGGGAGTCAAATAGCAAGGCTCAATATACAGGTTGAAATGTTCATGGTACAATATGTTTATCATCCATTTTTTCTTTGAACCTGCATTAATTTTAACTTGTGCAATAATTCTAATATTCTTTCATATAGAATATTTAATTGTTCCATCCTAGATTTTTGTGCTTGATCCAAATCCATATCATGTGGTACCATTGTGCAAAGATTCTATATTTCAAATTCAATAGGGATGCTAGATTTATTCCCATAGACCATTTCGTAAGGTGATAATCTTGTGGTAGTTTTCCAAGTTGTGTTATATGCCCATGTAGCTTATTTTAGTTTTTTTGCCAAATCAACCCTATTGATAGCTACAATTTTTGTTATAATATTTTCAAGTTCTCTGTTTGTAACCTCTACCTTTCTATTAGCTTGAGGATGATATGGTGATGTCTTCATATGTTTAATTTGATATACTTTAAAAAAATGCTCAATCACTTTAGAATGAATTTAAAATCTGTTGGTCACAAATCTGCCACAGGAAAGGATTTTGTATATATATGCGCCCTAGACTTGGCCAACATTGAAAGGCCGAGAGAAGGAGAAGTCTCCCGGGCCAATCTCCAGAGAGGGCTGGCTCCCAAACTACTCTAAACTGGTTTTGAAGATAAAGATGCAGGAAAGAAATGGGAAAAATACTGAAAGGAATGGAAATAACAGGAAAGAGATGGAAATATGGCCACAGGCCGAAGTGTGTAATTTTGGGCAGACTAACAGCAAGAATTTCACCAAATTTTATGACAACATCTAATAAAGGAAAAGCAGCAGAATTGAACTCACACCTTTGTTGAGATAACCTCCAGATCGCATTTCAGAATATACTCACTAACCAGCAGTGCTTGAATTCAACATGCAGAATTCAAAATCTAACAGCAAGATCATAAGCATGAACATAAATAACTTGTAAAATAGAGGGACATCACATACATAAGAATGCTTGCAAATTTTAGAAGCCGAGTCTCTTCTATTGATGCAGAGAACTTAGAGAGTTTTCTTTACAAAATGTCTAACCTCTTTTGCTTTAGATATACATGAATATTTATAGAGGTCTTCCCTCTCTCTTTTGCATCACAACATTTAAAACATACAACAGATTTCGAAGAGATGATCCGCAAAATGTGCACTAGAAAAGAGAAACAATCCCCTTAATCTGCCTCGGAGAAATGACATATTAAATGACCATTATCAGGGCAAGCTGGAAATTGTTAGGAGACCACGAACAGAACTTTCAATGCTGGAAGCATCTTTAATGTTGGTGGCATCGAAAATTGCCTCATGTTCTTCCATCTAGCGCACATCGGTAATCAGCAACATTTAATCTTTGAGCCTCTTTGACCATGATCTGAAAATCAGTTGGAGAGCTTTTACTTGATCCTTATCTTCTCTTCACATTCTCCTATGCAATCTTGAAGGAAAATGCAAACAGAACTGTATCGGGCCTTTTGTCGTTGCTTCTGTCACGAAAATGAGACAGGTCACGAAAATGCGACATGTCGCGAAATCGTGACACTTTTACCTTACTATCTTCTTTTTTGTCTCCAAGTCACGAAAACTCACCATGTCACGAAATCGTGACATCTTCTTGCTTCTGTGTCCTTTTCTTTTGTATACCCGCGAACAACATGTCACGAAATCGTGACATCTTTCTCTTCCTTTGCCTTCCATCTTCCTACAAACAATAAAAATGGGACATGTCACGAAATCCTGAACTCCTACCATTTTTCTCCTTCTATCACCAAACCAAGACATGTCAAATCACGAAAATGTGACATGTCGCGATATCGTCATCTTCAACAAGTCATGAAATCATGACATGTTTCTCCATTTGGCTTTATCTCCACAATATGTCACGAAATCGTGACATTTTTTGTCTTCGTTCACTTTGATGCTTGTAGGCCATGAAAATTGACATGTCACAAAATCGTGACATTCCGTACAATCTGGCCTCCTCGCTTCCTCCTCATGAAAACGTGACATGTCGCGATATCGTGACAATTCTTCACACTTGGCCCTTCTGCCCTGACATGTCATGAAATCGTGACACTTTCTTGTGCTTCTCTTCATTGCCGCTTCCTGTCGTGATATCGCGACGTCTTCCTCTTGCTTGACTTCATCTCCAAAAATGTCACGAAATCGTGACATCTTTCATGCCTTGTGTTTATCTGTCAGTCCTTCCCGCGATAACGTGACATGTCGCGATATCGTGACATTCCATACCATTTTCTCCTTGCTTGCTTTTCTATCGTGATATCGTGACATTTTTCATTGACATTGCCCTTTGCTGCTTTATGTCGCGATATCGTGACATTTTCTATCACTCTGCTCCATAGCCATCACAAGTCACGAAAACACGACATGTCGCGATATCGCGACAACTTTTCATTTTGATGTTCTCTCACCGCAACAAGTCACGAAACTTCAACATGTCACGATATCGCGATAGTTTGACATCCTTGCTACCTTTGACTGCGTTGACCGCAAAAATGCGACAGGTCGCAAAAACATGACATTTTCATGCCTTAGCTTGTTTTTTGGTACGGACGTCGCGAAATCATGACACCTTTGCTTTTTCACAAAATTTGTTAAGTGTCTTCACAATTTGAGCATTCTTTTGCTTGAACAGCAACAACAAAAACAATGTGGCAAAAATGCCAACATTCTTGGCGGCTCATGGGGTATACAGTTCTGCTGTATGCACGAACCTCAGGCCTTTATCCATTGGGCAACAGAGTCAAGAAATAGGAGGGACAGAAGAAGTAAATGCTGAGTGATGTTGGACGTCTCTGCAGGCTACTGCAACAAACTCTTGCTGGTACTCGGCACTTAAAAATAGGACCTGCAACAAAAATTATGGAAGAGCAGAACTCCCTTTATTTCTTTAGAACTACTGCACTTTGCCTAGCTCAGTTGAGCCAGGTAATCACCAGGTGCTGTGAAAGGATCTTCATGGCAGTAGAGAAAAGCACCTTAACTACAAAAATGGAAATGAATGGAGTGATGACCAGCGGATGCGCAGGCCATGGAATGGGAATGGGGAATGATGGAATGGTGGAAGATGGCGGAGCAGAAGTGGTAGAGACAGAAACAGGGTGCTACTGTGCTACCAGCTGCTATGAAATAGATAATGAAATGGAAGTGGATGGAATGGAGATGGTAGTAGGAACTGTGGCTGTGATGAAATACTCACAAGACAAAGGACTAGAAGAAAGGGAAAGTAGAAATGGGAACATCAGAGAGGGAAGTAGAAACAACAACAGTGGCTTGATTATGTACAGAAGAACAAGGAGTAAGAATTGTAGAAGAAGGAGTAGGAGAGGAAGGGAATGCATATGAGAAAGGGGAAGAAGAAGTAGAGGAAAGCCACTAACTTCTGGGAAGGAAAAGGAAAAAAGAGAAAGAAAAGAAACATACCTTCGGGCTCGTGTGCAAAAGGAGCCGAAGTTGACAAAAATTTTTTTTTTTTTTTTACCGATAATAGGCCTTCAAATGAAGACCATTAACTGGAATTGACATTGCATGACCATCCATATCTTGCAAGTAAAAATAATTGACCTGATTGGCCCCTATGATTTGAAATGGACCTTCCCATATTGCCTCAAACTTGTGATGTTTACCAGGCTTTGATTTCTTCTCATTCCACTTCAATACAAGATCGCCAACCTTAAAAGTCCTTTCAGAGGCCTTTTTACTGAACCACTTCTTTGTCATCCCAGCATGTTCTATAAAATCCTGGTAGGATTTCTCCCGTTCTTCCTCCAACTGCAAGAGTTGAGCTAATCTCATGTTCATTGAATCAGATCCCTCATCCTGATCATCAATCAAATGCCAAGCCTGGAGGGCCGGTAATTCAATATGAATAGGCAAAACCGCTTCTTTTCCGTATACCAATGAATAAGGGGATGTCTTGATGGATTTTTTCACAGAGATGCGATCAGCCCACAATGCTTGATTCAAAAGTAAGTGCCAGCTCCGCTTATTGTCACCAAGGGTCCTCTTCAAAATTTGAAGCAAATTCTTGTTTGTGGATTCGGCCAAGCCATTCCCCTACGGATAATAATTAGATGAAGTTTTCAAATAAATTCTATGCTTACCCGCAAATTCACTGATTTTGGCCCCTATGAAAGGAGTTCCATTATCTGTTAGAATCGCATCTGGGATACCAAAGCGAGTGATCAACCCTTCCAGAAAAGTGATGACCGTGGCTTGATCCACCTGTTTAGTTGGAATTGCTTCAGTCCATCTAGTGAAATAGTCAGTTGCAGTCAAGATATACTTGTGACCAGCAGATGAGTTAGGATCAATGACCCCGATAAAGTCTAGACCCCATTGCTGAAATGGTGCTTCTACTTGAATCGGGTGAAGAGGTAATGATGCATTCCTGGTTCTACCTATGTATCTTTGGCACTTGTCACATTTTTGACTAACTTTGAAGGCATCTGCAAAAAGAGTTGGCCAAAAATAACCTGCTCGAATAATATTTAATGCCATGGGTCTACCTGCATAATGACCTCCTGATAATCCATAATGGAATTCTTCTAAAACTTTCTCCTTCTCTGATTCTTTGACACATCTAAGAAGAACCCCATCAATATTCTTATAAAACAAGCCATTTGGTAGCAAGACATACTTGAGAGCTTGCAGTCTAAATCTTCTTCTCTGTGAGGCATTCAGATGTGAAGGACATTTTCCAGAATAAAAATATTCCATCAGCTCCTCTGTCCATTCTCGATCCACTGCAAAATGATTGTCAAAATTACAATTATCTACTATATCCTCATATTCATGAATTGAGGATCCAGAGGAAGCATTCTTTGCAAGCTCTTGGCACAATGCTCGACCTCGAACAAGCTTGGTCGGTCGGATCTCAACATCAAATTCCTGAATTTTAGAAACCCAACCAGCTCTCCTATCCCCAAGTTCTCCTTGTATAATAAAATTTCGGACATCTGGATGAACAACATAAACTATTGTTTTACTTTGTGAAACAAAGTGCCGAAACTTCTTCAGAGATTTCATTACCGCATATACTTGTTTCTCAATAAAGTTATACTTCTCTTGATGCGGTTGGATGACTTGGCTTAAGAAAGCAATTGGACGTTCATCTTCATCATCTCCCTTCTGTGTAAGCACCGCGGCATAAGCTTCTTGTTCACCAACGGCATAAAGGATAAAATCCTTGGAATAATCAGGATTCACCAGGACCGGAGCTTGAGTGATCCTTTCTTTGATCTCCTCAAATGATTGCTTCCTCTGCTTGGTCCATTTGAATTCAGCATTTTTCTTTAAAAGCTCTGTCATTGGCTTTATTACTTGAGCGAAATCTGCAACAAACTTTCGAACAAAATTAATTTGCCCAAAAAAAGACTGCAAATCCTTCTTATTGGCCGGCAATGGGAGCTTTAAAAGAGCTTGGGCCCTAGCTAGATCAATAGCTAGGCCATTTTCTGAAATTAGATGTCCTAGGAGCTTTCCCTCCTTTACAAAAAAAATTGACTTTTTTGGATTGATAGATATGCCAAATTCTCGACATTTTTCAAATATCTGTCTTAAATGAGATCCGTGGTCCTCCCTATTGTGAGAAAAAATAGTCATATCATCCAAATAAATCACAATAATGCGATTTAACAACTCACCAAAAGCCACATCCATTGCCCTTTGGAAAGTTGCGCCAGCATTTGAGAGTCCAAACGACATTCGTTGGTAAGCGAAGGTTCCCCATTTTGTGGTGAACGTTGTTTTGTGTTGGTCCTCATCCCTGACCCATATCTGGTTATACCCAGAGAATCCATCCAACAAAGAGAATCTCTGAGCTCCCGCAACCACGTGAAGAATCTGGTCAATCTGAGGCAGAGGATAATGATCTTTTAGCGAGGCTTGATTCAAATTTCGAAAATCAACACATAGGCGAATGTCTCCATTATTTTTCCATACCGGGACCAGATTTGCCACCCAAGTTGAATGCTTGATGGGGTAAATGATTTTAGAATCCAACATTTTAAGAAGCTCCACCTTCATCAGTACCTCAATCTTGGGATTGACTGGTCTCTGCTTTTGTCTGAAGGGTTTCGCCCCATCATGCAACTCAATAGTATGCTGGATTACATCTTTGTTATATCCCTTCAAATCATGGTAACTCCAAGCAACTATGTCAGGAAATTCATGACATAAATCTCTGATTTGTTCTAACTCCTCGGGAGTGCAATCTGTTCCAACCTTTATCAATTTTTGGGGACCTATCTCTAGTTCAGTATACTCCTTCTCATCTACCTTGATCCTGTGCTTCTCTGCCCTATCATTCTGGTCAAAAAGGCTTTCAAGTGTAATCAATCCTTTGGGGATATGATTATTCCTTAATTGAATAAGCCCTTTGGCTTCTTCCTCATCAAGCGTTCTCTCTTCCACAGTGCTTGCTTCTCTTATCAAAAAATCTACAATCTGTTCATCACTTTCGAATACTTGCCAATACATGTTCTTGTCCGGGACTGAAGGTCTGTAAACTAACCTTACAGTCTTGGGTTTCCTCACTACATGCTCAATCGGAGAGAAGTTTGCTCCAAGAGATGCTAAAACATCAACATGCTTATTCATCTCTCGTGAAATGGATTGAATATTCAATGCTGTGAAAGCCTCAAACAGGTCCCAAACTTTGTTGCGATACGCCTTTAGATAATGTTGCTTGGAGATGCACTTGTTTGTTACTTGATTCACAATCAATTCAGAGTCACCAAAAATCTGCAATTGTTCAATCCCCAATTTTTTTGCCTTCTTCAAGCCTAGGCACAATGCTTCATACTCAGCAGCATTGTTAGTACAACTCCAGGTCAGTCGATATGAGTATGTTTTCTATAGGCCAGAGGGAGAAATAAGAACAATCCCTGCTCCCGCACCATTTTTGCATCGTGCTCCATCAAAATACAACTTCCATAATTGATCGGGCACAGAGTCTTGACCAACTTGATCAGGAGGCAGTTTTACTTCAACCTCTTCAGGCTTTGTAATAGAGTAACAACCAATTTTAGTTTCCACCATGGCATTAAAATCGAGCATTGAAAATTCATCCTCTAAGTGAGGCTCATCCAGGACTTCATCTATCAAATCAGAATCTTCCAATTCTTCAGATATCATGTGAACAGAAGGTGTGGACTTTTCTTCTTCCCCCATCTTCTCTATATGAAAAGTAGAAGGCTTCTCATTGGAGATCCGAATTCTTCTCCCCTTGAAAGGAATTTCCAAGTGAGAATAATCCAGAGAAAGGTAGCCTCCCAGCTTGGCAGTAAATTCTCTTGACAAACACATACTGAAATATGGTTCTAGATCGACCACAACTATCTCCTGAATTACTGTAATCTGAGGCATACTATGTAGAACCATAGGAACATCCTTGATTACACCCACTATTTTCATGGGAGTCCCGTCCAACTGCAAGACACCAGGGCTACTTCTTGTATATTCCATACCCATGACTTCACAAACTGCCTTTGGCATGACAGCTTGTCGCAGCACCAGAATCAATCATGCAGCTTGTGCACTATCCAACCCTCCATCCTGAGTGACAAATAAAATGGGGGTGGTCTATTTTTTCCAGTGGCTGAAGTAGTTAATTTTTGAGCAAAAATCGTCTGGGTAGGATTCTTCTCACTATCTTTCATAGACTTCAATGATTCTTGCAATAGATCAACTTGACCAGGTAAGTGCAATGCATCATAGAGACTAACCTTGGCTGGAATCTTCTTCAATTCTTCAACAATATTGTATGCAGATGCACCAGACTCCCTCTTTTCATTAATGTCTTCATATTTGCTCCGATATTGCTGAGTGGCTTCTACCCTCAGCCTTTTAGTCAAAGATGGGTACTTGAGCTTTTCTCTGGCTCTGTCCTCTATTTCAGCTCTTGCCTACGAAGCTGAGGCTTTTTCTTGCAATCTTTCCTTTGCTCATGGTGGCAAAAGATCTTTCAACAGAACAGGTGAATCTAGCTTTGGTACTAAAATAGGA
Organism: Wollemia nobilis; assembly: GCA_028583015.1. Classification (NCBI taxonomy): domain Eukaryota; kingdom Viridiplantae; phylum Streptophyta; class Pinopsida; order Araucariales; family Araucariaceae; genus Wollemia; species Wollemia nobilis. The sequence goes on from JAQPPZ010003509.1 coordinate 2,410,890, forward strand.
GCTTTCATTTGTACTTGTTTCTTCTCATTCTGCATCTTAGGATCAGCTGGTACCCTCAAAGGTTCCATCTCTACTGGATCTACAGAGACTGGCTTCTTCCCGGTCCTCGTGAGAACTGAGACTTGTTCTTCAGATGGAACCATAAAATTATGATCTACCTCAGAAATCATATTAACTTGTCCTCCAGAAGAGCTTGCAGCCAATGTGTGCACATAGTTCAGATGAACCATACAAGTGTCTTCGCCGTGTGGATCATTACATGTGGAACACCAATATGTTCTTTCTGCAGGGCCAGCTTCCTCATTTGTCAATACAGTCGGGCTCTTTTTAGGCACTCTACTTGTTGAAGCTGCTTGTTCTCTAGTGATCGATGGAGGTTGAAATCTCCTGGGTTGGAAATCTCTCTCAGCCTGCTTCCTTTCGAGAACTGTGATTTTGTTTCCCATCGCTCTTATAGCAGAATTAGCCGATTGTACCTCTTGTAATAGGATTGTGAAAGGATCAAGATTTGAGGGCACAGGAGGTGCCGATAGAGGTAGAGGTGCTGGCGGTGTAGGTAATGCGAGGAATGAAGTGGGAGCTGGCAATTGCGGAATGATTGGTGCAGACAACTATGGAATAGTTGGAGCAGGGAGCTAGGGAACTGGAATGGGTGCGATCTGAGGCGCACTTGAGCTCCATGATGGAATGGGATACATGGAAGGCATAGGCTATGAAAATGAACCAGAATACAAATGCTTAGGAAGATCAGGTATGATAGGCATTGTTACCTTTGGGGGAAGCCTACCTATGGCAATTAAGTCAGCTTCTGCCTTTTGTGCTTGTTCGAATAGCTCTGGAAATGTAGTCACATTGGATTGCCGGACAGCCAAGCCGATGTCTGTGTTGAAAGCTCTAAGATAGTAGAATGCAGCTAGTTCATGAGCAGGCCGAAGACCATCAAGAATTCTCTGCCAGCTTCTGGTAAATCTGACATTGAAATCAGCTATCTCCTCCTGGGGGTGCCTTTGGATCGCATTGAATTGATGCAACAAGGAGTATGGATCAGCTTGTTCATGAAATTTTTTTACTAGTAGCTCTCCTAATTGATCCCATGATGCAATGGTGCCTGGTTGCAACGTTCGGTACCAATACAACAATTTGCCTCTTAGTGACAACACCAACAACTTTACCATCACATCCTCGTCCGTTATGTCATGGATAGCCGCCAAAGAGGCTACATCATTAATATGCTCATAGGCAGTTTTACCAGTACCATCATAGGTCGGCAAAGCTTTCAAAGCAGCTTGAGGGACTTGATTCTGTGCTGGTAAATTCAAGGCTCCCGAATCGTTCCATGCTGAGAACTTCCTTGGTGGAGGCTGTTGGGCCATTTGGAATGGTACGTATGGCTGTAGAGGTGGAAAACTAGTAGCAGTACTAGATGAATTTGAAGGAACAAAAAACACACCAGCTATTTGTGAGGATGTTGCAGAGGATAAAAGTGGTGGGGAGACCAACTTAGGATGTTCGCTTAATTTTTGGTTGTCAAGTTCAAAAAACTCAACGGGATTTTTAGATTTTTTGGCCTTCGATCTTGTGATCATGAAGTACAGCTTTCACTGTATCCACGTTCGGAGGCTTCTGGGTAATGCTGAGTCACCAAATGTTCTAATTATACAGCATGAAGGTGAACATTAAACCTTAATACTATTGGAAGTGAAACTTTCAGGGTCCCACCGGGCGTGCCAAAAATTGTTGGTCACAAATCTGCCACAGGAAAGGATTTTGTATATATATGCGCCCTAGACTTGGCCAACATTGAAAGGCCGAGAGAAAGAGAAGTCTCCCGGGCCAATCTCCAGAGAGGGCTAGCTCCCAAACTACTCTAAACTGGTTTTGAAGATAAAGATGCAGGAAAGAAATGGGAAAAATACTGAAAGGAATGGAAATAACAGGAAAGAGATGGAAATATGGCCACAGGCCGAAGTGTATAATTTTGGGTAGACTAACAGCAAGAATTTCACCAAATTTTATTACAACATCTAGATAAAGGAAAAGCAACAGAATTGAACTCACACCTTTGTAGAGATAACCTCTAGATCGCATTTCAGAATATACTCACTAACCAGCAGCGCTTGAATTCAACATGCAGAATTCAAAATCTAACAGCAAGATCATAAGCATGAACAGAAATAACTTGTAAAACAGAGGGACATCACATACATAAGAATGCTTGCAAATTTTAGAAGCCGAGTCTCTTCTATTGATGCAGAGAACTTAGAGAGTTTTTCTTACAAAATGTCTAACCTTTTTTGCTTTAGATATACATGAATATTTATAGAGGTCTTCCCTCTCTCTTTTGCATCACAACATTTAAAACATACAACAGATTTCGAAGAGATGATCCGCAAAATGTGCACTAGAAAAGAGAAACAATCCCCTTAATCTGCCTCGGAGAAATGACACATTAAATGACCATTATCAGAGCAAGCCAAAAGTTGTTAGGAGACCACGAACAGAACTTTCAATGCTGGAGGCATCTTTAATTTTGGTGGCATCGAAAACTGCCTCATGTTCTTCCATCTAGCGCACATCGGTAATCAGCAACATTTAATCTTGGAGCCTCTTTGACCATGATCTGAAAATCAGTTGGAGAGCTTTTACTTGATCCTTATCTTCTCTTCACATTCTCCTATGCAATCTTGAAGGAAAATGCAAACAGAATTGTATCGGGCCTTTTGTCGTTGCTTCTATCGCGAAAATGAGACAGGTCACGAAAATATGACATGTCGCGAAATCGTGACACTTTTACCTTACTATCTTCTTTTTTGTCTCCAAGTCATGAAAACTCACCATGTCACGAAATCGTGACATCTTCTTGCTTCTGTGTCCTTTTCTTTTGTATACCCATGAAACTGTAACATGTCACGAAATCATGACATCTTTCTCTTCCTTGGCCTCCATCTTCCTGTAAGTAGAAAAAATGGGACATGTCACAAAATCATGACATCCATACCATTTTGCTCCGTTCGTGCCTTCGTATCACGAAAACAAGACATGTCACGAAATCGTGACACTTTTCTCCTGCCTGTCTTTGTTTCCAAAAATGTGACATGTCACGAAATCGTGACACTTTTCCATTTGGCTCTTCTGTCTTCAACAAGTCGCAAAATCGCGACATGTTTCTCCATTTGGCCTTTATCTCCACAATATGTCACGAAATCGTGACATTTTTTGTCTTCGTTCACTTTGATGCTTGTAGGCCGCAAAAATTTGACATGTCGCGAAATCATGACATTCCGTACAATCTGGCTGCCTCCTCGCTTCCTCCTCGTGAAAACGTGACATGTCGCGATATCATGACAATTCTCCACACTTGGCCCTTCTGCCCTAACATGTCACAAAATCGTGACACTTTCTTGCGCTTCTCTTCATTGCCGCTTCCTGTCGCGATATCGCGACGTCTTCCTCTTGCTGGACTTCATCTCCAAAAATGTCACGAAATCGTGACATCTTTCATGCCTTGTGTTTATCTGTCAGTCCTTCCCGCGATAACGCGACATGTCGCGATATCGCGACATTCCGTACCATTTTCTCCTTGCTTGCTTTTCTGTCGTGATATCGCGACATTTTTCATTGACATTGCCCTTTGCTGCTTTATGTCATGATATCGCGACATTTTCTATCACTCTGCTCCGTGGCCACCGCAAGTCACGAAAACGTGACATGTCGCGATATCGCGACAACTTTTCATTTTGATGTTCTCTCACCGCAACAAGTCGCGAAACTCCAACATGTCGCGATATCGTGATAGTTTGACCTCCTTGCTGCCTTTGACTGCGTTGACCCCGCGAAATCGCGACATCTTTGCTTTTTCACAAAATTTGTTAAGTGTCTTCACAATTTGAGCATTCTTTTGCTTGAACATCGACAACAAAAACAATGTGGCAAAAATGCCAACAAGATCCATGGTCTGAAACCAATTCTCTAGGTACCCCAATGCATTGCATGATATACATGTGAATGAAATAAAATATAGGCTTTGCTTGTGCTCATGTAAAGGATTTTACTTCAACTCACTTGGTGACATAGTATGTGCACACAAGTAAATGTTTATTATATTTACTTCAAGAATATTTTTGTAAAAAAAAATCAATTCCCCATTTTTGGAATGGTTCGAATTTTATTTGTGGTACCAAATGCATCTCCATTGTAGGTGTAGGTTGACTAACCCTTTGATAAGCATCACATCGATCGAAAAACCTATTGGCATTCCTATGAATAGTAGGCAAAAAATAACCAGTTTAAAGTATTTCTTTGAGCAACATAATGGCCTCCACAAGGTTCTACGTGTGCTACATGAATGATGTCATCTATATCATATTATTGTACACATCTCCTAATAACATGGTCATGGAAATACATAAACAATTCCCCATTGATGTACATATAAGGGATATTTTTATGTACTAAATTTCTACACTCATATGATGTAAAACTATGTGGTATTTTTCATGTTACCAAATAGTTTACAATATCAACATATCGAGTAAAAATAGAAAGAGCAAACAAATATTCATTTGGAAAATTATCAAGAATTAACTCATCATCATCAAATGCATGCATATGAGACAAATTATTTGCAATGACATTATCTTTACCTGCTTTATCTATAATTGTAACATTAAATTCTTGCAATAAGAGCAACCATATAACCATTCTTCCTCCCTATAATTTTGTTCATTAAATATTTAATGGTAGAGTGATCAGTTTGAGTACATGTTTGAGTTTATTAATGGCATGAACTACAACTAAGAATTATTTTTTAGTAATTGTATAGTTAAGTTCTACCCCATGAAATTTTTTGCTCACATATTAGATGATATAAGGTATTTTTTTCTCAATTTATTGTAATACTTATCTTATTACATAATCGAAAGCATCACAATATATATGAAAGGGTAATTTCCAATTTGGTCTCCTTAAAATGGGAGAAATAGGCAATTTGTCTTTTATAAGTTCAAAAGCTTTTTGAATTTCCTCTATCCAATTAAGTTCACCTTCCTTTGTTAAGAGATTAAGCATAGGAGAGGTAATTTTACTAAATTATTTAATTTTTTTTTTGTTAAGTAAGAGAATATTATAATTAACACCGGGTTTTAACTGGTTGACCCAAAACCATTTTACAGAATAGGGTCCACTGACCAACTGGACAAAGGCCAAGCCCTAAAAGTTTAAACTGACAATAAAAAGGGCCAAGACCTACTCTTCCAACAGAATACAGCCAAACTAAACTATGGAAGCCTAATATTATGGCCATCAGAAAAGAAAGACGCAAAATAGAACTAACAAAGACAAAAACTAATCATGCAAGCACCATGCAGAGTAGCTTGTGCCCATATAAAAATAATAGAATATGGTCAAAAAAACATCCCATAGAATGGACAGCCAAGAGGCCATAAATTCTTTAATGAATCTACAATAATATCCTACATATCCTAAAAATCTCCTTACCTTATTTTATGTCTTTGGAGATTGGAAGGATTCAATGACTTGGATATTTGTAGCATCCACTTTAATACCTTCCTTAGATATAAAATATCCTAAGACAATTTCTCCTCTCATCATCATGAAATATTTTTTATGACTCAAGGAGAGATTTTGTTCTTGGCCTCTGATAAGAAATTTTTGTGATCTCAACAAGGTTTCTTCAAAGGTGTTACTGTAAAATATGAAGTCATCCATATAGATTTCTACACATTCATTGATTAATTCAGCAAAAATAGCCAACACAACCCTTTGAAAAGTGGCAGGTGCATTACATAGCCAAAAGGGTAGAACTTTCTAAGCATAGGTACCTATAGGACATGTGAAAGTTGTATTTTATTGATTTTCTTCTACTATTGAGACCTGATTGTACCCATTAAAATCATCCAAGAAGCAAAAGTACTTCTTTCGAGCCAAGGTATCAAGGACTTGATCAATAAAGGGTAAAGAAAAATAATCCTTCTTTATAACCTTGTTTAATTCCCTATAATATACACAAATTATCCACTTAAAATTCTTTTTGAGAACCATCACAAGTGGTGACACACTTTGGCTATAAAAAATTGGATATATAAATCTTGCATTCAATATCTTAATAATATCTTCTTGAACTATGTCTTTCATGGATGGATTTAGAAAATGTTGTTTGATGTTTCCGAAGAGTGTCTACAAATTGTGACTCCTTTATTATTGTGAGTGCATTAAGTTTCAAAGTTTTTCTAGGTGTAATGTCTATTTGTTTGCAGTTCTTAGTACTTGCATCTATTCCCATTATTTCATGTTTAATAACATTTAATTTATAGTTATAGGGCACTAATTAATAGGATTAACTTGTACATGCTTCATCATGAGACATGAAAAATTCAAGTAGAAAACTAGTTTTTTGATATTTATCTTCATCTTAATCATCTAATAGTAGTGATAGTGGTCCTTCAATATCTTGTTATAAATGTTAGCTTAATACATTAATTGATATAGTCTGAATATCATCCAAGTCATCAGCAAAATCATACCAGAGTTGTTTTGAAAAATCTTCAACATATATCCTTAGTGTGCTTACCATTAGAAAGTCATATTTGTAGATCTACAACTGATGTAGGTATTGGTTGTTGCAAGCCATGGGTATCCTAGAATTAGGGAGTGTCCCCCTAATTTCTTCTTTGGTTGTAGAACCACAAAGTCTACATAATACTCCCATGAACTTACAAAAACTATAATGTCCTCTAATTTTCCTTCTAGTTTAATGGTAGATATGTTTGCAAGTTGAAGCACTATAGAGGTTGGTTGTAATGTATATACCCCTAAATATTTTATTGTTTCTTTGGTCATAACATTTATGGCAACCCCTAAATCTACTAATACATTATGCAAGGTTGTTTTACCAATGTGAACTATGAGTATAGGTACTCCAAGATCTGCATATTTTGGAAGTAACTTTCCTCTAGTCATTATCTCAAATAATTGTCCAATAACTTGAATGTTTTGGGATTTATTTTTCTTTTCCTTTGTAAATATTTTGTGCACATACTCTTTATTAATTTTGAGTAAATGTGAATATCCTTGATAGCTTGCAAAGATGAATTTTAATGGTAATATTTTCTAGTTTTTGAAGGAAATTGAAAGTCGGTTTAGAGGGTTCTTTATTTATTACGAATATTTTAAGAAATGGAATTTCCATTTCTTTCCTTTGAGATATTTGAACCTCTTTTTCTTTTCTGGTATATTCTTTGGTAAATTTTCTTTCTCATATTCTAATATTTCATCTATTTCTCCTTTTCCAAATGAGTTTTGGGTAGGTTACTCAATTTCTATGAAATTCAGTCTATTGTTATCTAACACCTTTCCAGATATTAATTATTTCTATTGGTAAGGTACCACAATTATTACACATGTTTCGTTGGATTCATATAACTGTTGAACTATTTTTTTTATTATTAGGATTAGATATTGGTTGAGATGGTAAGTATGGATGCTTGGGATGATTGTTCACATTATTTGGAGGTGGGAGGAGTCTATTTTGAGTTTGGTTTTGAGGGGTTTGTCCCCTAAATTGATTTTGAAAGTTTTTTATTAGGGTGGTCCCTGAGACCAACTAGGCCTTCCTTGACTATATTGGCCACTCGTGTTCCAATTAATCATATTTTGACCTAATATTCCTTTAATCTATGGTGGTGGAATCCTATATGAGTTGGACATAAATTGAGCCCATGGAGGTATATTCCATTCTTGATTATTTGGGTAATTATATGGGTTCCAATTTGTCAAATTTGATGCATTTGATCAATGGTTAGGTCTTTGCTAGTTGGAATACTAGAATTTGACCAATTAGATGGGCCATTGAATGGGCCATTTCTTATTTGGGCTACAAAATAAATATCCTCTGATTCCTCAACTTTAGGTTATTTTATAGCAGATTTGATAGCTAAAATATAATTGCAATTTTTAGTACTATGATTCTTGTCATAGATTTTATAATTAGCAAAAATGTTGGAGATGTTTGTGATTTAAAGAGGACATTCCCCTAGATTGTATTTTTTCCTACATATATGACAATATATATCTTCAATATCTTTCTCTTCTAATTTATTTTTTATGAGGTCAAGATATGTAGTTAATGTACTCAAAAAATTAGTCTTCAAAATTTTCAACATGTTACTAATTTCTACTCTTGTCACTCCTCTTGTGGATGAGTATTTCTTGTTTCTAAGTGGCTTATTCCTTGAATAGTTATTGCAAAGATTCACAATATCTCCAAGTGCCATGTAATAAATATCTCCCTTAGCCATAAGATTTAATATGTCAAGGACATCCTCTTTTAACACTTTGACAAAATGCTCCTTTAATATTATTCATCTAGCTCGATATTGACTCTAGATCCCACAAAGTAAAATATTTCAAGGTAATCTTCAAGGGATTATTCCTCTCATTGGTTCATATGAAATAATTCAAATTTTTTGTCCCTAAATCTATAGGAATATTAATATATTTCAAGGAACATATCCTTAAATCCATTATCTCCATCTCATTATATACAAACACTCTCACCTAAACCCATGAACCATATTAAAACTACATCCTTAAGTGTAGAGAGAAAAAGTCATATTTTGTTCATTAGTGGTGTAGAAATAAGCTTGGCACACCACTTTGAACTCAAAAAGAAAATATTACGAATAATCATTTGGTTTCCCATTGAATATAGGAAAAATAGCAACATATACAGGCTTTGGTTCTATCGCTATCCTGTCATCTAGAGAAGGAATCAGATAGGTAAACATTTTTATTTGCCTACTTATTCTCTAGTTTCCTTATACTTTTGTGTGATCACTATTCCTTTTCTTATTCCCTTTTTAGTTTCCATATACTTCCCCATGTTCACTAATATGGTCATCCATGACTAATTGAAAAAATTCTAAGATTGGACCTAGTATGGGTTTAGAAAAGATAACAAAATGATCCATATGATTATCAAATTTAGGTCCTAATAATAGAAATGTTTTGGTATTTTGATCAAGTAGAGCTAATGGAAACATGGGTTTCTATTTTGAAGAGTCCTTATTTATTACAATATCAGTCTCTTTTAAATTAGTAATGTCAAGCTCTTCACTAGATTCTCTTCTAAAGTTTTCTTCTTGTTTTTCTTTGTAAACTTTCATGAACCTTCCTTTCAAATCTCTAGGTCTATTCATAATTTTTTAAAACTCCTAATCTCTACAACAAGTTTGAGTTTATTACAATAATTTAATCCTCTCTAAATAATTTATGGACATTATTGATTGGTTCTAATTGTTCAAGGATAATGTAATTCTCTTCTTCAAATGTAAAATATTACTTTAAAAGATGAATCAATTGAGTAATAAAAACTTTTCCTCATATAACAATAGAGTTTTCAAACTATAAATTATGACACAAATATCTAAAGCATATAATTGTAGGTTCTTAATGATATCTTTTGCTATATTCTATATTCACATCTTTGTTTTATATGTCTACTAAGAAATTATAGACAATAAGAGAATCCTCAAAGTAATGATCATAAGGATATGTAGATGAGTTTACACTTGCTCTTCTATCCCCTAACCAACATTCATAACTCCTCAAGAGATAAAGGTATGGTGAGTGATAATCTACACCTAGGGCCTTAGTTATATTGATCCTCTTAATTTTACCCAACTCTTTTGATCTTTACCTAATAATATCAAGGTGTTCCCACATATAGTTCCACTATTTCCAAGATGACCTATGTCTTTGTTCAAAAATTAGGTTGATTTATTGTTCTAGAAATAGTCTTCTAAGGTCTATTAATGCAGACTGAATAATGCACCTTTCCACCATTAGCAACATATACTTCTCCTTTTTTTAGTTTTCAATAATTCTATTTTTTTTCTTTTCCTTTTTGTTTTGTTTTTAAAAAATGTAATCCATAGAAACTAAAATTTAGATAAATCTTGTTGCAATTAAAACCATATTTTAAATACAATAGTAAATTTTAATGCAACAAGAGAAATTAAAATACAATCTATAGAAACTAAATTCTAGAGCAATCTTGCTGCTATTAAAACCAGATCTGAAATAGAACAAATAATTTTAATGCATCAATTTTACTACTATTAAAATGCAATTCACAAAAAGTAAATTCTAGAGTAATATTATTGCTATTAAAACCAGATTTGAAATACAATAGTCAATTTTAATGCAACAAGGAAAATTTAAAATGTTGTTACTACTTAAGTTTAAGAAAAAATCAGTATGAAGTTTTTGTACCATTAAATTGTATACAAGTAAAAATATTTCCAAACAAAAGATGTAACAACCAAAAAATGTTGAAAATAAAGGCTAAATTGTTATCACTACTTGATTTTACAAAACACTCGGTATGATCTTGTTGCACAACTGACTTGTATAAAGGTAAATTTTCCAGACCTAAGATGTATCAACCATAAATTTTGAAAATAACTTGCTGAAATTAAATGCTAACTAGAAAGCAATAAAATCGAACCTAAGAAAATGGAACTTGGAAATTCTAAAATGAAGATACTTGTTGGAACTTCTTCTACCACTCTTGACCTGAATGCACGTAAGTCCCCTTCTAACACAATCCAACAATCTCTAATAAAATATTATGGCACTATTCTCGTTGGCAATGGTGCCAAAATATCGAGTTGTAATATCTCACACTTAATTGTCAATCCAAGTTAGATTTAAAGAATAGTTATCCCATATCTATATCCATAATTCTAACTATTGACTTTGATTCCATTTTCTTAGTTTCTGGTAGAAAAGTAAATATTGTAATAAAAAAAATACTAAAATTATACTTAATTTAAGGAATGCAATTATGAATTAATCTAGATTTTTGTGTGGATCCACTTTATGATTTAATAATGCATTATCTATTTTATTATATTTTATAATTCTATAATATGCAATTTAATTGAATTTATGTTCTAAGACTATTCTACATTCTAACTAAATCTATTGTATTTCATAAGGAAAATAGCAAGGGACTAACCTTTCCCGGAGTGGACCTTACCCAATTTCTCCTATTTCTACTCCACTTTACTTCAGAAATTTATATTCATTAATCTAACTTAATACTACTTAATTCATGTGTGCAGGAAAAATAAATGGAAACTACAACAATGAGCAAAACATGCAAGAGATACAAAATATCAATGCTATATTCATAGAAGACAATGCTACTGATATCTTATTACTTTATTCCAAACTCCATTCATACAATGTAACAATATATTTTTCCGTATTTTATAGGGAATAGTAGATAGACAACAAATAATTTTTAGGGTCTTTACATTGTAATTTACAATGTTACACTAAGTCCTCACAATAGAAATTTTCAATTTCTTTTTGTTACATTTCGAATGGTCTCATATTGGATGCTTAAAATTACATAACCAAATATTATATAATTTTAATAATCTAATAACTGGATTGGACTTAATCAAATAGATTTGTTGTTTCTTTAGGAAAGGATGAATTTATTACAATTTACAATCAAAACCATAATACAATTTATACAATAAATTATTATAGTCAACAATAAGATAATAATTATTATCATGTCAACAATACACATACTATTCAAGCTATCATCCTACGTGGCACATTCATTGCATAAATTAGTTTTATGCAATCAACAGGTTTTTGTAGATCATATCAGTAACATATTTCTATAGATGGTTTCAGTAGTCATTTTCCATAGGTGGTTTTAGTAGTCATCCTCCATAACATAATTTAGCTAAAATTTGCTTGAAGATTCCTTGTGAACCACCTATTTCATAGATTTGTCTAAAACACAACATATTCACATAATTTATGTAAAATTGCAAGCATACAATACATAATATTTTATAGATTATATTTATCAAAAAGTTATATAAAACATGCACGTTATTTGATAAAATATATTCATAACATGGATATTTGTAACCAAAATGTGAAAATAATACTACATATTATAGTCATACTTCGATGGTCATTAGTAGGTTTAAAAAATCTTAGTTTGAATTGAGTTATCCTAATCTTAATTGAATCAAGTTTTCTTTGCATCATAGACTATAAATGATCAATTCTTTATATCCTATTATCTAGCCTAGTATGCTAATAAGATACAAAATTATAAATATTAGACAAAATATTCAATGGAAGATGCTAAGAACCTTCATGAAAGAGAGTGGGTGGGTTATTCATGGTTTCTAAACAAATTAAATGTCTAGTTCAATTTTATTGATGTGAGATAATATTTTATGGTGCTTACCTTGACTCATTGGTTGGTGTTTCTTTCTACTTATGCATATATTCTTACATGGATATGTACACTATACATTGATTTTATGATGTAGTTAGATATTTGGAGGATATTTAAATTCAATTAATTTTTCTAGTAACTCTTGAGTGTCATAATTAGAACACCATATAGCTCATCAGTAATTCAATATTTTATTAATAAATAAATCACACAGATATTTGGATGCACTTTATGATATGGCTTCATGCATGATGGATGATTGATCTAGTTTTTGTGCCTTTATTAGAACAAGTTGTGGATATTCTAACCAAGATCATTCCAAGGTCACATTTGTGCACTTGTTGGAGCTACTTTTTGTAGAAGAGTGTCCCTTAATGGGTATGAAAAGTACAAGTCTCTCTCCATGTCCTTCATTAAACTTAAGGGATATATTGGAATATATACTTGTTAAGCTAACCTATGTTTACATTATATTATTAATATTATCCTTTAGTGCCCATATAAACCTTGAACAAGGTAATTTTATAATATTTTATGAGTTTTTTTTTTTTTATTATTAAAGCATAGTATCACAACCTTGACCTAGAGGTAACTTCTATTTGAGTATAAATACTCTAACATATCAACCATTATGTTATAATTTAGAGTATAATTCTATTAATTGATAGTTAGAATTTTGGTGTCCATGGATACCACCATATGTTCGATATTATTTTGGTTTGCATGTATTTTTTAGAAATACTAACTAATGGATTGATTCCATCCATTTCCATAGATATTTTTAAATCCAACATACTTATTTTTATTATTGAGATATTATCATATAAATTGAAATCATGTTGTGGTTGGGGATGAGACAACTAAAGTTTAATTATAGCTATGCAATCCTTTGACTCATTAACGGTATATATATCTAACATGTTGAACTCTTACTTGATGTCATTCTTAAGTCCACGACAAAAAGCTAATACCACCACCATTAAATACAAATAATAGGTACATGTGATTAGGACCATGAACTCACTATAATAATCTTCAACAATCTCATCTATTTCTTCTACATCAAATAAACCACAAGAGAAATAGGAGTCCTTATCAATATTGATAAAATAACATCTTCTTGAACTCTAGCTATAATATATGGAAACCATAAAACTTAAGTTCCTAGGGTTTCCATTGATAGGATTACGTATTATGCTTAGAAGAGAACAATATGATAAATTATAACATAGGTATATAGTGCAAATACATGAGTGAACAAATATCCAAGTACATGAAATTCACCAATAACCTAGATAAAGGGTAAACAAATATCCAAGTAGTAGATGTAATCGAGTCCATGGAACTATTAGCAAGAGTCATTGTGTTGCCTAAATGTAGGGAAGATAGCTTATCAAAGCCATTGAATGTGGTCTAAGGGTTGGAAATACTATTTGGATATGGATTAGACAAGTGTAGAGTGGTGAGATAAGTGATAAGAGTATCTTTTTGATGCCTTTTGATGCCTTATGATGCCCTAGCATTATTTTGTCTAAGTATCTAACCAATAGTGAAATATACTCAATGTTGGTATGGCATCATATTCGGTTGCTAATTCACCTAAAATTGATAGGTAATACAAAGATTTTAAAATTACTTTTCCCTATTACCTCAAGTAGTTAGCGGGATATGTAAGTTAATAATATTACTAGAGAGGGGATAAGAGATTGTTGGGGCAACATGGGTGAATGGATTTGTTGGTTGGGGATGTTGTAGGACAAAGGGGGCTACCCAAAAGTGCTTTTTGGAATCTACAATCCATCCACCCTAAAATAATTAGTGGAGTGAGTTACCTCTTTGAAGAAGTTTAAGTCAGCAAAGAAATTTGGAGAAGAGGCCAAAAGAGTTACCATAGTCCAAGAAACTAGTGATCGTAGAGCCATAAGAGGGTGAGGAATGATCATGCTAGGTAGGGATGGTAGAGTCCCAGGAAAAAGTATAAGAAAATATAAAAGTAACTCAATTAAGGGTATAGGAGCTAGAGAGACAAGTTACAAAGCCATGGTTGCAACTAGTGGTTCCAAGAGGAGAGGAAGAGGAAGTGCAAGGGGAGGAAGCAAATTGACTAAGTGGTGTGGGAAAGGTATTCCATGTGACTACTCATAGACCATTGATAGAGGTAGGTGTAAGTAGCACCCATGCATGGATGGTGAATGTAGAGAAAAGAATAGAGTAATAGGGGATAAACCAATAGGTCTAGGGAGATGTTAGAGATATGAAAAGTGGTAGCTCTTAGTGTATCTCTAGAAAGGGAAAAGTGAATTGATGCAAATTTTTGAGTTATATAGTGTAAAATTAGTAGATGAGAGAGAGTGATCATATTTTGGAAGTCCAATATGGAAAGGATATGGGTGTAGAAGGAATGGATATAGGAATCCATAGTATGAGAGCCAAAAGTAGTAGATGAGATCACATAGAAGGTATGAATTGGGCATTTGTAGCATGTTAGTCTAAGAGAAAATATGGGAGCATTGGGGGCATAGATTTAGATTTTTATTGTATAAAATCTTAGAGTGAAGGGAGAGATGATGCAAAAGGTATGGATATGGGATTTGACAACACAAAATACTAGAGTGGAAGCAACAAAGATTTATATGGAATGAAAATGATAATATAGAATGTAGAGAAATAAATGATAGATGTAAGCACCCTACTTTTGACTCTCATACTTTTGCTACCTGAAAGCACGAGATTCCGGTCAAAAGAAACACCAAGTGCAATTGCATTCAAAGTTAAGCACGCCTAAGTCCTAGGAATGTACATTGCATGAAACGAAAAGAGACATGTTGTAAGAGACGCAATAAGATAAAGAAAAACAGCCCTTTCATTAATTTCTTTCGATCTCTGTTACAATAATGCCTCCTCCCTTTTCAGGGGGTAGGAGCGCAAATAGGGTTTGATTACAATCGCTGAATGGTTCCTCCTTCCGCGTGCCCACGATTGCACTGGGTGGGCTAAGATGATGTCGTCGTTGATGTTGATGGGTTCTTCGCCTCTGCTACTTCTCCTGCAAACAAAGAAATGATCAAGACGTTAGTAGCACCTGTTGCAAATGAAAAGCATTCTCTCTCTAAAACTAACAAAATATGCATATGAATATTTGCCTGAAACCATGAAAACAGTGAATCCAAATTGCTTCAAAATCTGACAGAAGGTAAGAAAAGTTACCAGAAGGCAACTGCCACTAAGGAAGCTGGCCAATTCACCTTAAACTGGAATTCGTCCCTGGCCAGGACGAATTCTGACTGTAATTCGTCCCTGGGTGGGATGAATTCTTCTGAATATGAGAAATCGACCTGCTGCTGCTCCAATGTCGGATCTCGGGACCTGAAAAACTCCTGCAAATAGGGGGTTAGGTAATTGGGGCCATTTTGGGACGACCCAGATGGTCGGATTTTCCCAATTTGGCCTCCTCCCTCGGGAATTTAACCTTGACACCTGCAAGTTAGCGAAACGATAAAGCAATACAAAACACCCTAAACTATGACCAAAAGCTACAAAATTGCAATTATAGACTAATCAGACCTAGTAACATAGAATGCAATCTAAAAAATAATCTAAAGTGCTCAAAAACTAAAATTAGAACTTGGGGGTGCGGGGATGCCCAAGTGGGCCTCCCACCGTTGGCCCTCGATTTTGGAGCCAATCCACCAAGGATGGGCCCAAAACCTTTTAGGATTGGGGGGTCGGCGAATTGGTAGGTTCAGATGTCCATGCGTCGGATTTGAGTAAGGTTCGAGCTTCCAAAGGCCACCCAACAACCTCCCTTGCAAAAGAGATTGATGGATGTAGGAAGGTGAACAAAGGAGGACGCAAGTGAGTCTTCAGTTCGGCAGCACTTCGTTGCTTGAACACTCCTTCCACCTGCATGTTTTGGGTGAGAAAAGTCCCACCTTTTATAGACCCAAGGGGTCTCTTTTGGGAGGGAAGCACAAAAGCCAAGTGTTGGCCATGGGCGCCATGTGGCAGTCTTGTCTTCCCATGAGGGAGGGGAGTCTTCCCTTGACTTGAACTTTGATAAATGCTTCTTGTAACAGTCCTCCAATGGCCCCTCTGTCCACTTACACATGTGTGCAAGGTAGGAGCCCTTAACTGACTGTTCTGGGCTGCCACTTGGCACCATTTGCCTTTTTGCCCGTTAAGCTTAGAATTCGTCCCACCCAGGGACGGATTCAGAATTCGTCCTGGGGTGGGACGGATTCTATTTTGAATTCGTCCCGGGGTGAGACGAGTACTGGGCAAAGTGTCCAAGTGTGCCAAATTGCTTCTTGACCTTACAAAAATTGCTAGGAAAGTGGTTAAAGCCACTGTTTAACCTCTGAGGGCTGCCCTGGGGGCTGTGTTTGTCAAAGCGATCAGTGTTTGCAGTCACATAATCGGATTGGTGCTATTTTGGTGTCTACACTACCATGCTATAGATATCCAATTCATACCTTCTATGTGGTATCATCTACTAATTTTGGCTCGCATACTATGGATTCTACCCTAGAAAGAAATGATAGATGAAATCACCCTAGTTATGAAGAGTAAGGGAAATGAAAATGTCATAGTTGTTTGGGAGGGTGAATTCAACATGGGGGAGATACTAGTAGGATATTACCATGCCTTAGTTGACTATTCATTTAGTTATTTGTATTATGCAAGTAGGGATATGGTTTTCTTGAGTAATGAGAGTAGTTATGAGACCCTAAGTGACTCAAACCCTAGGAAAACAAATATTGAGGATATCATGTTACATAGTGATAATGTGAGACTAGAAAAGGATAGAAGAGGTATAAAAAGCAGCCACCCTAAATTTTGGAAGGAAAAATTTGGGGCAAAAGTGAAAGGGGAGAATACTATGACTAGTTCACAAAGGGTAAGAAATATCCCAAGCATCTCCTATAAAGAGTATAGGAGAATGCTAAAGAAAAAGGAGTGTCTAGAGCACTGAAAAGAGAAGTAGAATCAAATAGATCTACATCAAAAATATGAAATATAACTAAAATTAATAATAAAGGATAGTATTTAAGACGAAGAAAATCTCCAATCAAACATAAATGAATCCCATAGGCAGATTATGATGATAGGTTATCTAGTGTCTAATCTATTGCAATGTGGGCCATTAGCTTGGTTATATTCTCTAATGTTGTGGAAGTAGTTTATTTTGTATAATATAAGCATAATTATCTTTATGACCTATAAGTTATATCTACCTAGAAATATCTAGGATGCATACTGCTTTATACTTGTGCACTACCATGATTTATTATGAGAATTGTATGTTCACAACTATGTGGTTTGGCATATGATGTGATGAACAGCCAATCTAATCATTGGAAAGCTAGAGTTAAGAATATTTTTATTGGTCATAAAAATGGAGGTAAACAAGATAGGGTAAAAAAAATTATATAAGGAACAATAGAAAGAAAAAGCATTGATGGTGTAGGCAGAGCATCCAAACCCTAATCTATTAATTTAGAGATATGATGTTATGGTAAAAGATATTATATATTCTACTAGGATGTTAATATCAACCCAATAATATATATAGTGATAATAGGAGGCAACCATTGAGTTTTTAGAGGAGGTATTAGGGAAAAATCTCAAAACATTTGATGAATTTTCTATGTCACTATAGAGAAGAGAACTGATATCAAAACCAAATTGGGTAGCCACTCAAATGAGGGCAACAAGGCTAGAAACATTCCTACAAGAATATGGGATGACCTAGCTAGATCAAAAGTTTAGAATTACTTAATTATGGTATCTGGTGCCAAAATATTAGAAGGATTTTGAGGAATATATGGAACATGTCTAGGTTGACTATCAGAGTAACACTTAAATTTATTAAATATCATATGTGGATGGATGAACCCATAAAATAGGCTTATGATTATAGTGATTGGGTATCTTTCTATTGGTCTAATAGGAAAATAAAGAAATATATGTGGAGACACACCCATGTAATGATTATAAATGAAAATCATATGTTTTGTAGATGGAATCATGTGTGTTATTTGTAATTTGATGTGTAATAAAAGTGGAGTGTTTAATGTTTGGATTTATATTAATAAGTGTTGCATTTTCTTAATTCTTTCACCTCTCTATGAGCAATATAAAGGTTTTTGTATGATGTAAGTGATGTTTTACCCTTAAAAAATCACTTGAGATTATATTGAATGGACAAGTGTTTAAGTTATAAAGGGTTAATTCCTATGTAAGAGGTTTTAAGAAATCAACTATGCATTATGAATAATATGTCCACTGAAATAAAAGTTTCAAATAGCTCATTCAAGCAAGTGTTTCAAGAATCTCATCACAAGGGGTTTTTGAGAAAACTCATCCAAATATGTGTTTTAGATAACTCACCTAAATGGGTGTTTCAAAAAACTCACCAAAATGGGTTTTTATAAAGCTTATCCAAATGGCTATTTTAGAAAATATCACTCAAATATTTATTTCAAATAGCTCATCCAAACAAACGTTTCATAAAGGTCACCCAAATGGATGATCTAGAAAAAACAACCAAATAGATATTTTAAGAAGCTTACCCAAATGAGTGTTTTAGAAAGCTCACCAAAATGGGTGTGTTAAATAGCTCTTCCAAATGGATATTTTAAAAATCTCACTCAAACAAAAGTTTTAGAAATATCATCTTAAAACTATTATCCCAAATAGGGTTAGCACAAGTCCTTGAATTTATTAATGAGTTCATGGAGTAACCTTACGAAGCCATGTCCTAAAAATAATTGGAGTAACCTACAAGTATTTTAGATTGTTGATTGGAATTTTTTTATCTTTCCTACATAAATAGTGTTTACCATAGTTGTGTTCTTATCAGCCATCACAAGCATTAGTTTTACAAAGGTATGTTTATAAGACCCAAAGCTTCACTTGACTTGGTTTAGAGTGATGATATCATTTCCTAGTCCATAATTTTCTAAGATCTAAGTATGTGCTCTATTTCATTTATGAATTCTTCAGGCATATGTGGGTGTACTTTATTTCAAGTAAAAAATTAATATCTATGGTCAATAATTCATGGTGTTTGTTGAGAAGCAATTAGGTCTTTTATTCAAGTGAATCTGCATAAATAATATAGAATACCTCTTAGGATTATTGCACTATTCATGATATTTTTATACAAAAAATAGTTCTATATATTGCACATCAAAATGTTGTTATAGAACAAAATAATGATACTGTAAGATAAATGGAAAATTATATGACTCAAGCCAAGAACATGGCCTTATAATTTTGGTTTGAGATAATCAACTATCTTGATTATTTTTAAAATCATACTCATAAATTAGTATGAAATGTCACCCCAAATAAGAAAGGAATAAAGAGAAACATGATGTTTCTACTTTTTGTATCTTTGGTTGCAAAGTTTGGGCTTTTATTCTTGGTGAAAATTTAAACTTATGAATAAGAAGAGGCAAACCATAATCACTATTAGTTATTATAAATGTGTTAAGTCTTACAAATTTTTTGGTCCAAGTACTCATGAAATGTTATATAGGAAATATATCGAAGTTCAAAAGAATTCTTCTTCTATGCCTTCAACTTCAACTTTTCTTCTTCTTCTTCTTATTCTTCTACTACTACTACAACTACTTTATCCATGATTTATTTTGTACATTTCTCTTCTCATGGTAATGTCTAGTTATATGTTGGTTGTAAGGAGGTTTGACCAATCATCTTATTCCATGTAGACAATCTTAATGTGTTTGAACAATACTACAAGATGCAGGTAATCATGTAGATAATGCATCGAATCAATAATATCATACATCTTAGAAATTTAGTGTTAGCCTTTCTACATAGGAAATTTTATAGGATCCATATACTTTTGGAGATAGAGTTGAAAATCCTAAATGTGATGAGCGTATGGAATAAGACTCTTCATAATTGATTAAGAATAACACTTAGGATTTGGTTACTCTTTTTAATGAAGCAAGGTGGTTCATTGAAAATGGATCTATTAAACCAAATATGTAACAAATTATTTAATTAATAATAAGAAGACTCATCTTATTGTAAATGGTTTTTCCCATGATGAGGAGAATGACTACTTTAATACTTTTGTGTATGTGGAAAATATTATTTCTACCTATCTTGTTCTTTTACTTCATCAAAGAGTTTATTAGTGTATCAAATATATGTGAAGAGTGCTTTTATTCATGGTGATTGCTAGGAGGATATCTACATGGAGTAACATATTAAATATAATGATTATTCTTCAATTATTTATAGGCTTTGGTTATTACTTTTAAAATTAAACAAGACCCTAGGAATTAGTATAATAAGATAAATACTTTATTGGTTGCATCAATTTTTCTATGTGCCACTCAATGATAGTGTGATGAACTTCTAATACTCATGACTTACGTTGATTGTTTGATCATCACAAGGAGTTTTACATGTTGGTTTAGGATATTAAGTCCATTGTGAAGAAGCAATTTGAGATGATTGATTTGGTCCCTCTTAACTGTTGTATTTTTCATCAAGTGATAAAATGTAAAGTAGGATTATAAATTCATAATTAAAGGATGTATTAGATTTATTTCATAGATTCAACATGCTTGATGTTAATTTTACTTCAGTAAAAAATTGCTTTTTCCACTAAATATTCTATAATGATAGTTGATGCTACTTTGTATAGATAGTTGGTGGTTAGTGTTTTGTACCTAACTCACTCCCACTTAAATATTTTATTTATTTTTGTTCTTGTCTCTTATTTTTAGAGGATCCTCAAAAGTGTCATTAGATATCAATAAAGTATATGCTTCGGTATATTTTTATCACATTTTATTTTGGCATCTAGTTACATTTCATGAAAAACTACACAACTTTTAGGTTATATTAACTAAGATTGGACAATGACATTGATTATCATAAGTCCACTTTAGGCTATGTATATTATCTTGGATTACGTGTTATCACATGGTATCATAATAATTGATATAATTGTGTTATCCTCAAGTGAGGTCAACTATATAGGTATATTCTTGGTACTCAAGAAGCATTATGCTTATGATAAAGTTTGGCCTTTCATAATTATCATCCACTTCTTTTATAGATATTTTACTCTTAAAATTTCCCATGGTATCTCAATAACTACAAAATACTTTCAAAGTTACTTTAGATTATCTTAGACTTATAGAGACTTTATAAATATTCTATAGGATGTTGTCATATATTTATTTAATTATATCATATCTCAATATACGTGACCTTGTGCAAATATTATTTACCATGACAATGATATTTCTAATTTCATATTATCTTTTACTATTTAGTTTTGCATTTTACCATCACCTATATCTATAACTACATTCTTATTGTACTCCATTGATACAAAACATCTCCTTAGAATATTACTATTCCTTAATTATTGTCATAATATTGCTAAAAAAGCTATTCTGTGGCAATAGCCTTAAACAAATGATTGAATTATGGAATTCTAAAATAAACTATCCAATATTATACTATACATGTTTCTTTTGGTTTTGTCAAAATTTTATGTTGACAGGTAAATAACAAGTTAGGAGCATATTAAAACATAAATTGATTTAGGAAAATAATCAAAAAGAAAAGTTGAATAATTATTAAAATATTTTTATCTTAGCAAATGAAGAGATATATCAAAAGTTTCAATACAATAAAATTTATCGAATAGTTTAATTTTCAATATAGTTTGGACCTATGATTAGACCAAGCAAACCAATGCTCTTATCCTTAACATATAGAACTAAAGAGGATCATGAATCATAAGCCTATTATCACAATTCATTTAATTGATAAATTTTTTAGTTGAAAGCAATAAGAAAGGGGGTTATTAGATCATATTTTATGACTCTCCAATAATACTAAAATCACACCTAAAAACATAGTATACCTATATAAAAGTGTATGCACATCCAATCCCAATAGTTTAGATTTCCATGACTAATTGCTTAGGCCATCCATTATAGAAACATTGTGGATACTTTTAATGAAATAGCATCCCATATGCACTTGTGTACTGGTTCTTCACCCCAATCGACAAAGTACTTTTCATTTAGATAAGAAGACATAAAAATACTTGTCTACCTCTTTTATGATGACTCATGGAAGAAGCCAGTTTTATAAATTATTTATGTCGACAAATCTATATGAGAACCATTATATTTTACTTCTTATAAAATCATTATCTAGGTTTATTTTAATTTAAATCCTATTAAATTTCATGAAATCACAAAATAATTAATTAGTATTATTTGTTACCACAAGATCTTTTGTCTAGGGTATTGAATGGGTTATAGATATTAACTAATTTGTGTTTCCTAGATATCAATTTTGATTGGTTTTGCAATGGAGGAGATACAATATGTAAAGGTAGGTCTAACCCTACTATCATCTTTTAATGAGTTATAAATTTATCGTACGTTAAACTTCCACCATGCCTAGAAGAAGTGGATCGGATATGCTTCCTTTTTCATTCAACTTATTTTCCTGCATCTATTGGTAAGAGAGAGTTATATACTACAAAAAAATCCCTTTTTTCTATGTTTTGCTTATTCTAAGACCATTTACAATTAACTGTAAAACATATGAAACAAATTTAATGTTACTTTTGTTTTTACTAATTGCTAATGGTCTGAATTTGCATATGTATACATGAATTTTGAATTTTTTTTAAGGATCTAGTATGGTTATCAATTTTTTTTATGTTTGGTTTGTGCTAATCCTATTGGTTGGAGAAGAATCTTACTATGATTATTGGAAGAAGGTGCACGTTTATGATCTTGGTGTTGTTGTAAAACCACTCCACACTATAAAAGTATCAATATACTAGTTCATAGAAATTTATAGTTACACTCATAGTTTAATAATTATTAGGATAAATTGTGTCTTAAATCTATATTGGTAGGTAGCACTGGAAGTGGCTTGAATTGACTTCACTCATATTTAATATGAGCAATCTATAACTATCACAAAATTACCTTATTCATGACCACCACCAAATACACCTCAAAACAATTGAAAACCATTCCAATTTTAATTGAAAAAATTAAATTTTAAAAAACAGAAGTAAATACACCTCAAAACAATTGAAAACCATTCCAATTTTAATTGAAAAAATTAAATTTAAAAAACAGAAATAAAATTTTGTTTTAATATTTAAGGTGAGTATTTTCATTTTCTAAAACAAAACAATACAATATAGAATAACTTTTATCTTTATCAATATTTGCCATCTTTTATTTTCTGTATGATTGTGAAGTACAATGCAACACTTAGTATAAAAGACCAAATCAATTAATATAAATGAACTTAGCAGAAAATAACTATATTATGACTCTTAAAATATATTGTAATAAATTTATATGAATTATTTTTCCTTATTCTTAATATAACTTAAGTAGTTAAGTCACATATAAGGAGGAGAGTGCACCTTGTCTCAACTAGAAAAGGACCCACATTTGAGGAACAATAACTACCCATTGTGTTAAATAGATTTTCATGTTTACAATGGTTAGTCTTTGAATAGTTATTCTTTGCTTGTATATATGCATATTTAATTTCCCCTTCAGATACCTAATTACTTGAAGTATAATGCTTAAGCAAAGAGATTTACAAACTTCTCTCAAACATCCTTATTCTCTTTTGTTTTGAATCCTTGCTCTTACTTGACGCTTTCCATCTAAACATCCATTTATTATTCCATTATAATGAATTTCCTATCCTTTCTGTGGCAGAAACCTCCTTATAGATTTTTTTTCTATTGGTACACCTCTAACATGGAAAAGTATGTTTTTTATTTTTATTTTTAAACTAAATTATTATATCTCGTTGGCGCAAAATTTTTGAGATTTTGCTTGATTTTGCAAATCTTGAATCAATGAATCCATCAGTGGCAACTGACCTCTATACTCAATTCTGCCTCTGGTTTTGCCATGGTTAACCTTCTTCTCATTAGAGGGTTTGCTTGCCATGGTTTAGCATGGAGGCAAGCTGAAACCCTAAATGTTGACTGTAATTTTGAGGGGATCGAAACTGCCGTTGGATTGTGACAAAACTGGCACAGAATAGAGTCTTCTATACAATTGTTTCGGTTGTGAAATATTTAAAGAGAAAAAAAAAAAAAAACTTTAAATCGTTCTATCAAGTTAAACGTTCTTTTTGGTTAAATTTGTTCTTGGTCGGATCTTAAATATAGAATGACACTATAATTATAGCGTTTATGAGATTTAAGATTTGTGTTTTGTTGGAATAAGGTGTTAGTAATTAGATTAGACAATATAATTCATAAAAGTTTTCGTATATAACTTTTAAAAACAATTTAAGGTGTGACAAAAGAAAGGGCCCAACTATGAAAATTAAAGATATATATGCACATTATAAATAATCCAGTCATATCTCTTGTCTGTGGCAAGGAGCCTGCCCTCCTTAAAATGACAGAAAGCATTCAATCTAAAGTTACTGTTTTAAGTAATTTCACATGAAAATAGATAAGTGGGAAAAGAACCCAAATTCGTCCCTCGTCAAATCTCTACCCTACTTCTATGGTAATCATTAAATTGTGTGCGAATCAATCCATTTAGTCTATTTGCCATCTGATACGAGAAAAAAATCAGGAAAATAATTTACATCGGAATGACAGAAAGTAGGTAGAGTATGATTGTTTTGCACGTCTTCGTTACTTTATATAAATCCTTCAAATTCATACTCCACATGATTCACATGGAGTGGGATCCTTGCGACTTCCCTTCTGAAGAAATTTTATTTCTATTTTCGCCGAAGTCTGGCGTCGGGAGCGAAGAGCGGACTGGCGCAGGGCGCAGGAGGGGAGGTTTCCCGACGTCCGAGTACGGAGTTCGAACTGCCTGCGCAGGGCGATTTGCCGAAGTCCAACTGTTCAAGCGAAGAGCGAGCTTCGGACGGTGCAGGGCGAAGGAGGAAAATTTCCCGAACTCAAGCTTCGCTTGCGCACTCGGAGTGCGCTCCCGCGTTTTGCGCAACCGGGTTGCGCTTGCGCACTCGGGCTGCGCTCCAACTTGTTGCGCACTCGGGCTACACTTGCGCACTCGGGCTGCGCTCGGATCTCGGGCGCAGTCGGGTTGCGCAGGGATCTCGGGCGCAGTCGGGTTGCGCAGCGAAGTTGGGAAGACTCTTCCGGACTTAGCCAAATTTTTGGCCTTGCAAAATTTTTCTGTCCGGAGGCTTGCACGGCTGCTGCTTGGTTTTCCTGGCTTGGCAAGAACCGTACGGGAAGAGAGAAACGCCGGATCTGAATGCAATGTTTCAGATCTGAGCTCTAACTTATAGAACCCGAATGAAATCGCTCTGAGGCGATTTGTACAGAGAACAACAGACTTTAGCACATAAAAATAACTGCAAACCCTAAAGATGCCTTAAACAACAGCAAAATTTATTCATATGAAACGAGGGTTACAGAAGTCCTCAACTGAGGAAATAACAACATCTACAGACTAAGCTACAAGATAAACTAAAAGGAAAAATGTCGAGTCGGCTGCTCGGACATTAATCAGATGAGCCACATTGCTCACTGAAACGCTCTCCTTTCTTTCTCTGCTCTATTCTTCGCACTTTCCCCCTAATGTCTGAAAAACCCGAACTGCCTTATATAGTCGTGGGGAGAGGAAGATAGGGTTTGTCCTCTGACAGGTTCTGACAGACCCTTAACTAGGGTTTCTGACCAATCGCCGTACTGACATTAAATCGTCAAACAGGCATTAACTTCTGTGTGATCGAATCTGTCAGATGTCACATCTGTCAAAGGGTAGGTGCGACGTCATGTCAAACTTTTTGTCGGGATCCCCAACTGCGCGAGCGCAGTCCGACTTCACCCAAGTTCGGAGCGCAGTCTGGCTTCGCCCAAGTTCGGAGCGCAGTCCGACAAAGGCATGAAATCTAGATTATTATTTCTAATACCCTCGTTTAAGCCTGATTTCATGAGTGCTTTGAATCCAAGCTACTCTCACAATATACTGAAGTCTTCCTCCTTCAAAGGCTTCGTGAAGATATTTGCCAATTGCTCCTTGGATCTACAAAACTGTAGTTGAATTTCTTCAGACTTCACCAACTCTCTGATTTAGTGATAACGAATATCAATGTGCTTCATCTAGCCATGGAACACGGGATCCTTTGACAGTGCGATGGCGAAATTGTTATCACAAAAAATTGTTGTCGTGCCTTCCGGAGGATAGTGCAGTTCACTTAGAACTCTTCGCAATCAAACTGCCTGGCATGTGGCTGTTGTGGCGACGACATATTCTGCTTCGACTATGGACAATACAATGATGGGTTGCTTCTTGGATGCCCATGAGACTGCCCCTGATCCGAGATGGAAAGCATACTCGAAAGTGCTCTTTCGATCATCGATGTTGCCAGCCCAGTCACTATCTATGAAGCCGACCAGGTCCAACTGGTCCTGTCTGGTGTAAAATAGGCCATTGTTTCACAGATGAGCCACATTACTGCTCATCTGTGAAACAATGGCCTATCGAGTCGACTGCTCAGACATTAATCAGATGAGACACATTGCTCACTAAAACGCTCTCCTTTATTTCTTTGATCTATTCTCCACACTTTCCCCCTAATGTCTAAAAAACTCGAACTGCCTTATATAGTCGCGGGGAGAGGAAGATAGGATTTGTCCTCTGACAGGTTTTGACAGACCCTTAACTAGGGTTTCTGACCAATCGCCGAACTGACATTAAATTGTCGAATAGGCATTAACTTTTGCGGTGATCGAATCTGTCAGATGTCACATCTGTCAAAGGGTAGGTGTGACGTCATGTCAAACTTTTTATCGGGATCCCCAACTACGCGAGCGCAGTCCGACTTCACCCAAGTTCGGAGTGCAGTCCGGCTTCGCCCAAGTTCGGAGCGCAGTCTGACGGAGGCGTGAAATCTAGATTATTATTTCTAAAACCCTCCTTTAAGACTGATTTCATGAGTGCTTTGAATCCAAGATGCTCTTGCAATCTACTGAAGTCTTCCTCCTTCAAAGGCTTCGTGAAGATATCTGCCAATTGCTCCTTGGATCTACAAAACTGTAGTTGAATTTCTTCGAACTTCACCAACTCTCTGATTTAGTGATAACGAATATCGATGTGCTTCGTCCAGCCATGGAACACGGGATCCTTTGACAGTGCGATGGCCAAATTGTTATCACAAAAAATTATTGTCGTGCCTTCCAAAGGATAGTGCAGTTCACTTAGAACTCTTCGCAGTCAAACTACCTAGCATGTGGCTGTCGTGGCATCGACATATTCTGCTTCAGCTATGGACAACACAACGATGGGTTGTTTCTTGGATGCCCATGAAACTGCCCCTGATTCAAGATGGAAAGCATACCCGAAAGTGCTCTTTCGATCATCGATGCTGCCAGCCCAGTCACTATCTGTGAAGCCGACTAGGTCCAACTGGTCCTGTCTGGTGTAAAATAGGCCATTGTTTCATGTCCCATTGACATAGCACAAGATCCTCTTGTCTGTTTGCCAGTGCGTGTCCTTCGAAATCTCCATAAAACGGTTGATCATACTAACTCCAAACATCAAATATGGCTGAGTTGCAGTCAAATACATTAGAATGCCAACTAGCCTCTTGAACAGGGTTGGATCTACATTCCTCCTTGAATCTAGCTTGCTCAGCTTCAAACCTATGGCTACAGGTGTGATGGCAGGTTTACTGTCCTCCATATTGAACCGCTTCAAGACATCCTTCGCATACTTGCCCTAAGAAATGAAGATGCCATATTCTAATTGGTCAACTTCAATGCCAAGAAAATACTTCATCAACCCTAAGTCCATCATCTCGAACTCCTTCTTCATGACTGTTCTGAACTGGTCGAACAGGACATTGCTATTGCCAGTATAAATCAAATTTTCCACATACATGCAGATGATAATGAGCTCACCTTCTTCATTTGTCTTCATGTACAGGGTATGCTCATATGCGCATTTTACAAACCCATTTTCCTAAAAATAACTATCAATCCAGCTGTACCAAGCCCGGGGAACCTACTTCAAACCGTACAGGGCCTTCTTCAGCTTCAATACTTTGCCCTCCTAGCCTTCAATTTCATAACCTGGTGGCTGGTCTATGTAGACCTCTTCTTCCAACACTCTATTGAGGAAGGCTGACTTGACATCCATCTGGTACATCTTTCAACCTTGTTGGGATGCCAATGCCAAGATTATCCTTATGGTGTCAAGTCAGGCTACAGGCGCATATACCTCATGATAATTGATGCCTAACTTTTTCTTATAACCCTTCACCACCAGTTTGGCCTTATGTTTGTCAACGTCTCCTTGGGCGTTGAAATTTGTCTTATACACCCACTTGACCCCAATGGTCTTCTTCCCTACTGTAAGATCTGTCAGTTGCCATGTATCATTCTTTTCAATGGCTTTAATCTCCATGTCCATCGCCTGCACCCACTTTTGATTCTAACTTGCATCTTTGAACTCTACTGGATCAACTTCAGTAAAGAATGCAAAGTCATAGTACTCTTCATCTATTTGGGTTTGGGTTGCCTTGTATATTTCTTGCAAGCTCCTTGTCTTTGATGGCGTCACTAGGTTCTGGATTCTACTTGCACATGGAGGCGACCGAGATGGAGTGACTGTGCTACTGATGGCATCATTATTGCTGCTAGAAGTTGTAGGTGGTTGCACACTTCCTTCTTCTAATAGACTCTACTACTGCTGGCTCTAACTGGCTAGTCTCCGACTTCCAGTTCCAGGCTTCATATTCAAGAAATTTCACATGTTTGATGATGAGCTTCTTTGTCACAGGGTTGTACAACCTATATGCCTTCACTTGCTCACTATACCCTATGAAAATGCACTTCTTAGCTCTATCATCCAACTTCTTTCGCTTCTCTTCTGGAACATGTGCATATGCAATGCACCCGAACACATGCAAGTGAGCCACACTTGGCTTCACTCCGCTCTAGGCCTCCTGAGGGATTTTGTCCTTCATGCTTTTGGTGGGACATCTATTCAGCAGGTAGACTACACATGTTACAGCCTCTGCCCAAAATTCATGTGGCAATCCCTTTGCCTTCATCATGCTTTGTGCCATCTCCATGATGGTCCGGTTCTTCCTCTCAGCTACGTCATTTTTTTGTGGCATGTATCTGGTAGTGAACTGCCTTCGAATTTCATGCTTATAGTAGTTATGGAATTCGTTGGAGATGTATTCACCTCCACCATCCGTATTGAGAGTCTTGATCTGATATCCATTCTATTTCTCCACTAGAGCCTTGAACTTTTTGAATCTAGCAAATGCTTCTGACTTCAACTTGATGGCATATATCCAAGTCTTTCGGATGAAGTCATCTATGAATGTTAAGAAGTATTTTTTGTCGACAAACGTGCTAGTCTGCATTGGACCACAAATGTCTGAGTGCACCAGCTCCAATGGCTATGATGCTATCCAAGACTGACCAAAAAGGAATGAATCCCTGTGTTGCTTTTCGACTAAGCAGCCCTCACAAACTTGATTTTGTTGCTCTATCAGGGGTAAACCCTTCACCATTTGCATCTTGTGTAGTTGATTTAGGCCACTAAAATTTAGGTGACCAAATATGAGATGCCACAGCCAGGTAGCATCTTTCACAACTACACTCAGAGACATCAATGATTCATTCTAAATCTGTAGCAAAAAAATTTTGTTCTTTGTCATGGACACCGTAGCAATCTGCCCATGCGACTTGTCTTTGATGGTGCAAGCTCCGTCTTTGAACTGCACCACATGTCCATTCTACATGATTTATCCAATGCTCAGCAGGTTATGCTTTAGGCCAGGCACATAGTAAATGTCACAAATCTGCTTTCATTTGCTATGCCTGGTGCAGATGAAGATATTTCCTTTCCCCATTATGGGAACTTTGTTGTTGTTCCCCATTTTCACCTCAGACTGGATTGTTTCATCCAGTTGGGAGAACATATCCTTGTTCCCCATCATGTGGTTGCTGCACCCACTATCTAAATACCAGACATTCTTCTGGCAATCCTCCTCAATGTTGCAAGTCAAAAACACATTTCCTCCTACCACATTTCTGGTTTCATCTATTTAATGGGCCTGTTATTGGTTCTCCTTGGCCATCCATTTTCTGCATTGTGAGATGTAATGGCCGAACTTCTTGCAGAAATAGCACTAGACCTTTGACATATCCTTCTGACCAGATCCAACTTGCTGATTTTTTGAACTGCCTCTTCCACCTTGCTGATGGAAATTACATTTGGTCTCTCCTTCGCTAGGGTTTGACCGTCCTCATTGCTTGTTGCCTTTGCCATGCTTGAATTTTCCTCTTCCTCTGTGAGAACTAGAGGTTCCATGGTGGGAATCTTGTCTACCACTGTCTCAAAATGAGACTTGAGCCATGAATGCTTGCTCCAAAGAGGTTTGAGATGATCAGCTCAGCCTCTGTTCATATGTCTATAATGAACCCATGAGCTCGTATGTTGAGAAGGTTGTCAGATCCCTCGACTCTTCGATTGCTATCACAATCGATTCAAACTTAGCAAGCAGACTTCTAAGAATTTTCTCCATAATTCTTTAGCTTTGCACATTTTCTCCGTTCAACCGCATCTAGTTGATAATGTCCGTCATCCAGGTGAAGAAATCACTCATGGACTCAGACTCACTAATTTGTAGATTTTCAAACTCCCTCCTGAGCATCTATAGTTTCATAAGCTTTACATTATTGGTGCCCTGGTATGAGCTGGCTAGAATCTCCTAAGCCTGCTTCACCTTGGTGGCTGATGCGATCCGCAGGAAGATAGACTCCTCGACTGCTTGCATGATGTAGAAGAGGGTCTTCTGGTCCTTCTTCGTGTTCTCTTTCAACAGGTCCTTGTCTTCTTGAGAGAGGGCAGCCAGTGCTGCTGCATCTATCGGTTTTGGGTAGTCGTTCTCGACTAACTCCCACATGTCCTGAGATCCAAACAGGATCTTCATCTGGATGCTCTAATAATCATAATTTTTCCCATTGAAGCATGGGATATGCAACTGCAAATTGTTGTTGCTAGAAGCCATTCTACTTTGGTCTCCATGTCAAGGGATCACTAGCTTTGATACTAATTTGAAGAAATTTAATTTCTATTTTCGTCAAATTCTGGCATCGGGAGCAAAGAGCGGACTAGCGCAGGGCACAGGGTGCAGGAGGGGAGGTTTGCTGACATCTAGGAGCGAAGTGTGAACTATGGACTGTTCAGGGTGATTTTCCAAAGTCTGACTTCTCAAGCGAAGACCGAGCTTCAGACAATGCAGGGCGAAGAAGGAAAATTTCTTGAACTCAAGCTTCGATTGCACACTCGAAGTGCGCTCCCGCATTTTGCACAACCGGGTTGCACTTGCACACTTGGGGTGTGATTCAAATTATTACGCACTCAGGCTGCACTTGCATACTCAGACTATGCTCGGATCTCAAGCACATTCAGGTTGTGCAAGGATCTCAGACACAGTCAGGTTGTGCAGCGAAGTTGGGAAGACTCTTTCGGACTTAGCCAAATTTTTGGCCTTGCAAAATTTTTCTGTCTGGAGGGTTGCATAGCTACTGCTTGGTTTTCCTGGCTTGGAAATAACCGTATGGGAAGAGAGAGATGCCTGATCTAAATGGAATGTTTTAGATCTGAGCTTTAACTTATATAACCTGAATGAAATCGCTTTGAGGTGATTTGTACAAAGAACAACATACTTTAGCACATAAAAATAACTGCAAACCCTAAAGATGCCTTAAAAAATAGCAAACTTTATTCATATGAAATGAGGGTTACAAAAGTCCTCAACTGAGGAAATAACATCTATAGACTGAGCTGCAAGATAAACTAAAAGGAAAAACGTTGAGTCGACTACTTGAACATTAATCAGATGAGCCACACTGCTCACTGAAACGCTCTCCTTTCTTTCTCTTCTCTATTCTCTGCACTTTCCCCATAATTTCTAAAAAATAGAAACTACCTTATATAGCCGTGGGGAGAGGAATATAGGGTTTGTCCTCTGACAGGTTTTGACAGACCCTCAACTAGGGTTTTTGACCAATCGCTGAACTAACATTAAATTGCTGAACTGACATTAACTTCTGCGGTGATCGGATCTATCAGATGTCACATCTGTCACAGGGTAGGTGCGATGTCATGTCAAACTTTTTTCCGAGATCCCCAAATGCATGAGTGCAGTCCAAATTTTCCCAAGTTCGGAGCGCAGTCTGATGGAGGCATGAAATCTGCATTATTATTTCTAACACCTTCTAGGTGGTCGAGAAGACAAATGGTAAAAGTTTCTTTGAGAAGAGATAAGACTGTGACAACCCCTTAAGTCTAATAGATAAATAGGTATTAATGTGGAAGGGAACTCTTCCAACTTTAAGAAAACCAATAAATTGAAGTCCTTTACGGAGCTTAGTTGCCCCACATTAGAAGGCAATGTCTTCAAAATTTTCCAATTCTTCAAACTGTTCTTGCAAATTAGAACTTCTTTCACAAATACTAAGTTTACTGAATGAAGAAAGACAACACACCTGCAAAAGAAACTCTTCCATTCCCTCTAACTCATATAATATCAAAATATTCAAGGAAATTAAGTGTTCAAACCTCAGCCTTTCAGGTAACCTCTAAGGATTTGTTTGATTTTCCAAGTCATTGGATGTCACAAAAATTAACCAACAACATTGGGAGTCCTAGTCACGAGCAATGAATACAGTCGTCACGCTCCACGAGTAGTGACAACAAGTAGTGCTTTCTGCTTGCATGATGTCGGGTGTCGCTTGCCAAGGTAGTGACGTCATATGTCGCTGGCTAACAACAGTACCAATGGACATCATGCATTGAGTGCAGCTACATCGAGCGTCGCAGTGTCGACCGGAGTCGCGTACGGTTTGATGCGACATGGGGTGTCGTTTCCCCACCAAGACTTAGCCAAAAATTTGGCTAAGGAAGTTGTCGTCCAATGTTGCTCACCCACTTTTGCGATGATGGAAGTCACACATAAATTGAACAACGATGGGAGCTATGCTAAAGGACAAAACATGCTCCTAATCCATAAGATGAATGAGACAAAATAAACTAAGTTCCGATGCAATTATTTTTTTAAGAAGGACAAATATCTCTCCAAATATGACGTGATTCCAGAGTCACTCACCATATTGAGAGATAAGGAGTAATGGGGAGATTTTCTGGCAATGAAGAGAGAATAGAGAATCGTTGGGAAATCTTAGCATGTATGTAGCTTGCCATTGTCTTGATGTACAATAGCAAGTGAGAAAGTGTTTCAACACAGAGTGACGCAGCCACAAATAAATCAAATGAAACCCTTTACCACACACTCAAAAACAAACTCAGACAGATTTTATTTATGATAGTAGATAAAGTACATTCAATCCTCCATTGATGGATTACAAACATATCCATTAATGCAGGATAAATAAAAACAAGGGAGCACACCGAAACTGATGTTCAGTGCTTTGATCTGCTCTACTCTCCTTCTGCTGCTAATCTGCATCTACTTTTCATCACAGTCCAAATGGCAGCAGAACTAGGGTATATATAGCTGGGAATGAACAACCAATCAACAACACCACATGAAGGAAATAACCAATCACCAACCTCGCATGCGGGAAGTAACTATGCTAGGACAAAAGACTTGTGCGGCACGTGGAGAGTCAAGTCATATCAGTTTTAGTGGGAAGCCCATTATCGTTGCTTTTGGCGAACGAAGGGTGAAAGCCAGGTTTATTATTTCTAACACCCTCATTTAAACCTGATTTCATGAGGACTTTGAATCTCAAATACTCTCATAATCTGCTAAAGTCTTCCTCCCTCAAAGGCTTTGTGAAAATATTAGCTATCTGCTCCTTGGATTTGCAAAACTGTAGCTAAATTTCCCTGAACTTCACCAACTCTCTGATGAAGTGATACCGAATGTCGATGTGCTTTTTTTGGCCATGAAAGAATAGATGCTTCAACATTGCAATGGTGGAACTATTGTCACAAAATACTATTGTTGTGCTTTGCGGAGGATGGTTCAGTTCTCCCAAAATATTTCACAGCCAAACAGCCTGGCATGTGGCTGACGTGGCGATGGCATACTCTACTTCAGCAGTGGATAATGCAATGATCGATTTCTTTTTGGACGCCCATGACATAGCTCCTGCTCCAAGATGGAATGTATACCCAGAAGTTCTCTTTCGATCGTCCGTGCTGCCAGCCCAGTCGCTATCTATGTAGCCCACCAAATCTAATTGGTCTTGTCGGGCATAAAATATGCCATGGTTTCATGTCCCATTGACATAGCATAATATCTACTTTTCTAATTTCCAATGCGTGTCCTTAGGAGTCTCTATAAACCGATGGATCAAGCTAATTTTGAACATCAGATATGGCCAAGTTGCAGTTAAATACATCAGACTACCAACCAACTTCTTGAACAAAGTTAGATCAACATTTATCCCAGAGTCCAACTTGCTCAGCTTCAAGCCTGTGGCAATAGGAGTGATGGTAGGTTTTTTGTCCTCCATATTGAAATGCTTTAGGACATCCTTCGCATACTTACCCTAAGAAATGAAGATGCCATATTCCGATTGGTCAACTTTGATGCCGAGAAAATACTTCATTAGCCCTAAGTCCATCATCTCGAACTCCTTCATGGTTGTTCTGAATTAGGCAAACAATGCAACACTATTTTTAGTGTAAATCAGATCATCCACATACATGCATACATTTATGAGCTCCCCTGCTTAATTAGTTTTCAGGATGTGCTCATATGGGCATTTAAAAAACCCACTCTCTTGAAAATAGTTGTCAATCTGGATGTACCAAGACTGGGGCACCTACTTCAAATCATACAAGATCTTATTTAGCTTCAATAATTTGTCCTCCTAGCCTTCAATCTCGTAATCTAGTGGTTGTTCTATGTAGACCTCCTCCTCCAACACACCATTGAGGAAATTTGACTTGACGTACATCTGGTAAACACTCCAATCCTTCTGAGCTACCAATGCCAGGAGCATCCTAAATATATCAAGTCGGGATACAAGCGCATACACTTCATGATAGTCAACGTATAACTTCTAATTTTATCCCTTCGCAACCATTTTGGCCTTGTGCCGATCAACTTCTCCTTGGGAATTGAATTTGGTTTTATAAACCCGCTTGAAACCAATGGTCTTCTTCCCTGCTAGAAGATCTTCCAGCTGCCATGTGTCATTTTTTCAATGACTTGCATCTTCAAACTCAACTAGATCAACCTTAGTAAAGAAGGCAAAGTTAGAATGTTCTTCATCTTAATAATTTTGGGTTACCTCGTAGATATCTTCCAAGCTCCTCATATTCGCAGGTGTCACTAGGTTTAAGATTTTGCTTGCAAGTAGAGGCAATTGAGATGGTGAGGTTGTGTTGTTGCTAGAATCACTACTACTACTTGAGGCTACAAGTGGCAATACACTGTTCTCCTCCAAGTCAACAGACTTGACAACTACTGGCTCAAGATGGCTAGTATTAGACTTCCAGTTCCAGGCTTCATCTTCCAGGAATTTCACGTCACGGATGATGACGAGATTCTTCATCATAGGGTTATATTGCCAATATGCTTTTTCTTCCTCACTGTACCCTATGAAAATACACTTCTCTACCTTTTCATATATATTCTTCCTCTTCTCTTCTGTAACATGTGCATATGCAATGCATCCGAACACATGCAAATGAGCCACACACAACTTTTTACCACTCCAAGCCTCTTGAGGGATTTTGTCCTCCACGCTCTTGGTGGGACATTTGTTCAATAGATAGACTGCACAGGTTACAACCTCTGCCCAAAACTCGTGTGGCAATACATTTTCCT
Organism: Wollemia nobilis; assembly: GCA_028583015.1. Lineage (NCBI taxonomy): Eukaryota > Viridiplantae > Streptophyta > Pinopsida > Araucariales > Araucariaceae > Wollemia > Wollemia nobilis. The sequence goes on from JAQPPZ010003509.1 coordinate 2,447,065, forward strand.
TCATCATGCTACATGCCATCTTTCCTCTCAACTACATTTTTCTACTGCGGTGTGTATCTGGCAGTAAGCTGCTTCTAAATTCCATTTTCCTTGGAAAAGTTTTTGAATTCGTTGGAGATGTATTCACCTCCACCATCCATCCTGAGGGTTTTCACCTAGTACCCACTTTGTTTCTCCACAAAAGCCTTGAACTCCTTTAATTTGGCAAATTCTTTTAACTTCAGCTTGATAGGATAAATTCACATCTTTCAGCTAAAGTCATCAATGAATGTCAAGTATTTATTACCAATAAACATGTTGGTCTGCATCAGACCACAGATGTCTGAGTGCACCAACTCCAAGGGTTGTGATGCTCTCCAATACTATCTAGAAGGGACGAATCCCTATGTTGTTTGTCAACTAAGAAACCCTCACAAACTTGATTTTTCTACTCAATAAGAGGTAAACCCTTCACCATCTACTTCTTGTGCAGCAGATTCAGGCTAATGAAGCTCAGGTGACTGAACCTCAAATGCCATAGCCAGGTAGTATCATTCACGACTACACTCAAAGACATTAGAGACTCATTTTGAATTTGTAATGGAAACATCTTATTCTTCATCATGGAAACAATTGTAATATGGCCATGTAATTTATCTTTGATGGTGCAAGTTCCATTCTTGAACTAGACAATGTACCCATTCTGCACGAGTTTTCCAACACTCAACAGGTTGGGATTTAGACCAAGCACATAGTAGACGTCATAGATCTTATTTTGTTCACCATGCCTGGTGTAGATGAGAATTTTTCCTTTCCCCATCATGGGAACTTTGTTGTTGTTCCCCATATTAACCTCAGACTAAGATTGTTTCATCCAGTTGTGAGAACATCTCCTTGTTCCCCGTCATGTGATTGATGCACCAACTGTCGAGATACCAGATATTTTTGTGGCTCTCCTCCTCAATATTGTAAGTCAGCAGCACATTCCCACCTACCGTATTTCTAGATTCGTCAATGTAATGAGCTTGCTACTAGTTCTTCTTGTGTTGGACATTTTGAGTGCCTAAGCTAAAATGTTGTCATTGATGTCAATAGAGCAATAAATGTCAAAACGATCTATGAAGGGTTTTTTTGAAAACCAAGGTAGGGAAAATAAAAGATTTTATTTAAAACCATGGATAGCAGATTTTATCTAGGTTTTTCTTAAAACCCACGTTGGGCTTTTGTTTCATCGAAAAAGGTGCCCTGGTGATGGAGTTATTTGAGTTTTAATGTTTGGTTTAAATTTTAATTATTTAAAATTTAAATTCAAATTTAAATGGAAATTTTCCCACCAATGTCATCATGCAAATACAATTTTAATATTTCCACTGATGTCTTCAAAATGTTATTAAACACTATATAAAGGGATGGCAATTAAAGCAAATAATCATGCTTGCTCTCGTGTGTTAATTGCCTTGGAATTCGAAAGAGCTCATGCGAATTGTTGAAAAGGAAGCAGTAAAGAAAGCACAACAATTTGAAAATATTAAACATGGTATGAGGCATGGTGCATTGGCGTATCATTTTTGCTAAGACTGTGGGCAGCACAAATATAGGGGATTGAATACCCTTGACGACAGCGTGTGGGATGTGCTTTGGCTCTTTTTCCTTTGTGGAAGGTGGAGGAAGATTAAAGGCCCTTTTGGCCTTTGCTTTTCCAACGAGTGCTTTGGCTCGGTTGGAATCTTAGTCGTAGCTAAGATGCTCACGGTGTGTGGCGAACGTGGGTTTGAATCCCCTGGAGAGGTATTTACATTTTTTCCTTTAATAATTTTTATTAGCCCTAAATTTTGGAGTTATAAGGTATTTAATGGGAATTAAATTTTATCGTTAGTGCTGTGATTATTATTGCAAAAGCATATTTGATTTATGTTTTATTTTTATGGAAATGGAGAATTGATTTTAGGAGAAATAAGGAGTTGTTGTTAAAGTTATTTTGAGAGATTTATTGTGGGTTATTCTTAATAAGGGTTTTTATTAAAATAGAATTTGGTGGATGTGTTTATGAAGTTGGAGTGAAAAGGGTGTAAATTAAGTTATGCTTTTATTGTGATTATTTAAATGACCACTAACCCGTATTAATATTGAAAAGAAAAGTTGTGATTAAGTGTGGCAGATTTTGTGGACAACTTATTGGCATCAAAAAGGTATGGGCACATTCTCCTATTGATTGTTTGTGGTGGTTGATTTCTGAAATATCATTGGAGTGAAAAGGATTAATTGAAGTTTCCTTTGTGAGGGTGGTTGGTTGAATGCTTCAATGTTTTTTTATTTGTGAGTTGTATTTTAAAGCTTGTTTCATTAGCATTGTTGTTGAAGCCCATTGATTATGAAATGAACTTGAACATGATCTAGAAAATAAAATGAGTATCATTGTTATGTGATACTTGAGATAAAGCATTGATGGAAACATTTTGAGTTGGTTGATACATGCTTGGACTAGGGTTTGTGAGAAAGGCTTGTTCCTTGATGTGATTGGTTGAGTTGAGTTGGTTAAGCCTAGTCATGTGGATGTGTGAAATGGTTTGTCAAGTTCCATAAAACAAACTATTCTATATTTTTATTTGAGTTAAGATTGATATTTGAGCATAGAACATATAGAGTCTCTAACAATTCTCTCTATGCTTCTATTGAGTTGAGATTGGGATTTGATTATAGAACATATAGAGTCTCTATCAATTCTTTTTATGCTTCTATGAGATTGATTTGAGTTGAGATTGAGATTTAAGAATAGGATATTGGGTCTCTAAAATTTCTCTTTATGCTTCTATTAAGTTGAGATTGGGATTTGAGTATAGAACATATAGAGTCTCTAACAATTCTCTTTATGCTTCTATGAGATTGAATTGAGATATTGATTATACTTTGAGATTAGAACATATTAAGTCTCTAACAATTCTCTTTATGATTATATGAGATTTAACACATTATGTGTGAGCTTGTTAAGCATGTTTGAGAAAAGTCTTTGAGAAGGCTTGTGGACTATTTTGAGTTAAGATTTTGTGAAAGGTTGCTAAACATATTTGAGCAAGTCCAAGAGAGGAATTATTGAGCAGATTTGAGCAAGTCCAAGAGAGGACTTATTGAGCAGATTGGAGCAAGTCCTAGAGAGGATTTGTTGAGGAGATTTAGACAGTCTTTGTGTGAACCTGTTGAGCATATTTAGATATGTTTTTGGGTGAACCTGTTGAAAAGATTTGAGCAGGTTCTGAGTGAACCTATTGAGCAGAATCATACTAGATCGATTGTACTATGTTTAGTGAAAGATATTGAGTAGAACCGTGCTAGACCAAATGAACTATGTTTGGTACAATATTGAGATAGAGCTTTGGAGGTGATATAGTATAGAAGATAGAGTCTCAGTGGATAGAGATCCAACAACCAAGAAAATTGAAGACATATCTGATTGAGAAGTCTTCAAGTGGAGAGATATCCACCAGTTAGTGTAGCATAGAGACAAAGTCTTCTATAAGATCACTACCCAGAGTAGAAGGGGAAAGAGTTATCTGGTGGAAGATATCCATGAACTTGATATTAGGGGATCAACATCTCCTTTGGATCGAGGTCCGTAAACATTGTAATTTGGGAAGGATTCCCAAGAGATCATTTGAGAAATATTTAGAAGAAATATTTTCTCTATGGAGATAGCCCACATTGGGTGAACCACGTTAAATCTGTCTCTATTATGTGTGGTGTTTTATGCATTGCTTTGATTACTACTATTGATACTGCTATCTATACATTGCATAATATTGATTTAAGAAAAAAAGTAAAAATTGGTCTTCTACTATTCATCCCCCCTTCTCAGTATAAGCTTGAGTTCTTCAATTGGTATCAGAGTGGGTTCCTTCATAAGAGTTTGACAACTTGAAATAAAAGTGGTCTAAGAACACAATAGATCAAAATGATCAAAATAATGAGGCCTTCAACAATACAGTATGAGTATTTGATGGAAGTGACTTCCTATATTGGTGTGTGTTGATGAGATTTCACCTGATGGCACTTGACAATGAAGTTTGGGATGCAGTGGAATTTTGGTACAATTCATAAATTAATCCTCCTATAGATAAGAAAGGTAGTTTTCTCATGCATGCAAATTCAATAGCTATGAATGCAATTATAATAGGATAATGTAGATCAAAATCTATGAAGGTGATGAAATGCAAAAAAACAAAAGATATGTGGAAACTCTTGCAAACCATATATGGAGATAAAAGTGTCAGGAAAGCAAAGAGAAAAAATATCAAAGGATAATTTGAGAATCTAAGAATGAGGGATGATGAAAGTATTCATGATTATCTCAACAAGGTTGATGAACTTATACATGAGATGAAAGGTCTTGGAATGAAGGTTGATGAATCTGATGCTTGCGATAAGATCTTGAGGACTTCCAAAAAGGTATAGTGAATTTTTTTTTGCCATATAAACATCAATTGATAGTGATAATCTAACAATAAATGCTTTGCTTGGTATGCTTAAAACTTTTGAGATAAGAACAAAAGATCATATTCCTCCAAAATAAGTTGCATTCAAAGTGGATAGTAATAAAAAGGGTAAGAATACAGAATCAAGCAATGAATCTTCTAGTGATGAAGAAGCTAACTATGGTAGAAGAGATAAAGGATTCAAAAGACCAATAGATGTGAGATTTGTTAAATGCTTTAATTGTGGTAAGTTTGGATATTTTTCAACAGAATGCAAAGAGCCAAAGATCAACAATTATGAATAAAAACATGATCACATGTACAGGGAATCTAAAAATTACAGGTACAAGAAGAAAAACAAAGATGGACAAAATAGACAAAGGAAGAAGTTTTTCCAAAGGCAAAAGAGAAGCTATTATACGGATAATCCAAGTAAGTAACCAAATTGATAGTGATGCTAGCTTTTCATACAATGATAGAGATGAAGTCTTGTTCATGGTTAAGGAAAAATATCAAGTTAAGAAAAAGACTCCAGTTATTCTCACATGTTTTAGATGTGGTAAATTTGGACACCTTGAATATGATTGCATAAGAGATGGTTATAGTTTGAATGGTGATGATTTTGAAGATACACTTGATAGATCAAATGAGAATCTTCTAATGGATTTAGAAGATAAATAATTGAGTGATCTTGTATAAAGCAAGTCAAAAGAAATAAATGATATGGACAAATGCAAACAAATAGAGGGCTACTCAACAAAGAATGTTTATGATATCAAAGGTGAACTTATCTATGCTCTTGACACAGTGAAGAAGGTAATAAAGCAACACTCTAAGCTTGAAATTTAGTTTTAAGAATGTGATGAAGAAATATTATTGCACATAGAGGACTTAGAGAAATCAAAGGCCAATGCAAGTAAGTTCAGAGAAAAGTTAGAACCAAAAATCTTGGAATGTGAGAATTTAGCACAAGAAGTGGCTACTCTAAAAAAATATTTACAGGACTCCAATATCAATATGAAGAGTTTCAAAAATAGCTCTAAGAACTTGGATAATTTCATTCATGGACAATAAAGAACATCATGTTCAACAGGTCTAGGTTTTGGAAAGAAACAGGAAAAGGCAAAGTCTACTTCAATTCTTGAAGAAGAAGAAACAACATCAGAAGAAGATACTTCAGAAGAGGGATTCTCAGAAGTAAGTGAAAGTGAAATTTCTAAGGATGATTCAGATTGCAGTGGATCCAATAGGGACAATGGGTAAATAAGATACATATGGAACAACAATTAGAACATGAGACCAATGAGGTCTAGGCAAGGAATATTCAATGGGAGATGCTTCTCATGTCACATGTTTGGGCACATGGCTTTATAATGCAGGACACATGAAAGACAGGTAAATGTAAGAGAACAACTTTTTCAAGAATATTGTTATTCATGTAATGATTTTGGTCATAGGGTAATAAATTGTAGGATTCATGATAGAAGAAGATATGGATTCATCATGAGAAATCCTAAGACTTTTGCACATCCAAGGAATAATAACATTAAGTGTTATAAGTGCAATAATGATGGTCACATAACAATATGGTGTAGAGAAAATATTCCAAAAACATGTATGAATAGGAACAAGAATATGAACATGAACGAGAATAGGAATATGAACAAGAACAGGAAAAGGAACATGAACAGAAACAAGAATATGAACAAGAACAGATACTCAAAAAAGAAAAGATACTCAGAAAAGAATGAGAACAAGAATAGGTACAATAATAAGAACATGGATAAAAACAAGAACAAAAATAGGAATAGGGATGATGATTAGAAAAGAAACAGTAAGAGAATTCAAAAAAAAGAAAAAGGAAAAGACAAAGACAGAGAACAGTGCTTTTAGGGATTAGAAATACTCCCACCCCAAAATTAACACCTCATGTGGAGGTGGGGAAGGGGCTAAGCTAAGAGTCTTAATTCTTAGCCCCAAGCCCCAAATATGACCCTTTGCCATTGATGTCAAAGGGGGAGATATTTGTGTATTATGGGGAGAGTTTTTGGATATGAGGAGAGATTTGATATCTAAGAGAGCATTGAGCCAGGGAGAGCAAAGCCCCAGGGGGAGCATAAAATAAGATCACAATTTAATAGAAGGATTTGGGTTGCCATAAATGACAAAGGGGGAGATTGTTGGACATTTTGAGTCCCTAAGATGAAATGTTTTCATTGATGTCAATAGAGAAATAAATGTCAAAAGGATCTATGAAGGGTTTTTGTGAAAACCAAGGTAGGGAAAATAAAATGTTTTATTTAAAACCATGGATAGTAGATTTGATCTAGGTTTTTCTTAAAACCCACATTGGGATTTCGTTTCATCGAAAAAGGTGCCCCGATGATGGAGTTATTTGAGTTTTAATATTTGGTTTAAATTTTAATTGTTTAAAATTTTAATTCAAATTTAAATGGAAAATTTCCTGCCGACATCATCATGCAAATACAATTTTAATATTTCTATCAATTTCTTCAAAGTGTTATTAAAAACTATATAAAGGGGTGGCAATTAAACCAAATAATCATCCTTGCTCTCGTGTGTTAATTGCCTTGGAATTCGAAAGAGCTCGTGTGAATTGTTGAAAAGGAAGAAGTGAAGAAAGCACAACAATTTAGAAATATTAAACATGGTATGAGGCATGGTGCATTAGTGTATCATTTTTGCTAAGACTATGAGCAGCGCAAATATAAGGGATCGAATACCCTTGATGGCAGTGTGTGGGAAGCGCTTTGGCGATTTGTCCTTTGTGGAAGGTAGAGGAAGATTAAAGGCCCTTTTGGCCTTTGATTTTCCAACGAGCGCTTTGGCTTGGTTGGAATCTTAGCCGCAGCTAAGATGCTCATGGTGTGTGGCGAACATGGGTTAGAATCCCCTTGAGAGGTATTTACATTTTTGCCTTTAATAATTTTTATTAGCCCTAAAGTTTGGAGTTATAAGGTATTTAATGGGAATTAAATTTTATCGTTTGGGCTATCATTATTATTGCAAAAACATATTTGATTTATGTTTTATTTTTATGGAAATGGAGAATTGATTTTAGGATAAATAAGGAGTTGTTGTTAAAGTGATTTTGAGAGATTTATTGTGGGTTATTCTTAATAAGGGTTTTTATTAAAATAGACTTTGGTGGATGTGTTTATGAAGTTGGAGTGAAAAGGATGTAAATTAAGTTATGCTTTTATTGTGATTATTTAAAATACCACTAACTCTTATTAATATTGAAAAGGAAAGTTGTGATTAAGTGTGGCAAATTTTATGGAAAACTTATTGGAATCAAAAAGGTATGGGCACATTCTCCTATTGATTGTTTGTGGTGGTTGATTTCTGAAATATCATTGGAGTGAAAATGATTAATTGAAGTTTCCTTTGTGAATATGGTTGGTTGAATGCTTCAAGGTTTTCTGATTTGTGAGTTGTATTTTAAACCTTGTTTCGTTAGCATTGTTGTTGAAGCCCATTGATGATGAAATGAACTTGAACATGATCTAGAAAAGAACATGAGTATCATTTTTATGTGAGACTTGAGATAAAGCATTGTTGGAAACATTTTGATTTGGTTGATACATGCTTGGACTAGGGTTTGTGAGAAAGGATTGTTCCTTGATGTGATTGGTTGAGTTGAGTTGGTTAAGCCTAGTCAAGTGGATGTGTGAAATGGTTGTTCAAGTTCCATAAAACAAACTATTCTATATTTTGATTTGAATTGAGATTGATATTTGAGCATAGAACATATAGAGTCTCTAACAATTCTCTCTATGTTTCTATTGAGTTGAGATTGGTATTTGAGTATTGAACATATAGAGTCTCTAACAATTCTCTTTATACTTCTATGAGATTGATTTGAGTTGAGATTGATATTTAAGAATATGATATATTGAGTCTCTAACAATTCTCTTTATGCTTCTATTAAGTTGAGATTGGGATTTGAGTATAGAACATATATATTCTCTAACAATTATCTTTATGCTTCTATGAAATTGAATTGAGATATTGATTTTGCTTTGAGCTTAGAACATATTGAGTCTAACAATTCTCTTTATGATTCTATGAGATTGAATAATTTTTGTGTGAGCTTATCAATCATATTTGAGACAAGTCTTTGAGAAGGCTTGTGGACTATTTTGAGTTAAGATTTTGTGAAAGCTTGTTAAAAAGATTTGAGCAAGTCCAAGAGAGGACTTATTGAGAAGATTTGAGCAAGTCCAAGAGAGGACTTACTGAGCATATTTGAGCAAGTCCAATAGAGGACTTATTGAGTATATTTGAGCAAGACCTAGAGAGGATTTGTTGAGCAGATTTAGATAGGTTTTGTGTGAACCTATTGAGAATATTTAGACAGGTTTTTAGGTGACCCTTTTGAGCATATTTGAGCATGTTCTAAGTGAACCTATTGAGCAGAATTGTACTAGATCGACTGTACTATGTTTAGTGTAAGAGATTGAGTAGAACTGTGCTAGACTGACTAAACTATGTTTGGTACAATATTGAGACAGATCTTTGGAGGTGATAGAGTATAGATGACAGAGTCTCAATGGATAAAGATCCAACAACTAGGACAATTGAATATATATTTGAGTGAGAAGTCTTCATGTAGAGAGAGATCCACTAGTCAGTGTAGTATAGAGACATAGTCTTCTAGAAGATCACTAGCCAGAGTAGAAGGGGAAAGAGTTCTCCTATGGAAGAGATCCACAAACTTGAGATTAGGGGATCATCATCTCCTTTGGACCGAGGTCCATAAACATTGTAATTTGGAAAGGATTCCCAAGAGATCATTTGAGAAATATTTAGAAGAAATATTTTCTCTATGGAGGTTTCCCACACAAGGTGAACCACGCTAAATTTGTGTCTCTATTGTGTGTGGTGTTTTACGCATTGCTTTGATTACTACTATTGATACTACTATTTATACACTTCATAATATTTATTTAAGAAGAAAAGTAAAAAGTGGTCTTATACTATTCACCCCCCTCTCAGTATAAACTTGTGTTCTTCACCTTGGCCATCATTTTTTTGCACTTGAAGATGTAATGGCTAAATTTCTTGCAATAGTAACACTAGACTTTGGATTTGTCCTTTTTCTGATCAGATCCACCTTGTTGGTTCTTCACATCGCCTCTTCCTCCTTGATGATGGAAGTTGTAGTTGGTCTCTCCCTCATTAGGGTTTAGCATTCCTCCTTGCTTGTTTCCTTTCTGACACCTGCCTTTGACTCTTCCTCTTTGAGAACTAGAAGCACCTTGGTGGGATTTTTGTTTGTTGTTGTATCAGAATGAGACTTGCGCCTTGAATGCCTACTTCAAAGAGGTCTAAGAAGAGTGGATTAGTCTCTACTCATGCATATTTAAAGAATCCATAAGCTCATCTATCAAGAGGGTTGTCAGATCCCTCGACTCCTCTATCACTATCACAATAGAGTCAAATTTAGCAGGTAGGCTTCTAAGAATCTTCTCCATGATTCTTTGGCTCTACACGATTTATCCATTCAACTGCATCTAGTTGATGATGTCTATTTTCTAGGTGAAGAAGTCACTCATGGACTCGGATTCACTCATATACAAGTTCTCAAAATCCCTTCTTATCATATGCAATTTCACCAACTTCACCTTGTTGGTGCCCTAATACGAACTAGACAGAATCTCCCAGGCTTGCTTCGCCTTGTTGGTTGATGCAATCCATGGGAATATGGTCTCATAAACCACTTACATGATGTAAAATAGGGCCTTTTGGTCCTTCTTGGTGTTATCATTCAACAGGTCCTTGTTTTCTTGGGATAGGGTTGCCAGTGCTACTGCATATGTTAGTTTTGGATAGCCATTCTCGACCAACTCCAAAAGCTTCTGAGGTCTGAACAGGATCTTCATCTGAATGCTCTAGTAATCATAGTTCTTGTCGTTGAAGTGTGGGATCTACAACTACAGTGAATGGTTACTGTTAGAAGCCATGCTTCTATCTTTTGCATCAAGGTACTAAGGCTATGATACCACTTTGAAGTTTTATCTAATTTTTCAATTCATCAGATGTCACAAAAATTGACCTACGATAGCGGGAGTCTTAGTCTCCCATAGTGACTACGAGCATCGCGCTCCATGACCAACAATAGTGAGCAGTGCTTGCTACTTGTGATGACACTAGGCATTGCTTGCCAAGGCAACAACATTAGATATCGCTGGCCAACAACAGTGCCAACAGACATCACGCATTGAGTGCACCGATGTTGGGCATCACAACATTGATAGGAGTTGTGCATGGTTTGGTGTGACGTCAGGCGTTGCTTGCCCTCTAAGACTTGGCCAAAAAATTGGTTAAGGAAGTTGTCATCCAAAGTCACTCACCCACATTTACGATGATGGAAGTAGCACATAAATTAAGTGACAATGGGAGCTATGCTAAAGGACAAAACACTCTCCTAATCCATAAGATGAATGAGACAAAATAAACTAAGTTTGAATGCAATTGATTTTTTAAGAAGGATGAATATAGCTCCAAATGCAATGCGATTCCAGAGTTGCTCACCAACTTGAGTGATAAGGAGTAATGGGGAGATTTGCTGGCGATGAAGAGAGAATGGAGAATCATTGGACAATGTTAGCATATATTTAACTTACCATTGTCTTGTTGTACAATAACAAGTGAGAAAGTGTTTCAACACAGAGTGATGTAACCACAAAGAAATCAAATGAAACCCTTTACCACACACCCAAAAATAAACTCAAATAGATTTTATTTATGATAGAAAAAAAAATACATTCAATCCTCCATTGAGGAATTATAGACATCTGTGTTAATGCAGGATAAACAAAAATAAGGAAGCACACCAAAACTATTGTTCGGTGCTTCAATCTGCTCTACTCTCCTACTGCTAATCTGCATCTTCATCTACTTTTCATCATAGTCCAAATGCCAGTAGAACTAGGGTATATATAACTAGGAATGAACAACCAATCAACAACCCCCACATGAAGGAAATAACCAATCACCAACCTCGCATGCGGGAAGTAACTATGCCAGGACAGAAGACTTGTGAGACATGTGGCAAGTCAAGTCATATCAGTTTTTGTAGGAAGCCCATTTTCGTTGCTTTTGGCGAGTGACTTTGAAGTCGTTCACTTTGTGAATGACATTGGGAGGAGAGTGAAAGCCAGGTTTATTATTTCTAACAACCTCTACTCCTGAAGTCGCTCACTTTTGGAATGACCTTGGGCAGAGAGTGAAAGCCAAGTTTATTATTTCTAACAACCTCTAAAAAAATTTCAATTTGTGTAGGTCTAGTTCTTCCAAGAAGGAATTTTTTGGAATTTACGACAATCCTGTCGCTGTCGAATGTGAGGAAAAATCATTGAAGTTTGACAGTACAGTGGCCCCAATCACCCGTAATTTCTTGGGTAATTGCATTAATTTTTCCATTCCTTAACAAGGACTTTCACTTTCTTCAAGATCAAAAGGAGAAAAGAAAATAAAAGACTTACCTAATCAGGCCTTCTCTAAATATGGGATCATGGTACACAGCTAACCACTCCAAAATTTTAAAATTTAGTGGCAGACACTGAACATCATAGCATATTCGGAGGAACCTTTATTTCTTTGAATTTTTATGGACTTGGGCTTTTTTGTTTACTCTAATATTATCTCCAAAGGATAGTATTCTCAATGAATCTCTCATTGAATTCAAGTGCTCTTCTTTGATTTTCCACACATATTTGGAGGAGGAGCTATTGGTGGTGGCGATGGCTGCCATTTTGGAGTTGGAAGGGATGGTGGTGGCTACAGTTTTGGAGTAGGCGGGGCCGGAAGTGGTAGTGGCAGTGGCGGTGATGGTTTTGGGGAAGGTGGGGGTGGCGATAGTGATGGTGGTTGTGTCGATAGCAACAAAGGTTTTGGCGGTGGCAACGATGGTTGTGTCGACCACAAAGGTTGTTTTGTGAAGTCACGATTATATTTTTAACCCTACAGACATCGAGTTGCACAAAAGTGTGAGTGCGTAATCGGGCTGCACATGAAAAATCTTGCATAGTCAGGTTGTGCACGCTCCAGACTACACAGTCAGGCTGCACAAGTGAAACTTGCATAGTCGGGCTACACATGGGCAATACTACAAAGTTGGGCAGATGATTTGGTCAATGCCCGACTGCACTGGTCAAAGGCAGTGTAATTTGACTATGCTGTGTAGTCAGACGGTTGGCCAAGAATTAGTCAAAAAATGTGCTGCTCTTTTAGGTTGTCTCTTCTGACTGCGCTAAAGACTGATTGCGTCATCGGACTGCACTGCGCAGTTGGGTGAACAACTTCAAACTTGGCCAAATATTTCCCTTTTGTTGTTCAAAGGCATGCCAAAAAATGACAATGTCTTGCTTGGCTCATGAAGTGTTGTGCTGGCCGAAGAGACGACTTCTAGAGGTGACGTTCAGCACTTGAGGACAGACTTGGCTCATGAAGTGTTGTGCTGGACGAAGAGATGACTTCATGTAACCTCACAAGAACACTTATGTTCATGGAAGATTTTATTTTTAGGCATATTTAAATAGTTATTTCTAAGCCCAACTTGATCGTTGTTTCTCTTTTGTTTGATAGTACAAATTATATGTCTTTATCTACTTGTACAACCATACTAATTCAATAATATTTACAAAATAAAATCTTGTAAAATTACAAGAGACATAAATTAGATATATTTTGAGATCAATAAATGAGTAAAATAATGAATGTTATATATTTTAATAATGTTATATATTTTAATAAAATAAATATGAAATATGTCAGCACAAAGGAATTTTTTTGTTTCTTGTACTATATATTTTTGTATTGCATGATGAAAGAATAATTGAAGAAACTATACTTGGCCTTTTAATATTGAATAGTAGTGATTGGCTTAGGGGTAGGATAATATACCATGCCATATTTGATTAGGTTGTTGTGAAAAGGTTTCATGAGATCCATTCAATAAATGATGAAGGATTTTTTACACACATTTAATATTTAAGTTTGATAGATATTGGATAACTTATCTGAATATTGAGAAGTGGATTAAATAGAAGTTGGGATTGAGTTCACATTATTACATTGCTTTTTTATCGAAGTATATTTTTCTCCTTATTATAGTCTCTAATTTAGAAGTGAGAAATAAAATAATGGATGATGCCCTATGGTTTAGGCGGAAATTGCTTGTGTTTAAGACCATGAACTAAAATTTTTTCAATGGTGATAAAAACTATTTAGAATATTTATGGAATTCAATATTAGGTTATCAATAAGGAGGGTTTGAACAATTTTTGTAAAACTATAGGATGATTCATCTAGGAAGGGTCAACTACTAAGGAATGGAAACATGCTATATATATACACACACATGTACTTTTTGGAACCTTTTCCAAAATCTATTTAGATAAATATGAATTAAAATAATGAGATCAGCAAGTGGATTATGAAAATATTGCATTTTCACGCTATAAATGTTATTAGAACATATACATGAAAAGATATTATAGAATGAAAATGATAGAGAAGGATATATAAAGTCTTCATAATACAAAGTCAAATATGAAACAAGGATTTTAATTTGTAAAATAAATTGGTTTACATCAAGGATTTTCTCCTCCCAAATATGTTGCAACCGAATTATCTTTAACTCATCAAATAGAGAAGGAATGCATGGTTCATGAGAAAACAGTAGAAGAAACTACGAAGAATCCAAGGAATGCAATATTTTAAAGTATAAGTTTAAATCTAGAAATAAGTAAAGCATTTTTTAATGAAGTTCATAATTTCAAAATGCATATTCTTGAAATCAAACACTAAAAGTTCATAATGGGTATGGTTGTGGTCAAGAAAACAAGGTTACTATCCATAAATAATATGTTAATTTAATTACCCATAGTTGCTATTAAATTAAAAAAAAACCATTAAAACCATATATTTGAGGTTGTCATTCTTTTATATTTCCTTCTCACCAAAAATAATAATTCAAACTCAAAATTATTTATAAACATAAAAAAAAGCAAACTCTAATTCTATCCCTTGTTTGATACTTATACTATATTTCAACTAATTACTTATTTTGATGTTATTAATTTTGATGTAAGTATATTTTTCTCTCTTTGAGTGATAATAATCTCTCTCCAAGTCATAATAATTATAGTATATTTGAACTCATTATGTTGAGTAATATTACATTATTTGGTACATACTAATAAACCCCATGGTACCTTCATGGTACATTTGTAAATATGTAATAGATTAGGGTTGAGTCTATAGTTTAGAGTGTGATTTATAATTTCCATTTTTTGTAAGTGTCAATGTGCATAAAATGCACAAGTGTCATTTAAGAGTGCAATGTGAAGGGAATGCATAAGTGTCATGTAAGCTAGAATGCAAGTGTAGGTTGAGAGATTATGCACAAGGTCCTTTTATGTAAGAGTGCAAATATGTAATGTGAGTATGCATACAAGTGTTCTAGATTAGGAGTGCATGTAAGTGTCCAAGAGTAATGTAGATGTGTGCAAGTGTTGTAGAATCAATTGTCCATCAAGTATGCAAGTGGCAATTTCATAAGCCAAGAGTCATGAGACTTGGCATATGGAGAGCAATAGTCAAGTACCCAAAGAGTCACATTACAATGGCCATATTATATACACAATTCTCCATACAAAATCAAGAAGAAGAAAAAGCAAGAATATAACTCATATATTATAAGAGGAAGATTAGTAATAAAGCTTGTATACATTTTAATCAATTTTTATTGTAAGTTTTCTTCAGGCACAGTTCATGAATGATTTAGGTTGTTTATATTCACATTTTAGTATATAAATGAAAGTTATTTTCTTTATTATATAAGCCTTGATATACATATTAATTTTATTATATTATTATACTTATATTATTATTAAATTTACCTTTAATAAGATAATAATTTATATAGAAAAAAAAAATGGGGTGGAATTAATAAGACATTTGTGGAGGGACATTTTTCGTAGGACTGACCAAACTATCGAACTCGTTTCAGCCATATCTCACTCATCTGGACTCGTATTATGCTAAAATTTTGAGGGTAGATGCCTAAAAAACCTAGAATGTCTCCACCAATTTTTATATCATTTGGATCAACATAGATCCTAGCTCATACCTATGTGTGAACGAGATATTTGGAAAGCGACTATGCGAGGGTTTCATCTGGGTTGAGTGCAAGTAGCTCTAGAGGTTGGCTTTTAGGGCCTTCGGGCCCTAGCGGCCAATATTTTTGTGGTTTATGCTCAATATTTTAGCAGGAAATGTTGCAAGGGATCCAAGATGGGTTAGAAATTTATCTTTCCACAGATCATACTATGAGCTTGAGTGAAAACGACTTCCAATTTGTTGCACAAAATAAAAGTGAAAACCATACCTTTCCATGACATCTAGGGCAAGGATTAAAGAGATAACGAAACAAGTTTCAAGCAATTGATCAAAAAATAGCTCATATATCAAGTGAATTAGGTTCTAAGGTGCACCCACAAAATAATTCTACTGTGAAAACCCCTGTCAAGGGTAAGAATTTTGAAGACTCAACCCCAAAAATAAATTTTAGGGATGCCCTCCATGGTGGATAGCCTCATCCCAATGCTAATATCAATATTAGGGCTTCCCATAAACCTCTAAGAATGCCTAAGATTGATATCAATAAAATGGAGCCAGGATGTCTTAAAGCACTTGATGGAACTCCTATTTGTAAGCTTGATATGGGTAACAATTAGATTGGAATTAAAGATTTGGATAAAATAGGACTAATTTGTCGGTTCATGGGTTTTCGTCCGAGTCTACTGATTTCAAAGTCTGGGCTGCAAAAAGCTGGAAAACTAAAGGTGAGTTACAAATCTCTATTTATCCAAATGGTTATTTTTTTGATTTATTTGCTAATAATGAATATAGAGAGAAAATTTTTCAATGGGGTCCTTGGTTTTTTGGAAGGGCGGGGCTTTTCATGAAGCCCTGGCATACTAAATTTAAAGCCAAAGAATATATGCCTTCTATAGCTCCCGCGTGGGTTAGACTCTTTGGCCTCCCTATTGAATTTTGGAATCCTACTATTTTTTCTACAATTGGAAACTCTTTAGGAACTTTTATGATGACTGTTGATTGTACTCAAAATTTTGAATATATTATTTATGCTCGGATTTGCGTTTTAACGGATTTTGACAAAGCCATACCTAAAAATATCACATTGCAATTTGGAGAAGACACTTGGGAGCAAGTAGTAGACTATGAGAACATTCCTTTTCATTGTAGAATTTTCCTCCTCTTAACTCAGCTTCACAAAAAAATGTTCTTCAAGCAATCCCTTCTCTTATCACTTCTGAGGAGAACTCTATTTTGACTGCTCCTGTTACTATGAATGACCTTCAACAAGTAGTTTTTAAAATACAAAAAATGAAAAACCTACGTCTTGATGGTTTTCCCATTGAGTTCTACCAAGAGTTTTGGGATATCCTTCATGTTTATTTATTAGAGGTGGTGAAAGAAGACAGGAAATCCAAAGAAATTTTGAAGGTTATCAATAAAACTTATATTACTCTTATTCCAAAAGCTCAAGAGGTTGATCATATCTTAGTTTTTAGACCTATTGCTTTATGTAATGTTATTCTCAAAATCATTACTAAAATCATGGTAGAAAGGTTGAAGCCTCTTGTACTTAAGATTATTTCCCCAGAGCAAGGGGGGTTATGTGGAAGGATTTCAAATAGTAGATGAGATAGTTCTTGCTCAGGAAGCCATCCATTCCATGGATATGCAAAAATCTCCTTCCATGTTCATTCAGGTAGACTTATCCAAAGCTTATGACATAGTTTATTGGCACTTCCTTATCAAATTTTTGAGGAAATTTGGTTTCTCTAAGGATTGGATGGATTGGATTATGGTATGTATCTCTTCAATTTATTACTTAGTTCTTATCAATGGCAGGCCTTCTTAGTCATTCCTAGCTTCCAGAGGTATTATGCAAGGTGACTCATTATCCCCTTACTTATTCATCATTCTTGTTGAATTCTTGGGTAGGACTATAACCAAAAAGAGGGAAAACAAAACCCTTGAGGGAGTTACCATTTCTCATGGAGATAGACCTATCTCTCATCTTCAATTTTTAGATGACTCTACTGTTTAGGTAAAGTTGCAGTTAAGGAAGCTTCTAATATTAAGCAAATCATTAGTTGTTTTTCTAAGGCTACTGCGTAGTTGATCAATGAAGGAAAATCTAAAGATATTTTCTTCCACTTCTCTGCTAGACTAGAATCCATGGTCTTGCATAAATTAATATATAATAAGACATCCCTTCCAATCACTTATTTAGGTATTCCCATAAATATTCAATGGCATAAAAATAAATATTGGAATTGGTTGTTGGACAAAGTCAAGAAGAAAATTGGAAAGTGGACCAACATGTGGCTTTCTTCTGGGGGTATAATCACCTTGGTAAAATCAGTCCTTCAAGCTATTTCTATTTATGTTTTTTCTATTTTGAATATCCCAAAGGTTGTTCTTTCATAATTGGATCAAATCAGTCATTGTTTCCTTTGGAGTGGTAGTAAGGAGAAAAGAAAATGGGCCTTGGTGAAATGGGATACTTTATATCTTCCTAAGAGTGAAGGGGGGTTAGGATTCTAGTCTTCTATTAATAACAACAATTTTATAGTTGCTAAATTATATTGGAGGAAGTTGCATAACCCCAATGCTCTTTGGGCCAATAATCTCCGTGCTAAATATACTGAGAATAAAAGTCCTGAAGACCTTGTTCTCTATCAAATTCCTACCAAAGGTTCTCCTATTTTAGCAGTTCTTAAGACTGGTGAGGATTTGATAAAATAAAATTTATTTTGGATCATTCAGAATGGTCAACAAGCAAATTTTTGGATAGATTCTTAGGATGGTCACAAGCCTTTGATAACCCAGTTTCCTGATTGGAGGCCTTGGATGGAGGAGCTTCACCGAGCTAATTGGATAAAGGTGGCTAATTACTATCAGTACCATACTGGTAATTCAAAGGTTGATAAATATTGGATCCCTATTGAGGACTGTCCTATTAAAATCATAGAAAGGCAAAGACAAGATATCCAAGGCATCCTTCATATGAGATCCCTATCTTGGTCCCATGAAAAATATTGTTTTGGATGGAACAACACTACTAAGGGTGAGTATTCAGTTGCTCAAGGTTATTTGACCTTAAGACATAATAATCCCAACCATTCTTCTGACATATTTTCTCGATTATGGGCTCAAAAGCTCTGGCCTAAGGTGAGGTTCTTTACTTGGCTTTTATTGCATTGTAGGGTGCTTACTGGTGAGCAACTTATGAAGCATGGTTTTCATGGCCCTTTTAGATGTGAAATGTGTGAAGAGAATGTAGAAACTCTCAACCATATTTTTATTGAGTATACTTTAGCCTCTAAGCTATGGAGGAGAATGGCCAATTTACTTAGCTTATAGTGGTCCAATTTTTTTTACTTTTGAACAGCTTTGGAGGGATTGGCCTAATCAAGAGGGTGTTGATCATTTTATTAGGCAGTTAGTTTGGATGGGTTCTACCATTCTTCTTTGGAAAATTTGGAATGAAAGGAATAGTCAAATTTTTAATCAAGATAGGAAGGATATTCACTATATTTGGTAAAATACCATAGCCAACTTAGTTGAATCAATCCATCAACTCCTTAATAACCCCTAAAACTCCCACCAAATATGGGATCAAGTGATGCAAATATTAAATATTAAATATTCTAAGGGCAACCAACTTAAATGGAATACGAGTATTAGTAATATTGATAGGACAAGAAATTGGCAACCTCCTCCTCAGGATTTTGGAAAAGTCAATACTAATGGAGCCTCTAGAGGGAACCTTGGAAAAGCCAGTGTGGGAGGAATTGATAGACTTTCAGATGGGTCCCTAGTTTTTACTTTTGCTGAGAATTTGGGTATTCTTTCCAATAAGCTTGTTGAGGGGTATGGTATCATCAAAGGCATTCAGGAGGCTACTAAGGTTGTATTGGAAAAGGTGTTAGTTGAGTTTGACTCTCAACTTATGATTAATCTCTTTAAGACTCCTAAGAATCATAAGGTGGATTGGAGAATAAAAAGAATTATTGAGAAGATTCAATTAATCCATATGGGATTTTTGAAAGTTGATTACAATCATGTGGTCAGAGATCAAAACAAGAGTGCTAATGCTTTAGCTAATTGGGCTTTGGACAAAGGTGATCTTACTTGTTATGGCCACCCTCCTAGATGGTGGGCTTCTCAAATTAGGGACACTCTTCTTTCTATCATTTCTTTGGATGGCTCCAATTCTGAAGGTACCTAGTTTCTTCTTGCTTTTTTTTTTCTTCTCTTTGGTTCATTAAGTTTTTTTTAGTTCCCTAGCTCTTTATTTTCTTTATTTTGTTTCCTCTATTGATTCTTGCCTTGATAGTCTTCTAGTCTAGATAGGTCATTGTTATGTTCAACTTTTTTTTTCTTTCTTTTTTATTTTTATTTTTTTTTGTTTTGTTCTTTAAGGTGGGTGGGTTCTTTTGTTTTTTTTTGTTTTTGTGTTCTTTGTGTTGTTTTTTGTTGTTCTTGTGTTTTTGTTGTTTTGTATTTTTTTTAATGTTTTTTGTTATTGTTCTTCTGTTTTTTTCGTTCTTGTTCTTGGATTTCTCTTTGTTTATGTTAATTCGTGTTTTTATGTGTGAGTGTTTTCTATGTTTTTTTTTTTTGTTTATTGTCTGTTGTTGGTTGTTTTTTATTTTTATTTTTATTTTATTTTATTTTAATTTTTAGGTTTTGGTTGTGTATATTTTTCATGTTTTTTTTGGGTTATGTCTTTGTAGTGTTCTGTTGTTTTTGTCTTGTTTGTGTTTTGTTATGTGGTTATTGTGTTTTTCTATATGGTTCATGTTGTGGTTTCTTTTATCTTATTGTGTGTGTTTGGTTGTGCTTTTGTTTTTGACACACTCAAGGAGCATGTTTTTTATTTTATTTTATTAATTTTGTTGTTATTTACTTATTTTTAAATTGGTTTTGTTTGTTTATTTGGTCCTTGAGTATGTCAAAGGTGGTAGGCCATGTCCGAGTCCTGGGAATTTTTGATGGAATGGATACCCCTGCCTCCTTGGGTCTTACCCGAAAGTGGCATCCCTTTTGGGATGTTTTCCACAAATAAAAAAAAAAATTGACCTTTAATATTTTGACTATCTTATATTTAGGACCTATGTGATATTATGTGTAATATTGTAAGATAACCTATGATATATTATGGTAGTAAAGGCTTCCAAATGCAATAGTGGTATTAGAGCTACTACGCGACTCTATCCATTTTGATAGAGTTACTTATTAGCCACCATTTTGAATTAGCTTTTGTTGAGTTGGAATATATCATACTTAATTGTCAAATGACAATTAGATTTAAAGAATAGTTCTCTTACAGATATGCATAATTTTGATCATTGATCATTTCTTTTTTTTTTTTAGTTTCTTGGATAAAAGAAATTTTACAATAAATGAAAATATTGAAAATATCCATAATTTAAGAAATGCAATTATGAACTAAACTAGGTATGGATCCACATTTTATGATTCTAAAAATGCATTGTTTATATTAATATGTTCTATAATTCTGTAACATGCAATTTAATTAAATTTATATTCTAAGTTTACTCTACATTCTAACTATATCTACTATTCTTAGGGAGGAAGAGATATAGGGACTAACCTTTTGGAGTGGGCTCTACCTCCTCAAGGTTAGTATTAATATTCTCCTAGTTCTATTCTACTGTAAATCTTCATAATTTTATACTCATTAAACTAATTTTTATGCTACCTAATTCATATGTACAAGAAAGGAATGAAAGTTACAAGAATTATGAACAAAACATGCATAAGATAAAGAATTCCATTACCACAGAAGATTAACAAAATGACTCTAATTTACTCTTTTATTCCAATTCCAAATAAAATATTACAATGTAACATGGCTGAAGAAATAGTCTTTCTTTATTCTCTTATGTATGTGGACATATATATCATGGAGGGCTTTGTAATATATACTTTTATGTTATTTCCTTACAATAAAAATTTTAATATTTTCTTTGTTACATGGTTTTGAACAAATATTCTCCATGTGGCTTGGATACTAAAAATGCATAGTAGGACAATATATAATCTATGTGTCTTATAACAATATGAAAAAACTTCTTGTCCTTTTATTAAGGAAAGGATAACTCATTATTCTCTTTCGAGTTACAAAATATTAACCAAATAATAAATTACACAAAGTCAACAATAGTCCCACTATAGAAGATAACAATTATGTTTGCTTTGACTATCTCAACACACACGTCATTGGTCGAGCTATCGATGTGTGTGATGTTTTTATTGCACAAAATAAATTTGCTAATAATAAACATGTTTCCATAGGATGTATTCAAAGATTATTTTTATAGGTGGTTTTCGTAGAGTATTTCTATAGCAGTATTTTATGGATTGCATATGTAGGTTGTTCCATGTGTGTTCCTCTATAGTAGCATTTTGGATATCACCTATGACATTTTATCTATGTAAAACACAATGTTTTCCATGAGATTCATGTAATTTTGAGGTTATATACGACATACAATTGTAGATAATATTTAACTCAAAAACATGTAAAAATGTATATATTATGGATTAAAATTACAAATATGTCCTATAAATTACCATTTAAATGCACAAACTCAAATTTACATAATGTTTAAATTATGTCCTCATTATTTCCCCAAACTAATAGAAGTGTGTGTATGGCTATTAAAAATAAATTTGAAAGTTTTTTAGGACATAAATAACATTAAGTCTATCATAGAAAATTCACATAATCATAAAAATCAAATTTTCTTGGCCCTAATCTTTGATGAATCATGGACTAGAGTAGGATGATATTCTATCTTCAACCTCCCCCACTTGACCTTTTAGACCTATGCTCTAGTGGATTTAGAGTTTGGTGGATGCTCGATGACCACATTATTCAAATAGACCACATCTTCCTATTCTCCCCCTATGATTGTTGTCACCTAAGTTGTGTTGCATGGAGACTTCAGTTTATCCTTTTCATTTGGTTGGAATTATTGTCCTACCAATTCGATGATTGTATTGATTACCTTATCGACATCTAAAAATATTTTAAGTCCTTCAGTTAATGCTGAAGGGATGATCTAGATGCCACATGCTAGAGGAATAATTTGCTTATGAAACATAAATTCTTCCAACATTAAAGAGATTATTAGTGAGTTGTCCCCATAAAACATCTAAGACAAGGCAAAATTCTTGTAGTTGATCAAGTGTCTTATCTTCTCCATTGCACTCTTATTGGGTGAGGGATTAGAGATTGATGGTTGGGACTTGTTCAGCTAGTTTGGTCACCTTTCCCTTGATTTCCATGTATATTTTCCTAGGAAGTTTGTTTTGGGTGGAGATAGCTCTCTCCACTAGGGCTACATGTTTCAAAACCTCTTTGTGGAAGTTTTACAATTAAGACCGTAGTTGGTTTTTTTGGGTGCAAATTTGTGCTAAGATGTCGATAAGTTCTAGTTGATTTCTTGCGGTCATAGTATTCAACCATGGGTTATCAAATTGCCTTGAAGTCTCACCCCTTCCATATTTTTCTAGGTTAAACTCCTTAAACCTTATTTTTTTGATTGGTGCAGGTGAGAAGGGCTTCAAAGACTTGGTGTTTCTAGCCCGACTAGCCTTTTTATGCATAGGTAGTTCATCCTCCTCCTAATTATCATCGTATTTGGAGCTAACATCTTGTTCAGACTCTTCTTCATATGAGTGGATGGAAAGGTTATAATCTTCCACTATCCTATCCTATTAATTTCCCATGTCATCTATTTTATGTAAAATGAGTAGTTTGATTAGACCATGATGGGAAATGAGGTGGAGTTTGGGTTTGTCTTTTACATTTTTTGTTTTCACTATTTCAATTGTAGCTTTTAGGTATTTATATAGGAAGTATGGAAAATTTATTATGTAGTCCTCTTAGTGAGGATATTTGAGGTTGATAAGTAGTTTCATATGATAACCTCCACATACTGATAACATCCCTTAAATAGTAAAGAATTTCATTATAAGGGTGGTCACTTTCTACCATTTGAGTGGGAAGAAAGGGGTGGCCACACCCTTTATCCATCAGTTCTAGTCCCTAGTCACGACACACTTTTCTTTGAATTTCTCTACAAGTTGGGAAACACCCTTATCATTGGAATTAAAGTATATCCAACCCACATCACGCAAATGGAGGACCTCAAATATTAGTTGGGAATCCCACAATGTGTGTAATCATGGATGTGGGATCACATTTTAGGATAAACCATTCAACCACTCCTTGGTCGTGGCTTTGGAATTGGGTTAGCGCTTCCCACCACCTTGCTCTATGAAATAGGTTACTCACAAAATCACTCGATATCTGAGTTGCAATGGAGGGTTTGCTTCTCTTATGGAATGTGGATTTTTTCATGGCTACCTAGGGTTTTACTACGGCCATAGGAATAGGGGTTTAAAATAATGTTTTAGTTTTGGGATTCCTTTTGTACTATACCCTCAAACAACCCCTTTCTACAAAATTTTGATGATAAATACCTTGCCAATTTATGAATATATATAAATTTTACTACCATTCCTGTAGAATCCCTAATTTATACAAATAGAATCCACTATAAATATCTTAAAAATTAAAAAAAATTGGTACTTATATTTGGTTCATAATTTTTTTTCCTCCTTTAGGTAGATGTCTATGATTATTTCATCATGTCACCCCTAGTGGATGATGAGGCCTAGAAATGCCTCATTATTACACTATGGTTGACATATAAAAACTACCATAATATTAAATATGACAAAGTTAAAGTGCCAAATAGTGATTAGAATATGTTATTTATTACATGTTTGCATGATTTTATGTTTGGAACATTATACCTCTGTTTTGACTATTTTTAGCATTTTATGCACTATTTCAGTTGATTAGGTAGTAAATAAAACATGTATTGCAATTACATTCTAATGGCATGAATAGATTCCTCTCATCAAGAACTACAACTTTACTTTTTGAAGCAAGTCAATCCGAGCTGTAGATAAAAATTTATGAATGTTACATCGTTCCTGCACTCATTGTTCATTCCTACACTCATTGTTCATTCCTGCGCTCATTTTTCATGCCTTAGTCTTTTCTGGAGCTGTTAACAGGTGCAAATATGCGTTAAAGGGAACATTGGCAGATCTACTAGGAATTATCCCGAGTGATTTAAGGTACCAAATTCATACCAATGGTACTTCATAATATAAAGAAAACATGACCCAAATTTTAAGGCATATGGACAAGTAACCTGGAAGTTATGGGGCCTGCAAAATGGTAGTTTCACACTTTTTGATAGCTAGAAATGCTGGTAAAAATTTGTGTTAAATGCCAACTTGACAGTGATGTAGAGAGTAATTTATGAGTAATTAAGAGTTGAAAATTTAACCCAATGTTTTTCATATAACTAAGAACACGTGTACATAATTTGGTAAAAAATGGAGTTACGATGAACAAGTTATGAGCACTCCAAAAGGGCATCTGAGCATGTTTTGGCAGCTAAAAACAGTAGGTCACAGTCCATACAAATTCCAGCCACCTGTCACTTTGAAGGAAGGCATGTAATTTGTCAAATAAAGAAGAGATAAACACTTGGAAACATTTGAGGGAGAATAGGCATGACTCTTTCTCCACCTGACAACACTTCCACATGATGCAAATGGGAGCAACAAGCCAAAAGGTTGAAATGAAAGAAATTTGGTAAAAGTAGGACATAGTCATGCAAATTCCAGCCAGCTGTACATGTACAGTAGGGCTTGGAATTAGTCACTCTAATATATGCCACCACTACAGAAGGATGTACAAGATACGGTAAAACAATCCAAATGGTCAACAACTTCCTCCCTATGTGTTTGGAATGTAGATAAGCAATGAATTGTCACCTACCTGTTATTCTGGTGCAGGAATAGGGAATAGCACAGGAACAACCGAAAGTGGTCAAAAAGTGACAAATCAGTGGAGAAAATTATTGGCAATTGACCAGGAGGTTGTACCAACTCATCTTAACATGATTTTCTCAACAAATGCAGCCCAATAAGGATGAATGGATAAAGTTTTGACAAAGCAAATTCCTGCATTCTAGGAAATAATTATGCAATCAGTTGTAAATCCCTAAAAATCAGTAACCAAGCATATCATCATTATATTATAAATAAGAAATCTCCCATATGGTTGAGCATATAGATAGATAGGCAATAAAATACCGAAATTAGCATAGAGTGAAGTTTCTTTGTAGCAGAAAAGTAATTTGCAGGTTTTTCCTACATTACTGTAATGCAGTTTCAGATTGAATAATAAGGTGTAATATTCAGATATCAATTGGCATTTTGAGGTTGATTATTAACATATATATTTTCTTAGCATAACTTCTCACCTTCTTCTGGTTCTGGAAGCAAGGGCCACTGGCAGGGCCAAAGGAAGGCAATTTCTGATAGAATTTCTTGTTGATTTCTTGCTGCAGCAGATTAGCAGAATTCTTCCAGTTTTCCATTTCTTTAGTAGTTTTCAACACAGTTTTCAGTATTTGACAACATTTTTTGCATTTCACAACAATTTCCATATTTATGTCATTTCACTACAATTTCCAAATTTGTGTTATTCTCCAGTTTTGCAATAGATGTTAATTTGATTTTCTAGATTTAGAACATACTTAGATAATTGTGAACTTTGTAATTAGTTGACTTTTCTGCAACTGTGTGTGTGTTTTCAATTCTACAATTTACTTTTCGATCACTCTCAATTTAGCAACATTTCATTTTCTATCATTTTCAGATTCTACAATTTCATTTCCTACAATTTTATTTTTGCAAAGGTAAATAGGAGTTAATTTCAATTCTTAGGAGTTAGAGGTCACAAAAAACCCCCCAAATGCTAACTGATCCATCAATAAAGCTTATTTTCTGAATGAACTAATATTTAACCTGTTGGAGCCTTCTTTCGTATATAGCCTTGGACACTACCCTGGATTGACACATATAATTACTAAATGATGAATGAACAACGACACTCATCATTTTTGGTGTCATTGCCGAGTATAGGTGTTGTTAGAAGAGGAAAGCAGTCCAATAATTATTAGTGTGCTAAGTTGTGAACTTCAAAGTGAAATTTGAATGTAATAACTTGTATAATTAATAGTTGTTGGTAAATTCCATTTCAGTTCATTTAGAGAACAAGCAAGTATGAATAGGTTAAAGGATATGAAAGCATGATGTCAAAGTATGAAAAATACTTTGCCTACCACAGGAAGAAAAATTTCACAAGAGGTTGAAAGTATATCAAAGTTGTCCAAATTTATGATTCCCAAAACTGTTGGAACTTTCAAAGAATTACAATCATCTATGTCCAGAACTGTAGGATCCTTTGAGAAATCATTACAAGGAGGAACAATCAATAGTTTAACACATTTTTTTCTTGACAAATCCATACAATCAGGACAGTTTAACAGGATATATAATTATGATTTGGAATCTATAAGGGTAGGCTCACAAGAGAATCTAGGGAAAGCTAGTAATGTGCTCCAACCTAGTGCAACTAGTACACCTGCCAAAACTTTTCAAAATCCCATCCAATTAGATCCTAATAAAAATGCTCCCATGAGGGTTATTTCACCTTCTATGTTACCGAATTTTAAGGGAGTTACATCTGAAGACCCTGATTTATTTTTGTTTGAGTTTAAAATTGTGTGTCAATCTCATGATTACACTAACGACAATCAAAAGCTCAAATTGTTTCCTTCCACTCTTAAAGATTCAGCTCTACGATGGTTTATCACCTTAGCACCTGATTCAATTAGAACCTAGAATGATATGGAAAATATATTTTTGGAGAGATACCAAGAATATTTTCAAGTCAAGAATCAAAACAATGAATTGCTTGAAATGAAACGAAAGGAAAATGAAATCTTAGAAGATTATGTAGACAAATTTTCTTTTGTTCATAAGAGATGTGGTATTGTTGAACCTGAAATGTGCAAAATTATATTCTTAAGGGGACTAAAAGATGAATTTCAGGATGCATTGGATATTTTAGGAAGAGGAAATGCAAATGCACTTGAAATCCAGAAAATCATTAAACTTTGCAAAAATTATTCTCATTCAAGGCATAGAAAACATAGAATTGGTAATGATAAACATGATTTGAAAGAATGCATGAAAGAGTTTGCTAAAGCTGATATTGTTGTACATCTTGATAAAACAGTAGATAAAAAGAGTAAATCTACTAAACCTTCAGTTATCTATTGTTCAAGATGTGAGCAACAACACTCTATTCATGACTATCCTTTGAACAAAACATTTATACCAGCTATATGTAGTGTTTTTCAAAAAGGACATTCCACAAATCAATGTAGTTTATTTCCAGAACTCAAAAGTTTCTTTGAAAAACAGCCTCAACCTATAAAAAAACTCAATTTTGTAGGACAAGGACAAGGAGATAATTTTCTTAAGTTTCCATATCATAATGCTCCTCAATTTCCTACACATTGGGGAAATAATCCTTGGTATATGCCATGGTATGCTTCAGGTCCACTTCAACAATGTTGGATTCAACCACCATGGGCATATTCCCAAGAGTGGTATCAACATGGATGGATGAAACAACAATGGAATCAACCACATCCACCATGGTTGCAGCAAAAAATACAAGGATATCAATGGGGACAACAAAAAAAATTGCACAAAGGGCAGCAACATTATCAAACACAAAAATCAAATTTATTGCCCACTCATACCCATAGTTTCTCTCATGGAAAACAACAAAAAAATGAAAAACAACCTCTATTTTCAGCTCAACCTGTGGTCAATCCAAACAATGTTAAACAGGTAACCCCTGTCTCTATGGCTAAATAAAAAAATACAGCCATAATAAATGCTGGTGACTGTCATAAAAATTAGTTGTGTTTAGGAAAACCACTTCTTAAACATATTCCACTTACCAGTGTAGAAATAAGAGCTAAAATGAATGCACATAAAAATAAATCTGCACTGAAACAAGAAGAAGAAATATAAAATCTCCCACAAAAAGAATCATATCTTGAATAGTTTGAAATATCAAAACTAACATCTTTGAAATCAGATTTGATAAGGGAATTAAAACATTTAAATGTTATAGTCCCTTTACTTCAAGCTATTAAAGATGTGTCAATCATTAATACAATTGTTCAAGAAATATGTTTTAAGAAACCAAGAAAAAAGAAGAAAATATATCCTAAAAACATACAAGTCGGTGGTAAAATAGTAAACTTGCTTGCAAGAAACCTTAGTCCAATAAGTATGATTGTCTAGGATGCCCATGGTTTCGTGAAACATATAAGGAAAATGAAATGGACATTTCAATTTTGGCCTCCATCATTGTAAAGGATAATGTAGAAAATATGGATTCATCCAAACTGTCTGTTTTTGATGAAAATGTTCATAATTCAGATTTTAAAGATGAACCAATCACTGTTCAACAATTATTATGGGATGATGAAAAACAAAATTCTAAAAATTTGTCATCCATTCCAATACAAAACAATTTTCTTCACTCATCACATGGATGTCATCATTTTTTCTCATCTTTTCCTTTTCATTTATCAAAGTTAATTCTTTTAAGAATTGTTTTTGTTAAACATACACAAATTTTCCATTCTTTTCCACCATATCATTCTCCTATTAATTCATTAATGCATCATTCTCCAAGAACCAATTCAAAACATCTTGGTACAAAACAAACTAAAATGCAGCCAAAACAACCTTTGAACAACAATAGTTGGTTGACTAAAAACCAGGAAGTAAATTTGTTTGATGTATTGATCCAAAATCCTAATGCTCTACTAACACTTTATGCATCTTTAGAAATTGGCATTGAGTTGTTGTAGGTACAGAAAAAAACAAATTTCGTAGTTGAATGCAGTTAATGAACTTTGGTTGGAAGCAATTCACCAAATAGAGTTCATTCAACAAAAATGGAAAATATGGCATGATGATCACATTAAGAGCAACAAGGATGAACCAGAAGAGTTTGAGAATGGAGTTGTTCAACTTTATTTAGTTGATGATTCAAGAAGGACATTAGTGGTGAATGGACATCTTTTACAGTTGTACCATAAACCACTCACAAAGAAGGAATTTGCTCAATATTTCACACAGTCACATTTGCATATGATAGAAGAGGATTCATGTTCTGACAAGGTTTCCAAATGATCACATTTTTTTAGCCTTGAAAAAAAAAAAAAAATTGGGTTAAAACCAGAAATGGCAGCCTCTTTTGATATAAAAAAAAATGAAATGAAAAAAAAGAGAAAAAAATAAATAATTCAGTAGTGAAAACCTTCTCGGAGGCGCTGCTGAGTTGGCTTTAATGAAAACCAGTTTTTCGGCATGCATTGCCTTGTTGATCCACCCATCATTGTTCTACCATTGTACAAATATTACCTACTGCACCTATGTTGTTCTTATTTCGGAAAAAAAATCATCATCAGAAGCAACTTGTAAGGTGGATGATAAATTTTCAGTATGTGTTTCTTGCATTTAGTCATGGTAAGAATTTAGCATTTATTATATGATAATCAATATTTGGCACAAACTGTTCATACAATATTGGAAAGTTAAAATAAAATGGAACATGTTGTTCAAAATGTCAAGAAACACCTCCCTTCTGCCCTTAGTTGCATGGAAAATTCAAAATTGTGAAAAACTTGATTTTGGGACAGATATGACAGCCATTTTATATTTATTAGTAGGGAATATTTCAGAATAAAATGTCCCACCAATACCTCATAAATCTGAGAAGGACGAAATGCACCTAAAAATTCTATTTTACTACTACTGCAATAAAACAACAACAACAACAAAAAAAATAGCATGGAAAAAAAAAATTGATGTTATGGAAGGCTTATACACTCTAAATATGGGCCCACACTAGAATCTGCAGTTAAATTTTGCATAGGAGGCCATTTCAGCATGTTTTTGACACATCTTCAGAATGACAGTCTCATTCCAAAGAAACTTTGGAACAACAGTCTCATTCCAGAGCAAGCTTCAAATCAAGACAAATTATGCCATAAATTCTTGAAAATATTGTAGAACAGTAGGGCACATTAGATATTAAGTTTCTTAAAGTTCTACCACAAGTACAAAGGAAGAAAAGAAAAAAAAGGAAAGAAAAAAAGAAAAAAAAATTGTAGGAACTACAATGCTTGGTGTAGTGCAGTAAGAAGAACTTTCTCGGGTAGTAGGTGGAAAAAGTATGTTCATATTACTAGGGCCTACTAGGATGCATGAAGGCATGCATCAGTTCAATCTGGGGGGAATGATGAGGCCTAGAAATGCCTCATTATTACACTATGGTTGACATATAAAAACTGCCATAATATTAAACATGACAAAGTTAAAGTGCCAAATAGTGATTAGAATATGTTATTTGTTACATGTTTTCATGATTTTATGTTTGGAACATTATACCTCTATTTTGACTATTTTCAACATTTTATGTATTGTTTCAGTTGATTAGGTAGTAAATAAAACATGTATTGCAATTACATTTGATGGCATGAATAGATTCCTCTCATAAAGAACTACAACTTTGCTTTTTGAAGCAATTCAATCCGAGCTATAGATAAAGAGTTAGGAAGGTTACATCGTTCATGTGCTCATTGTTCATTCCTGCACTCATTGTTCATGCCTTAGTCTTTTTTGGAGCTATTAACAGGTGCAAATTTGCGTTAAAGGGAACATTGGTGGATCTACTGGGAATGATCTAGAGTAAATTAAGGTACCAAATTCATACCAGTAGTACTTCATATGGACAAGTAACCTGAAAGTTATGGGGCCTATAAAATGACAATTTCACACTTTTTGATAGCTGGAAATGCTGGTAAAAATCTATGTTAAATGCCAACTTGACAGTGATGTAGAGAGTAATTTATGAGTAATTAAGAGTTGAAAATTTAACCCAATGTTTTTCATATAACTAAGAACACGTGTGCATAATTTGGTAAAAAATGGAGTTATGATGAACAAGTTATGAGCACTCCAAAAGGGCATCTGGGCATGTTTTGGCAGTTGAAAACAATAGGTCACAGTCCATACAAATTACAACCGCCTGTCACTTTGAAGGAAGACATGGAATTTGTCGAATAAAGAAGAGGTAAACACTTGGAAACAGTTGAGGGAGAATAGGCATGACTCTTTCTCCACCCGACAACACTTCCACATGATGCAAATGGGAGCAACAAGTCAAAATGCTAAAATGTAGGAAATTTGGTAAAAGCAAGACACAGTCATGCAAATTCCAGCGAGCTGTACATGTACAGCAAGGCTTGGAATCAGTCACTCCGGCACATGCCACCACTGTAGAAGGGTGTACAAGATAAGGTAAAACAATCCAAATGGTCAACAACTTCCTCCCTATGCGTTTGGAGTGCAGGTAAGCAATGAATTGTCACCTGCCTATTATTCTGGTGCAGGAATAGAGAATAGCACAGGAACAACCAAAAGTGGTCAAAAAGTGACAAATCAGTGGAGGAAATTATTGGCAATTGACTAGGAGGTTGTCCAAACTCATCTTAACGTGATTTCCTCAACAAATGCAGCCCAACAAGGATGAATGGATAAAGTTTTGACAAACCAAATTCCTGCATTCTAGGAAATAGTTATGCAATCAAATGTAAATCCCTAAAAATCAGTAACCAAGCATATCAACATTATATTATAAATAATAAATCTCCTAGATTATTGAGCATATAGATAGATATGCAATAGAATACCGAAATTAGCATAGAGTGAAGTTTCTTTGTAGCAGAATAGTAATTTGCAGGTTTTTCCTGCATTACTGTAATGTAGTTTCAAATTGAATAAAAAGGTGCAATCTTCAGATATAAATTGGCATTTTGAAGTTGATGATTAGCATCTAGATTTTCTTAGCATAACTTCTCACATTCTTCTGGTTCTGGAAGCAAGGGCCACTTACAGTGCCAGAGGAAGGCAATTTCTGATAGAATTTATTATTGATTTCTTGCTACAGCAGATTAGCAGAATTCTGTGAGTTTTCCATTTCTTTAGTAGTTTTCAACACATTTTTTAGTCTTTGACAACATTTTCTGCATTTCACAACAATTTCCAAATTTTTGCCATTTCATAGCAATTTCTAGATTTGTGTTATTCTCCAGTTTTGCAATAGATGTTAATTTGATTTTCTAGATTTAGAACATGCTTAGATAATTGTGAACTTTGTAATTAGTTGAATTTTTTGCAACTGTGTGTGTGTTTTCAATTTTGCAATTTACTTTTCTGTCACTCTTAATTTAGCAACATTTCATTTCCTGTCATTTTCATATTCTACAATTTCATTTCCTACAATTTTATTTCTGCAAAGGTAAATGGGAGTTAATTTCAATTCTTAGGAGTTAGAGGTCACAAAAAACCCCCAAAATGCTAACTGATCCATCAATAAAGATTTTTTTTTTAATGAACTAATCTTTAACCTGTTGGAGCCTTCTTTCGTATATAGCCTTGGACACCGCCTTGGATTGACACATATAATTACTAAA
Source organism: Wollemia nobilis (assembly GCA_028583015.1). Taxonomy (NCBI): domain Eukaryota; kingdom Viridiplantae; phylum Streptophyta; class Pinopsida; order Araucariales; family Araucariaceae; genus Wollemia; species Wollemia nobilis. The sequence goes on from JAQPPZ010003509.1 coordinate 2,480,177, forward strand.
TGATGAATGAACAACGACACTCATCAGTGGAGTCAAGCCTAGACTATTCTTTCTGGTCAAAATTTCAATTTATTATGAAAATTTTAGAGGGAAACCAAGATTTGATTGATTTGCAGGTAAATGTTTTAGAAAAAAAATATTTTGGAGTCACCATCGATCATTCAAAGATTTCCCTAATCGATTTGTAGAGAAACAAATGAATGCAAAATGAAATTGAAGTTTTTTATTTGATATCCTTAGGTAAATTTGGCTATAGAAATCATGTTTGTCAATTATTTTTAAATTTATGGTTTGGTGTTCGATCTGTGAAATTTATCTGTATTGCTTTGTGGTAGCCTTTGTTATTTGCATTCTACCAAGTGCCTTCAAGTTCGTTGTTTGAATTAGGAGGCAATCACCCCTTAGAACGAACATCGTTGCTATCATATCACAATATATTAATGCCCTTACTTGCAACCTTTCTATAATACATGATATGTCAAGTGAAAATGAGTTCCATGGTGCATCCTTAGCATGCAATCCACCAACTGTGTTTCGAAGCTACTTTACTACCTTCATATATGGATATAGTTTTCCTACACCACATCTACTTCTACCTTGTCACTGGAGGTCATGCATGTGGTGACCAACAATATGGCCATATATAACAAACAAACTTGCTTAGTATAATGACAAGGATTATTCAGAAATCATGAGTGTTATTGGTGTCATGGAAAATGTGCACCTCTTTAGAGTCAACAACATAGCTTAGACAATGCTTTTCTAGGAAATAAAAGCTTGAGGATTAAGATAAAAAATCTCTAATAATAGTGTGAAGGTATTATAATGGCCAAAAGTATTTGAATATAATCGATGGTATTCCTTGTTTCATGTAGACATGAAAATATTTTGTCCAAATATTTGTCCATCTACCAAAGTGACGTTATCCACATGTGCCATGTAATACCTTCATTTATCTGCTCCAATATTTGTCCAAGCGTCTACCATGGTGGCATTATCCACATGTGATAGGATGGACTATAGCAAATACATGGGTCAACAATCCATGTGGTAGGATTTTATGATGCCAAGACTTTGCCCTTTTTCGAATGTCATCCTCACAAGGTAGAAAATCCTAGGACTCACTCTTCACATGATTGTTTGAATTGTGTCATACATGTTGTTTGCAAAAGGTTTATCTAGTTATTAACTTAGGGCACTTATGTAAGGGCAACTTATCCAACTATTGGATCAAGTATGTTCATGTATTCCCATTTTCTTCATATACTTTAGATAACCTTTTTTCTAAAATCAATGGGCTTTGCTTATACTTGTGTTTGTGCTACTTGTGATGATAGACCATAACCTTCTCAAATATGAATGGTATGTGTTTGAGCTTATGCCATCCATGATTGATAAATCATGATCGAGATGACAAATTATCACCTTTTCAAGGATGAGTGATGTGTGTTCATAACACCCACACTATGCATTCACATTGAGGTCTGTTTTTATAACATCTATGCTAGGAATATTGTACACTACATATATATACATTTTATATATTAATATATTTTATGTAATAATTTTTTATAATGAATCTCATAAATTAACGTATATCCTACAGATGCTTAACACTTCATCAAGGTTTAGGTGTATTTTTTTTTTGTAGAGTATTATTGCCTTTGTTCATATTAGATACATGGCTTAAGTCATGGTGCTTTTAATGAATATTCAATATATTTGTACACTTAAAAATTTTGTTGTGAATATTGATCAAAAAAATAAACTATGAAAACATAATACAGAATTAGGCTACAACAATGAATTACAAAATTAAGTTACAGAAGTGAATTACAAATTTAACCTATAGAAATGAACTAGAAAATTAACCTACAAAAATGAACTACAAAATTAACCTATAGAAATAAACTATGAAAATGAACTACAAAATTAACCTACAGAAATAAACTACAAAAATGAACTACATAATTAAACTATAGAAACAAGTTATAGACGTATGTTACAGAAACATAATATTATAAAAATATTTCAATTATTTAATTTTTTTCTTTCTTTTCCAAACTATATTATAGAAAATATTATAATTTTACTTTGCTTCTCCCCTAAATTAAGTTTTTGGCTATATAGCTAAAGAATATAGGGAGGGAAAATATTATTCATTGATATTCATTGTATATCCATGTATGTACTTATATATACTTATATATTTTATTTTTATTTTTTAAAAGTTCTCCTTTTTATTTACTTATTTATGAATATGGGTTGCTTACTTATATATCAATTAATTACTTGAGCTAAACCATTTAAACAAGGTTATAGGATAATGAATTTCCTTGAAATATGAATGTTTAGTTTTAGTATCAAGATGTTCTGCAAAAGCATTGATGTCTTCCATGACTTTTGATAAAATATTCCATGGTCTACATAGCAAACATTTCTAATGTTCTAAAGATATCAATATCTATGTTCTACTTTCCTCATTATCATTGTGGAGATCCTCATAAAAAAATGATAATGATATTTATTCAATGTTAATAAAAAATACTTTGGTTTGTAGAAATAGGTCTTATCAATGGTTGAACACATTCAAAACCTATTTTGGAAAAATAAAGTAATATAGTCATTATGGTATCATCTTTATTTTTCTATTTTATTACCTCATTTTTTTTGTATATATACATAATAATATTATTTTTTAGTTTAAGGGATACAAAGCTTTGGGAAATAAGATTTCCACTCACTCTATCAAAGTCTTGATGTGAATTGTAACCCTATCATTGCTACTATATTCCCTTAGTAAGAAGATTTAAGTCTTTGTGGAATTGGACTACATAACCATATTGATGTAAATGTAATACTATCCTTACTACCCTCTCTTTTATTTGGGGAAGAACTTAAACTTTGGGAAATTAGACTACATAACCATCTGGATGGAAATGCAATCATATCCTTACTATTTTTTTCTTCCTTCCATTACTTGTGGTCTATAAGAAACAAGATATTTTACTACCTTATTTCATTAATTTAAGATACCATCATGACTATAGACCTCCATTCCGTAAGGTAAGAATATATCTTCACACATTGAATCTAACTTCTTCCTTAAAACATGGTATTGTGGATGAAATTTATGAATGATAAGATAAATAAAAAAATTTAATGTTATAACTCCATCATGAAAGAAAGGAAACATATTTAAAGAACATAGTGTGATCTTCTAGTTTATTTTCAACAAATATTATTGTTCCATGATACTCTTTTTTCATTGGTCAAGTAGTGTAAAGATATTTGTCATCCATATTATTTACTGGTAATTATACATACAAACAAGAGGAATGATTATACTACATTCTTTTAATGACTACATTTATTTGCTTAGTATATACTAGAATAAGGAGTAATATTTTATTTCTCATTTTAATAGTATTTTGTTGCTTTAGATAGAGAAATAGAAGTTTTTATTTAATAGTAGTTGATTGCATTTTAGAAATGCATTACAAATAAACTTATTACTTATGGTGGTTTAAATTTTTTTTTTTAGATAATGGATTTCTATAGAACTTAAGCCTATGTCCATTAACCAATAATATTTGTGTTGAATCATCAATTGGCTTATGTTTAATTTTACAATTCCTATTAATATATATTACATCATGTGGATATGATAGATTACTTTAGGGGGAAGTTATCTAAATACTACATACAATAAAAACACAAGAGTAATTATGTGAGTTGTAAATGTGCAAGGTGTCCCCTTGTATATATAGTTAGAGTGTTGGCCAAGGAATCTATATTCCTATATAAATGGCCCCATAGGTCCATTCGAATTGTATCACTTTTCATTCATTAAATAGAATTCTTAATCAGTTTGGTCTCTATCTCGTAATGGAATACTGCTAAATCCATCCATGGTATTAGAGATATGATAGATAAATAGGAGAGCTACAATTGATCCAAACATATTTGCTATATTTTTTGACCAACCAAATGACCCTTTATGATCTGCTATAGGTAAACTTCATTGTCTTGAGATTTTTGTAAAAGGACCATAGAAATTGTAGAGCTCTACCTAAAGTAGCTATATCTACATCATCTATAGGAGACATTAAAGGTAAGTAACTATTTGTGCAATTAGATTCACTAATTATATTACTTATCAGATTTTTTAAATCACCTTATATTGGATCAAACATGCAAAGAGGAAAATTATATTACAATCTTCAAAAGTGCAAAAAGAGAAAAAATTATTTTAAGGATAATTTGCACATCAGGGTTTGATTAGATTTTAGAGTTACAATTATCTATCAACTATCTATATTATACTTTGGAAAAAGATAAAAGAAGACTAGATCCTACAACTAAGTTTGTAGTGAAACATGAAAGGATTCATTCAAGATTATGCTTGAAATATTGTAGTGGAATTGTTAAGTGCATTTTTGAGAAATTAGTGGAGTAATAAGGTGAGATTATTGTTACCATTAAAAATGCAATGTTAATATATTAAGCATTGTACTAGTTGATATTTTAACTAGTTATTTTCAATTACTTTGTGTTGTTAAAAGCAAAAAAAAAAAACTAGCACAAAATATGCGTCACTTTCATTGCCAAAAGAAAACCACCATTGAAGTCCTTAAAGGAAGCTTCAAATAGAGCCCTTGGAAGTATCAAGATTCAAGTAGAATGTAATGGTTTTATTTTAGTATAGAGTGGAGGAATCCCTATTCAAAAATAGCATTTCATTATTTTGTATTGACTATCATTCAAAGAAGAAGAAGAAGCTAGAAGGATTACGTAAAATGTTTTTATTTTGGTGCAAGATCTATCTATTACAAAAGCACCACTTATGTTCCTTTGAAAGGAAAAAATTATTACTATTTATAGGGGAAATTAAGGATGTTATATCTAGCATATTTTTGGCAAGATGAAGGAGCCATTGAAGATCTCACATATCCAAGAATCAAGGTGTTTTAAAACACCATTTTCCTCCATCAAATCCATCACTATAAGCAACACATCACCTGAAATAGTGGAGCCACTGAAAGAAGGCATTATCACTTGTGTTTATATAAAAAAAAAGGATAGTATTTAGTGAAAATTTATCTATGTAAAATACCAATTAAAAGTTCTAACTATTGGCTATTACAAACAACACAATAATAGCACTATTTCTAGCACTAAATAAGGGAATAAATTAGCATACAAAACCTGCAAAAAGGTGAATAGAAAGGAGCTATAAATAAGGCATCAAATGAAGCAAACATCCATAAAAAAGGATCTCAAAAGTGTGCCATAGAACCGTGGTTGTAGCCATCCATCATACTCACCAAGCTAGAGTGCAAAAGGAAGCTTGCATCTCAAGAAACATAGCAATATCACATAGGATGTAAAGATAAAGGAAGAATTAGGGTTGCAAGCTCATATTTGAAACATTAGAAAGAAGGTTTACATGCACAATCCTTCAGTGCCACTTATCACAAATTCTCTAAGTATCCTAAAATTTATGAAGACCCAAACACTCACCTAAAAGGGAGTTAATAATATCTAGATTCATATTATGCTATATCTATTGATGACAAGAAATCTAACTCAGGATATGTCTTCTATCTTTGATCAAGACCCATATCTTAGTACAAGAAGAGACAATATACAGTACAATCATCAACCGAAGTAGAATATCAAGTAGCAAGAGATACAACCTATGAAGCTCTATGGCTACAATACATACTAGTCGACATTGGAATCAAATGAACTCCAAACATGATATTTTGCAATAATCAAGGAGTATTGAATCTAATAAAGAATCCTATTATACATGAAATAACAAAGCATATTGAAGCACAATGTCATTTCATCATGGAATATTTTCAAAATAAATATATCATGATGAATTATGTACATACATAAGATCGGTTGGTAGACATATTTACAAAAGCAGTTGGAAACATTAATTTTAAAAAAATTAGAGATCATCTATGCAATTCAAGAGAACTTCATATCAAATAATGTAATATAGGGGGTGTTAGAATATATTACATAATTTGGATATAATAGATTACTTTATGGGGAAGTTATCTAGATACTACATATAATAAATGCACAAGTATCATTGTACAAGTTATAAATGTGCAAGGTGTCCCCTTGTACAACTACCTAGAGTGTTGGCCAAAGAATACATCTTCCTATATAAATGACCCCATAGATCCATTCATATTGTATCACTTTTCATTCATTCAATAGAATAATTTATCAGTATGATCTTCATATCATATTGGGATGCTTCTAAATCCATCAATTCCCAAATATTTATTCAACCTCATAGGGTCTAAGCCATTTTATTCTTAGCTTTCCTTAGAAATATTGGTAGTGGAAATCAAATAGCAAAAAATGGAACAATGAACAAATTTTCATCTAGACAATTATCGAGAATTAATTTATCATCTTAAAATATATGTATAATACTATTAGTTCAATGCAACAACAAAAAAATGTTCATCTAGAAAGTTATCATAATGTAGGGATCATGATAGCTCTTAGTGTAATTCAACTTAACATTCTCTATGTATAATACTATTAGCTTTTGAGAATATATGTTGTGGAGAGATCTAGAACATATCCTAATGAAATACAGGAAATATGAAATAAAGTGAAACACCAATATGACTAAAACTGACTATAAATAGAAATGATGAAAATACTATGGAATACGTATGAAATAGTGACTCCATTGATATGAGCTAAAGATCTGCATTGTACTCCATACAAGAGTACTACTATAAAGAGAATGACATACGCTTGATTTATACTTATTGTATTCTTGATATATGATCTACCCCTATGAGGCTATTTATATAGTAAGATAGGTTCCTTGGCCAACACTCTATCTAGTTGTACAAGGGTACACCTTGCACATTACAACTTGCACACTGCCACTTGTGCATTTATTGCATTGCTTGAAGTAACTAGATAACATACCCCTAAAGTAATTTTCTATCCTAACTATGTACCTAAGATGGTATATTTACATGATCCAAATGATACAATATACTCTAACTCTAACACCCCCCTATATTACATTATTTGGGTATTGAAGATTTCAATATTCAATATGGATCTTCTTCTTTGAGAATGCTCTTTTATTTGATCAATTGATTTCTTTAGAGTGTTCCTTTATCTGGACCATCTTCTTCTTCAAAAGTGGAGCTTGTATTATCCTTCATTGCTTACTATACTCTAATAAAGTAAGTAGTTAGTGTCTTCATATTATGCAAAGAGAGTTGTAGCTATAGACTCCTCTATATTTTGAAGGTGTTAGTCTGGTTCAGTTTTTATGTTACATTTAGCATATCTTTTTTTCTTTTCCTCCTTCTTCTCCTATAATTCTATGTTAATACTTGTGTAATTTTTTCTCAATAAGGAGTTAGCCTATCATCACAATAATATTGAATTGTATTGCTAGCTTTCTTCATGTGTTGAGTAAGTACAAACACAAAATGTAAATCATCAAACATTCCTTAAATGTGAGTGTAACTATCTTTTGTGAAGTCCACCATGCCTTGAAGAGTATTTGATGAAAATAGCCAGTTAATTCTTCAAATTTACCTTCTTTTGCTTCCATAAGAAATAATGATAATCTCTCCTTATCACTGGTTGATAGGCTTTCATACCCTTCAAGGGTATTATCAAGCTTTGAGAATATAACTCAATTTCATGAAATAATTATTTATTGATAAAGGCATTCTCTATTATTTCATCCATATTCATTAGAATTGTTTATATGATTTTGATAAAAGTCCTTTTGAATGCCCTAATTTGATTTTTTTAAGTAGTCTATATTATGAATCTCTAGTTTAGAGAATGAGGATTTGATTGAACCATTTAGAGCTTTAGGTTTTGTAGGCTTCCTTATATATCCCTAGTTTGAATTAGTAGAGTCCTTGTAAATTTTGTAGATACCTTATGATTACCAAATGGATTAAGTACTTGATAATCTCTGATGAATGCTATTATTATCAAGTTTTTTAGGATGACTTATGTCTACCTAGTGATTTTAGAAATGCTAAATGATAAATAAAGTGCTTTTGGGAATAATAGTTCAATTTTGAGTTGATTTTGTAATGTTTTGTAAATAGCAAAAATCAACTTCTTTTACACCTTATTACTCCTATTGAAATTTAAGTACTTTCAAATTCGATGAGGTTTAATAGTTGGATTTATTTTGTCCTTTTAATGTGTTCTGAGATAAGTATACCAATAAATTTCCAACTCTTAATATTCCTTAATAAACCTCATTTCGTAGCCTTTAATAATTTGATATTTATTGTTTCTAATTTTTAATTTCCTACTTTGATGTAGTATTTCTTATAACTCCCTAATGTGGAATATTATAAAATAGTAATTTGTAATAATAGAAATCCTAATTTCTTGAGTAGAAATCCTTATTTCCCCTATTTTTTAATATTTCAAATATTAGGCTGTTTTGATTTATTTTTCCCTTTAGATATTGCTTTAACATATGGTTGATTTATCTTAATGTTTCAACCTTATGTTATACGTTATAACTCCCTATTAATCAAAGAAATTTTAATGAAGTAGAGACCTTACCTTTAATTTTGTATTATCTATGTATTCATCATAGATTTCAGACATATATGATAGTCCTCTGTAATGTCTTTCCTTGACTTCTTATAGTGAATGGTGTACGTTGATTCTCCCTTGGCTTCTACATTTGAATGATGGTGCTTCAACCTTAGACTTTTTTACTTCATTTGAGTATCATGACTAGATATTTAAATGCTCTTCACCTCTCTTCCATATTGTAATTCTAGCTACTTTGAATTCTATGACTACTATTAATGTTGTGACTGCTAAAAATTCTATGAATGCTATGAATTTTGACCTCCTTGGTCTTTACCACATTTTAATAGAAGAGAAACCTTAAAATATGTGATAAGTGTCATGATAGTTTATTTGTGAATTCTTTATGAATCTTCTATAGGATAATGGATGGATGTTATAGTCTTGGATGAATGCACCAACCTGTAACATTTTCTTGGTCAATCTTGTAATGTATGGGTGCTTTTTATTGTTTCCTCCTTGGTGACAAGTGTCATATTTCTTCGTGCATGGGCTCTCTACGTAACGTCTCTTCAAAATATCATTCCAATACCTTTATTAATCATGCAACATAGCCAACTCTTTATTTTTTTGTAAATACTTAATATATGTTGGTTCTATATGGAGTAGAGAGCAACGCCTTTGGAGTCTTGGAACTAGGATTCGACAACAATCTTGAAGGTATTGAATAATGCTTATGGGCAGTTTGAAGTACTCCAATGATGCTTCCTTGTACATACATCCAATATAATATTTTTTTCCTTCTTTTCAACCTATTATGAGACCCTTTTTTTTAGTATTTCCCTTTAATATAATGATCCTCCTTTTTGTATTGTGCTTTGATTACTTACAGGTTCAGCTGTCCAAATTGTAGAATATGTAAGCCTTTTGAGAGGATCTATTTCCTTGCATGGAGTGTGCTATTATATGACTGCCTTGGGATATTTTACCTTGACAAGATTATTCCTTTGAGGCACTTAAAACCTTACACTTTTTCTTGTGTATGTTATATTAGAAATCTAAAAAATATTGTATATAAAATACTCTCTTTGCACCTCCTTTTTGCAATCTAATTTTTTCTGGTTTTATGATAGCTTCCTTGTAGATAATGTTATATTTTTAGGTTGTCTCCTTGATTAGAAACCTCTCTAATTTTTCTTGGATAGTTTTCTATTGAACCCAAGATTTTAACCACATATATAGAAGCTTAATTTTTGCAAGAATAATTTTTGCACTTTTTTAAATAGCCTTTAGTGCACTTTGAATCTTGATATTCACCAAGTCTCAATTTGAATCTTCTATTGTTGATTTTAATGGTGGTTTTCTTCTCCAATCCTTGGAGGAATATGATATGATTTTGTTGGCTTCTTTATACCATGAAATACTGCAGGTTCTGTGCACCAAATAGTGTCTCTAGAAACTTTGATTAATCTACTAGTTTTTGTACTCTTGTTCCTTAACAATCAACAAACACAAACTAACCTTTTTGAGGAACTAGGAAAGAATAACTGGTATAGTGCTAATTTATTAATAATGAACTTAATAGCAACAATAATCGCACCTTATTGCTCTTGTAAATGAAATCTCAAATTAATTTCAAGTGCACTTAATATTCTCTGTAACTATTAAGAGTAATCTGCAATGAACTCTTAATAAGTATTCTTCTAATTTTCACTACAATAAATATTGTAGGATATAGTCTTATTGCTTTCTAAATAGTAAATAGGTAGATGCTAATTTTCTTTCTTTAAAAAATATCCAACTCCTATTTAATTTGCAAATAATACTTAACATAAATTCTTCCTTTTTGCACTTTTTTATGACTATAATGCAATCTATTCTTCTGCAACTTTTAATCTAAATATGGTACCTTAATGGAATTTGATAATAATCTAATTTGAGGTTAATCAGTGAACCTAATTGCAACCAATTTGCTTACCTATTTGATGAATTGTATAGATGATGATCTTGGTGTTTCTAATTCACCAAGTTGTTGCTTTGTAGTGAATGAATATGCAACTTCTTTTTTGGCTATCCTGAACAACTTTTTGCTTCACCAATTTGTGGCCTCGAACTTTCTATCTTGAGCCTTGGATTTGATGGATTGATCCTTTCAGTGATATTCTACTTTCTATTTTATATTTATATAAATCCTTTCTCTAAACTATGCCTTCTTACTATGAGAGGAAATCTCCAAATCTCCTATATTTGGTAGGCTTATTCTATCTAAATCTTCCTTTAGTCTTCTTATTTAATTTTACCTTCAAACATGATCTTCTTCTTTTAAGTATTTTGATTTTCTTGAGGTATTCATTGGATTCTTCTTCAGGTATTTGGAACTTCTTGCTAAATTTTTCTCCTCAGATTTGGCACTTCTTACCGAATTCTTCTTCTCAGATTTGGCACTTCTTACCAAATTCTTCTTCTTGGATTTTGTACTGCTTGCCAAATTCTTCTTCTCTTGGGCTTGTTATAGGATGGAAATAATTGTCCCAAGTCCTTCATCATTAGGAGATTCTCCTTGGTATTGGATTTATCTAATGAGTTATACTAGGAAATATTTTGATGATGCTTCCATGAGATCTACAACAAGGCTCTCCAAACCTTATTTTTCTTCTCCTTAAGACCTCCCCAAGGTCTTCTATCTTGTAGTTTCTCTGGTATATGATATTTTTTTCAAACTTCTACTTTTGTAAGTATTGGTGATGAGATATTATTCTCATATATCTTACTATGTTGCTTCTTTGATCAAGAGTAGGGTTTTGTTATTCCATTTCTATATTTTCCAATGAGATCTACTTCAGATATCTTTAGCTCCTTCTTGAAGGAAATCTTCATTCTATTGGGAATGAACAAAATACACAATTGTATTCACAAATATGTTATAATATATAGGCATAAATCCTATGAGGGAGATATGATAAGTGTCATGCAGAAGACACATAACTCCAATTGGAGAACTCAAATTGGAAATAAGACAAGTGACATAACTGAAGTAAGGCATAGTGCACATTAAAATAATATTCTAACATTCCCCCTTAATGTGCACTATCCTAACTATAGAAAAAAATAAGTCAACATTAGATAACATTCCCCCTTAATGTTGACTTCTATTACATACATAGAGCAATTTTCTAAACTAAGAAAACTTGTCTTGCCCAAGTGACTTGGTGAAGATGGTATATTTGCCTTGGGGTAAATCAACTAACTCCCAAGTGTGATTCCTTTCAATGGAATCCAATTCTTGATCCATGACAAGAACCCATTTAGGATCACCAAGTGCTTATTTTATATTAGAAGGTTTAGGTTGGCTAAGGACTTTGGCTATGAGGGCGTAATTCACTTGGTGTCTTAGGGCTAAAGGCCTTTTACCTACATAAGTGGGAAAATGACTTTGGGTTTCATCTATGGTTGCTTGAACCCACTTAGGTAAAGGATTGGATGATGTGGCTTGATCATTAGATGGAGGACATGGATCATTTATGGGGATTTCTTCATGTGTTGGAATTTCTTGATTTATGAGTGAAGAGGAAGGACTAGATAATATTGTATGTATCAAGGGAGTAATTATTTCATTCGTTAATTCTAAAGTGGGGGCCATTGGAGGAGTATTAGATGGGATACTCATGAAAGGTAACATCTCTAGATAAAAATATCCTTTTGTAAATAGGCTCATACAACTTATAAGCATTGGCACTATCACTATAGCCAACAAAAATGCATTTTTAGATCTTATCATCAAACTTCTCTCTTTTCTTATGAGGAATGTGATCATAGGCATCACATCCAAAGATTTTGAAATGGCCCACATAGGGAGTCCTTCCACTCCATGCTTCTTCATGTGTTATATCATGTAATACCTTAATGTATGACCTATTAGTCAAGTATACAGCAGTAAGAACAACTTCTTCCCAAAATGAGTTAGGCAATGTAGCAGCAAGTAACATTGGTTTTGCCTTATTTGTGATTGTTTGATACATCATCTTAGCTACTCCATTTTTTGGGGGGGTATAAGGTGTTGTGAATTACCTCCTTATCCCATGGTGCTTAAAAAAATTGAAGAATTTATTGGAGACATATTTTCCACCATTATCTTATCTTAAGGTGGATATTTGGTAGCCACTTTCTCTCTCAATAAGTGCCATGAATTCCTTGAATTTATCAAGGGCTTCCCATTTGTACTGAATTAGGTATATTCATATATATTTTTTATAATCATAAATTAAGGTGATGTAGTATCTTGCCCCAGTATAAGATTGAATAGACATTGGCCCACAAATATCTTAATGAACCAATTGCAATGGTCTATTGACTCTCCAAGACTTTTCTGATTCAAAAGGTTGTCTATGGTGTTTGGCAATAATATATGACTCACAAAAATATTTAGACTCCTTAATATGTGGATGTACTTTTACAAAAACTTTTCTTTCTATCATTTAAAGATTATGAAATTTTAAATGCCCCATTATTTCATTCCACATGTACTACAAATAAAAGTAGTAGTTGTATGCAAAGATGTTTGAGTTATAGATTTGGTAAGGAGGTAGTAAACACCATATTTTTTGACTCCTATGGATTTGATAGTGTCATTTGGTTCCTGAATGTAGCACTTATTTTTTTTTAAATAGATAGTATAGCCCTTATTTGTAAGCTACCAAATAGAAAGAAGGCTCCTTTTAAGACTAGGTACATACAAAACATATATTGCAAGAACATTATTCACATCATGCAAAGAAAGTGGTGCCTCCCAAACACCTTCAATGGGAAGGGCACTTTCATCACCAATAGTAATGAATTTATTAGAAGTAGTGTTGTGACTATCGCACAAATCACCCCAAAATTGGGGACCCACATTTTTGTTTGTGTTTTGAGGATTTTGGTATCCTTGGGGAGATGAGTTTAGCAAGTTCTATATTTGAAATTTGTATTACAGTTTGCAAGGTGCCTTATTGGGTAGCGTCTTTTGTATTCCTTCATCTTCTTTTGGAGTGATATTTGTCGAAGGTTCCATACCCATAAGTATGCATTGCTAAGTTGCTTTGCAGATTGGAGTCTCTTCATTTGTTTGAAGTTGTTTGGGTTGTAGTGTGTTGTTGGTAGTATCTTGACAATTTTTATAGTCAATTTTTTTTTTACGATTAGCAATCAGGGTTATGCATAAGGGGCTGGACTCAATATGTACTTTTAAAAAAATGGCGAATCCTAATAAAAATCAAGGTGAATCATGAAGAATACTAAGAAAATCAAATCGAGCATCTTCATACCAAAATTTGGAGTATTTGAAGCCCTAAAATGTATGGTCATATTTGGAGCCAGGTTTGACCTATTAAATTATCTTGTAACTTCATAAAAAAATAACCAATAGAAAAGGCTTGAAAAGATATTTCCAACGAGTACAAATATGCCTAGGTTTGGATATATATTGTGGCAAATTAACCCTAAGAAAAAATTGGTCCTGAAAATTTTAGATGAATGGGCCAACGTTGAGGGTCCTCATATTCACTAGTTTATAATTTTGAAAATATTAATATTCATCCAATTTGTGAATATTCACCAGTTTATAATTTTGAAAATATTAATATTTGCCCAATTTGTGAATATTTGCCACTATGCATAACCGTGTTAGCAATTGCTGACAATTTTTTTAACATCAATTTGTTAGTGACATTTTTTGTGTTTGTTTAGTGGTAAGGTTTTATTTATTGATTTTATTATTTTTAATGTTAAAATTAAGTCAATGTTAACATTTAATATTAATTAAATCATGTTATATATATATATATATATATATATATATATATATATATATATATATATATCAATATAACATATAAATAAAAGTTAACAAAAATAATAAAAATAAAAAATAAAACAAACAAGTGATATTAATAAATGTATGTTTATATACATATTAATAAAGCAAAAAAATAATATATATATATATATATTTATAAATATATATGTATAACTCTAAAATAAAATAAAACAATGATAAATAACCCATATATATCTATATTTATATAAATCTATCAGGTACTTTCCCTTTTGTTGTGAATATTTGATTACTTTCAATTTTACTCGTCATTTTTGTTAACCCTTTGGGTCTTCGTTCATGTGAAGCTTATCAAATGTATGGTGCATGTGCAATTTAATTAAAGGAGGTCAATTTGGACACCAAGCAATGTCTTTACAAGGGACATGGACAAAATTTGACCTCGGATGATCTGATGATGCATGGGCCCTCATCGGACAAAAATATTGAGAAGCACAAATATGCGGGTGATTACATTATGGACATAGATGACATGATTACCAAGATGGAAAAGCTATGTGAACATGGATTGAATACTTGGAGTGGATCCACGGTGATGGGGACTCGTGATGTGGCCTTTGAGAATAAATAACCCTACCAGGGACAATGACCAAGGTGATAGACCCACCATACCTCCAAGACGTGGCGATGAGGGTTTGAGGCTACGGTGAAGCCATGAAGGCTAGAGACCAAAAATAGATGACTAGGATAATGTACCCTAATGGCAACACTGAACCAATCTGAATATAACACCACAGATAGATAGCATGGTGGTTAGCCCATATGGAGAGTCAATTGGCATTCAACGTGGCATGCGATGTCGTCTAATGTCTCATCAATGTCCAACTTGAGCGTAATGTTGAGGGGAATGATGAGGCCTTGAAATGTGTCATTTTGCACTATGGTTAACATATAAAAACTGCCATATTATTAAATATACAAATATAAATTGCCAAATGGTTAATTATAATATATTAATTCTTAATTGTTTACATGATTTTATGTTAGAAACATTATACCCTTGTTTTGACTATTTTAAGCATTTTACTTGTAAAAGGTCAAAAATGAGTATCATGTCAATTTTGATGTCATACTGCAGTAAAACTAGAACTTTGCTTTTTGAAGCAAGTCAATCCGAGTTGTAGATAAAATTTATGAAGGTTACATCATTTTGGAGCTCATGCCTTAGTTTTTTTTGAGTTGTTAACAAGTGCAAATCTGCGTTAAAGGGCATATTGGCAGATCTACTAGGAATGATCCAACGAAAGTTAAGGAACCAAATTAATACCAATTATATTTCATAATGGATAGAACACATGAAATTTTTTTTAAGGTATATGGGCAAATAATATGGACGTTATGGGCCCCACAAAATGATAGTTTCACACTTTTTGACTGCTGGAAATTCTAGTAAAACTCCGTGTTAGATGCCAACTTGACAGCAATGCTGGGAGTAATTCTTAAGGATTTAAGAGCTAAAAATTGAACCAGATGTAACTCATACAACTAATAACATATGGGTAAAATTTGGTGTACATTGGAGTTATGAGGAAAACGTTATAAGCACTCCAAAATGGTAGCTAGGCATG
Source organism: Wollemia nobilis (assembly GCA_028583015.1). Classification (NCBI taxonomy): domain Eukaryota; kingdom Viridiplantae; phylum Streptophyta; class Pinopsida; order Araucariales; family Araucariaceae; genus Wollemia; species Wollemia nobilis. Next base: position 2,496,194 of record JAQPPZ010003509.1, read on the forward strand.
TTTTGACTATTGTAAAAAAAACATGTGACAGTCCATACAAATTCTAGCCACCTATCACTATGAAGGAAGGCATAGAATTTGTCAATTAAATATGCAGGAAATACTTGGAAACATATAAGGAAGACTAGGAGTGACTCTTTCTCCACTTTCCAACACTTCCACATGATCCAAATATGAAAAACCAGTCAAAATATTGATTTGTAGGAAATCTGGAAACAATCATACAAATTCCATCCAGCTATCAATAAATAGCATGGCTTGGAATTTGTCAATTCCAGCATATAAAATCTATAGAATTTGTCTTCTAGGAATGAAAGAAGACTGTTTAATTAGTAAAAACCACTTTCTTACACATCTAATGCATGGATAAGTGCAAAACTATTACACTACCTGATATTCCATAGCAACTCCGAAATGAGCAGAAAATGACTAGTTTTGGTCAAAACTATAAATAAAATGGTCAAAAAGGTTGCAAATTGTGATATGAAGATGGATCTAGCTATATGATGAGTATTTTCACTCATTCCAATGCATTTCTCCCAATGGATGACACACAACAATGAAAATGGATATGCTACAGCATAACAGTTTGTTGTATTTTAGGAAGACTTCTTCATAACAGTTGCTAAATCCTTTAAAGGTAACAATAGAATGGATTGGCATATGTAATAGAATATTATAAATAATAGGCTCCCATGTTGGTTGATCCAGGTAGAGAGGTAGAGAGATAGAGAGGTAGAGAAGTAGAAAAGTAAAGAAGTAGAGAATAAGGATAGGACTTGTGGTAAGAAAGTAGATTTGTGGCAAATTGTAGTTTTTAGCAGGTTTTCCTGCAAATATTTTAATGTTTCTTATGACTAAATAAAGTGTAGGATTTCTCATTCATATTTTTTTTCATTAAATGTCTGAGTGTTTAAGTAGTTAAGAGAGTGTTTCTACCTTCTTCTGGAATAGGGGAGCAAGGGCCACTTCTAGATTTAGAAGAAGGTTTATTGGTGACAGGTTTTTCTACAACTTTTGTTGCAGCAGATTAAGCAGACTTGTCATATTTTATTTTATTTTCATTAGGTGATAGTGCATAGATATTTGTGATTTGAACCTAGGTTAATGAGTGTGAGTGTTAATTGGTTCATCAACTTGTAGCATTATTGAATTTTCCTTGTTTATAGTATATTATTTTCTGCTTTAATCCATTCTATTGAACAATTGTTAGTTTGTGTGTTTTATTTTCTGCTATTTCATCTTATTGTTATTCTTTTCATTTTGCAAGAGTAAAATAGGTGACATTCTTGCAAATTTAGTTAGATTTCAGTTTTCTGCAACTACCTTTTCTTGTCATTTATATTCTGCAATAGTAAATAGGTTTCATTCTGCAAAAGTAATTAGGTTTTATTTTTTTTGCAATATTTCTATTCCTATAATTTTTATTATGCAAGAGTAATTAGAATTCAATTTTAGTTTATAGGATTAAAGTGACACCAAAACCCCCAAGGTTAACTTGTCCCACCAATAAAGCATGTTTTTTGAATGAGCTTATTTTCAAGTTGCCTATATCTCCTTTTGTATATAGCCTTGGACACAACCTTGGATTGACAATTATAATGATTAAATGATGTGATTGATGACACTCATCATTCTTTATGTCATTTTTGGGGACCACAGTGTTGTTAGAAGGTAAAAGTAGCCCAATAATTATTAATTGTGCTAAGTTGTGAAATTCAGAGTGAAATATGGATAAATGATTGGTATAAGTAATAATTTTTGGTAAATAGCATTTTAGCCCATTTAGAAAATAAGCAAGAAACCACATGAAGAAATGTTTTTACAAGAGGTTGAAATTATGTCAAAATTTTCAGAATTTTTGATTTCCAAAAATGTTGGAATTTTCAAAGAATCACAATCATCCACTTCAAGAACTGTAGGATCCTTTGAGAAATTATTACAAGAAAGAAAAATCAATAGTTCAACACCACTTTCTCTTGACAAATCCATACACTCAAGAAAATTTGACAATATTTATAATTTTTTTTGGAAAACTGTAATGGAAGTGTGACAAAAGAATCTAGGGAGAGCTAATAATGTGTTCTATCCTAGTACAACTAGTGCACCTTTCAGAACTTTTCAAAATCCCATTTAGTTAGATTTTAATCAATATGCTCCCATGAAGGCCAATTCACCTTTAGTATTACCAAATTTCAAGAGAAATACATCTAGAGATCCTGATATGTTTTAGTTTGAGTTTAAAATTGTATGTCAAGCTCATGATTACACTAATGACAATCAGAAACTCAAACTATTTCCTTCCACTCTTAAAGAGTCAGCTCTATGATGGTTTATCACCTTATAATTTGATTCAATTAGAACTTGGGATCATATGGAAAACATATTTTTTTAGAAATACCAAGAATATTGTCAAGTCAAGAATCAAAACGATGAATTTCTTACAGTGAAACAAGAGGGAAATGAAATCTTAGAAGACTATCTAAATATATTTTCTTTTGTTCATAAGAGATGTGGAAGTGTTGAACCTAAAATTTGCAAAGTCATATTCTTAAGAGGACTGCAAGATAAATTTAAGGATGCATTGGATATCTTATGTAAAGGAGATGCAAATGCACTTGAATTTTAGGAAATCATTAAACTTTGTAAAAATTATTCTCATTCAAGGCATAGAAAAAACAAAACTAGTAGTAACATAAATGATTTAAAAGAATGCATGGAAGAGGTTGATATTTTAGTACATATTGATAAAGTAGTAGATGAAAATAATGAACCTGTTGAACCTTCAATCATCTATTGTTGAAAATGTAATGAGAAGCAACACTCTCTTCATGATTGTCCTTTAAAGAAAATATTTATACCTACTACTTGTAGCATTTATCAAAAATGAAACCACACAAATCAATGTAGTTTGTTACCAAAACTCAAAAGTGTCTTTGAAAAACAGTCTCAACCTATGAAAGAATACAACTTTGTAGGACAAAGACAAGGAGATAATTTTCTTAAGTTTCCATAACATAATGTTTCTCAATTTCCTAGACATTGGGGAAATAATCCTTGGTATATGTCATGGTCTACTATAGGTCCACTTAAATAATTTTGGAATCAACCACCATGCACATATTCCCAAGAGTGGTCTCAACATGGATGGATGAAACAAAAATGGAATCAACAACATCCACCATGGTTGTAGCCAAAACTACAGGGATAGTAATGGGTACAACAACAAAAATTGTACAAAAGGAAACAACATTATAAAAAATAAAAATCAAGTTTGTTTCCCACTCATACCCATAGTTTCTCTCATAGACAACAACAACAAAAGAAAAATCAACCTCTGTTTTCAGCTCAACCTATAGCCAATCCCAACAATGTTAAACAAGTAACCCCTGTATCTATGGTTGAATCCAAAAATACAGCCATAATAAATGCTTATGACTATGATAAAACTTAGTTGTGTTCAAAACCACTTCTTGAACATATTCCACTTACCAGTGTAGAAATATGAGCTAAAAGGAATGAGCATGAAAGAAAATCTGCACTGAAACAAGAAGAAGAAAAAGAAAAATATGACTCATGAAATAAAGTACCATGTCTTGAACAGTTTGAAATATCAAAATTGACATCTTCACAATCAAATTGGATAAAGGAATTAACACATTTAATTGTTAACATCCCTTTACTTCAAGCTATTAAAGATGTACCAATCATTAATAATATTGTTCAAGAAATGTGTTTTAAGAAACCAAGAAAAACTAAATTATATACTGAAACCATACAAATAGGTGGAAAATTAGTAGACTTGGTTGCAGGAAAACATACTCCACCCAAGTATGATTTTCTAGGAAGTTCATTATTTCTTGAATCACATAAGAAAAATATATTTCAATATTTCAATTTTGGGCTCCATAGTTGTAAAGGGTAATGAAGAAGATTTGGATTCATCCAAAAAGTTTGTTTTTGCTAAAAATGTTCATATTTCAGATATTAAAAATGTACAACTACTATTCAACAATTATTATGGAATGATGAAAAGCAAAATTTTGAAAAATTGTCACCCATTCCAATACAAAATAGTTTTCTTCATGGATGTCATCATGATGCTTTACTAACACTTTATGCATCTTTAGCAATTGGTATTGAGTTGTTGCAAGTACAAAAAAAAAAGATTTTACAGTTGAATGCATTTGATGAAATTTGGTTGGAAGAGTTCACTCAACAAAATTGGAAAATGTGGCATTATGATCACATTAAAAGTAGCAAGGATGAATCAAAGGAGTTTGAGAATGAAGTTGTTCAACTTCATTCGATTGATGATTTAAGGAGGATATTAGTGGTGAATGGACACCTTTTATAGGTGTACCATCAACCACTAACAAAGGTAGAATTTGCTCAATATTTCACACAGTTACATTTGCATAAGGTAGAAGAGGCTTCCTCTTCTGGAAAAGATTCCAAATGATCATATCTTTGAATCTTGAAAAAAAAAAGAAAAAAAAAAGAGAAAAGAAGAAAAAAAATGAAAGAAAAAACAAAATAAAAGAGAAAAATTACAGCATAAGGGATGTCCCATAAAATGAAGATACATGAGGATATGCATCAATTTCAGTAGAGAGAAGAACTAATGAGGTCAATACTTCATTTCCAAAAATACAGAGACAATGATGACACAAGGAGATTCTTATTAATTGAATGGAAGGAAGGTTGCATCATTATTGCAAGATTTTAGCTGAAAAACATGTTTTCATACATAAAAAATGACATGTTTTTGCAGAGTAAGGATTGGTCTTATCAAGAATGAGAGAAATTGTATCACATTGTAGCCTCATGAGATACATTCTATCTCATTGAAGCCCTTGAAAATATGGAAGTTGGTTGAAAACCAGAAATGGCATCCTCTTTCGATAAAAAAAAAAAATGAAAAAAAATGAAACAACAAAAAAAAAAGATGAAAAAAAGGAAAAGAAAAATGAAAAAAAAAGAAAGAAAAAAATGAAAAAAATTAATAATTTGGTAGCGAAAACCTTCTCAGAGATGCTGCTGAATTGGCTTGCATGAAAATTGGTTTTTCGACGTGCATTACCTTGTTGATCCACCCATCATTGTTCCACCATTGTACAAATATCACACTGCACATGTGTTATGTTTATGTTTTCAGATATCTTGCCAACAATCATTAGAAGCAGCTTGTAAGGTGCATGATAAATTTTCAAGAAAGTAAGGTATGTGTTTCTTGCATTCAATCATAGTAAGCATTTAATATTTAATATATAATAATCGGTATTTGGCATAAACTATTCATATAATATTGGCAAGTTAAAAATGTCAAGAAACACCCCCTTTTGCCCTTAGATACATGGAAAATTCAACCCTTGAAGATTCTATTTTACTCCTACTATAATAAATTCTAAATCATCTTCATAACAACAGTCTCATTCTATCAGAGGCTTCAAACCAAGACAAAGTGTGCCAAAAATTCCAAAAAATATCACAGAACAGTAGGGCATGTTAGAAATTGCCAGTGTTCCACGGGGACGCGTCCCCCCCTAGGGGATGCGTCCCCTTGTTTCCTACATCCCCCAGCACGGGGGGATGGCAAGGGGGACGTTTCCCCCGTCCCCATTTTTAAGGGACGACAATGGGGACGTTTCCCCCAGTCCCCCTTTTTGGGGGACGACTGGGAAACGTCCCCGGGATGGTTGAGGCCTATGGCATCCCGTCACTGGGATGTTCCCTATTTTGGGGCATCCATGAGGATGGCTGGGCCCCATTAGGGACACTCAGACCATCCCCGAGGATGGTTGGGCATCCCCGAGGATGGTTGGGCATCTTTTAGTGGTGCCCAGCCGTCCCCGAGGATGCCCAGCCATCCCTAGGGACGGTCTGAGCGTCCCCAATGGGACCCAACCATCCCCCAAAGCTGGGTGTCCTCACCAAAACAAAAAAAATAAAAAAAAATTAATAAAAAAAAGGTAAGGGCTCATTGCTTTTATCCCCTCTTGAAACTGTTAGTGAAATACATAAATTTAAGTACATGCAACTTTACCCTAATTGTGGATGTTTCCAGTAAATCATTTTTTGGGGCCAATTATATGGTGAGTTGTTATTTTCAATTTCACCATCTGGATTTATGTAGTAGAATGAACTATTTGTATCACACGATCAGTTGCTTTTAAGTATGAAAATATTTAAGACATTCCTCAGAAGTATTCATATGCTAAAATTCAGCATATTACCCACTGTTATTGTTTAAAATGAATTCTAGGCAAATCAATAATTATAAGAGATTAATTCAGCTTGGTACACTGCCTAGTGCTTATTTTAGGCACATCAAGAACTACCAAAGATTAATTCAGCATTATACATCACCAGCTTTGTGATTAGTCCCTCAAACAATGGGAGGGGTGAGACAGGTCTTTGTTTGAACATTGGTGGCTGAAAAAATGATGACTGTTATTACTTAAAATGATGATTGTTTGAACATTGTTTGCACTTGATATCCTTGGTTGAACCTTCAAGTTATAGTTGTTGAACTTGAAACAATTAAATGGCTGCACTTAGTAACTAATATGAATATCCTAATACCACTTATGTGTTAGTAACTAATATGAATATTAATGGTTGTGCTTACATAATTGATTACTAATATGAAATATCATTTTTTTTGGGTGTAGAATTCTGAATGTGTAGATTATTCTAAATTACTAAAAAATTTCAATTTTTATAGTATTATACCAGCCGTCCCCCCAGCCATCCCCGAGCCGTCCCCTAAAATCGGCCTGTCGTCCCCCGTCCTCCCCAGAAACCCGTCCCCCAGTCCCCTTGTCCCCCCGTCCCCCAATATCATGGAACCTTGGAAATTGCAAAGGAAAAAAAATAAAGAGCAACATAAAAACAAGAAAAAAAAAGAAAAGAAAAAAAAGAGAAAAGAAATGAAAAAAAAAAAGTTGAAAAATTGCAAGGTTGTATACAAAAAAATGAAATACCTGTGCGAATTGATAATTTTTAGTACAACAAGAATAAAATTCTCAGGTGGCAAAATATGTTTAATAGGATAAAACCTGCATATTTCTAGGCCTAATGGGATGCATGATGGCATGCATCAGTTCAAGCTAGGGGGGAATGATGAGGCCTCGAAATGCCTCATTTTGCACTATGGTTAACATATAAAAACTGTCATATTATTAAATATACAAAGTTAAATTACCAAATAGTTGATTATAATATATTAATTATTAATTTTTTACATGATTTTATGTTAGAAACATTATACCCATGTTTTGACTATTTTAAGCATTTTACTTGTAAAAGGTCAAAAATGAGTATCATGTCAATTATGATGTCATACTACAATATAATTACATCTTGATGGCATTTATAGATTCCTCTCATCAAAAAATACAACTTTGCTTTTTGAAGTAAGTCAATCCAAGCTGTAGATAAAAAGTTATGAAGGTTACATCATTTTGGAGCTCATGCCTTAGTTTTTTTTTTAGTTGTTAACAGGTGCAAATCTGCATTAAGGGGCACATTGGCGGATCTACTGGGAATTATCCAAAGACATTTAAGGAACTAAATTCATACCAATTATATTTTACAATGGATATAACACATGACCCAAATTTTAAGGCATGTGGAAAAATAATATGTAAGTTATGGGGCCCACAAAATGATAGTTTCACACTTTTTAACTGCTGGAAAATCTGGTAAAATTTTGTGTTAGATGCCAACTTGACAGCAATGCTGGGAGTAAATATTGAGAAGTTAAGAGATGAAAATTGAACCATATGTAATTCATACAACCAAGAACATGTGGGTAAAATTTGGTGTACATTGGAGTTACAAGGTAAACGTTATAAGCACTCCAAAAGGGTAGTTAGGCATGTTTTGACTACTATAAAAAAAACATGTGACAGCCCATACAAATTCCAGCCACCTGTCACTATGAAGAAAGGCATGGAATTTATCAATTAAATATGTAGGAAACACTTGTAAACAAATGAGGAAGGCTAGGAGTGACTCTTTCTCCACTTGCCAACACTTCCACTTGATCCAAATAGGAGAATCAGTCAAAATACTGAATTGCAGGAAATTTAGAAACAATCATACAAATTCCAACCAGCTATCAATAAATAGCATGGCTTGGAATTTGTCAATTCTAGCATTTAAATCTATAGAATTGGTCTTCTGGGAATGAAGGAAGACTGTTTAGTCAGTCAAAACCACTTTCTTACACATCTTATGCATGGATAAGTGCAAAACTGTTACACTACATGATATTCCGGAGTAGCCCCAGAATGAGCAAAAAAGGACCAGTTTTGGTCAAAACTATAAACAAAATGGTCAAAAAGGTGGTAAATGGCGAGATGAATATGGATCTAGCTATATGAGGAGTCTTCTCACCCCTTCCTTTGCATTTATCCCAATGGATGACACACAACAAGAAAAATGGATATGTTATAGCATAACAGTTTGTTGTATTTTAGGAAGACTTCTTCAGAACAGTTGTTAAATCCCTCAAAGGCAGCAATAGAATGGATTGGCATATGTAATAGAATGTTATAAATAATAGGCTCCCATGTTAGTTGAGCCAATTAGAGACATAGAGAGGTAGAGAAGTAGATAAGTAGAGAAGTAGAGAATAAGGATAGGACTTGTGGTAAGAAAGTAGATCTGTGGTAAATTGTAATTTTTGAAAGGTTTTCCTGCAAATATTGTAATGTTGCTTAAGACTAAATAAAGTGTAGGATTTCTCATTCATCTTGTTTTTCATTAGATTTTTGAGTGTTTAAGTAGTTAAGAGAGAGTTTTTCCGCATTCTTCTGGAACAAGGGAGCAAGGGCCACTTCCAGGTTTAGAAGAAGGCTTATTAGTGACAGGTTTTTTTGCAACTTTTTTTTCAGTAGATTAAGCAGAGACTTGTCATATTTTTTTTTTTTTTCATTAGCTGATAGGGCATAGATATTTGTGATTTGAACCTAGGTTAATGAGTGTGAGTGTTAATTGGTTCATCAACTTGCAAGATTATTGAATTTTTTTTATTTCTAGTAGATTATTTCCCACTTTAATCCATTATATTGATCAGTTGTTAGTTTGTGTGTTTCATTTTCTGCTATTTCATCTTCTTGTTATTCTTTTCATTTTTCAAGAGTAAAATAGGTGACATTTCTACAAATTTAGTTAGATTTTAGTTTCCTGCAACTACCTTTTCTTGTCATTTATATTCTACAACAGTAAATAGGTTTCATTCTACAAAAGTAATTAGGTTTTATTTTTTTTTGCAATCTTTCTATTCCTATAATTTTGATTATGCAAGAGTAATTAGAATTCAATTTTAGTTTATAGTATTAAAGTTACACCAAAACTCCCAAGGTTAACTTGTCCCACCAATAAAGCCTGTTTTCTGAATGAGCTGATTTTCAAGCTGCCTATATCTCCTTTCGTATATAGCCTTGGACACCACCCTAGATTGACAATTATAATGATTAAATGGTGTGATTGAAGACACTCATTAGGGAAAATTTTAGAGCAATGACATAGATGTTTGTGGTCATGGCATGGAGGATGTTTGATATACCCTTGATGCCAATGAAGACTCCTATGTGGACTATGGAGACACAGATAACGACATCATGGTAAAGGAGAGATTTGATGAATCGAGATCAATCTCATAGGTAGACGACATCAATGTGGCATATAAGACATGTTAGGCATAACAACGCTCACCGAAGAAGGGTGACATAGATCGAAACATAGAGACAAATATATTTTTGGGTGACTATTTATAGGTGATAGCACAACTTGACAAGTAGGGGATAACTAGCTTGCTAGGGTGGAGCTACATTTGGTTATAGATGGATGATCATACGTTGAATGCAGGACACAACGAAGCACCCAATTAGCCATGTAGGCGATGACGTGTGACATTATGGGATAATCCCAACAATATGATGGAGTAGACATTGAATATGAACATTATAAAAACCCACTAGTAGAAATTGCACGGAGCAGGGGTAGTGGATCCCATACGTTTTGAATGGATAGTGGGGTTCGTCAACAAGCAATTTTTGTTCAAATGCATATTTCGATTCAAGGCGGTAGGAGTGCCTCATCACTAAGTGTGTAGTGACATAATGGATTGTTTTGGTGTCTACATAGATGGCAATCAACATCCAAAAGTAGCAAAAGTACTATAGTTTTTTTGGGAGGCACTAGTGGTTTCAATGGGAATTCACAACGAAATGCATGTATGCACCACCATGAGAAAGGTAGTTTAGTGTACATTTTGATTAGGTGAAGATAACTAAGGAAGCGTGATACAGTAACAGGGAGAATGTCAATATGAGGGTAGGTAAGCCTTGCGGCAGGCACGAAGGTCCGAGACTCCTCAACGTGGATACAGGGTTGCAAGGTGGATAATGTAGTGAGGACCAGTGGACTTCGTGATCATTTATAACGGAGATCACACATGGCAAACATAGAGAGGACTAGTCAAATGTATCCATGGATGATGTAACAATAATAAAAAATGGCACAGGTTTAAAATAGACGTGTAGTTGCAATGTTCCAGCATGGCAAATAACGGTAGATATGTCAATGGAGACATTAGTAGTGCCAGTATTCAACAGAGTCATTAAGGCTATGAGTGCAGGATGCAGAGGAACCAAGTGAAACATGAGAGGTTTTTTTGACCACAATGAAACCCTAAAATCCCATACACCTACTTTATATTGCCAAGCGCAAGAGGATGGGAAGGTTAAAAAGTTTTTCTCTCAAAGAATGAACACCAAATGAAGAAGAGGTAACCCAGTAAAAGAATGGAACATGGATTATCAGATGGATAGTACAACGTTGGACTGGTGAACAAATAGGTGAACTCTAACATGGTCGTGTCAATAATAGATGAAGTTGTTTACTATCAGATGGATAGTATAAAAGTGATTGCCTATTATTTTCCTCACAACCCTAGGTAGCTATAGCCACGGTGTGGCATGGTGAGGATATGGCTGCAACTGTGGTTTGAATCCCACCTGGTAAGTCTACGGGTGTGGCTTGATATGCAGTCGTGAAGCTCCAAATATAGGGCCAAATTTTTGGCCTTCTATTCCCTATAGTAGTAAATTTATCAATATTTATTTTTACGTTATGGAATATAAAAGTATGGCACAAAGAAAAAAAAAGGAAATATTAAAATTTTACTTTTTTATATTATAATATAAATGGAGTCATAAGGGAAGAAGAAATATTAGAAGTTCCTTTTTATATTATAATATAAGGAGTTATAAGGAAGAGAAATTATTCTTTTTAGTTAGATTCAAGGCAAAAGAAGAGACAAATTGGGAAGGTGAAGGTCAAGAAGAAAATTCGACTTGTATTTAAGCATCCGAAATTTCTATAATAAGGGCTGGAAATTTTTGTAAAGAAAGAGATTATGAAGAAATTAATGCATACACTTTGTGAGCGAAATCATAGGAGATTTTTGGTTGAGGATTATTCTGTTTATTGTTTATTCTTTTATTGCATCATGTTTTAATTTGTAACTACATATTTAATGCCTTTGGGAGGTTATACTAGGTGAAGATTAAGATTGATGTAAACATTATTGAGTCCTTTGAGTCTTGCACTTGATCTAATATGACTTTTTTTCATGTAGGTTTGCTTAGATCTGGTTACCTTCATACTTGTTTCATAATCTATGGTTTTGAATGATTGGGAAGTGTGATACCAGGATTTATATGCATGTTTTTCCAGCTTTGGTGTAAATAAATTAAATTTATTTTCTACAATTTGTTTATTCTATTTTGTGAAGAGGTCATTTATTTTTATTGCCTTCCATTCTGGTCATTTTATAGAATTTTTTGCACTTTGTTTTCAGTTATTCCATTCTAGTCCTTATCCAATTTTTTTTATAAATTTTCTATTCAGTTTATTTAAATTCAGGTTCATTTTCCAAAATTTCTTGCATCGTCATTTCATTTATTTGCATTTTGGTCCTTATCTAGAATTTTTGCACCTCCAAGTTGCATAAAGTTTGTTCAATTTTCTAAATTTAAATTCAAGATAAAATCAATTTAGGAGGGAGGGTACTAACGCCTACTTTACATTAATGGTAAATAATGCAAATGAAGGATAACTTACTAACTGAATAACATGTTCAAGGTCTAACCTATCATTTAGTAGAACACTCATAATGAAGATAAAATGAATCTACTAATTGTAAAATGAATCTCACATTAAATGCATAGAGTTTAAAATGAAGTGGACTATTCCATGCAACTTTTTATTTTTATACCTTTAATCTGAAGATAAAATGGGCTTATTAACTGGTATTCATGGTAAGACAAATAATTCCAAGAACATTAAAAGTAATCTCTTTTCACATGAGCAAAATTCACATTCACTTTAAATATTAAGGAAATAAATCACTAAGAATGTATGAATTAAACCATCAAGGCCCCTTGTTAACTATCACTTGCATGTTATTGAGTTAATTCTAGCATATATTATTTTTAATGGTCATTGATTTTATACATATATGTGGAATGCTTGTGTAACATAAACTTGGAGAAATTCATGTTTATACTTAATTTCTTTACAAGAGGGAGTTTTCAATTTAATACTCTTATTGTGGTGATTATTGTACAATAGGGAAAAATATTCACTCAATAGTTTTAGCGCTAGAAGAAGGGCCTTCTTTCATAGATTTTTCATTTAGATCTTTGGTTTTCTAATAGTTAATGTGGGTAGTTTTATTTCTACCTTATTGTGCTTATAAGTACAATGGTTATCCAGGTTTTATTGTGAGTTATTTTTGAGAAGCCTTGTAGAGAATTAGTGTTCCCAAGCTAGCCCAACCTGAGTACATCGCTACTAGGTCCAAAACAACTAGGGAAACCATATTTCAAAGTATTTCTCCCAATTATAGGAAGGCAAGAAACAAAAATTAAGAGATCAAAATCCCACCTAGTATACTTGATCTAGGGTTATCTTTAGACTCAAGTACATCTAGTGGGTCTACGCCCACTATTTCCATTGCAGTAGCTACATCAAATATATATATCCCCATCACTTAAATGGTTTTTATCATTCTTGTAGGGCCACCACCATTGAATAACATGGCACATGCACCAACTCCTTAGTACAGGGTGTTTAATATTCCATTGAACATACCTAAAGATGTCCATGAAATACCAAGAAATATTGAGAATTTGATACCAATGTTTAAACATGATGGTTCCATCACTGCTGAAGAGCATATACAGAATTACAAATACCATATGATCAAACTAGGAGTAAATCATGAGGACATTTCTTGTAGGATTTTTCCCATGAGTTTGAATCAGATGGCTCATGATTGGTATTTGAATTTCACTGTAGGGTCCATCACTTCTTGGGCCAAATTAGAGGGAGCCTTCATTAATAAGTTCATGTCACTTTTATATCCTACCATCATCTATAATCAATTTATGTCCTTTAAAAGGTTACCCAATGAGCTGATTAGGACATTCAATGCTAGGTTATAGAAGCTTTACACGATTATAACTCACCATTTCATAGTGGATTCCACTGTGGCTCTTCAATTATACTTTGGATCTCTAGATCCCACGATATCCATGTTTTCTAGGAGTAACCCTTAGGTTACAACCCTTGCCCTAGCATATATAGAGGCCATGACCATTGAGAAAAAAATGACATTTCAAGGTATGGGGATGTCCCAATTGCCCATGGTAGGACAGTTTGGTCCATACATTTAGTTTTCCATGATGAACCATATTATGACACCACAAGTACCAAAAATTAATGCCCTACTATACCATCAACAATACCCATTCATGCCCATGTATCCATCCTTTCCCACCTATCCTAATGTAGCCATTCCACCCACCACACCTATGCTGGTAAACAATCAGATAACTATACTAGGATTAGATGGAAGCAACACTCAAACCTCGACAACTTATCATATGATTTCACCTATTCAAAGCATGAACCCTTGGTGGAACCAAAATGCTTAGAATCAAACCATCATGTCTAGTCAAGAGGTTGTAAACATAGGAAATGTATTTGGATCTGGCACTGTAGTGCCCCAACCACAAGGATCTAATTCTATGATTGAATAATTGGAGAAAAATTATATCAATATGAGAAATTACATGGTCCAAATGAAGAAATAAATTTCTCAACCTTCTAGGCCTAATAAAAATACTAACGATAGGGGAGAAGGACCATGGGTCACTCAGCCCAACAATGGACGTGTACCTAACCCAAAAGAAAATAAGGCTGATGCATATGAAGAGTTTTGTGAATTAGATCACCAAATTGAGGGAGCATCTGATTTTTTCCAAGGGAAGGGAGATGCTTTGGTAACAAAAATTGTTCATTATCAAGAAAGTGAGGAAGGAGAAGAGGATGCTGAGATCTTAGGAGAGTATGATGATGAAACTATGGAAGAGGAAGTTCAAGTTGTTAGATAGTTTGGAAAAGGAAATCATGGGTATTACATGATAAGTTCCAAAAATCCCAAAACTTCCTCCAGTCTACCAAACAATCTCATTCTTCCTCCCGATACCAAAGTTGATAATAATCCACCTCCTCCACCAGCCGTAGAACTATCCAAACCCACACAAAATATGCAAAATCCTGAAAAAGTCTACTTATGATATAGTATAGGACTTGAAAAGGAATAAGACTAATATCTCGATTTTTGAGGTGGCTAAATTTTTGGATCATATGGAAGCTTTTGTGAAAGGTTTATATCCACCAATTCAAATACATGAGGTCAAAGGTATTGAGTCTTGATTAGTGTTAGGAAAGGAAAAGTGAGAATTGTCTCGTTTTCTCATAACCATCATAATTGTAGGTAAAAACTTGCATAATTGTCTGATAGACTTAGGCACCTTGGGTAACATCATGCCTCTTGAGATATTCCAAAAGTTAGGATTCAAACCAATCCCTTCAAATATTAAAGTGATACAATTATACAGATCAATTGTAGATGTGATTGGAATTTTGAATGATGTCTTGATTCAAATCAATTCAGAGCCTATAGTTCAACATCATGTGGATATACTTGTGCTTGATATTACTGCCAAATATGACATGGTTTTGTGAAGATATTAGAGTAAGAACCTAAATGATTAAATTTTTATAGGTTATTCCCACATGTGGTTACCTTAGAGGGGAATAGCAAATCAAATTTGGGTGGATTGTGAGCTGATGCTCAAAGATATGATTACAGAGTATAATAGGCCCAATGAAATCTAAATTTTTGAAACTGATTTAGGGGTCTATAACTTTGACATAGAAGAAGTTACTGAAGAACCTCAAAAGAAAAGCCTTTCTTGTGGAACTTCTAAAGAGGATATTTTGGTTTGGATTCTTATATTTTATGGATCCAAATCGAAACAATGTGCTGGAGTTGATATCAAACTTACATTTTCTAGTAGTAAACCTATGCTAGCTACCTATAGATTACAATTTCTAGCCACCAATAATGTGGTAGAGTACAAAGCATTGATTTTTGGACTTCAGTTGGATCTGAATAAGAAGGTTAAGTGTCTCAAAGTCTTGGGAGACTCGAAGTTAGTGGTTAAATAGATAAAATGGCAATATGTATATCGGGATAAAATATTGAGCCTTTATAGGAATAGAGTTAGGGATCTGATAGATGTGTTTTATGCTTTCAACATTTTCCTTATATCTAGGAAATGCAATCAAATGGCAGATTCTTTAGCCATTGTAGAAAGTATGCTCAAGCCAGTTGACCATAAAAAATGCAAAAAAAATTCAATTGAGCTAGTGCCCTGTCCTTCAATACCAAACAACATTACCAATTTGCAAGTATTTGATAGTGACAGACACATTTTTAATTTTATCACTAACTTTGGTATTTTTGAAAATCAGGTGATAGATGAATATATGAGAGGGCAGGAAGAAACAAACCTAGATAGTGAAACAACCCAAAAGATGAATGGAATACCAAGAGATATTATTTCACTAGAAAAGATATTTGATATCAGAGATAAAATAAAAATTGGCAAAAAGGTATCGCTCCTAAAGAAGCATGCGATCTAGTCAACTTAGGGAGTGTGGAAAATCCACAAGAGGTGTCCATTGCTAAGGCATGCACAAACCAAGAAAATTAATCTATCGTTCATGCAATGAGAGATTATATATATTGTATAGCATGGACTTATAAGGATTTGAAAACGTATGATAAGAATGTGATAATGCACATGATTCCATTAAAATTAGAATTCAAGCCTTTCAGGCATAGAAAAATACCTATCAACTCGTTATTAGAGCCCCTAATAGAGAAAGAGGTGAAGATATTTCTAGAGGCAAAAATCATCTTTCTTGTTAGGCATTCCACATGGGCTGCCAATCTAGTCATAGTGAGAAAGAAGAATGGGGAGATAAGATCGTGTATTGACTTCAAAAATTTGAATAAAGCTTCTCAAAAGGATAATTACCCATTGTCCTCCATCGATGAAATTCTCCAAATGGTTAATGGATCAGAAATTATGTCATTCATAGATGGTTATTTTGGATACAATAAAATACTTATTCACCCAAATGACAGAATGAAGATAAATTTTACAACTAAATGGGAAAAAATTGCATACAGAAGAATGTCGTTCGGATTATTGAATATAGGTGCCACTTTCCAACGAGCTATGGATTTTGCATTTAAATGGCTCATTGGTACATGTATTATTTTTTACATGGATGCAATTCCTATTTTTATAAGAAGAGATAAAATCATGTCAGGGATTTGAGAAAAATTCTCCAGAGATGTAGGGAATATGGAATCTCCCTTAATCCAAGAAAATGCATCTTTGGTGTAACAGAAGGTAAGATATTTGGGCATGTTATTTCGAAGGAAGGAATTTATATTGATATAAAAATGATAGATTTTATACAAGACATCCCTCCATCCAATAGCAGGAAAGAGCTAAGATCTAATAGAGATTCTTTCAAAAGCATCAAGGATGTTGTCTAAAGGACCCCTATTTTAGTCAGTCCTAATTATGAAAATACTTTTTATGTCTACACATTTGCTTCAGATCATTCATTTGTGATTGTTCTAACTCAAAAAAGTGAAGGTAACATTGAACACCCTATTACCTTTTTGAGTGCTCAATTGAAGGATACACAATTGATATATTATGTTCTTGATAAACAAATGTATGCATTGTTCAAAACCATAAAGAAATTTAAACATTACATATTTCATAGTAGGGTTTTTTTTGTAGTCCCTGACCCTGTTTTCAAGTCTATTTTTTTACAAAATAAACTAGGTGAAACATGGGGAAAGTGGATTTCGACTCTACAAGAATTTGATTTAGAAATCCAACCTATGAAAATAGTTCATGGATAGGGATTGGTGAAGTAAATCATAGAAATTGACCCATTAATATCATTCCAACATTATAATGTGGAATATATAACTAAATATGATTGGTATGTTGATATCGTATTTTTCTTGCTTAAAGGTAAGTGCCCACTACATCTCACTTCTACTCAATGCAGATCTTTGCATTTAAAATCTACAAATTTTCTAATTAAATCTGGTTTTTTGTACCATAGGAATCATAAAGGGATTTACCTTAATTGTGTTAACCAAGAAGAGGCAACCCAAGTACTTAAGGATTTCCATGGTAAGTATGGAACTGGACATGGATCAACCAATGTAATGACTCACCAGATTATTAGGATGGGATACTATTGACCCCATATATTTAAGGATGCACATGCTCATGTGAGATCCTACCATACATGTCAAGTGGTGGCCAACAAAGAAATAAATATAGCAATGCCATTACAGTCTATGGTGGAGGCAAGACCTTTTGCACAATGGGGACTAGATTTGTTGGGGTTATCAATCCCAAATCATCTGAGTCTCATAAATATGTCCTTACTACCACAAATTACTACACAATATGGACTGAATCCATCCCAACAAAGTATTCTACCACTGATGTTGTTATTAAATTTTTAGACGATTGCATTGTAACTCATTTTGGCAAGCCTAACACAATAGTAAGTGATAATGGTTATGCCTTTTCTTCCATGCAATTTAAAAATTAGGCATAAGATAACCAGGTAAGCTTGAAATTATCTTCAAATTATTACCCATAATATAATGGTTTGGTAGAATTCTCTAATAAAAATTTGCTATGTGTGATAAAAAATTGCTTGAAAAGAATCCTAAGGATTGGCATAGTAAACTAAAGTTTACCCTTTGGGCTGATAGAACCAGAACAAAGGAGTCAATTGGAACATCTCCATATCACTTAGCCTATTGGCAAGATCCTATCTTTCCCACATATTTAATATTTAAAATCCATAATTTTATGAAGGAATATATTGGAACAAATAATCAAGTCGAAACTAGATTAACACATTTAATGCATCTTGATGAGAAAAAAGAGGAAGCCATGCTTCATTTTAGTAAACATCAAGATGTAATAAAAATATGGTTTGATAAGAGGTCTAAAATCAAAACATTCAAATTTTAGATCTATTTTTGTTGTGGTATAAAGGACATGAAAGGAAATGGGATCATGAAAATTTTGATTGTTTGTGGTTGGGTCCATATCAAGTTTCTGAAATCCTAGGTAAAAACAGTTTTATACTAAAAACCTTGGATGGAAAAGATTTGTCTTTGCCTATTAATGGGTTGTATGTAAAGTACTATTTCAAACCCTGAAAAGTGTATAGGCATGTGTTATATGTATATATGCTTGATCTTATTTTTTAGTTTTTGGTTTTGATTTTTGGTGTGGTTTGGTTTTTTTTTAGTGTACCGTTTATTTTTGGTTTGTTTTAGGATAGAGTTTGGTCTATCTATCTCTTTTGTGTGTTGGGTTATTCCCTTGTTTTGGGGTAATGTTTCACAGTCACTAACTTTTGGTCTCCATCCCATTTTGGTATTTCCTTTTTTAGTAGGTTGGAGTATATAATTTGAAAACAGGTGAACCCTATAAAAGGGGGGTGATTTATTTGGTGATAATGCTCAGATTTTGGGACTAATATGGTGGAAAGTGGAACAATGAAAGATTTCACTAGAGCTTCACATGTAACTTACATACATTAAATGGTATTTTTTGAATTATGAAGGATAAAGTTATCTTTATTTGCAACCCTAGGTGAAAATCTAACACGCTCCACTTGTAGGCTTCCTAACCCTAGTGATGCTTGAAGCTTTGCAAGGTTTTTCTTTTGAAAAATAAAAAAGAGGATATATAAAAAAAAATGACCATTGAAAATATTGATCAAATTAGTCACAATATCTAGATAAACTCTACCAAGGCTATGGATGTCTAATCGGCAGTAGGGCTCTATATAGAAATAGACCAAGCAAAAGGAAATGCTTTGCAAAGTGTTAAGAAAACACAATGGTGAGCTAGATAAACCCTGCAGGGGCTATAGACACTTGATTGGTAGTGGGGCTCTATCTATAGCTATATTTATTTATGAGTGATACTTCATAGCCTAATGCAGAAAGGGATGATGGAATCTAGAGGATTTTCAAAGATGCAAGCATGAATCACTTTTTCACACACTAAGCAAATGTAGTAGTTTTTCGATTTGAAGTCGTTTAACCCCACCTTCTCGAGACATTGCTAAATAATTTGTATTTCATTGATTTTGTGTGTTCTCATTTCAGGTTGGGTTCTTCACCTAAAATGCTCAAGAGCATTTCCCAGCAGAGTCACCATTTATTGTGACTATCGCACAACTCACCCCAAAATTGGGGACCCACATTTTTGTTTGTGTTTTGAGGATTTTGGTATCCTTGGGGGATGAGTTTAGAAAGTTCTATCTTTGATATTTGTATTGCAACTTGCAAGGTGCCCTATTGGGTAGCGTCTTTTGTATTCCTTCGTCTTCTTTTGGAGTGATATTTGTCAAAGGTTCCATACCCATAAGTATGCATTGCTAAGTTGCTTTGCATATTGGAGTCTCTTTGTTTGTTTGAAGGTGTTTGGGTTGTAGTGTGTTGTTGGTAGTATCTTGACAATTTTTGTAGTCAATTTGTTGCTGACGATTAGCAATTATTGACAATTTTTTTATCATCAATTTTTTACTGACATTTTTTTGTGTTTGTTTAGTGGTAAGGTTTTATTTATTGATTTGATTAATTTTAATGTTAAAATTAAGTCAATGTTAACATTTAATATTAATTAAATTATGTTAAAATATATATATATATATATATATATATATATATATATATATATATATTTCAATATAATATATATATATAAATAAAAGTCAAAAAATAATAAAAAAATAAAAAATAAAAACAAAAAATGATATTAAATATATATATATATATATATATATATATATATATATATATATTAATAAAGCAAAATAATAATAAAAATATAATAAAAATAATAATACATATATATTTATATTTATAAATATATATGTATAACTCTAAAATAAAATAAAAAAATGATAAATAACTTATATTTATGTATATTTATATAAGGCTATCGGGTACTTCCCCTTTTGTTGGAAATATTTGATTACTTTCAATTTTACTCGTTATTTTTGTTAACCCTTTGGGTCTTCGTTCATGTGAAGCTTATCAAATGTATGGTGCCTGTGCAAGTTAATTAAAGGAGGTCAATTTAGACACCGAGTGACTCCTGTATGAAGGACATGTACAGTATTTGTTCTCGGATGACCTGATGACTCATGGGCCCTCGTCGAACGAAAATACTGAGAAGCGGAAATATGTGGGTGATTACCTTATGGATGTGGATGACACTATTACCAAGATGAACAAGCTACATGAAAATGGATTGAAGACTTATATTGGGTCCTTCGCAATGGGGACTTGTGACATGACCTCCAAGAATAAAGAACCCTACCAGGGGTGGCGACCAAGGTGGAAGGCCCACCATTCCTCAAAGATGTAGAAACACGGGTTTGAGGCTATGGCGAAGCCATGCAGGCTAGAGATAAACAAAATATGACTAGGATAGTGTACCCCAATGGCAACACTAGACCAATCAAAATATAACACCATGGATAGATAGGGTGGTGATTAGCCCAGATGGAGAGTCAGTTGGTGGATGACGTACAATGTGATGTCATCTAACGTCTCATCAATGTCCATCCTGGGCGTAGTATCAAGGGGAAAATTTCATAGCAAGGATGTATATGTCCATGTTCATGGCATGGAGGATGTTTGATATACCCTCAAATACCAATGAAGACTCCTATGTGGACTATGGAGAGGCATATAACGACACCGTGGTAAAGGAGAGATTCGATGAACCAGGATCGAGCTCGCATGTAGATGGCATATACGATATGTTAGGCATGATAACGCTCGTTGAAGAAGGGTGATGTAGATCCAAATGCAGAGATAAACATGGTTTGGGATGACTATTTATAGGTGATAGCATGACTTGACCGATAGGGAATAACTAGCCTACCAGTATGGAGCTACAATTGATTATATATGGATGATCATGCGTTGAACACAAGACACAACAGAGCATCCAATTAGCCATGTAGGTGATGATGTGTGATACGAAAGGATAAGCTCAGTAATAAGAGGGAGTAGAAATTGAATATGAACATTATAACAACCCACCAGTGGTGATTGCATGAAGCAGGGGCAATGGACACCATATAGTTTGGATGGACAGTGGAGTTCGTTAGCAAGCATATTTTTTCATATATGAATTTTTATTCAAGGCCGTAGGAGTGCCTCATCACCAAGTGGGTAGTGACACAATGGATTGGTGTAGTGTCAATGTAGGTGGCAATAAACAGCCAAAAGTAGTAAAAGTAATATAGTTTTTTGGAAGGCACCTATGATATCAGTGGGAATTCACAAGGAAATACATGATATTATGCACCACTGGGAGAAAGGTAGTTTAGTGTGCACTTTGATTAGGTATATATCATTGAGGAAGCATGATACAATAATAATGAGAATGTTGAGATGAGGACAGGTAAGCCTCATGGCAAACATGAAGTCCCAAGACCCCTCAACGTAGATGCAAAATTGCAAGGTGGACAATGTAGTGAGGACCAATGGACTTCGTGATCATTTATAACAAATATCATGCATGAAGAACATAGAGAGCACTGGTAAAACATACGTGTGGATGATGCAATGACAACATAAAATGGCACAGGTTCAAAATATATGTTCTATTGCAATGTTCCAGCCTGGTGAACAGTGGCAGATATGTCAATGGAGACATTGACAGTGACAGTATTCAACAAAGCTATTAATACGACGAGTGCATGATGCATAGGGATCAAACAAAATAGGAGTGTTTTTTTTACCATAATGAAACCCTAAAATCCCATACACCTAGTTTATATTACCAAGCACCAAACGATGGGAAGGTTAAAAATTTTTGCTCTCTAAGATCGAATAGCAAATGAAGAAGAGACAACCTAGGCAGAGAACGAAACATGGATTTCCAGACGGATAGGACAATGTTGAACAAAATAACAGATGGGTGAACTTCAGTGTGGCTGTGTCAAAGATAGATGAAGTTTTTTACTACAATATGGATGGGATAAAAGTGATCGCCTATCATTTTCCTCACAACCCTGGGTATTTATCACCACAATGTGGCATAGTGAGAAGATGTTTGCATCCATAGTTCGAATCCCACCTAGTAAGTCTACGGGTGCGGCTTGATATGCAGTCACGAAGCTCCAAATATAGGGCCAAGGTTTTGGCCTTCTATTCCCTAAAGTATTAAATTTATTAGTATTTATTTTTACATTATGGAATATAAAGGTATGGCACAAATAAAAAAAGAGGAAATAAAGTTTACTTTTTTATATTATAATATAAAGGGAGCCATAAGGAAAGAAGAAATATTAGAAGTTACTTTTTTATATTATAATATAAGGAGTTATGAGGAAGAGAAATTGTTCTTTTTTGTTAGGTTCAAGGCAAACGAAGAGACAAATTGGGAAGGTGAAGGTCGAGGAGAAAATTAAACTTTTATTTAGGCATCCGAAATTTATGTAACAAGGGCTGGAAATTTTTGTAAATAAAGATATTTTGAAGAAATTAAGGCATACATTTTGGCAAGCATATACTTTGCGAGCGAAATCATAGGAGATTTTTGGTTGAGGGTTATTTTGGGGTTATTTTGTTTATTTTTTATTCTTTTACTGCATCCTATTTTAATTTGTATCTATGTATTTAATGCCTTTAGGAGGTTATACTAGGTGAATATTAAGATTGATGCAAATATTATTGAGTCCTTTGAGTCTTGAACTTGATCAAATCTGATTGTGTTTCATGTAGGTTTTCTTAGATCTGGCTACCTTCAAACTTGTCTCATAATCTGTGGTTTTATAGGGTAAGGGAGTGTGATACCAGGATTTATATGCATGTTTTTCCAATTTTGGTGTAAATAGATTAAATTTATTTTTTGTAATTTTTTTATTCTATTTTGTAAAAAGGTCATTTCTTTTTATTGCCTTCCATTCTGGTCCATTTTCCAAAATTTTAGTTCTTTCCATTCTGGTCATTTTCTAGAATTTTTTACACTTTGTTTTTAGTTATTCCATTCTAGTCCTTGTCTAGATTTTTTGTAAATTTTTTGTTCAGTTTATTTACATTCTGGTCCATTTTCCAGAATTTCTTGCACTATCATTTCATTTATTTGCATTCTGGTCCTTATCCAGAATTTTTGCACCTCCAAATTGCACAAAGTTTGTTCAATTTTCCAAATTTAAATTCAATATAAAATCAATTTAGGAGGTAGGGTACTAACGCCTACTTTATATTAAATGGCAATTAATGCAAATGAAGGCTAACTTACTAACTGACTAACATGTTCAACGTCTAACCTAGCATTTAGTAAAACACTCATAATGAAGATAAAATTAATCTACTAGCTGTAAAATGAATGTCACATTAAAGGCATGGAGTTTAAAATGAAGTGGACTATTCCATGCAACTTTTCATTTTTACACCTTTAATCTGAATATAAAATGGGCTTACTAACTAGAATTTAGGGTAAGATAGATTAATGCCAAGAAAATTAAAATGAATCTCTTTTCACATGAGCAAAATTCACATTCACTTTAAATATTAAGGAAATAAATCACTAAGCATGTATGAATTAAACCATCAAGGCCCCTTGTTAACTGTCACTTGCATGTTATTGAGTTAATTCTAGCATATATTATCTTTAATGATCATTGCTTTTATACATATATGTGGAATGCTTGTGTAACAAAACCTTGGAGAAATTCATGTTTATACTTAATTTCTTTGCAAGAGGGATTTTTCAATTTAATACTCTGATTATGGTTATTATTTTGCAATAGGGAAAAATATTCACTCAACAAGTAGGCTAAACCTTGGTCAACCAATCTTGTCTTCCTATCATGTGCTTTGCTACCCCAAAATCAATATACCAATAATATTTATCTTCAACATTAACTTGGTTTGCTGCATACAATGTGTTGAGATTATTATCTTGTGGACCCCTTTGATCTCTTTGTCTTTGATAGCAATTAGTGACATTATGATTCCATTTGCTACAATAGTCACACCCTTGTTGATTGTTATTTTGAGACCCTATATTAGGATAACCCCCATAAGGAGTTCTTGTTTGCCATATTGGTTATTGATTTGGTAGCTGATTAAATTGTTGTGGCTATTTCTTACATGGTTATTGTTGGTACTACTAACGTGGTTACTAATGGTACTACTAAAATGGTTACTAATGCTACTATTGACATGGCTACTGTGGGTATCTCTGATGATGTATACCTCTCTAATTCTATTGTTGTTAATTTGGACTCTTGTTTTTTCTAGGCTATAATGAAACCTTTATGGCGAAATCTATTGAAGAGGATTCAATCTCCTCATGTTTTATTAGGTTTTCCTAATGTTTCTTAAGTAGAATATCAATCTCTTCAAGTGATGAATTCATTGTTTTACCCCTTATATCTAACATGGTAGCATAGGAGTGAAATTTTGAAAGAAGGCCATGTAACATTATAGGAATCAACTCATTATCATCAAGAGTTTTACCAACAACTAAGAAATCATTTCTAATAAACTTCACTTACATAAAGTAATTGGTAAGTGAGCCTTTCATACATAGATTACACAAATGTTTTTTTAGATACAAAATATTGTCTTGACTTAGCTTATCAAACAATCTTATTAGAGTATCCCAAGCTTGTTTAGGTGTAGTTGTAGCCCTTACAGTTTCTCTACATTGAATTCTTGTAGCTAGCTTGATGAGACTTAAAGCTATATTGGAATTATTTTCAAATAGTACTTTTTTCTATGGGATCTTCAATTTTTGTGAGTGGGTCTTCATAATTTTTTATATCTCTTACAAAATCCCACATGCCATTCATCATTAAGATAGATTCCATTTCATATTTCTAATTTGCAAAAGAGTGAGCTCCTTCAAGTTTTTTAGTGATTCCACTTAGGATATTTGTAGAAGACATGATTTAGAATAGGATTGAAAGAAGAGGAATATCAACAAAGGATAAAATAAGAAACACAAATTCTAAATTAGAACCCTCAAAAAAATCTAGGGTACACCACTTAAAATCTAGAGGAGGTTTCACCTAGTTTTCCACTTTGAATAATCAAGTGGTTCCAACAGTGGGAGGGATAACTTGAACACAAGTGCCCTTTTCCACCCAAAGAGAGTAAGAAGTGAAACTGCTTATTACAATGCTTACTTGCTTACCTTTTGAGAATTTGTTACAATAGTGTGCCAAAGTTTCAGGTGCTTAGATGTTATGATAAGGTGCTTGGGATCTTGCTTGCTTTTAGATGTAAAAATAATCAAGTGTATATATGCAAAGGGACTACACTTGATTAAAATTATATAAAACCTAAAACATGCAAGGTTTATAGCAAAAATAAAATTAATAACAAGCCCAAATTCGGAGAGTCAAACACCAAACATAAAGTGGCAAATACAATGCCACAAGAGGACTCCACCAGTATGGGACAAGGGGCCCTAATAACCCCTTGATCTGATGATTGTATTAGAAACTTTGGCTAAAGGATAGCCTCAAATGTGCCTGAAAACAATATTACAATATTAATACCTCCAATTATAAGAATACCTCCAAACTTGCCAAATTCAATGAATAACTTGACCTAATGTCTCCCCAATGACTTAAAATTGAGTCCCTCACAAGTTTACCAAATTTTCTATTCAAGAGTGTCAAATGCAATAAAAAATGCACTCTATTTTAAAATTAAAAAATTGAAACCAAATGTTACCATAGCAAATGGTTTTAGAATAGAATAATGACTGCATTAGTAGATCCCCCTCGAAAAAACCTTTCCAATGACTATATATAAGGCTATAGTCGGTTACAAATTGTTGCTTCAAAAATGCAAATAATAATGACTTTCTAAATATGTGCAGCTCCCGAACTTCCCAAGTGGTCACCCATCCAAGTTGTACTCTAGGAAATGATGCTTGAATTTGGAGTTTTTATAGAGTGTGCTGCTAGAAAAAAACACCCTTAAAAAAAGGATTTTAAAATCAATGAAGCATGGGAATACATCAATAAATTTCCCCTCGAATATATTTTTATAAAACTTTTTAAAACCCAAATTCACCTATAAAAAACACCTATAAATTCTTTTGGAAAGCAAGAAACTGAGGAAATTTAACTCATTTAATTCAACTTTTCCATGGCCCCCCAAAAAAAGAAAATAACTTTTTATTTTTGTCTCTTCACCCGGAATAGCCGGAAGAATATTTTGTACCACACATGAAGGGCTTCACCATGCACATATTTTCATAATAACGTCCATGCACCTTATCAAAAAAACTTTAATTGCAATGTTATAAATGAGCAAAAAAATAGTAGTATGAGATGCATGCCAACAAAACTTCATGTTATCACATGGAAAGGTAGGAAATTTTTGAAATCATACGATCATTAGACAATTTCTTTTGGTCTCTAGCAGATATTAGGATGACCACTTTGGTTGTAATGACATAAATTGTCTTCGGCATAAATATCTCGAGCTCGCATGTCTATGGTAATCAGGGTCAAACCTCGATGGTGTGAACCATAATAGAGGTCATATCTTCTGCTAGGAAGATGCACAAGTTAAAAATAATATGTCAAAAGTGTGCAAAAGAGAAACCGTTGAATGCTCACTCGCCACAATTGATTTATATTTCTTGGGCTAAAAAAAACTGTTATTTATCTTTGGACAGCCTGTAAAAATCCATTTTCGCAGTCGATCTTGGTTGATAGCCCCTTCATTTTTTTTGCCTCGTGGCCTCGATGCATGGCCAATAAATCAAGGAAAAAAACAAACTCTATCAAATGATATCCTTCCTCCTTTGCAACTTCCAAAAAATGCTTTCACAAGCAACTTTTTCGTTGGAATTAATCCACCCAACATTGTCTCGTTGTATTGTTCCTGTTGAGCGCCCTTGTTGTGATATTGCAATTTTTTAGACAAAGTGCTACCTTTTTTTTTAGGTACTAGGTCCACTATGCACAATTCTCAATTGATATACAAGTCTGTAGTAGGGTCCATGAGCAGAAAATAACTTGCTTCTACAGATGGCAGATAAGGAGCACTATTTGAGTTTTTAAACAGCAATAGAAGCTGAAACATGCAAAAATCGTATTATGTGACATGATTTTCCTCTACATTGAGATCACAGGGGGCATAAAAATATTTTCTTTTTCTCCATGAGCTTGATTTCTAACTGCAGATACTCCATGAGGTAGACGAGAAACACCTACAGTAAATCTCCATAGACCGATGAAAAACATACGTCAACTTTTTTCAATATCACTTTTCAAACCACTAAGTTTTGGCTTATTTCAACTTGGAGGCCTACAACCCCATTTATCATAGAGATTTATGTGGCTCTAACGGGTCATGATAGATAGGAAAGCGTGGAAAGAGGGTGCTACATGGGAGGGTGTGGCTTCTTCTATGTGGATCTTTATCGGTTTTTGATAGATGATATCTGCATCAATGGGCCACGAATGGCTGTAACATGGGCCACGATATTCAAAATTCTTGTGTTTTATTTATGTCGACTGACCAACCAAAACAACTTTTTTGTAGTGGTTTTCTTTGGATCAACGATGACTGAATCTTCTCAAATGTTCCTATATACCTTCACAGATATGAGCCCATGAATATATTTTTACAGTGTTGTGTTGAAACACTCCCAGACTATTGCAATGAGATACTTGAGTGCACAATGTGTAGTTCTTATTCAAAGAAGTATAAAAACATCGATCCAATGAACATTTTGCAATCGATATGAAAATAATTTGTCATTCGGTAATCTCCTATAGATTTTTCTCCACAAATGTGCATGGTCAACTATTGTTGATGTCTCTGAGAAAGGAAAAAAAAATAAAAATACCATCGATCTAACTCTACTCCATAGGTGTTATTTTACAAGGCTAAAAGTAGCGAAATCACATCTGACAAGCATAGAAAAACACTCATATATGAGAAAATATAACTAGGCCCTCCTTTTTAAAAAAATTCTCTCACAATGGATTAGGGTTGGGGAAACTGAAACCAGAAAAAAAAAAAGAGGGATCTTTTGGTTTCTAATCCACTAAATGAGTTGAGAGCATAATCCGTGACTCCATACTCAAACCAATCCCCATAGGCAGATCTCACCACTCTGATACCAAATATTGGGACTAAAAAAAAGGCACAATTGTATTCATAAATATATTACAATATATAGGTATAAATACTATGAGGGAGATATTACAAGTATCATAATCTCCACTCCAAGTATCTTGTAGAAGAAACATAACTCTAGTTGGAGAACTCAAACTAGAAACAAGACAAGTAGCATAACTGAAGTAAGGCATAATGCACATTAAAATAATATTCTAACATATTCAGTAAAGGAGATCACCAATATCCTATTTCTTGGACTCTTCTATAGAGTCTTCTTCAGGAACTCCTTTCTATATTTTTCTTTTGAATCAGAAACATTTTTTTTTAATGAGGATTTTTTTTTGAAATTTTCTTCAGAAATTCTTCTTTGGAGTTTTATTTTGAGTCAGGAATTTTATTTTTTAAGTCAAGAATTATTTTTCTAAATTTTTCTTGAGGTTTTCTTCTTTGGATTTTTCTTCTAAGTTAGGAATTCTTTTTATGAAGTTTTCTTTGGTAACTCTTCTCTGGAGTTTACTTCTCAATTAGAAATTTTTCTTTTGAATTAGGAATTCTTCTCTGAATTTTTCTTCAAAATTAATGCTTCTATGGCCTTTTTCTTGATCAAGGCTTCTATAGCCTTTTCTAGCTCTTCAATATGTAGATATTAATCTTGAATGGAGAACACCAATATCTTATCTCCTCCTTGACTCAACTTTTGGAGTCTTTTCTTTCTCGAGTTTGCTATAAGTCTACTATGGCCTTTTATTTACTTTTGCACTTTGCAGGATTGCAACTCTTGTAATGAGACCTTATTGGAGGTCTTTGAAATATTTAGTGTTCTTTCTTGTTATTGTAAGTGATGGAATTATTCTAAGAAGATATTCTCCCTGAATTTCTTGTAGGAAGCTTCCCAAACTTTTTTTGAATCTCCTTTTCTTGCGATATGTTGTTAGAAACTAGAATGGAAGAACTTATAAATCTAGAGATAATAATATTCACTAGTTTATTTGTCAAACTAGTGGCTTGAATGCTAAGTCCTAGTCTTCACGAGTTTTTTTGCAACTCTATGGAAATACTCTAGCCAAATATAATCTTAAGTTTTTGCAATTGATATTTATTTCATTCCTCTATTTTCTAATCATGTTGACTACTATGGATTTTTCTATCAATTAATCCTAATGACACCTTTTACATGTAGTGGTACTCAATGGTAGATCCGATTTACAAATATGTAGGACAATAGTAGTAATGGTGACTCTCCCTATTCCTCTTGATATACTAGACTTATCTTATGACAGATGTACGTCCTCCTAGCTCAATGAACTATGGCTCTGATACTACTATTAACTTTTCAAGATATATGTTGTGGATATATATAACACAAGTCCTAATGAAATACAAGAAATATGAAAGAAAGTGAAACAACAATATGATTGAAATATACTATAAATAGGTGCAAAGCGAGAGCGGAGGCAGGAATGGAGCAAAGTGGGAGCGGAGGCAGGTGCAATTTCTGCAAACATGATTCTCATTTTGCTGGAGGTGGGAAACAGGGTTTCCAAACCCTTGGAAGTTGTGAGGCTCAAGGAGGGAACAAGCAAGGTTCTGAAGCAACTGAGGAAGAGTAGGTGGACAGTGACAAGGACACTGAGGGTTTTAAAAAATTAGAGGGACATGAACCCCCTGATATTATTTTTGATAAGAAGGCCCACATCAAGAATTCTGAGGGCAATAAGTCTTTTGCACAGGCCCTTAAAGGTGGCAATAGGGTTTCCTTACATTCCTTACCACCTCTCACTCCCAATGGGTAGAAGGTATCCGTGCCTAAAAGCGTAATGGCAAACTTTATATCGATGGAAAATTTTTCTCTGGTAGGCAAATTCATAGGGGGCAGGCCGAATATTGAAACGATTCGACGATGGGCATCCTTGAAGTGGAATACTTCTGGACACATGGAGATTATTGCATTATCAAGGGGGTTTTTTGCGGTATGCCTTAACAATAGTGAAGATGCTAGTCATATTCTAACAGGAGGACCTTGGTTCTTGGGCCGAAGAAGTCTTTTTCTTAGGAGATGGGCTGAGGATTTTGACCCAGAAAAGCAGAGCATAAACTTTGCCCCCATTTGGGCCTGTCTCCCAAATCTCCCGTTTCATTGGTGGCATGAGTATTTTCTTCAGGGTATTTCCAAGACCATAGGGGATTTTGTGGCCATTGACAATCCAACCCTTGCACGCACTAGAATGACGCATGCTAGGATTTGTGTAAATGCAAACCTAGAATCTGAGCTTCCTACTCATGTGGAGTTAGAATATGGAAATAAAACAAGATTACAGGTCATCGAATATGAAAATAGACCGGCATTTTTCTCTGACTGTAATATTCAAGGCCATCTCAAAGGACAATGCTCTTTTTTGAGAAGCCAGCAAACCCTTCCTAGGAATAATGATTCCAAGCGGCAGTCTTTCAGAAATAATGGCAAATACACAGGGATGTACAGGGTTAAAGATCCAAATGTTGAAAAGGCAAAGGCCTCTGGTTTGGGGCAAATGGAGAATGAGGCTGAGCTTCACATGGACAATGGTAAGGACAAGCAAATTGCTACATCACAAACTGACCAACAAAAGGTATGCTCTCCTTTCGAAAATCTAAATAAATTTAACATTTTGGCTGAAAACCAAATAATTACAGAGGAAAATCAGAATGAAGGGTCTAATGTTGAGGATATAATTCTTGGTCTCCCTGCTTACCTTGACTCCCCAACCAAATCTGGACCTTCCAATCCTCCTCCTGTTGGTCATAAAGAATGCCCTAATGATGAGTCTTTTTACGCCCTAGAAAGAGAAAAAGTGCTTTCAGAGTTAATCAGCCCTTCCAAGCGACATTTTTCACCTTTGTCTTTGTCCCAATCCAGAGAAGGGGTTTCCAGCACTGTTATCCAACAGGTTACCCAAACCAAATTTAGCCCGAAACAGACTAGAAGCTCAATGAAGTCCCCCTTGATTGACTGTGGAGGTGAGAAAAAAAAGGGAAGAAAGTCAAATGCCCAGCAATGGAAAGAAGAGGTCCAAGATGAGATAGCTAATGGAATTCAGACTACTCTGTTTCCATCAATTGGAAATCTTCCCTTTGAAGAGAACAAAATTCTTAAGCCCCCTCAAGTCCAAGGCAGGGGAAGAGGAAAAAACTTTAAAAGTTCCAAATGAAGATCATATCCTGGAATGTAAGGGGGCTCAATGGCCTTCCTAAACAGCGGTTAGTCAAATATTTAAGAAGATATTTTGATCCCACTATTCTTATTTTGCAAGAAACTAAAGTCGATGAAGTTTTGTCTAGAAAAATTGCCCTCAATATCTGGAAAAAGGGAGAAGCAATTTTTTGCAAAGCCAATGGAACCTCAGGTGGTCTTCTTTGTATCTGGAATCCAGGGAAGGTGGAAGGCAAGGTTATTCAATTAGGGGAAAGGGTAATGAGCATTATTTTTAAGGATAAGGTTAGTGACCTTTCTTGGATATTAACAAATGTGTACGCCCCTAATTCTATATCTGGGAGAGCTGATCTATGGAATTTACTCAGTCATTTCAAGGAAGCTTTTCAGGATATCCCATGGATAGTGGCGGGGGACTTTAATACCCCTCTTTACCCCTCTGATAAAAAAGGGGGAGTAGGAATTCCAGCAAGAAGTATGGAGGACTTTCAAGATTTCATCAACAACAACAATTTATTGGATGTCAAATTAAAAAATTCTAAATTTACTTGGAGCAATAGGAGGTCTGGAAATCAACTTATAATGGAAAATCTTGATAGGTTTTTTTTGTCACAGGAAGCAATACAATATTTTGGGGATGCAAATCTGTTGTCCTTGCCTCGCATTGGGTCTGACCACAACCCGATTTTACTTGAAATTGAAGAGACTCCAAAATTCAAAAGGCCTTTTAGGTTTGAATCTATGTGGATGCACCACCCTGATCTCAGAGACAGAATTTCTCAGTGGTGGTAGCATTCTTGTCAGGGTAGGCCTTCATTCAGATTAGCACAGAAACTTAAAGTGGTGAAAGAAAATCTAAGGATCTGGAATAAAGAAATTTTTGGAAATATTTTTGAAAACAAGAAAGTCATCTCTGAAAGGTTATCAACCATTGAGAAAAAACTTGAAGAGGGATTGCCAGACCCTTCCCTACAGGCAGATGAAAAGAAAGCCCTTGCTGAGTACCATAATGTTTTAGCCTGCGAGGAGACTTTTTGGCGGCAAAAGTCTAGAGCTACCTGGCTAAAAGAAGGTGATGCCAACACAAGATTTTTTCATGCATCTACCTTAAGGAACAAAAGCCACAATAGAATTAAAGAACTTGTTAGAGATGATGGATCATCCCTTTCTAGTCCTAATGAGATCATAAATGAAGCAGTTTCCTATTTTCAGAATCTTTTAGGAGAAGAACATTTCAGTTCCGCCTTAGCTTCAGAATCAATGCTTTACCATATTCCTCATTTAATTTTTGATGACTTGAATGGGGAGTTGATTAAGCCTTTCACGGATGAAGAAATCAAAGAGGCTCTCTTCTCAATGAACCCCGATAAAGCTCCAGGTCCGGACGGGTTTTCACCTCATTTTTTTAGGCTTTTTGGGATATTGTAGGTTTTGATGTATGTGCTACTATCAAGGAATTTCAGTCCACAAAGCATATTCCGAGAAGTTTTAACTCCACTTTTATTGCTTTAATCCCAAAGATTCCTACTCCTAGATCTATGATGGATTTTAGACCTATTAGCCTTTGTAATGTTGTTTATAAAATTTTGACCAAGGCGATTGCAAATAGAATGAGGAAGATCCTTCCTATGTTTATTGATGTTTGTCAAGGCAGTTCAGTCCCTGGAAGGTCCATCCTTGATGGTGTCATAACAGTTCATGAAGCCCTCCATTCGGTAGTCCAGACTAAAAAACCTTCTTTTGCTCTCAAGATGGATATGAACAAGGCTTATGACCGCATAAACTGGAGTTTTGTTTCTGCCATTCTTCAGAAATTTGGTTTTCATCATGAATGGATCAAGCTTTTGGAAGGATGTTTTATGAAACCTTGGTTTTCAGTCCTTGTTAATGGTGCTCCTGCTGGATACTTTCAAAGTAAAAGGGGCCTAAGGCAAGGTGACCCTATCTCTCCCATGTTGTTTATCATTGTGGTCGAAGCCCTTGGGAGGACAATCAAAGTCGCCTGTAATATTGGTCTTATTTCAGAAATTAAAGCATCATCACAAACACAAGCAGTTACACATGAACAGCTTTGTGGATGATACTTTGTTGTTAACTCTTGCATCGGTTTTTGAGGCTAAGGTCATAAAACATATTCTAGAGCTATATGAGGATGTCATGGGGAAAAAGGTAAATTTTTCAAAGAGTAAAATTTATTTCTTTAACACTCCCATTCGGAGGCAGATTAAGATTGCTAGGATTCTTGGATGCTCAGTGTCTACTCTTCCATCCACATACTTAGGCCTTCCTTTATTCACAAGCAGAGCTATTGATTCCATGTGGACTAATGTAATCTAAAGAATTCAGAGGAAGTTTTTCGGATGGAAAGGGAATTTGTTATCTCAAGTTGGCAAGGCAGTTCTCACCAGATTTTCCATTCAAAGCATCCCTGTCTACTTTCTCTCTATTTTTAAAGCTCCTACAAGTGTCTACACTAAAATTGAACAGATCCAGAAGAGGTTCCTATGGACTGGTTCTGAATCTAAGCAACGCTTTCACTTGGTGTCCTGGGATAGGGTTTGCAAACCAAGGGAGTTTGGAGGTATTGGGCTAAGGAGAATACAACATTTAAACATGGCCCTCCTGGCCAAACAAGCATGGCGTCTTCTGACAAATGCAAATGCAGAATGGATTACTATAATCAGAAGAAAGTATTTGCAAGAAACTAAATTTTTAAGTTATTCCTTTCCTCCCAGGGGATCAATTTTTTGGAAATCAATCCTTCAAACTAAAAACTTGCTAAGCAAAGGGCTACGTTGGAAACTGGGAAATGGAAGAAACATTGATTTCTGGGACCACAAATGGTTAAAGGACTATCCCCTCTCTCGAGACCCCATCCTTTCAACCCTTAGAGCTTGGACAATTGAAGTTTTTGGTACCAAAGTTGCAGATTTTATTACTTTGTCAAACAATAGAAGGGTTTGGAAGCCAATAATGAACAATGATCTACCAGGGGCATCAATAATACTGGAGAATGAATTAAGACAGTCTTTACTCCCTTCTAGCATTCTTGAGGACCAACTTATCTGGGAAGCTTCGGACAATGGGGAATTTTTTGTCAAGACTCGCTTATCTGATGCTTATTGATAATGATGAACCTACTTTCCCTCACTTGGAAGTTTGGCCCAAAAGCATTGTTCCGAAGGTTGGGTTTTTTGCATGGCTGGCCATCCAAAATAAGATCCTCACCATGGATAACTTAATAAAAAGAGGTGTGACTATTGTTAATAGGTGTTATCTTTGTATGTCTGAGTGGGAGTCTATTGATCATTTGTTTCTGTATTGTAATTTTTCTGTCTCAATCTTGTTAGGTCTGTTACAAGTGTTTCATATTTATTGGGTCCATCCTCAGTCCATTTTTGACTTATTTGTCCAGTGGCCTTCTCCCTTTTTGAATAGGCATCTTAGGTATATGTGGAAGATCTGCCTTCATCACTACTTGTGGTAGATATGGTTGGAAAGGAATCGTCGGGCCTTCTTGGATAAGGTTTCTCAGTCATCCTCTGTCCTACCAAAAATTTTAGTATATGCTAATGAGAATGCTTGTTTAGTGCCTCGCAGCATCTAGACCTCCAAATCCTTTTGAAGCTTCATTAGGCCAGTCATTAAACTTACCTCTCACTCATGGCCTCAATCATCCTCAAGTCCGTCCTAGAACCATGATCACATGGACCCCACCCCCCCTAGGGTGGATTAAGTTAAATTTTGATGGGGCATCTAGGGGCAACCCGTGTGAAGTCGGGGCTGGTGGCTTACTTAGAGACCACAAGGGTGAGGTGCTTGTAGCTTTTGCTGAACATCTTGGAGCTCAAACTAACAATGTGGTCGAAGCGAGGGCGCTTTGGAGGAGCCTCAAGGTGGCGGAGAATTATCCAGGGAAACCGTTGGTGGAAGGTGATTCTCTTATTATTATAAATCTTCTAAAGAACACTAAGAGAGCTCCTTGGAGATTTGATGACTACATCCACGAAGCAAGGGCTCTAATTCATGATCGACCTGAGGCCATAATTTTGCATACCTTCCGGGAAGCAAACATGGCAGCTGATAGGCTGGCAAATGAAGGCATTGTAGCAGCAAATTTGATCACGTGGACTGAAAATCTTCCTCATGCAGTCTCAATGGTGATAGATAATGAAAAATTTTAGATTGGA
This sequence comes from Wollemia nobilis, assembly GCA_028583015.1. Classification (NCBI taxonomy): domain Eukaryota; kingdom Viridiplantae; phylum Streptophyta; class Pinopsida; order Araucariales; family Araucariaceae; genus Wollemia; species Wollemia nobilis. The sequence continues at coordinate 2,532,261 of JAQPPZ010003509.1, forward strand.
AGGCTCAAAGTGGATTTTGTCTTTGTTAGTTCTATTTTGCGTCTTTCTTTTCTGATGGCCATAATATTAGGCTTCCATAGTTTAGTTTGGCTGTATTCTGTTGGAAGAGTAGGTCTTGGCCCTTTTTGTTGTCAGTTTAAACTTTTAGGGCTTGGCCTTTGTCCAGTTGGTCAGTGGACCCTATTTTGTAAAATGGTTTTGGGTCAACCAGTTAAAACCCGGTGTTAATCATAAATATTCTCTTACTTACCAAAAAAAATATATATACTATAAATAGAAATGATGAAAATACAATGCAATATGGAGGAAATAGTCACTCCATTGATATGATCTAAAGAGCTACATTGTACTCCATACATGAGTACTACTACAAAAAGAAAGGCGTATGCTTTAGGTATACTTATATGCTTGATATATGATCTACCCCTATTAGGCCCTTTATATAGGAAGATAGGTTCCTTGGCCAACACTCTACCTAGTTGTACAAGGGGATATTTTGTAGACTACCACTTATGAATTTATTACATTGCTTGAAGTAACTAGATAACTTACCCTTAAAGTAATATTCTATCCTAATTATATACCTAAGGTTGTATATTTACATGACCCAAATTATGTAATATACTCTAACTCTAATAAATACAAACAACAATGCAAAATATTTTTAAGTAAACAAGGAGAGAATCTTATAATTCTCTCTATGGTTCCCTACCTACTCAAGTCTAAGGAAACCTTTATAATTGTATTCATCTCCAAAAAATATCCTAAAACTCCTTGCAACCAAACAATAAATATTTTAAAACAATCAAGAAGGGAATCCCATATTTCTCTCTATAATGTTTCCCTTACCTACTCAAGTCTCAAGAAACCATTATAATTAGTTTCAAAAATATATTCCAAACTCCTTTTTTTTTCAACATCTAATATTCAATTAATTCAAATAATACTAACTTCCTTAACACACAATAAACACAATTATTCAATTCATATATACAATCAACATAAACCAATTTATTCATTTTCTTTTACAAAATAGTCGACAACAATTAGATATGCACTAATATTATTTTCAAAATATCTCTTAACATGAAAAGCAATAAAAGCATTTTTATTTACATTAAAAATAATTCCATAAAATGTTTTCTTTGAAATAGAAGAAGATCATTTACTAATCTAAATCAATCGCACTACTTGAACCAGATTCACTAACTTACTAACTATAAATTTTTATCAATTTCATTTTAAAACATTTCATTAAATGTGTAATAAAAAATCAAATAATAATAATGATCATAAACATGACTTCTAAGATTTCATAAAATAAATTAATGTTCTAAATATTGGATTCAAACTCCTCTAATAATTTTCTTAAAACCATGCATTGCGAACATAAAAGAAACAAAAGCCATCAATGTGTCAGTAAATAAATGCAACTCAACATCAAATAAGGGAAACACAAGAATGAAGTTCACAAAGGTGCTCATGTCAATACCAAAAATCACACACAACCCTAGCAAAACTCGTTGACAAAAACTATAGAAGAATTGGTAAAACAACCCTACCAACACCTACTCACGTGTAAGGCAACAACAACATGAAGCTACTGGAGGGAAGTTCATGGTAGAGAGGCTACATCATTGGTCAAATCCAAATAAGTTCACATTAGAGACATAAAGAGGGCTCTAAAAAAACAAAAAGGAGGTAAAATCACTGCCATATAGATCCACAAAGAACTAAATCCTCCTAAAATAAAACAACACACAACAAATAGACAAATTCTTCTATAGAAATGGATACCAAGAACATAGCTACTCAAGAAAATGTTTTGATCACCTCTAAAGCATTTTAGCTCAACTTGACAATGATTAGGCAGTAAAAGTAAGGAGATAGAAAACATGAAGCTAATAAAAAAATACAAAATAATATAATAGTAGTTATAAATAGACCACCCACATTTGCATTGGTTAGTTGTATCTTGATACTCTTTGATTTGTACTCCAATATTTCCATTGAGATCACATCTTTCTTCTACTCTCCAATCATCCAACATCCATATTCTCCCATTATTCAAGCTATAAAGGCGTGTCTTCCCATTGGTGATGCACCTGAACTTAGCATGCATCAAAGTAATATACCCAAGGTGAATTACACTATCTTCTTCTTTTCTAACATTGCCTTCTTTCACAACATTAACAAAAGGGTCATTCTCTATGTCTAGCTAATGGAAACACAAACAAAAAAATATCCTCTTTTCCAGAAAAGATAAATACGGGAGTAATTTAACTAACTTAAATATCAACATCCATAAAGGCAATTAATTAATAAATTAATAGCAATCATTAATGTGTAACTATTGAATTAATTATTTTTACCAATTAATATCAACTATTATCATTGATATTAGTTCTTCAACTATTAATAGTACTAGCCAAATTAATACTTCATTTAATTAGTTAATTAATTCTATGATTTCAATGCAAGCAATACAAAAAATTTATCAAATCCATAATACTTCATGTTAATTTATCCTTAAATAGATAATATTTTAATATAACTAATATGGTATTCCTTACCTGCTAAGGATGAATCCTTCACCAAAGGAAATATCATGGCCCAACGAAGTATTCAAACAACAAGCAAATGCAATGCATCTATATGAATGTGTACATTATTACCCTTAGGTTATTAATGAAAAAGTCGTCATCATTTATCATATTGTATATTAGGTGATTGTCCCATGCCAATCTATATAGAAGAGTACCTAGTCCTACAACCATGATTATATTAGCAGTACCATATTCTAGGAGTAGAAATAAAAGCATGTAATGCAACTACTCATTCCTAATGACAACATAAAAAGACTATGCATTACATATCCACACATTAGTACATAAACCAATGTCAATATTAAGTCCTTCCAAGGAGGGTTGTTAAATACTCCCCCATTAGACTAAACACAATCCTCTCTTTTCTTGCAAATAAGCAGACATATATATTTGATTCAAATAAATATGAAATTTTATTTTCATTTCTTTGACATCTTCCTATGTTGCAAAAGTTTTTAAAATATTAGTCCCACTGGACCTTACATTGATCTAGGGTTCATTTTCTCAAAATATTGGAATGAAACCCTATAATATTTACTAGTATCACGTCAGTGGTTGAGGGATCTACCATCTATAATTTAGAAACATTCCAAATATTATTAGTATCGACAACATATTTCTTAAGTTGAGATATGTGGAAAGTATTATTTATATTTGATAATTTGGATGCCAAGGCAAGCTTATAAGCTACTAGACTAATCATATAAATAATATCAAAATTACCAACATAGAAAGGATCCAACTTAGTTGAATTGATGGAAATTTTCATGGATTTTACTCTCATGAAAAATTTATCTTCCACAGAGAATTCTCTTTGTGATATTTTCATATCAGCATAGCCCCTTTGGTGATCAGTCACTTCCTTGAGCCTACATTGGATCACTCTGATATACTCCACCATCTCTTTGATAGTGTCTAGTTTGATGACCACTTGATAATATAGGTTTTACCATAATAAAGGTGTTCTAAATCTTCTACCATATAAGGCTTCGAAAGAGCCCTTTCTAAGGATGCATGGTATCCAATATTATATGTAAATTCAACTAGATGCAAAAATTCTTCCTATTTTGACTTATGATCCATGTAGTACATGTGAAGCATGTACTCTAAAACTTGGTTCACCCTCTCCATTTAACAATATTATTTTAGATGATATGCAAAACTCATATTTAGCTTAGTGCCCATTGCACAGTGAAGAGCCTACCATTTCTATTCACTTCAGAAAATCCATGTAGCCTAAAAATTTATTTGGAAAACTAATGTAGGGGCCAAAATTTCAAAATCCAATCTTCTATTTTCTTTACCGAAAATCAATTTACAACACTAGCCCGTAGGCATAGTTTTCTTTTCTGATGCAAGCTGCCTCACGTTTGGTGATCTTCTTGTGCTCCCAGGAAGAATACAATCTTGTAATCCCCAAAACTCGGCTCCTCCACCACCGTGACTGTAACCTTCACCTCTTTTTATCCTAACCGACAACTGCCATCGGGTCAACCATAGAAACACGCATTGATGAGCCATCTAAACATCTCTGACCTCTGGGTACAATAGTCGAGTGGCCGTCATGCTCAGCAAACTTATCGGGCAAGAAATCCTATATTGATGAGGTATTTGATCACCTCGGGAAACATCATCCAGGAACATGTGCCTTTTTGGGTCATGAACCAGCAGTATGTCATGATATCACGACATGTCGCGATATCACGACATTTTTCTTCCTCGCTGCCTTTTCTCTCCTTTGGGTCGTGATATCGCAACATGTCGTGATATCGTGACATTTTCCTCCTCGCTGCCTTTCCTCTTTATCGGGTCGTGATATCGTGACACATCGTGATATCGTGACATTTTCCTCCTCGCTGCATTTCCTCTTCGTCGGGTCGCGATATCGCAACATTTTCTTTTTGGCTCTTCTTTCTTTCTTTTGGTTACGAAATCGCGACATGTCGCAACATCGCGACATCTACCTTCTGATTCCTTCTCGCCTTTTTGGGTCATGAAATCATGACGTGTCATGATATCGCGACATCTTTGCCCTCTGCTCTCTCTTCGCTTCTTGGGTCATGAAATCGTGACATGTCACGATATCACGACAGCTTTGCCTTCTGCTCTCGCTCTCTGCTTCGGTCGTAAAATTGCAATGTGTCGCGATATCGTGACATATTTGCCCTCTACTCTCTCTTCGCTTCTTGGGTCATGAAATCATGACATGACATGATATCACGATAGCTTTTCTTTCTGCTTTCGTTCTCTACTTCGGGTCACGAAATCACGACATATCACGATATCACGATAGTTTTCTTCCTTGCTTTCTTTTATGCTCCTTCGGTCGCGATTTCATGACATGTCGCGAAATCTTGACATTTTCTTCTCTGACCCTTCATGTTCTCTTTCGGTCGCAATTTTGTGACATGTCATAAAATCGCGACATTTTTCTCCTCTAGCCTTTCCTGTGTTCTTTCAGTCATGATTTCGCGACATGTCATGATTTCGCAACATTTTCCTTGGACGGTCTTTATCTCCTGTTTCGGTCGCGATTTCATGACATGTCGTGATATCGTGACATTTTTCTTCGGACGCCCTCTCTCCCCTATTTTAGTCATGATTTCATGACATGTCGTGAAATCATGACATTTTCGATGGACTCCTTTCTCCTGCTTTGGTCACGATTTCGTGACATGTCACGAAATCGTGACATTTTCTGCGGATGCCTTCTAACTCCTGCTTCGGTCGCGATTTCACGACATGTCACGAAATCACGACATTTTCTATGGGTGCCTTCTCTCTCCTGCTTTGGTCGTGATTTCACGACATGTCGCGAAATCATGACATTTTCTTTGGGCACCTTCCCTCTCCTGCTTCGGTCGCGATTTCGCGACATGTCACGAAATCATGACATTTTTGCTCTACGCCTTCTCTCTCCTTCCTGAGTCACAAAAACATGACATGTCGTGATATCACGACATTTTTGCTCTACGCCTTCTCTATCGCGATATCACGATACCAAGGCAAACACTTAGAAATTTTTTTATTGATGCAATATTGCTCTGCTGCCATCGGATGCTCCTGCATCAGACAACTAGGGTGGATTTAGAAGTGACCTTCACTTCTGTACTGTTCTGTAACCTTCTCATAACTTGCAAAATCTTCAACCTCTTCAACCTCCACCCTCATTGTTGTCAGCAACCTCTTTTCATCCATCCCCTTCAGCAAACAGATTCTAGCGCTGCTACATACCCTTTCGCCCGCCTCCTTCAAGGGCTTCAGCTTATGGCGCACTCCATTCTTCATCACTGAGTAAGTGTTGGCATGACCATCATGCACTGCACACCGATCAAACTGCCATGGCATTCCCAACAACAAATGGCAAGCATCCATAGGCAGGATGTCACACAGGACCTCATCACAGTAATTCCCAATATTGAATTTTACTGAGCATTGCTCACTGACCAAAGCCCTATGGTCCTTCTGTAACCAGGCAATTCGATATGGATGCAGGTGTCTTCTCCTTTTTAACTGTAACTTGGCAACCATTTCTTCTGAAACCAAGTTATCAGTACTACCATTATCTATAATCACATTACATACCTTACCCGAACTCTTGCACCTTGTGCGAAATAGGCTCCTCCTCTGGTCTGATCCTTTCTCCTCATTCAACAAGGTTCTCCTTGTGAACATCACTTCTCCTCTCTCTACCTCCTTAGAATTTTTTTATTTAGCTCTTTCATCTGCTACAGCAACTTTGGTAGGACCCTCATGTCTCTTATTTGTCTTTTCTCGGTGTTGTGGACACTCGTATGACCGATGTCCTTCTTCCCCACAAAGGAAACAGGTTCCACGAAATCCTCCTCTTCCATATCTACCTCTTCCTCTTTGGTAGCCATTGTTCTAATTATGGGATCTGTAATCATTATCTCCCTTCTGATCCTGGCTACTGCTAGCTTCTTCTTTCTTCTCATCTTGTCCTCCATCTATTCTTCCACCAGTTCTTCCACCATGACCCCTTCCTCTTTTCTTGTTCTCAAACCTTCTATTCAGCTTCTCTTCAACCCTCAAGGCAAACTGGTAAGCATCCTCTATGGTGGTCATCCTGACCAGGCTTAACTCCTCTTGAATACTTGCTCGTAACCCATTAATATAATGGGCTACCTTCTCCTTGTTGGCCTCTGAATGGCCTGTTCTGATTACAATATTGTAAAAATATTTTGTGTATTCTTTAACAGACTTGCTTGCTTGCTTCAAACCTTGCATTTTCTTTAGCAGATCCATCTCATAGTCAGTTGGGATGAACTACCTCTTCAACTTCTCTAGCATCCTATCCCACCTAGTTATTCTCTCCTTTCCTCTTCTATTTATTTCTAGTTGTACTCCTTTCCACCATATGCTGGCATGACCCTTCAGCTTGGTCTTAGCAAACCTGACCCTATCAGGATCTTCAATCTCTTCATACTCAAAGTATTCTTTCAAATCATTGATCCAGTCAATCAATTTCTCTAGATCAAGATTTCCAAAATACGTAGAAACCTCCATATTCGGTCTCTTTCCAATCTAAGAGATGGCTCTGTATAACCTGGATTGTGTAGGATCTACAACCTCTTTTTCTTCCTCAAATTGGTCCTCTTCTTCATCCACTTCATCTTCACTTCCTTCTTCTCCTCTGGGTTCAAGCCCTCTGCGCAGCTCCTCTTGCAAGGCCTGAACTTGCCTCTGCAAAGCTCTGAAATCTTTTGCTGGCACCATATTTCTTCCACCACCACGGTTTCTTCGTGGAGGCATTCTTCTTCACTCTCTTCTCACAACCCTTCCACAGATCCTGGTGTAAACTGCCTCACTTTCGGTGATCTGTTTACACACTCAGGAACTCCCGCTCTGATACCATTGTTGTACGGGCCAAAATTTCAAAATCCAATCTTCTATTTTATTTATAGAAAATCAATTTACAACACTAGTCCGCAGGCGTAGTTTCCTTTTCCTGATGCAAGTTGCCTCACATTTGGTGATCTGCCTGTGCTCCCAAGAATAATACAATCTTGTAATCCCCAAAACTTGGCTCCTCCACCCGTGACTGTAACCTTCACCTCTTTTTATCCTAACCATCAACTACCACTGGGTCAACTGCAAAAACACACATTGATGAGCCATCTGAACATATTTGATCTTTGGGTACAGCAATCGAGTGGCCGCCATGCTCAGCAAACTTATTAGGCAAGAAATCCTATATTGATGAGGTATTTGATCACCTCAAGAAACATCATCTGGGAACGCGTGCCTTTTTGGGTCGTGAACCAGTAGTATGTCACGATATCATGACATTTTTCTTCCTCACTGCCTTTTCTCTCCTTCGGGTCGTGATATCGTGACATGTCGCGATATCGCGACATTTTCCTCCTTGCTGCCTTTTCTCTTCATTGGGTCGCGATATCGTGACATTTTTGTCCTCACTGCCTTTCCTCTTTTTCGGGTCATGATATCACGACACGTCGTGATATCATGACATTTTCCTCCTCACTGCCTTTCCTCTTTATCGGGTCGCGATATTATCGTGACATTTTCTTTCTGACTCTTCTTTCTTTCTTTTGGTCATGAAATCGTGACATGTCGCGACATCACAACATCTGCCTTCTGCTTCCTTCTCATCTTTTTGGGTCGCAAAATCATGACGTGTCATGATATCATGACATCTTTGCCCTCTGCTCTCTCTTCGCTTCTTGGGTCATGAAATCGTGACATGTCACAATATCGTGACAGCTTTACCTTCTGCTCTCGCTCTCTACTTCTGGTAACGAAATCGCGATGTGTCGCGATATCACGACATCTTTGCCCTCTACTCTCTTTTCGCTTCTTGGGTCACAAAATCGTGACATGTCACAATATCGTGACATCTTTACCTTCTGCTCTCGTTCTCTGCTTCGAGTCACGAAATTGTGACATGTCACAATATCGTGACAGTTTTCTTCCTTGCTTCCTTTTCTGCTCCTTTGGTCGTGATTTCGTGACATGTCGTGAAATCATGACATTTTCTTCTCTGACCCTTCCTGTTCCCTTTCGGTCGTGATTTCATGACGTCACAAAATCTCGACATTTTTCTCCTCTGGCCTTTCTTGTGTTCTTTCGATCGCAATTTCGTGACTTGTCACGATTTTGCGACATTTTCCTCGGAAGGCCTTTCTCTCCTGTTTTGGTCATGATTTCGTGACATGTCGTGAAATCATGACATTTTTCTTTGGACGCCCTCTCTCCCCTATTTCGGTCGTGATTTTGCGACATGTCGTGAAATCGTGACATTTTCGATGGACTCCTTCTTTCTCCTGCTTCGATCGCGATTTCATGACATGTCGTGAAATCATGACATTTTCTATAGATGCCTTCTGACTCCTACTTCGGTCATGATTTTGTGACATGTCATGAAATCACGACATTTTCTATGGGTGCATTCTCTCCCCTGCTCCGGTCACGATTTCATGACATGTCACGAAATCGCAACATTTTCTTCGGGCACCTTCCCTCTCCTGCTTCGGTCGCGATTTCATGACATGTCATGAAATCGTGACATTTCTACTCCGTGCCTTCTCTCTCCTTCCTAAGTCACGAAAACATGACATGTCACGATATCGTGACACTTTTCTCTGTCGTGATATCGCGACACCAAGGCAAACACTTAGAAATTTTTTTGTTGATGCAAGATTGCTCTGCTGCCATCGGATGCTCCTGCATCAAAAACTTATTTTCCACCATAGATGCATCATCCCTCATGTTCATCGATATGAAATATGCAACCTTGGTCAACTTATCAACCACTACTAGAATTACATCATGCTAGTACCTAGTCTTAGGTAAATCCATACTAAAATCGATAGATATTACCATTTTTGTGTATGTATATCATGTGAGTATAATTTTCTTATGGGGTTTCGATGTTCTACCTTAAATTTATAGCATTCTACACATATTGCAATGAAACTAGTGATATCCTGCTTCATTTTTAATTAATAGAATGTTTTTCATATTTTCCCTCATTTTTAACCCTCTTGGATGAGCAAAATAGGGATAATTATATACCTCTTGCATAATAAATCTCCTTATTTCACCATTATTGGGTATAATTACTCTATCCTTGAAGCATAAAATATCATATTTGATGTTGAAATCCTTACTCTCTTTAGGATTTATCTCAATTTTATCCTGAATTTTAATGCAATATGGATCCTGTAGTTGCATTTATTTGACTTTATCAATCAAGTCTATATGACTCTAGGTGAGCACTCCTATGTGGCTTATCCTAATCAAGGCATCTAAAATCTTATGATCTTTTCCTTTGATATACTCAATATCAAAGTCATATTCTCCTAAGAACTCTATATGTCTTCTCTATATTGCATTTAATATAGATTGGGTAAAAATATATGTTAGACTTTGATGGTTTATCCTTATCTCAAAAGGCTTTTCTAAAAAATAATGTCTCTAGATATTTAGTGCATGCACAACTATAACCAAATCTAGGTTATGTCTATCATAATTTACCTCATGCTTCTTGATTTTTATAAACTAATAAGATATTGTAGACTCTTCCTATGATAAAACACCATCCAAACCTTCTAAGTAAACATATGTACACATGGTAAATTTCTAAGAGGATTAGGTATCTTGAGAATCAGTGTCATAGTTAACTTATTCTTTAGACCCTCAAAGGTGACCGCACATGTATCTGATTATTTTAAGTCCTTCCCTTTTCTCTGAAGGTTAGTGATTGTATAGGCAACCCTGGAATAATATTCACAAAACACCTATAATAATCAGTGGGTTCCATGAATGTTTTTACTTATAAAATATGTGTTCATGTAGGTCAACTTAATATAGCCTCAAGTTTTATTGGATATACAACAATTCCTTTTGTCAGGATGATGTGTCTCAAATATTGTAACTATGTGGTATAAAAATCACACTTGGACAACTTTTCATATAATTGGTTTTTCCTCAATGCCTCTAGCACTAACCTCAAATGGCCTTTATGTTCTTCTTTGGTGTGACAATATAGTAAGATATCATCTACGGATACCAAAACAAGCCGATTTAGATATTTTATGAACACACTGTTCATCACATTCATAAAAGTTATCGATGCATGTGTTAGCTCAAATGGAAACACTATGAACTCATAGTGTCCATATCTTATCTTAAAGGTTAACATATGAGTATCCTCTTCTCAAATACTTAACTAATGATATCTAGATATCAGATCTATTTTTGAAAATATAGTAGCATCTTTTAGTTGATCGAAGAGGTCATCAATAATTTGGCAATGGATACTTATTCTTAATAGTTACCTTATTCAACATCCTATAATATATACATAACCTCAAGGAAACATCCTTATTTTTCACAAACAATATTGAAGCACCCCAAGGTGACACACTCAATTTGATCAGACTCTTTTCTAACAAATCTTAAAGTTGTAGCTTCAATTATTGCAACTCAATTGGGATCATTCTACAAGGTGTCCTTGCAATAAGCTCAACCTCTAACATTAAATCAATAGTGAAGTCAAATTTCCATAAATGTGGTAGACCTAGGATATCTGCTATAAATACATCCTTTAGTTCATACAAAATTGAATATTCTTAAATATTTCATCATGCTCATTTCTCCAATATTTCCATTAATCATACAATATAACATCTCTTTTAATGGCTTGCTTTAGCTACATAGCTTATAATAAGTAAGGTTGAAAATATCCTTGATTGTGTTGGAATATTATCCTCCTATTATCCTTATGGTGTAATCCATTGACCTTTCTTGGACTTGATTAAGTCTCCATGATACTTTAACTAGTATATACCTAGGATAATATCAAAAGCATGAAATGGTGCTACATACAAGTACCAGATAGTGGATCCATTGGGTAATGTAACCTTAGTCATAGGAAAATATTAATCCACTAAATTTTTTTATCAAAAACCCTACTCAAATTTCCATATTTGTGCAAAATATCTAGGTCTTTCTAGCATATACCCGATAATACTAGTGAAAAGAAAACTAGTTGTAGCTCCACTATCTATTAATATAACATATTTATCAAACAAATTACCATATAGTAACATAGGTGTTGCTTGTCTATCCAAGTTTTGGTTCAAATTTGGTCATTGGCAACATTTATTGATGTAATGAGGGCCCCATAGATGTAGCAACCTATCCTAGGTGCCTAAGATCTTTCTTGCCTTTTCTCCCATATTCCTCATTTCTTTGATTATTCATTCTACTTATGCGACTGAGGGTGGGAGCTATCCTTTTTCTAAAATTTCTTTTTATATTACCCTTGGTTCCCATTATTCTTATTACTAAAATTTGTGTTCCCTTTACTCTTATTATTTTACTCCTTATCCCATTTCATAAACCCTGCACTCTTTCTTTTATTAATATCTTGCCTCTTTGTTTCTATCAACCTTGAAAAGTTGAAGAAATACCTTTTGGTTTGAAGGTTGGTCTCCTCTTACCTGGCCAAGTCATAATCCTTTTATAGTATTTTGGGTTTGAGCAAATTGTTTATTGTTCTAATCTTGGGATCCACCCCTAAGATAAACTTATGCACCTTAAGTTGATCATTGTTCTCATACTCTAGAACATACTTCAAGAGTTTTAAATATCTTTGAAAGTATTATTCTACTAACAATGAACCCTATTGAAGTGTAAAGAATTATTCAAACTTCGTTACATAAAACTAATAATTTTTTTTTTAAATATTTGATGAAACTATCCTATTCAATATCTATAGCTTCGATTTATTTACCTATTCTAAATTTGGTCCACCATTCTAGGGTAGCATCCTTGAGATGAGGGGTAACCTACATGGTCTGGTTTTTGGAAGAGTAACTTTTCATGGAAAATAAGGTTTTTGATTCATTTAGCCATGAATCTACTACATCTCCTTAATTCACATTAACTTTAGCTACCTTAACATTCGTAAGGTATTTATCCAACTTATATTTTATTCAAACCTTGTCTTCCTAGCTTCTTCTAATAAGATTCCATTCTTGTCTACCTTCTATATCTTTGCTACTAGTTTCCTTATTTATCAATGTTTATACAAATTTTCATTGCCATTCCATTGTTCCTAAAGTAACTTAACCACAAATAAAAAATATTCCACCATCTCACTAGACCTTTTCGTTCCTTTGGTTTTTCTATTGAAATATGTTTCCCTTCTAGAATTCCTACCGATGTCCCTTATCCTCACATTTTTCTTGCTAGATTATATTGATTGTCCAGTCTTCTTTTAGGGATGCAATATAGTTTACTCTTGTGAAACTAACCCTATTTTATTAGAATATCCTCCTCTTCAAATGGGTGTCATTTCCTCTCAACACAAGGAATATGGGTAAGTTATGATTCCCTTTTTTGTACTTACAATTAATTAGTTTCATTTTCCTCATTAACTAACCTAGACAATTATCACTCACTAATAATGATCATGGCCACTCTTTCCTACCCAAAAGGTTGCATTTCCAATTAGGAACTATAATATCTAGGATTTTTACTCCTTCGTCTAACTTGTTTAGTCAATGCGCAATACTCAACTTGTCCCAATCATGTTAAGGTCCTTAGTAGAGTAAGTCTCTTCAAAGTAATACATCAAGTCAAGGCTCATCCTAGGAATACTCTATGAAATCTTCTACTTCTATGACCTAGAGCTCTAATACCAAATTTAATAACCCATAAAATCAAACCCGATATAATATATAAATGTATGTATATAACACAAGTAGGTTCACAAGGAGTCCAAATATTATTTTTAGTATTATCAAGGCTTCATCACATTTAAGTTTAATATCATTAAATATGAAACTGAAGTGGACAGGAGTGGCCAACATCCCATATTTTTGGTGTATCATTTAAGGTGTATCAATCATGATAATATAGCTATTGCATCACTATAACTCCTAGATTCATGAATATCTAGCTATTGCATCATTGCAACTCCTAGGACTCGCATCTACCTAGTTATTGCATCACCACAACTCCTCCCAAGATTGGGTTAATTATTTTATTCAAAGATCCTAAAAAGGTTCTAAATCATAACCCAATAAACTCAACCTTATCAATTTTTATGCATAATAAAATATATAAAATATCACTTAATAAATAAATTAAAGAGATGCAACAATAATAATTTAATTATAACACAATACTAGATCTATAGCCCAAAAATAAAATATTATTCCATTTAAAATCCATTATAATTTTAGCACAAGCTAATTTCTCTCTATATGGAAATTATGAATGAATAAATTATCTAAATATCAATTCTAACTAATTCTTTCTTCAAAAAATATGTCATCCATGCTTTTCAAGGGTTTTGGAGGATGGTTTGAGGAATCAAACTAGGGATTAAAATGCTAGGGTAGAGAACTGGAGAATTTTTTCTTGAATAAATTATTATTATAAAGGATCAATATTATTGGAGTGTATTTCAACAGTAAGTATCATGACCAACAATGGGGGTCATAGGTACTTCGGTACTAGATACTCCAAACACAAGGAATCTCATACTAGGATAAGCTATGTGGAACCCAAGATAGCTTAAATTAATTTCAAACACAAGAAAGTACAATCATAAACACCATAGAAAAGTGACAAAAAGAGGATTCTTTACCAAGAAGTATGAACAGATGTTTACCATAGGTAAACTAAATACTAGTATTGGAAAGAGATGAGGATTGGATAACTGAGGACATAGTTTATAAGATGAAACACAACCTAATAGGTATATTCATGGGTTTTAGACCATATATGAACTTTATTCACATGTGTATAAGGAAACAATTCCATCTATAAGGATAATATAAAATTCCAACTCTATCAAATGAGTATTTTTCTATAGAGTTCACATCAATGGCAGACCAACAAAAAGTATTTGAGGGTCATATCATCATGGGCCAAGGGGACTATTCCTACAACCAAGAAATATGGAATTTGATCCAAGTGTGGAACCAACTATAGTACCAATATAGGTAATATTATTTTCCCTTCCACATGAATTTTAGAAAGAGGAGGTACTCAAGGAAATAGGTAACTTAATAGGTCATTATAAAGGTATATCAAGAGAAAACATTTTAAGAGGATTTCTAACTTTTATAGGGTTTGTATAGAAATTAACCTTAGTAAATCTCTTCTAATGGAGATAGACCTAAAAATAGAGGATTTTATCTGGTACCAACAACTACATTATGAGGCCAATCCATTCAAATATCGGATGTGGAATGCTCATGGACATATGGCTAGAATGTGCCCTATAGTTAAGGATCATCAATTTGAAAAAGAGGGGATAAAGTAAAATATTAACATGGTAGACCAATATCTTCAAAAAAAGGTAAATAAAAAATAAATTAAAATCCCAATAGAATCTAAGGGCATATGGAAAATAATAAAAAATCCAAATAGAATAAATCAACAAAGTAATCATAGGCAAGGAGAAAAATTAGGAAGAACAAATAATAGATATGAGATATTCAAACAATTGAAATTATAGGAGGATACGTAGTAGGTCACACCATTTGATTAGAAAAAATACTCTAATGTAGTGTCAGGGAATCAAGCAAGGAGCAGAACCAGACACAACCTCTCTCATGGAAGATGAGATTCAATCCATGAGGGAGACAATAGGAGGGGAAAAGGAGTATGAGATAGTATTAAATTATAAAATAGATATGAAAGAATGAAATAAGAACAAATACAACCCTAATTTAGGGATTCTTCAAGTGGAGAAGAAACAAAAATGGAATAAATCTATAGGGAGGAAGTCAAACAAGAAAAAAATGGAGGAACAAGGAATAAATTTGAGCTATAATGGAAAGGTAAAATTGATGGCTGATTTTTTCCATCCTAGTTCTCAATAATATTAATTAGTTGGAATGTGAGGGGTTTATACAACCACCATCATAAGAAAAAAGGTAGTCAAAAATATTATCATAGATATGAGTCTAGATATAATTTTCTTACATAAACTAAAATTCAAGGAGAAGACTTACAAAAATAAAACAAGAGGATATGGAAAAAAGGAGAGATCCTTACTCAATCAGCATAGGGGAAATTAGAGAGATTGGCCACTATGTGGAATCACTAACTATTCCTAACAAGAGAGGTGTTGATGGTTTGGTTAGAAAATAGGAAAAATGGAAAAAATAGACTATAGTTGATTTCTATGGAGCACAAATGGTTAGATTATAGAGGTATCAATAGGCAACCATTTAGACTTTTAGAGATAACTAGTCGAAGGACGAATGGATTGTGGAGGAAAATTTTAATTCAAAGCTTAGAATAAAGGACCAATAAGGAGGTAGAGTCACGTTGAAGGAAAATGATAGGTTCTTCTCAATAATAATATATCAAATGAATCTAATAGATATCCTAACTATGCATAGCTCCATGACCTCAAAAAATAGAATAAAATAAGGGGATATGGTCAAATATTGCTTGGATCATTTCTTCATGGAGAAGGAATTATACCTACATACCAAACATAAAGTGAGGGTCATGGATAATATTTATTCAAATCATTATCTAGTAATCCTTACAATAGAAAAATATAATCATAATGTTGCATGAACTTTTAAATTTGAGCTATGGTGGCTAAATGATGAGGATTTGGAGGACCACATAAAGGAATGGTGGGAATTAGTGAAAACAATATTTGGAATAGCCCAAGTAAAAATCCACAAATAACTGAAATATGTAAGGACCCAACTAAAGGGGTGGAGTAAACACAAGAAGGAACTTACTAGAATCCAAAAGAATAAAATCAAGGATCAGAAGGAGAAGATTTCTCAGGAGATAAGACAAGAAACTATTAGGGAAGATTTGTTGCATCATGAGGCAAAAATTGTTAGCAGAGAGGAATATTTGGAGGAACAAGAAGAGATATATTGGAGGCAAAGAGATAGAGATAGATGGTTAAAGGAGGGGGATCAAAATAAAACTTTCCTACATAAGACAACAACAACTAGAAGATAATAGAATATAATTATAGGTCTTGCAAATATGATGGGTTAGGTAAAAACTAATGGAAGTGAAATGAAAACTATAACAAATCAATACTTCTATATCACATTTAGTGGTAATGAAAATTTAAATGCAATATGATAGGATAAAATACTACAGGTAATTTCTCAATTAGTCAAACCTGCACACACAAAATTATTAGTGGAAGAAATTTCTATGGAAGAAACATCACATATCA
This sequence comes from Wollemia nobilis, assembly GCA_028583015.1. Lineage (NCBI taxonomy): Eukaryota > Viridiplantae > Streptophyta > Pinopsida > Araucariales > Araucariaceae > Wollemia > Wollemia nobilis. Next base: position 2,549,094 of record JAQPPZ010003509.1, read on the forward strand.
TAAAAAAAATACAAATAAAACATTCCCCAATATCAGTTGGGTTCCCTATTTAATTTTATCAATTTTTTTGGGAAATTGTGGGCCAAGCAATGGTGAAGGCACTAGAGGGAATCAAATAGATTGAGCAAATATTAAAAGCATCAAATCATACTTTTATTACTTTAATTCCTAAGATCCCACCTAATGAGATAATTAATAATTATAGGCCTATTTCACTATGTAATGTAGTATACAATATATTAACTAATATAATGGCATAGAGGTTAAAACCTTTTTTACCAAATCATATTTCAAGTGAGCAATGGTTTTTTTGAAGGTAAACAAATTCTAGATAGAATAGTAGTGTCCCATGAGGTGATACACACAATTTCTAAGAAAAATTACCTATTTATGTTTATTAAATTAGATCTTTCTAAAGCCTATAGTGGAGTAGACTAGACCTTTATACAAAGGATTTTAGAAAAAAATGGGTTTTGTAGAGGGGTGAAGAGATTGGATAAAAGCATGTACACAGACCACATCATTCTTAGTTTTGATAAATGGTATTCCCTCTTCCATTTTCACACTAGGATGGAGGTAGAGGCAAGGGGACCCTCTTTCCACTTACCCTTTTTTCCTTTATATAGTGGGTCTAGGGCGACTTTTAAAAAAAGGGAGACAAGAGAAGAGGCTAAGGGATCTGAAAATAAGTTCTTAAATTAAGGTAAATCACCTCTATTTTATGGATGATACTACTCTTATTAGTCAATCCAATATCTTAGTAGCAAGAAATATAAAAAAGAAAAAAATAGATGGGCATACTCAAGCTACTGGGCAAAATTTTATTGAAAAATAGTATCAAATGATTTTTTTCAACACAACGAAGAGGGTGAGAGAGAAAATTATACAATTTTTGAACTTTATAGAAACTACTTTACCCATATAGTATTTAGGAGTACATTTATCTACAAATAATATAAAAATCAAGGAGTGGAAACGGTTTATTGATAGACTACAAGCCAGGTTGAGCAACTAGACACACAAATGGCTAATCTTAGGAGGAAATCTTACAATTATAAACGCTATGCTACAAGCCCTCCAAATTTATAAATTTCCATACTTCATGTTCCAAATGGAATTCTAAAATATATTGACAAACACACAAGAAATGTTTAATAGTCAAGTGCAAGGGGAGAACAAAAAATAGCACTAGTTGGGTGGGAGAAGATATGTCAAACAAAAAATAAGAAGGATTGGGGATAATACCGACATCTCAAAAAAATAAGGTACTAGCATGGAAGCTATACTAGATATGAATTAAAAATATTGGGGGCTTATGGAGTAGACTATTACAAGCCTAATATTACCCAAGAGTGGCTGAAAAAAATATTCTAAGACTTAGAATTGAAGGAGAGGGATATACAATATGGAGAATAATGGAATCAGATTAGGAGTTAATAAAGCTATATCTATATTGGAAGTTAGGGGATGGAAAACATGCTTTATTTTTGGAGGATTCACAGAATCAATCCCAACTAGTTATTTAGATAATCTCAAATATGGAGAACTATAAAGGAGAGCTCCATAAGATAGGGTGGTGGAAATCTTATTACTATATGAAATCATGGAATCAACATGTGATAGACTTAATACAATGGAAATATCCTTGAGAATGGCTAATGAGGGGGAAAGAGGAACTAACTGAAAAATTGTAGAGACATCTCTAAAGACACCTAATTTAGTATGGTTCTAAGAGGGATATGCATGAATGGGGAAGAAGTAAGTTGGAAATATATAAGGCAAAGGACATATACAAGGTAGCCTATGCATATGAGATTTACTCAACACCACTTCCATGGAATTTTGGTTGGAAAAAGGAAGGATGGCCAAAAATTAACATTTTCTAATGGTTGATTAACCATAGAAAGTGTTTGACATTTGATAATTTAAGAAAAAAGGCTTCTATGGGCCTTCCAAATGTGTTATGTGTGGAAAGACATAGGATAACTTGAATCATATATTTTTGTGTGTTATTTTGCCAAAGGTATATGGATTAGTTGGTGGGCGAAGATGTAACAACATTTGGAAATATTTGGGAGCTAGGAAAGCTTTTATAAGAAATGGAAACAATGTAGTTTTAAGACTAAACAACAAAAATGACATTGAAGCTAGGACCTAGCTTTATATGGTGGGAGTTATATCTAGAATGAAATGCACACATATTTACATTAGAGCACAGATTAAGGGAGCAAGTATGGGAGAGGATTATTAGTAATTTAATGGAAACACTATCTATTGGATTACAAGAGGAAGCACACATAGAAATGGAGGAAGTGGCTATTCTCAAGAGCTTTGGAATAACTGTAAAAGAAAAAAAAAAGGGTTGGATGCATAAGTGAGATTTTCTCAAATATCATATAGTGGAGACCACATCCTAAAGAGTGGGTGAAGGTTAACATAGATGATGATTCTACTAAAAACATTGAAAATTTTGGTTTTGGCATTGCCATAAGAAATTGGAAAGTAGAACAGGTGTACTAGAGAGCAAAAGGTATGGGGAAGACAACAAATAATGAAGCAGAAGGATAGATAATCTTATCAGCATCAATTATAGTTACAAATATACATTTACATAAGCTACGAATTGAGATAGACTCTCAAGTATGGGCTAGAATATTGGATCCGATAAGACCCTTATAGTTGCTAGGAATTGGGGAGAGAAGAAATATGAAATTAGTTCAAAATATTTGGAAGATTTTTTATTACACATATCAAGCGAGAGGGAAATAGGGTGGAAAAATATTTAGAAACATGGGGAAAATAATTGGAGGATGGGCAATATATGGACTCTCAAATAGAAAATCAGATAAGCTAGTGCTAAAGAATCCAAGGGATCAAGAGATGGTACAAGTAGATAGAATAATAGGAAGATCAGATAGTCATTCTAATGAATCTATAATAATTAGGCCAAACAGCAATGACCAAGAAGAAAATAAATGACAAGTTGTCCTAGTGACAATATGGGTAAGCAATATTCTTGTATGATTGCCATAGTCTCTTGTGTCTTCATCCTTGGATACTATTGTTCTACTATATTACATTATTACCAATAGAATTAGAGTGGTAAAGGTAGATTATTTTTAAAAATAAAATAAGCATAGCCATGGATATTTTATTGAGTATGTCTAGATTAAGAGAACATAAACCTCAGAGATATGTCAGACATGTTCAATATACCAAGAATGAATTAAAAATAGTTTGAAGATACATGGATTATCTACAAAATTCAAATGAATGAGAAAAATTGGAATTTAATTCCAATAATATTTGTGTATGGATAACTACATTATGGTGTCCTCAGGTGATATTTTCAACAAACACACCTATATAATTTTTTTATGGGTAATTTTTGAGCCAAGAGGGATTGGAGGAGGTTTTTATTTCTCCCTTGTTTCCTATCCAACTCATTTTACTTTGTAATACAACTTCTATTAATATAATCTATTTTTCAATTTATCAAAAAGACTAACTCATTTCTTCAAAATTAGGAATAAATGCTAACAAACAAATCTTTTGTTCCTTTATTCCAATAAGGAAAACATATTCAAAAGAATTCATAAATTGACTCATTATTTATCTATTCAAACATTCCATTTATTTGCATAATAGCTTCAAGCCTTAAAATGACCAGGTGTTACATTACAACATTCTCATCACAACGTTTCTTTTCCAACCACATTAAAGCATGTCCACACAAATGGTCTTTGCACCATCCTATTTTCATTATCCTCTTCATGAAATGATTCCTCCAAGATTTTATAAAGAACTTAAGGATTAATATAACTCTTAGTGCGATGCAAATTAACATGCTCTATGTATAATGCAAACAAAAATGCAAAATACTTCTAAACAAACAAGGAGAGAATCCCATAATTCTCTCTATAATGGTTCCCTTACCTACTCAAGTCTCAAGAAACCATTATAATTGTTTTCATCTCCAAACAATATCCCAAAACTCATTGCAACCAAATATAACATATTTTAAAACAATCAAAGAGAGAATCTCATACTTCTCTCTATAATGATTCTCTTACCTACTCAAGTCTCAAGAAACCATTATAATTATTTTAAAATAAATATATTTCAACCTCTTTCTTTTATTTTTAAAATCATCTAACATTAGCCTCTGATCTATGGAGGAGAATGGCCTCTTTACTTGGATTGCAGTGGTCCATTTTTTTTACTTTTGAACAACTTTGGAGGGATTGGCCTAATCAAGAGGGTGTTGTTCATTTTATTAGGCAGTTAGTTTGGATGGGTTCTACCATTCTTATTTGGAATATTTGGAATGAAAGGAACAACCAAATTTTTAATCAAGATAGGAAGGATATTCACAATATTTGGAAAAAGACCATAGCCAACTTAGTTGAATCAGTCCATCAACTCCTTAATCACCCCCAAAACTCCCACCAAAGATGGGATCAAGTGATGCAAATATTTAATATTAAATATTCTAAGGGCAATCAAATTAAAGGGAATGTGAGTATTAGTAAGATGGATAGGACTAGAAATTGGCAACCTCCTCCTAAGGATTTTGGAAAATTCAATACTGATGGAGCCTCTAGAGGGAACCTTGGAAAATCCAGTGTGGGAGGAATTGGTAGACTTTCATATGGCTCCCTGGTTTTTACTTTTGCTAATAATTTGGGTATTCTTTCCAATAACCTTGCTGAGGGGTATGGTATCCTCAGAGGCCTTCAGGAGGCTACTAAGGTTGGATGGGAAAAGGTGTTAGTTGAGTCTGACTCTCAACTTATGATTAATCTCTTGAAGACTCCTTCTAAGAATCATAAGGTGGATTGGAGAATAAAAATAATTATTGAGAAGATTCAATTAATCCAGATGGGATTTTTGAAATTTAATTACAATCATGTGGTCAGAGATCAAAACAAGAGTGTTGATGCTTTAGCTAATTGGGCTTTGGACAAAGGCGATCTTACTTGTTATGGCCACCCTCATATATGATGGGCTTCTCAAATTAGGGAAGCTCTTCTTTCTATCATTTCTTTGGATGGCTCCAGTTATGAAGGTACCTAGTTTCTTCTTGCTTTTTTTTTGCTTCTCTTTGGTTCAATCAATTTTTTTTAGTTCCCTAGCTCATTCTATTCTTTATTTGTTTTCCTCTGTTGATTCTTGCCTTAATAGTCTTCTGGTCTAGATAGATCATTGTTATGTTCAAATTTTTTTTCTTTTTTATTTTTTGTTTCTTTTTTTTTAGTTTTTTAAGGTGGGTGGGTTCTTTTGTTTTGTTTTGTTTTTGTGTTCTTTGTGTTGTTTTTTGTTGTTCATGTGTTTTTGTTGTTTTTTTTTTTTTTTTTTTTTGTTTTTTGTTATTGTTCTTGTGTTTTTTTTGTTCTTGTTCTTGGGTTTCTCTTTGTTTGTGTTATTTCGTGTTTTTATGTGTGAGTGTTTTCTATGTTTTTTGTTATTTTTATTGTTTGTTGTTGGTTGTTTTTTATTTTTATTTTTTTAATTTTTTTTTTAGGTTTTGGTTGTGTTTATTTTTCATGTTTTTTTTGGGTTATGTCTTTGTAGTGTTCTATTGTTTTTGTCTTGTTTGTGTTTTGTTATGTGGTTCTTGTGTTTTTCTATGTGGTTTGTGTTGTGGTTTATTTTATCTTATTGTGCATGTTTGGTTGTGCTTTTGTTTTTGACACACTCAAGGAGAATTAATTTTATTTTATTTTATTATTTTTGTTGTTATTTACTTATTTTTAAATTGGTTTTGTGCGTTTGTTTGCTCCTTGAGTATGTCAAAGGTGGTAGGCCAGGTCCGAGTCCTGGGTGTTTTTGGTGGAATGGATACCCCTGCCTCCTTGGGTATTATCCGAAAGTGGCATCCCTTTTGGGATGTTTTCAACAACAAAAAAAATATATCATCTAACTTTCAAACAATTCAAGGAATACTAACTTCCTTAACACACAAGAAAGGAATTATTCAATTTATATATAAGATCAACATAAATCAATTCCTTCCTTTTGTTTTACAAAATAGTTGACAACTAAATATGAACTAATATTCTTTTCAAAAAATCTTATTAGCATGAAAAATAATAAAAGCATTATTATTTAAATTTAAAATAATTCCATAAAATATTTTCTAATAAATAGATAAATATCATTTACTAAATACAATCAATCACACTACTTTAACTAGATTCAATAACATACTAAATATAAAGTTCTTCCAAATCCGTTTAAAAATTTTCTATTAGAAGTGTAATCAGAAATCAAAGCACAATAATGATCAAAAATATGACTTCTAAGCTTTCATCAAATAAGTTAATGTTTTAAAGAATCAAACTTCCTCTACTACCTTGCTTAAACCCATGCATTGCAAACATAAAATAAATAAAAGCAACTCAACATTGTATAAGGTAAACACAATAAGAAGGTTCATGAAGGAGCTCATGCTAACACCAAAACTCATACGCAACCCTAGATAAATATATTTACCAACAACTACAAAAGGCTCGATAAAAAATTCTATTAACACATACTCAAGTGTAGGGTAGCAACAACATGAATCTAGTGGAGGGTGATTCATGGTAGAGTAGCTACATCACTAGCCAACTCCAAACAATATCTCACAAGTGATATAAAGAGGGTTCTTAAACAATAAAATCAAGGTGAAATAACTATCACACAACTCCAAAAAGAATTAAATCATCAACACTGGTATAGAAATGGAGATCAAGAACCTAGATATTCAGGAAAATATGTCAATCACCTCTAGATCATTCTATCTTAGCTTGACAACAATTGGGCAAAAAAACCAAGGAGATACACAACACAAAGTAAATAAAAAGTATTACAAAATAATATAATAGTGGTGCTAAACAAACCACCCACCTTTGCACTGCTTAATTGGATATTGATACTCTCCAATTTGCACTCCAAGATTTCCTTTGAGATTACATCTTATTTATGCTCTCCAATTATCCAACACCCATACTCTCCCACTCTTTGGGATATAAAGATGTGCCTTACCTTTGGTGATGCACCTTAACTTATAATGCATTAATATAACATACCCAAGATGTGTTACATTGTATTATTCTTTTCTAACATTATCCACTTCTATAACGTTAACAAATGGGTTGCTCTTTATGTCCAACTCATGGAAAAACAAACCAAAAATATATCCCTTTTCCAAAACAAGATAAGTAAAGGAGTAATTTAACTAACTTAAACATTATCATCCATTAAGGCAATTAATTACTTATTGATAAATCAATAACAATCATTAACCTTTAACTATCAAGTTAATTATTTTTGCCAATTAATATCAATTATTAACATTCATATTTATTCAAGTATTAATAGTATTAGCCAAATTAATACCAAGAATTTTTTAGATTAGTGGTATTGACATTTTGATTCAAAATAAAAAGAGGAAGCTCGTTACTTCAAGTGGATAGACAAGAATCCTAGAAATAAGCTCTTTGCCACACATGCGAGTATGAACCAACAAAAACATAATTAAGAAGTAATGATGCATATGAGTATCAAACAACAATGTTCAATAGCTATATCATATACCCCAATGATGCGCAAAGCTCTTCCATTGAATCATTAAATATATGTCACAAACAAAATATTAGAGATAAAAAACATAAAGTACAAGGAGTGCATAAGGACAAGGAGCCTCCTGATATGACTAGGATGATGTTGGATTCTATTAGGTAGGGAGTCTAAACAAGAACACTAATGCGTACTCTTCTTATCTGATTCTAGTACAATTCTTATCTTTATGAAGAATTGAATACCCTACATAGTCTAACTCTAGCATTTATCAATTTGACACTCTTTTAAGATGTAGGTAAATTGTGCTTGTCTTGATTTCCCCCCTCTAGGTAAACATGGTGGCTCCTCTAGTATATACTTGATTAGACCTTCTCTACTATACATTGTGATCCATTTTTGGGGTGTTAGATGAAATGCATACACATATAAGAGAGACCAAAACTTAAAAATATGTTTGGGATACACTTTTTACAATATTTGAGGGGAGAAATAAAACTGCAATCTTTCATATACAATCATAATTATACTCATTAAAATTCCAAGATAGTAAAAATATAGAACGCTTTCTTAGAATGATAGTAAAATTAAAATAAAAATTACATAGCATGGGAGAAAATTTTGAATAAAAGCTTCTAGTTTCAATTGTACTTAGTGCGCTTTTTGAATCATTCAAAATATTGGTCACATCTCTTCAAGGATAAAAAAATCTATCATTTGAAAACTTAGTTAATATTATCAAACAATATGATGTAAAAAATCAATAAGAGATGAGTTATCTAACAATGTCCTTATATTATCAAAGAAATCACAAAGTAGCATAAAATATCCTTTTGTTTTATCCTCATCATAAAATCATAAAGAAATGATATAACATCTAGCACAAGATATTTAAAAATAGCTTGTAAGTGTATATAAAAATGCTTATAAAAGTCATATTGTCAGAATTGATAGTGACAACAAAAGGGATTTAGACGATGACAAGGGTAGTAATAGTCTATGTTGTGTTGAAATTGATTAGTGTGATGATGAATTTGGTTATTTTGAAAAGTATCCTAAATGGAATGGTTCAAAATTATTAAATAAAATGGGATAAAAATATATAGGTTTGGTAAAATATGAGCAAGGAATGAAAGAGACAATAATACCATAAATAAGGCCAAAATATGAAGGCATTGGATATACATAATAGGTTAGTAAACATGTGACAATGACCATTAATACCAATTTTATGATAGGTAATAATGAATGACAAATAGGTAACAATGAATCAGGCAATTGCAAAAGTAATTTTGTATAGAGGAATTGGTGAGAGTAACAATAAATATATAATAGGGAGCACTAAAACCAAATATGTGTCAAATATAAGTCATACATAATTTGTTAAAAAATAATTAAAAAATGAAAATATTTGTAACCATTGTAGAATACATAGACATAAAATAGATAAATATTAGAACCTCCATTATAATGAAATTCTTGGAGGAAGTAATCATTCCCATAGATCTTTTCAATATAAAGAAAAATAACAACATAAAAATGAATTGTCAATGGATAAATATGATCAAATGGATAAACATAAAGGAAAATGTTAAGTTGTTTTTTTAAAGGAAAAGAAGTTTGTAGAATGTGAACAATAATCTACCCATGAATAGTATAGGAATATTGAAATAACAATAAACCTGAAGTGACAAGACTTGCAAAGAATAAAAATATATGTAAAAAGTGTCAAATTATATCAAAAAATCCAATAGCATAATTATTGATAATTTCTTGGAGCTATTGACCTAATGGCTACTCAAGTGGCTGACCAAAAGGTAGTTATGGATGAGAGACAATGCTAAGGCATAAGACTAAGAGATGACCTAGAGGTAACCCTAAGATATTTAATACCCTAAGGCAAATACCTAGAGGTATCGATCCAAAGGTAGGCTTCATAGACCCAATTGAGCTAGTGCTAGATGAGCTAAAGCTAACAAAGCAAAAGCCAATGCATAACAAATCCAAAGCTAGATCAAAACAATTATCTTTATACCAAATAGAGTAATATGAGGAGGTGTCAGACAATATTACATTATTTGGAATAATGTAATCATTTAGGAGATAATTAATATTTTTAATTATCATATGAAAAATAATAGAAACTTGAGAACCATATCTCTTGTGAGTTTGAATATGAAGTTGAAATGAAAACTAAAGATGAAATACTAAGAATTGTAAAATAATAGTCTATTGAATATGAATAAACTCATTGATATATTTATGTATGAATAATATTAATAAAATATAGTGGCAACATTCTGTATCAAATATAAACTTATGTAAACCCTATGTGTGTATACTTTACTATATATATATATATATATATATATATATATTCTTCTGACAAATAATGTATTAAATAAAATATTTTTAACCCATTCTTAGTATGAAATTTGTAGCATTCTCTCAAGCATCCTTATTCTTTTTTTTTTTGTGAATTACTGTTCTTATTTCAACTCTTTCCATCTAAACATTTATTAATTATTCCATAACCCCATTCTTAAAAAGAAATTTGCAAAATTCTATCACAAATCCATATTCTTTCTTGTTAAGAATCCTTGTTATTTAAACCCTTTTCATCTAAACATTAATTAATTATTCCATAATAAGAAATTCCTATAATTTCTATGATAGGAAATTCCTTATAGATTTTGATTTCTATTGGTACACCTATCTGTATCGTTCCAAATTTTTTGCATCCTTACCTTCAGGCTAAAGGATCCGTGCCCGGAAGGAGGATGGGAAAAGGATGGGACAATACCTCGGATTGAGAGGCCCTTTGAAGGTCCCGCCTCTCGGGGGAGGGGTATTAAGGTGATTTTTCGACGGATGGTGGGGTTCACCAGGAAACGTTTAGTGGCATTTTCCACACCTAGGTTGGGAATGTGTTTGATGTGTTCAATTTTAGCTTTAAACATCCAAGTCCTAGGTTTGGCCAGATGAATCTAAGTTGTTCTATTATGAAAATGCAAATTAAATGAAGACAGAAAATAGATTTAAATAGAAAACACAGAGAATAATTAAGTGAAGAGATCCATACATGGTTCCGGATGTCTGATGGAGGTTCTAATTTTTGAAGCAGTCAAGATCATCTGGAATTTGACAGAATCATCTCCTATCTGACAGGATCGTCTGAGATCTGATGAATTCATCAGACGAATTCGTCAGAGACCTGCAATCAGAGAAATAGATACAAAATACAGAAAATGCAGCTATACCAATAGAGGGCAATGATGTAGAATGACGAGTAATAATGTTAAAATGATAATAATAAACAAAAACACGAGTGCATTACAATGATTTAATGACAATTTATGATTTTATTATGCATTAAGACTATATGGGTGAACTTCGGGATGCAAAATAATAATAAGTTTAACTAATGCAAAGCAAAACAGTAAAAAATGGAGAAAGAATGCAAACTCAGGGCATTGATTGCCCCCAATGTTGACTGCAGTCGAAATCATCTCGGATTGGTACGAAATCATCTCGAATTGGACAGGATCGTCTGCGACGATCTGAGCTTGCTTCGGCTAAAGAATAACAAAGTTCCTGCAAGAAAATTTGAAAAGATACAAAGGCAAACAATGGTCTAGGATATTCTAATGCATGTAAACTCGAAGTGCAAAAAAATTCAGCTAGGGGGATGTCAAGGGGGGTCCTAAGGTTTAAATAGGCTTAGGAGGGAGGTTAGGAGGTTGGAGATCATCCTAATATGGAAGATCTCCAACGAGGGAGGTCTCTAACGGCGCAGACACGCTTCTGCCCAGATTAGAGACGTCGTTGAAACAAAAGCTAATTATGAAAAATTAGTTTTGGGACAAAATCGATGAAATCGGTGGACGTTCTGCTCCAGACGAAATCGTCCGATCTGAGGCGATATCGTCTGATCGGAGACGATATCGTCCAATGGATGAAACAAACTCTAAAAATGGCATGGAAAACGAGGAAACGGGTAGTAGGCGGTTTGGGAGCAGTTTTGGGGTTTAAAATTTGAATTTGAATTATTACTAAGGTAATTTTAATTATTTGCTAAGGTTTACTATGCCAATTTTAGGGTGCTACATTTTGCCCCCTCTTTAGCAAATTTTTTGAGGAAAATGCGTTAAAGATGAGTTCTTCTCGATCTACGAGAAAGCAAAAATTATTCCCATTTTTAGGCGACGATTCTTGGTCGAATCGTACGACAACTTATTATGGTGCCCCCTCCATGTTTTTACCCAAATCGAACGTTTGAGGTAAAAACGCGAAAAAGCAAAATTTTAAAATGTTGTTAATTGTTTTTGAATAAAATTAAGAAAAATAGGGAAAAACCCTAATTCATTGTTACTGTTCATTTTCATTTTCTGGTTTTTGGAGCTCTGCAAACAAAATGGTCGAGACAGCGCACAGATCGACAGAGGTCCGGTGCGGGCTACGGGTAAGAGTCTAAACTTAGTTTAGAATGCTTTAATTTTGATTTTCTATGCTTTTTAGATTAATTTTAAATGATTTTTGAGCATCGCGACCATTTTTGGGCCATCGACATCGTCGGGACGAAATCATCTCGATTTCGTCGAAATCGTCTCGATATCGCCGATTTCGTCCAGGGGCGAAATCGGTGAAATGGGGACGATTTCGTCAAATAAGGGACGATTTCGGCTTGCAAAATCGAAGACGAATTTGCTCAAATTAAACTTGTGTTACTTGCATTTTTAATCACTGTTTGATTAATGATTTTTATTGTTTTGTTGTTTATGTTGTAGAGAGGATTATTAAAGAGCAGAGAATGGAAATACGGTGGGTTGAGGGATGACTTGGCCGCTCTATCTCAGGCAGAGCGAGATCGGTTGGCTCAAGTCGGCTTGCAGCATGTGGCAGATATGCCATAGGTTTCTACAGATATGGGGCTATTGACAGCCCTAGCAGAGAGGTGGTATTCGGGTTCTTCCTATTTTTGGTTACCGACAGGGAGATGACTCCCACACTGGAGGATGTATGGAGGATTTTGAGGATCCCCATACAAGGACGGCTAATAACTCCCATGGCCAATCAGGGCCACGCGATGATGCGACTGTGCGGAGATCCGAGCTTCACCCTGGAGAAGGGCGGAGTGAACATCAAGTCGCTACGCCAGATGCCTGGGGCATCTAGACTGACACAGGTTTTGGCTGGGGTTGTAGGTGGTCTACTGCTATGCCATCAGAGTGGATGCAGAGTACCATGGCTACTGACAGATGTGGTCTACGACATGAGAGACCACGGGTATAGGTTTGCTTGGGGGAGTTATGTACTATGCCGATTGTATAGGATCCTGCATGGGGTCGTATACAAGGGCGACCGATGTCTGGTTATGACATCACTACTACAGGTTTGGTGCTGGGAGCACATCACGGTGCGGAGGCCGGTAGGGCTCCCACTGATAGGGATTGATGGGGAGAGGCCCCGAGCTTTCTACTGGTGGCTCCGGAGAGGGTCACAGTGGCGGATAGATCTGCCAATGTCCCGGAGACTACTTGATGACCTTGTCTCCGACCAGATCACCTAGAGGCCTTGGAGAGATCATCCAGGGTGGGCCGAGGACGGACAGGAGCTGGCTCGCATTAGGTGAACCTGTTGGCTGAGGATGGAGAGGGGAGAGGTGGAGCTCCACCACTATGATCAAGTTTTGAGGCAGTTCGGTCTATAGCAGGGGATCCCATCTCTCAGAGACTACGAGTTTTCTCGGACCATCCGGGATAACACTACAGTTAGCGGGGCTCCAGATATGCAGCGCTTCTAGAGTCAAGACGTAGATGACACCTCGATCCAGCTAGTGGATGGGGATGATGTAGGGGTAGCCGACGGCTATGATGCCTGGTACACAGGCATCTGCCCTCCTCGGATGATGAGGGCTCAGGGTCCGATTCATGTAGTTGTGCGTCGGATGGGGAGGCGGTGCCAGGCGGCCATTGAGGTGGCACAGGGTCACGATGAGGAGAGAGTAGAGGAGGCCACCAGGCTTAGCAGAGGCCATGACAGTGGGAGAGGAGGGAGGAGAGACCCCCTTCTCCATGGAGAGAGAGGCCACCATCGCCCGATAAGGGCAAGGGTGTGGACACAGGAGAGAGTAGTGAGATGGCTACTCTCCGGGCGAAGACTGTTCGTCTCCAGGCATCAGGTGCAGACTCTATAGGATGAGGCTACATGCCACCGAGCTGAGGCTACACAGCTCAGAGATGAGGTTGCACGCCTTAGAGCACGAAGCGGAGGGGCGAGCACTCGGGACCTAGCATGGGCTATTGCCCAGGTCACATTCTATCAGACACTATACCACCATATGGTGCCAGAGGGGTAGAGGTTACCACTGTCGGCCCATATTGCGGAGCCTGTCGTGATGAGGTCATCGAGGACATCATCACGATCAGAGTCCAGGACTCATAGCACCACACGGACTACGATGGGGCCACCTCGTCCACCTCAAGGCGGGGGAGGAGATGAGGCTGAGAGCTCGAGGGGTTCTCGAGGCTAGCTACTACAGATTGCACTTGCAAGATTGATACATAGTGCTTATTATTATTGATAGGGGATTGAGTATGCCGAGGTACAGATTGTGGCATACCGATCCGGTTTTGAGATGATGTATATATTGTTGATATATATATAGATGAGATATTTTTGATCATATGACTTGTCTTATGTGTTTGTATGATGCTTTAATGTTTTGATTTGTTTGATTTGATGATTCATGTAATTATGTCGTTTGGAAATATTATGGTTTGAATGTCATGCTTGTAAAATTTAAATGAAATAATCTGATGTAAACAAATTGGTTGTTTGTGATGTGATAATTTGATAAAAATAAAAGGGGACTTTTAACAATAATTTCAAAGGACATTGTCGCTATTATAGACCATTTCATGGAGTCGCCGCTCACTCGGTCGTCAAGCTAATCCCAGTATAGAAATATTGCTAAAAGTAAAAGAGTGCTTAAGAGACTGTCTTAAGACTTTGTTGTGATGATGCAAATATGATGATGATGATGATTTGTTTTCAGATTTCCATGAAAATATTATGCATGAAATATTTTAAAATGATTTTGCTAGGCATAAATTCCTAAGTGTGATAAAATTTTTGAATAATTCCCTAGGAATTATACCATCATTGCAAAGTTGAAGTTTGACATAATGACATGAAATAGAATAAGTGTTTGTTTGTTTTAAAGCATAATTGTGTAACATAATGATTTAAGTCACATGTTTTGATGCTTTTAAATAAATGGAAAATAAAATTGGTACAATGGTTTGCGCTAGGCATAGAATTATAGGTATAGACTTATACCATCATCGCGAAATCCAAAGAAGAAAATAGATTGTTTTATTGCATGGTTGATTTTTAATTTTTGAAAATAGTCAGAAAATATGAAGATGAGGACTTGCGCTAGTCATAAAATTCCAATTTTGGTTTTGGAACTATACCATCGTCGCGAAAGTCAAAAGTTATATATAAATGTAACTTGATTGCATGTTTTTGAAAATAATTTTGATTTTTGATAATGCATGTAGTTGTCTTTATACTAAACAACTGTTCTTCAAAGAAGAAAATGAATTTATTCCAAACAATTTGCAAAAATATTTCAAAGTATCTTAAAGACAAAAGTTAGATTTATAAGGAATCCCATGTGCGTATGTGAGTTCATTACCAATCTTGATTTATCATAATGATACACAAAATCTCTCAAATACAAATGTGTGTGCAATTGCATTGTTCATTTACCGATTTTTAGCAAGATAATTTGATACAAGTGATTTGAATGAACCAAATAAGTGTTCATTAACCATGATTTAGATGCATATAACCATACCAGACTACTATGTAGGTCGGGTTATCAAGAGCTAGCTAATCCATAAGCAGACATAGGTCTGTACAAAAGAAGGTCGCTAATGTGACAGACATATCGCCACGCTAGGAGTTACCCAAGGCCAAGCGGGTTGGGCACAAACCACCTGTTATGGGGCTTACCTCACAATTTTTGAATAATTGAGAATTCCAGGGATTCAAGCTCATCAACCCTTCTTTTCTTTTCAATGGGTAGGGAAAGGGATTTTATTGCTTTTGCTTTTGCTTTTCTCTTTTGCTTTTTTTTTTTTTGTACTTTTGTATTTTGGCTTGATATTTGAGATAATGCTGAAATAACCTTTTTCTTTTTCTCTTTTTCTTGAACTTTTCTTTTCTTCCTATGCTAGGGATACTTGCTCGGATTAGCTGTAGAGCAAGGGATTTTTATTCCGGGTAGGGGTGAGCTTGTCCTTTTGCCAATTCTCAAAGATTCTAGACCATGTGCATGATAGGATAGCAGGGGAAACTTTTCGCTCAAGAAACCACTTCTACTATGTAGCATAGTATGGACATTACAAATGTAATCATTTTATTGTGAAAAGATATGCTTGGTTTAAGTAAATAACAAGATCAATTCTCTATGCTCAAACTTTATTTAATTAAATTTTGTGGACTTTGATATAAGAGAGATTAGTAATCATGCCAGATAAAATCAAGATATTTATTTTTGTGTTTGTGATAGTGAGGGATTCCAAATAAATGCTAATTTATCCAAAAATAATTTGAAAATATAACTGCAATACTTCAAGAATTGACAGGTATAAACAAACATATACAACAGTTTTGAAGATTTTGATAATTTTGATTGTTTTTGATATTTTGATTTTTATATTGATGGATTGAAAGAAATACAATGTGATTGTTTTTTTTTTTGAAAATTTTTTACTTTTATATAAATTTTTAGATGATGGAATTGGTGGTATATACAAGATGATCTATATACACTATACAAGGTTATTTGAGTATAGCGTGTCTAAGGTTGCTTCAAAATCAAAGGAGGTTTTGAAGGATAATTTGGTTGTGTTGAAGGTAAGAACAAAAGGTGATGAATAAAAGGTAGTGATAACAAAAGCTTTGTTATAATGTAGAATAATGTAGCAAAAGATTTGACTTTTATATGTGTGAAATTGATCATATTACAAAATAAAATGTCAGAAGGATAAGAAGGTTCTTCATTCTTATCACTATATTCCAAGTCTTGATAAGATGGAGAAAGTATATGTGAAAGATATGCATGAGTGTTATTTGGTAAACAAGGATGATCATATATGGATGAAGAAAAGTGATGGATAGAAGGTAATTGTGACAATGGAGAATGTATAGAACTTGATGTTTCTTGAATTTCATTGTTAAAATATTTTATAATAACATTTGATTCATTAAGATCTTCTTCCTTTATTTTGAGTTTTTGGAATAATTGATAAGTGCATAAATTAAGAGAGGAGCCATTATCTACCATGATAGTTTTAACAGGTGTTTCTTTACTAGATCCTGTAATGTAAAGATAGTAGTCTTCTTGTGGAGTAGAGGAAGGAATCTCCTCATCATAGAATGAAATATGGTTAACCTCAAGAGGGTTTACACCATTAATTATGTTCTTAGGGAAAATATGATGAGGAACAAATTGTTGGCTAGGTATCTTGAACAAAGTTTCCTTATGAGAACTTTGTAATACTTCTAAAAGGGATATCTTTGCTTGAGGATTAATCACTTGTTGTTGGCTATCAAAGTGGATTTCAGATTGAGATTTTGATTCTAAAGATGAGCTTTCTATGCTTACATTCCATTTTGGATCATTCTCTAGAGCCAAAGATAGTTTTGAAGGTTGGTCAAATGAGGAATCCATATCTTGAATATCAGATTGAGTTGATTGAACTTGAGGTTGCTCATTTGTAGTTTTTGTTACAATATTAATAATATCATCATGATGGGACACATTAACATGCAATATTTGATTGGTTTCTTGTTGTTGATAATTGAATAGGGGTTCTTGGGAGATCCCCATGTCTTGATTGATTATTGGTATTTGTTGTGTAGGAGTTTGATAGTTTACTGGAGATTTATAATCAGTTGTAGATTGTAATTCCTTTATATTAAAAAGACCCTCATCAATCAAATCTTGAATTGCACATCTTAAATCTTTACAATTTTGTGTCATATGTCCATCTACTCTATGATATTCACAATTTAGCTCGGGTTTAAACCAATCTGTTGTGGTATCAAGTTGTCTTATGGAAGGGAGTTCAATCCTATTTGTGTCAAGTAAATGCTTGAGAATTATATCCATTGGTTGATTGAGCTTAGTAAATTTACGTGATGAAGGTTTTCGAGAGGTTTTTGATACGTGCCTTAGGAATTCAGTCATAAAAGGGCCTAATGGTTTCTCACCTCTACTTTCTTTATTATGGGTAGAATGATGATAGGAAGATTGTGAAGTATGAGGTGAGTGCATGGTAGAATTGGAAGAATAAGTATTTTCTTGTTGAAATGGATGTGTTGTATTGAAAGAAGAATATTGAAAGGGTGGAGGAGGATTGTATGTGGATTGATAGACATAATATGGATATATGGGAGAATAGATAATATCGTTATGAAGAGGATTGGCAAAGGGATTGTCCTGTTGGGGTAAGGATGAAAAATGAGAAAAGTGTGATGGAGGTGGTGTTGAATAGGGATGAGGTTGGTCATAATCAACAAATGTATTTAGCTGAATTCTTCCAACATTACTGATGGGCTCATATTGATTTGAGTAAAAACTCATGGTTTCTTTAGTACTTCTAAAAGTAATATTTAGTATCTACTATTTAGAATTGAATCTAAAACATACAAACTTGAAATGATGATTTTGTTACCTTTTTTTTTGTATACATATATATATATATATATATATATATTTGTTTTTTTATATTTTTGAATCAGAAATATGCCTATGTTATTCACGTCGGGTTCACCAAAATGTATCGTTCCAAATTTTTTGCATCCTTACCTTCAGGCTAAAGGATCCGTGCCCGGAAGGAGGATGGGAAAAGGATGGGACAATACCTCGGACTGAGAGGCCCTTTGAAGGTCCCGCCTCTCGGGGGAGGGGTATTAAGGTGATTTTTCGACGGATGGTGGGGTTCACCAGGAAACGTTTAGTGGTAGTTTCCATGCCTAGGTTGGGAATGTGTTTGATGTGTTCAGTTTTAGCTTTAAACATCCAAGTCCTAGGTTTGGCCAGATGAATCTAAGTTGTTCTATTATGAAAATGCAAATTAAATGAAGATAGAAAATAGATTTAAACAAAAAACACAGAGAATAATTAAGTGAAGAGATCCATACCTGGTTTCGGATGTCTGATGGAGGTTCTAATTTTTGAAGCAGTCAAGATCGTCTGGAATTTGACAGAATCATCTCCGATCTGACAGGATCGTCTGAGATCTGACGAATTCGTCAGACAAATTCGTCAGAGACCTGCAATCAGAGAAATAGATACAAAATACAGAAAATGCAGCTATACCAGAAGAGGGCAATGATGTAGAATGACAGTAATAATGTTAAAATGATAATAATAAACAAAAACATGAGTGCATTACAATGATTTAATGACAATTTATGATTTTATTATGCATTAAGACTATATGGGTGAACTTCGGGATGCAAAATAATAATAAGTTTAACTAATGCAAAGCAAAACAGTAAAAAATGGAGAAAGAATGCAAACTCAGGGCACTGATTGCCCCCAATGTTGACTGCAGTCGAAATCATCTTGGATTGGTATGAAATCGTCTCGAATTGGACAGGATCATCTACGACGATCTGAGCTTGCTCCGACTGAAGAATAACAAAGTTCCTGCAAGAAAATTTGAAAAGATACAAAGGCAAACAATGGTCTAGGATATTCTAATGCATGTAAACTCGAAGTGCAGAAAAATTCAGCTAGGGGGATGTCAAGGGGGGTCCTAAGGTTTAAATAGGCTTAGGAGGGAGGTTAGGAGGTTGGAGATCATCCTAATCTGGAAGATCTCCAACGGGGAGGTCTCTAACGATGCAGACACGCTTCTTCCCAGATTAGAGACGCCGTTGAAACAAAAGCTAATTATGAAAAATCAGTTTTGGGACAAAATCGGCTGGACATTCTGCTCCAGACGAAATCGTCCGATCTGAGGTGATATCGTCTGATCGGAGACGATATCATCCAACGGATGAAACAAACTCTAAAAATGGCATGAAAAATGAGGAAACGGGTAGCAGGCGGTTTGGGAGCAGTTTTGGGGTTTAAAATTTGAATTTGAATTATTACTAAGGTAATTTTAATTATTTGCTAAGGTTTACTGCGCCAATTTTAGGGTGCTACATTTTTGCCCCCTTTTTAGCAAATTTTTTGAGGAAAATGCGTTAAATATGAGTTCTTCTCGATCTACGAGAAAGAAAAAATTATTTCCATTTTTAGGCGACGATTCTTGGTTGAATCGTACGACAGCTTACTATGGTGCCCCCTCCGTGTTTTTACCCAAGTTGAACGTTTGAGGTAAAAAAGTGAAAAAGCAAAATTTTAAAATGTTGTTAATTGTTTTTTAATAAAATTAAGAAAAATAGGGAAAAACCCTAATTCATTGTTACTGTTCATTTTCATTTTTTGGTTTTTGGAGCTCTGCAAACAAAATGGTCGAGACAGCACACAGATCGACAGAGGTCCGGCACGGGCTACGGGTAACAGTCTAAACTTAGTTTAGAATGCTTTAATTTTGATTTACTATGCTTTTTAGATTAATTTTAAATGATTTTTGAGCATCGCGGCCATTTTTGGGCCGTCGACATCATCGGGACGAAATCGTCTCGATTTCGTCGAAATCATCTCGATATCGCCGATTTCGTCCATGGGCGAAATCGGCAAAATGGGGACGATTTAGTCAAATAAGGGATAATTTCGGCTTCTAAAATCAGAGATGAATTTGCTCAAATTAAACTTGTGTTACTTGTATTTTTATTCTGGGTAGGGGTGAGCTTGTCCTTTTGCCAATTCTCAAATATTCTAGACCATGTGCATGATACGATAGCAAGGGAAACTTTTCGCTCAAGAAACCATTTCTACTATGTAGCATAGCATGGACATTACAAATATAATCATTTTATTGTGAAAGGATATGCTTGGTTTAAGTAAATAACAAGATCAATTCTCTATGCTCAAACTTTATTTAATTAAATTTTGTGGACTTTGATATAAGAGAGATTAGTAATCATGCTAGATAAAATCAAGATATTTATTTTTGTGAGTGTGAAAGTGCGGGATTCCAAATAAATGCTCATTTATCCAAAATAATTGAAAATATAAATGCAAACTCCAAGAATTGACAGGTATTAACAAAATATGTTTTTAAAGATTTTGACAATTTTGATGTTTTTGTATTTGATTTTAATTGATGGATTGAAAGAAATACAATGTGATTGTTTTTTTTTTTTTTTGAAATATTTTTTTTTTATATGAATTTTTAGATGATGGAATTGGTGGTATATAAAATATGATCTATATACACTATATAGGTTATTTGAGTATAGCGTATCTAAGGTTGTTTCAAAATCAAAGGAGGTTTTGAAGGATAATTTGGTTGTGTTGAACATAAGAACAAAAGGTGATGAATAAAAGGTAGCAATAACACAAGCTTTGTTATAATGTAAAATAATGTAGCAAAAGATTTGACTTTTATATGTATGAAATTGATCATATTACAAAATACAATGTCAGAAGTATAAGAAGGTTCTTCATTCTTATCACTATCTTCCAAGTCTTGATAATATGGAGAAAGTATATGTGAAATATATGCATGAGTGTTATTTGGTAAACAAGGATGATCATATATGGATGAAGAAAAGTGATGGATAGACGATAATTGTGACAATAGAGAATGTATAGAACTGATGTTTCTTGAATTTCATTGTTAAAAGATTTTATAATAACATTTGATTCATTAATATATTCTTTTAATTTGATTTTTTGGAATAATTGATAAGTGCATAAATTAAGAGAGGAGCCATTGTCTACCATGATTGTTTTAATAGGTGTTTCTTTACTAGATCCTATAATGTAAAGATAGTAGTCTTCTTGTGGATTAGAGGAAGGAATATCCTCATCATAGAATGAAATATGATTAACCTCAAGAGGGTTTACATCATTAATTATGTCCTTAGGGAAAATATGATGAGGAACAAATTGTTGGCTAGGTATCTTGAACAAAGTTTCCTTATGAGAACTTTGTAATACCTCTAAAAGGGATATATTTGCTTGAGGATTAATCACTTGTTGTTGGCTATCAAAGTGGATTTCAGATTGAGATTTTGATTTTAAAGATAAGATTTCTATGCTTACATTCCATTTTGGATCATTCTCTAGAGCCAAAGATAGTTTTGAAGGTTGGTCAAATGAGGAATCCATATATTGAATATCAGATTGAGTTGATTGAACTTGAGGTTGCTCATTTGTAGTTTTTGTTACAATATTAATAATATCATCTTGATGGGACACATTAACATGCAATATTTGATTGGTTTCTTGTTGTTGATAATTGAATAGGGGTTCTTGAGAGATCCCCATGTCTTGATTGATTATTGGTAATTGTTGTGTAGGAGTTTGATAGTTTACTGGAGATTTATAATCGGTTGTGGATTGTAATTCCTTTATATTAAAAGTACCCTTATCAATCAAATCTTGAATTGCACATCTTAAATATTTACAATTTTGTGTCATATGTCCATCTTTTCTATGATATTCACAATGTAGCTCAGGTTTAAACCAATCTGTTGTGGTATCAAGTTGTCTTATGGAAGGAAGTTCAATCTTATTTGTATCAAGTAAATGCTTGAGAATTATATCCATTGGTTGATTGAGCTTAGTAAATTTATGTGATGAAGGTTTTCGAGATGTTTTTGATACGTGCCTTAGGAATTCTATCATAAAATGGCCTAATGGTTTCTCACCTCTACTTTCTTTGTTATGGGTAGAATGATGAGCATGAGGTGAGTGCATGGTAGAATTGGAAGAATAAGAATTTTCTTGTTGAAATGGATGTGTTGTATTGAAAGAAGAATATTGAAAGGGTGGAGGAGGATTGTATGTGGATTGATAGACATAATATGGATATATGGGAGAATAGATAATATCATTATGAATAGGATTGGCAAAGGGATTGTCCTGTTGGGGTAAGGATGAAAAATGAGAAAAGTGTGATGGAGGTGGTGTTGAATAGGGATGAGGTTGGTCATAATCAAAAAATGTATTTAGCTAAATTATTCCAACATTACTGATGGGCTCATATTGATTTGAGTAAAAACTCATGGTTTCTTTAGTACTTCTAAAAGTAATATTTAGTATCTACTATTTAGAATTGAATCTAAAACATACAAACTTGAAATGATGATTTTGCTACCTTTTTTTTTGTATACATATATATATATATTTGTTTTTTTATATTTTTCAATCAGAAATATGCCTATGTTATTCACGTCGGGTTCACAAAAATGTATCGTTCCAAATTTTTCGCATGCTTACCTTCAGGCTAAAGGATCCGTACCCGAAAGGAGGATGGGAAAAGGATGGGACAATACCTCGGACTGAGAGGCCCTTTGAAGGTCCCGCCTCTCGGGGGAGGGGTATTAAGGTGATTTTTTTACGGATGGTGGGGTTCACCAGGAAAAATTTAGTGGAAGTTTCCACGCCTAGGTTGGGAATGTGTTTGATGTATTAAGTTTTAGCTTTAAACATCCAAGTCCTAGGTTTGGCCAAATGAATCTAAGTTGTTCTATTATGAAAATGCAAATTAAATGAAGACAGAAAATAGATTTAAACAGAAAACACAGAGAATAATTAAGTGAAGAGATCCATACCTAGTTCCAGATGTCTGATGGAGGTTCTGATTTTTGAAGTAGTCAAGATCGTCTGGAATTTGACAGAATCATCTTCGATCTGATAGGATCGTCTGAGATTTGACGACTTGCAATCAGAGAAATAGATACAAAATACAGAAAATGCAGCTATACCAGAGGAGGGCAATGATGTAGAATGGTAGTAATAATGTTAAAATGATAATAATAAACAAAAACACGAGTGCATTACAATGATTTAATGACAATTTATGATTTTATTATGCATTAATACTATATGGATGAACTCTGGGATGCAAAATAATAATAAGTTTAACTAATGCAAAGCAAAACAGTAAAAAAATGAAGAAAGAATGCAAACTCAGGGCACTGATTGCCCCCAATGTTGACTGCAGTCGAAATCATCTCGAATTGGTATGAAATCATCTTGAATTGGATAGGATCGTCTGTGACGATCTGAGCTTGCTTCGGCTAAAGAATAACAAAGTTCCTGCAAGAAAATTTGAAAATATACAAAGGCAAACAATGGTCTAGGATATTCTAATGAATGTAAACTCGAAGTGCAAAAAAATTCAGCCAGGCGGATGTCAAGGGGGTTCCTAAGGTTTAAATAGGCTTAGGAGGGAGGTTAGGAGGTTGGAGATCATCCTAATCTGGAAGATCTCCAATTGGGGAGGTCTCTAACGACGTAGACATGCTTATGCCCAGATTAGAGATGCCATTGAAACAAAAGCTAATTATGAAAAATCAATTTTGGGACGAAATCAGCTGGACATTCTGCTCTAGACGAAATCGTCCGATCTGAGGTGATATCGTCTGATCAGATACGATATCATCCAACGGATGAAACAAACTCTAAAAATGATGCAGAAAATGAGGAAACGGGTAGCAGGTGGTTTGGGAGCAATTTTGGGGTTTAAAATTTGAATTTGAATTATTACTAAGGTAATTTTAATTATTTGCTAAGGTTTACTACACCAATTTTAGGGTGCTACACTATCACATAGAACAATATAATTTTTTTAATGACAATTTTGTTAACTATATTTCCTTGAAGCAAGAATTATGAGACCTTGGCTATTTCTACAAATATTAAATCAATGAATCCATTGATGACATATGGACTTATACTTAATTTTACCTCTGGTTTTGCTATGTTAACCTTCTTCTCATTAGAGGTTTTTCTCACCATGGTTTACCATGGATTGAAGCTGAAACTCTCACTACTAGCAGTAATCATGAGGGGATCGAAACTATCAGTGGATTACCACACAACTGATAGAGAATAGATCCTTATGTACCATTATTTTGGGTGTGATAAAAATGACTTTAATTCTTTGTATCAATTTAAACACCCTCTTTCGATTAAATTTTTTATTGGTCAAGGTCTCAAATGCAGAATGGCATTTTAATATTATTTAAGTTTTTTAAAGGTAAATATTTTTAATTTTAAATAAAAGTTTAAGGTTTACATTTTGTTAGATTAATTTGGTTAAATAACTATACATTGATAAATAATATCTTAAAAACATTCCCCTATAACTAATAATAGAGCCTCAACTAAAAGCTTTCTATGAAAATTAAAGACATATATGCAAATAGTCTGATGAAGAAATGATCCCATTGATGGGTAGAAATGGTGTTATGTAAATTGGTCAAGTCCTATCTACTTATGCCAATCCAGGGGATTGTAAACTTGTGAATGACATACATAGTATATTCCTATAATATGAAGGATGTGTCCCTCTATGACTATCGGTTTGGTAGGGGATTTATTTTGTTGTGTATTTTTAGTTCAACTAAACTTCATAAAACTAATGATTTAAAAATCATAGATAAAATTGATGCAGGAATAAAAAAATAAATGCCTACAAAAAAAATAACACACTTGCAATATTAAAAAAATTGAAATGAAAACTAAATTAAACTTGTAGCAAATAAATAAATTTGCAAAAAATAGAAATAAATTGCATAAAATAAATAAATCACACACACACTAAAAATATAAATAACAAGAATAAAAAGAAACAAGGGAGGATTACTACCTAGAGTGGTCCTGAGATCCTGCGGATGATCTACTTGGCTAGATGATAATGGAAACCCTCTTAATCCACTAAAGCTCTCAATATTTTTATTGATGAAAAATAATTATAGTGCATCCATAAGATAAAAATACATTTAGTGATAATTTTTTTTTCCCAAGGTTTCTCTACATTTTATACAACTCACAGACAACACCTGTTACAACAATATGCAATGAAAAAATCTAAATAAATCCTACATAATTATTCTGGTATAATGGTTGTGAGTGCAACTACATTCTTTACCAAATATAGGGAGTTGTTTTGTGAAATCGAGCATCCATGACTAAGAACGATACTCCTCTAGATGTAAAAACAAATTTAGTTACTTTTTATAGAAATACCATGGTCAACGATCAACAATCAACATTTGGGATATAAGCATTATATTTTTGTTGAATATAGATGCTTCTTTTGATGAGGTGTAGATGCCATATATTTTAGCTAGATGCATGTGCTTTACTAAATTCCATGGGATGCAGGTGCTATGTTCTAAATAAAATATAGGCACTCTCCTACATTTCGGATATAGGCACCTTCCTGTGTTCAAGATATAGGCACCTTCCTATATTTAGGATATTGGTACCTTCCTACATTCAGGGTATAGGCACATTTTTGTGTTTGGGATATAGGCACCTTCCTACATTTGGGATATATCTTCCTTCTTGCATTCAATATATAGGTGCCTATTATTTAATGGGAAGTAGGTACTCTACACTAGGTAGGATGTACGTACCTCTTATACTCATCGAAATCATATTTATAGCATCTTTATTCCTCCACAATAATAATTCATGCATATAATACCAAGTTTGTACAGGACCTTGACTTATAATTATAAAAGAATGATCAAAAACCTATAGCTACACACACATTCAACTAAAAACACTCATTAATAATAAAATTCACATTTGATCATTAATCATATCCAATAGTTATACAAAAATACATGTATAGTGTTAAATATACCAGTATAGTGACATCATAAGTGTAAATAAGATGAGTATTTTTTGTGCTCATCATAATCCCATGCCTAATTGTTGACATGTCCTTATTTCATAGGCAGAGAGTACTACCCTATGCTAATTGTGCTACCTTTGGATCCAAGCTTTATCTCTTGCTCTATTTTCTTCATGTTTCCCATATCTAGTCGATTGTATGGGTGATTCTATAAAGGGGAGCCAAGAAAGGGTCACCACTCCTCATTGAAACTTTGGCTCTATCTATTTATATAGGAAATAATCTACATCCAAGGGAACTATGTCTATGATAGTCCAAGGGTACTATGTATGGTAAATTTGTAATTTGTACCTCTAGAAAAACTAGTGACTAGAGGTCCCCCATGGCAAATCCCTCTTCTTCAACCTCTTCTTTAGATAACACAATATCTAAGGATAGAGGTCATTCTACATTTTATGGTATTGGCCACATAGGCTCTTTATTGAACAATCTCTGTTGAGCAAGGTGCAGCAGGAGTATTGTCATTGTTGTCAACACAGTCAGACAAATCTGTTGATGCAGTGGACAGGAAGTTCAATTGCTAGTCAGATGCAAAAAACAAGAGTTCAAAGGTTATTCAGAGTATGGACAGTGAGTTTCCAAGAAGACCAAAGTGGACCACTTGCAAAATATTAAAGAAAAATACAAGTAAGAAAAGTGTCACAATATCATGACATATTCAACAGCAGGAAAAATTGTCGTGATTTCATGACATGTTGGAAGAGAGAGAAACATCAGGGAAAACTATCATGATTTTACGACATGTTGGAAAGAAAAATCACAAGTGGAAAAACTGTCGCGATTTCGCGACATGTTGGAAGAGAGAGAAATAGCAAGAAAAATTGTCACGATTTCATGACATGTTGGAAAGAAAAAACACAAGTGGAAAAACTGTCACGATTTCGTGACATGTTGGAAGAGAGAGAAACAACAAGAAAAACTATCGTGATTTCATGACATGTTGGAAAGAAAAAACACAAGTTGAAAAACTGTTGCGATTTCGTGACATGTTGGAAAGAAAAAAGACAAGTAGAAAAAGTGTCACGATTTCGCGACATATTGCAAGGAAGATTGTACGGATGAAAAAGTGTCACGATTTCGCGACATATTGCAAGGAAGGGTGTATGGAAAAAAAGTGTCACGATTTTGTGACATATTTTAAGGAAGGTTGTACGGACGAAAAAGTGTCACGATTTCATGACGTGCTGTAGAAGAAACAATTTGAAGTGAGAACTGTCGCGATTTCACGACAAGTTCAAGGAGAGAGAATGTAAGTTGGAAAAGTATCGTGATTTCATGACATGTCGCACTTTCGCGACTAAAACAGGAGAGAGATAGTAAGTTGGAAAAGTGTCACGATTTTGCGACAAAAGAAATGAAGGAGCGTACGGAAGCAGAAAGCATCACGATTTCACGACGGGTTGTAAAGAAAATGTACGAAAGCTGAAAGCGTCGCGATTTCACGATAGGTTGCAAAGAAAGCATACGAAAGCTGAAAGAGTTGCAATTTTGTGACGGGTTGCAAATAAAGCGTACAAAAGCTAAAAGCATCATGATTTTGTGATGGGTTGCAAAGAAAGCATACGAAAGCTGAAAGCATCACGATTTCATGACGGGTTGCAAAGAAAGCGTATGAAAGCAAAAAGTGTCACGATTTCGTGACAGGTTGTAAAGAAAGTGTATGGATACAAAAAGTGTCATGATTTTACGATAGAAATAGAAAGCTAGACTTCAACAGGAGAAGTGTCACGATTTTGCAACAAAAGCCAAGAAGTGAAGTACGAAGACAGAAGTGTCGCGATATCACGACAGAAAGAAAGTCAGAGGCTACGAAGGTAGAAGTGTCATGATATCACGACAAAAGTAAAAAGGAAGTCTAAAGAGGTAGAAGTGTCGCAATATCATGACAAAAGGAAAAAGAGGCGTACGGAGGTGAAAGTGTCACGATATTGTGACATGTGTTTTCACGATAACAACAACAGAAGAGTTATAGGGGTAGTTGAAGCCGACGAAGACCGATGTTAGTCAATGAATATTAGGGTTTGTAGTTGACGAAGATTTGGGTTTGCAACCGACTATGATGAGGGGTACAGCCGACTAAGATTAGAGTTGTTCATCATGAAATTGTTTTTATAAAAGCAGGGCTATTTTGGAGAAATGGTGAAGTATCGAAGTGTGTGAATTACATTCACTAAGCACAGAAGAGCAAGTCGTGTCAAATATTTTGAAGTGTGGAATTTCTCTAAGAAAGTAGAGTGCACAAAAAGGAGAAGATGACTGCGAGGTGTAGCAGAGTGAAATCTGAGTGCACAACAAGGAGAAGACGACTACGAGGAGCAACAGAGTGTGCAAAGTGCCTGCATAAAAAAAGCAGAGAACACAAAGGTGAAGTAGACCAATCAGGGTCTTGTAAAAGTGAAGGTATCTTACTGTTAAACCCAAATATTCTATTTGAAATCTAGGTTGGTGCTTGGCATCAGGGGTTGGATCTCCTTCCAGTTGGTGCAGGTAAATCAGGGGTTGGTGCTCCTTTCTATTGGTGGAGATAAATCAGGGGTTGGTACTCCTTCTAGTTGGTGCTAGTAAATTAATTGTAAAGTTGGTGCTTTGCAAAGGCTGGATTTGGATGGTAGTCCAAGTAGTCATTTTTGAGGAGTAGCCACATTGGTGAACCTTGTTAAATCTTATGTTGTGTGTTGTTCTCTTGCTGTTCTTACTGTATCTATTTTTAAGTTTTAACTATTGCTATTTTAAGAGCTATTAATTTATAATTAAAGAGCTACACTGATTCACCCCCCCTCTTAGTGCCATTGTAAGTCTAACAATTGGTATCATAGCCAAGTCCCTATACAAACCTAACAAGCTAGGGTGATCTTGGAAGTAACACAATGGTAGGTGGTGAAGGCTTCTCATCAAACAAAGCACCACTGTTTGACGGATCTAACTATGCGTTCTGGAGAGTCAAGATGTAGACATATCTCTATGCTTTGGGATACGACATCTGGAACTTAGTAATTAGTGGATACACAACTCCCACCACTCCTACAAAAGAAGCGGATGAAAAGAAACTATTTAAGAATAATTCGAAAGCAAAGAATGCCATCTTGTGTGGATTAGCAGATAGTGAACTAGTAAAGATCATGAACTATAAATCGACAAAAGAAATATGGGACAAACTGAAGAGTGTTCATGAAAGAGATGATAAGATCAAAGAAGCCAGTTACAGACACATTGAGCTCAGTTCAAAGCATTTAAGATGAATGATGATGAAAACATTGAGGCATTCATGTTGAGAGTTAATGGAATCATCAATGCGATTAGAGGACTCGGCGAGGATATTGATGACTTCACTGTCATGAAAAAGGTATTAAGATCTCTTCCTCAATGGTTTGATTCCAAAGTCTCAGCGATAGAAGAAGCTAAAAATTTAAATTTTTTAGTATAGATGAAATGTATGGTTCTTTAACTGCATATGAGATGAGGATAGGAAGATCTAAACCCATTGACAAAGAAGCAGCTTTCAAAGCCCTTAAGAATAAAAACACAAAACAAGAGTCCGAGGAAGAAGAGACATCAGATGAAATGCAAGAAAACTTTGTGAGAAAACTAAAAAAGGGAAAATAAAAATACAGAGGGAAGCTTCCATTTAAAATTTTCAACTATGGAGGCATTGGGCATTTTGTGACTAAATGTCCACTTAAAGAGAAGAACAAGAATGATGAAGGATCCCACCAAGAAAGAAGTGACTGGAAGATGAAAACAAATTTCAGAAAAGGCAACTTCAAAAAGAAAATTTTCATCTCCAAGAATGTTAGTTCATCAAAAAATAGCTCAGGAGAAGAGTTTGAAGAAGAAAGAGATGAAGCTTTTTTTATGGCATTTGAAGAAGTTAAATCAAAAAAAGGAGTGACGTCTGAAGTTTGTGATGAGATTTTTGAGGCTGAAGTAGATCTAGAAGGAGATTTGATATCTGCACTTGAAGAGTGGGAGATAGAAAAGAAAAAGAAAAATAAACTGTCAAGAAATCTTGAGGATGCAAATGGAATCATAACTAGCTTAAAAGTATAGATAGAAGAATCTAAGAAAATCTCCAAAGATATCGAAGTGCTATTAACAATGAAAATAGATCATTGCAGAAAGTTAGAATAAGAGATTGTTGGTTTAAGAATGCAGCTAGAAGAGATAATAACAAAATTAGTTGTTATCACAGACGTGAAGAAAGTTCTATGAAATTGGATAAGATCTTAAATGATCAAAGACCTGCAGGCATCAAATTTGGTCTAGGCTTCATCGAAGGAGAATCATCAAGTGGATCAAAGGCCAAGTCCATAAATAATGAAGCTAAGAAACAGGTTGATCAAGGAAAAACATCTCATGAAAGAGAAAGCATTCATGCCAGGCATGATGGGATGATGGATTCACCAAAGTCACACATCAAATAAGAAGAAAACCTATGGCTCCTACGACAACATGGCAAATACCATCACCCAGGTTCAATTATCCTTTATCTAGTTTCTATTTTAAATGCAATGGCTATGGGCATAAAATCTCAGACTGCAAATATAATGTAAGACCAAGGAACTTCACCAGTAGAAATGTTTTTTTTCCTCTAATGAATTATACAGTGGAATGTTATAACCATCATAAGTTTGGGCACATTACAAGAAACTATAGAAACACATTTACTTCAAATCAGTTTCAGGGAAGAAAATTTCAACCATACAGGATGATTCAAAATAGAAAGCTTTTTGAAAAACATGCTCAAACTACTGATAAGGGAAAGGCAAAACAAGAGCCCAAAACTACTATCAAAACAGTGTGGAAAGAAAAAGAACAACTGAAGAAAGAAAATGAGTCCTTAATTGTTCAAACTGCATTCAAAGCTCAGAATAAATATGTACCATGGATACTAGATAGTGGATGCTCCAGTCATATGATAGGTGACAAACAAAAATTTGAAAAGTTACAGAAATATGAAGGAGGATCGAAGAAAATTTGGAAATAATGATGGAGCCAAGATAGTCGGCAAAGGCTCAGTCAAAATTAGTGATGGAAGGATTAAATCAGAAGAAGTCTTATTTGTAGATGGGTTGAAACATAATTTATTGAGTTTAAGTCAGATTTGTGATAAAGGTCATGAAGTAGTCTTTATGAAGTAGGGTTGTGAAGTCAGAAAAACTAACAGTGGAAAATTGATAGCAACTGGGTCAAGAACATCTGGTAACCTGTACAAGCTCTCAGAGACTTCAAAAGGAGCTTGCTTTATTGGACAGGAAGAAGAAAATTGGCTATGGCACAAGAGACTGGGTCATATTAGTTTTGATAATCTAGTAAAAATCACCTCAAAAAGGGCAGTGAGAGATATTCCCACCATCAAAAAACCTGCAAACAACATTTGTGCTTCATGCCAAAAGGGGAAACAAACCAGAGTC
Organism: Wollemia nobilis; assembly: GCA_028583015.1. Taxonomy (NCBI): domain Eukaryota; kingdom Viridiplantae; phylum Streptophyta; class Pinopsida; order Araucariales; family Araucariaceae; genus Wollemia; species Wollemia nobilis. The sequence goes on from JAQPPZ010003509.1 coordinate 2,580,925, forward strand.
TCCTTCAAAACAAAAGAATACTACACAAGCAAACCTTTGGAACTAATTCACACCGATTTATGTGGACCCATGAGAACACAAAGCATAAATGGTGACAAATATTTTATGTTGTGCATTGATGACTATTCCAGAATGACATGGATATTCTTCTTGAAGAATAAATCAGAAGCTCTTGATATGTTCAAGATTTTCAAAAACCAGGTTGAGAATGAAATAGGAAAGAGGATCAAATGTTTAAGATCAGACAGATGAGGAGAATTCATTTCAAAGGAGTTTGTAGAGTACTATGAAAAATACGGTATCAGAAGATAGTTCTCAGCATCCATGACACCTTAGCAAAATGGAGTGGTAGAAAGAAAGAACAGGACTGTGCAGGAAATGGCACGATCTATGTTGGCTAAAAGTAGAGTAGCAGACAGATTTTGGAAATAAGTAGTCCATACTATAGTGTATATCCAAAATAGGTACATGTTGAGAACACATGAAAGCAAAACTCCTTATGAACTGTGGTTCGGTAAAAAGGCAACAACAAAATACCTCAGAGTGTTTGGCAACAAGTGCTATATCAAAAGAACTGAAGATAATCTTGGTAAGTTTGAAGATAGAGCAGATGAAGGTATTTTTGTTGGTTATTCACCTAGAAGCAAAGCTTACAAATGCTACAACAAAAGGCTAAAGAAAATTGTGGACAGTGTTGATGTTAAGTTTGATGAAGGTAAAGAATGAGTAATCAGTTATGAAACAAACTACCCAATCTATGAAGAAGTTATTGAAGGAGATGAGGAAAAAAAAATTGAAAAGATATAGAAAATTGACTCAGATGATGAGAAGTAAATGGAAGAAAATAAAAAATTCAAAATAGGTAGCTAGCAGAGAAATCATCCTAGAGAGCAAATCATCGAATATCGCAAAGTTGGAGTTCAGACAAGAAAAATAGTAGTAAGCAACTACTCTCTACTATCCACCATTGAGCCTAAAAATATTGATGATGCAAGTAAAGATGTAAGCTATATTAAGGCAATAAATGAAGAATTAGATCAGATAGAGAAAAACGACACTTGGGAGTTAGTTCCTAGACCTACAAACAAAAATATAATCGGGACTAAATGGATTTTTTGAAACAAATTGAATGAAGATGGATAGGTAGTCATAAACAAAGCAATATTGGTATGCAAGGGTTATGCTCAAGTTGAAGGCATTGACTTTGAGGAAACATTTGCTCCAGTAGCTAGACTAGAGGCAATAAGAATGTTTCTAGCTTTAGCAGTCTACAAAAATTTCAAAGTTTATCAAATGGATGTGAAATCAATGTTTTTGAATGGAAAACTTGAAGAAGAGGTTTATATTGAGCAACCAAATGGGTTCCAACTTGGTGATAATCCCAACTTTGTGATGTGCAAGGTGCAACCAAAGTATTGTCATTGTTGTCAACACAAACAAAGAGATCAGTTGATGTAGTTGATGCAGTGGACAGGAGTTCAGAGGTCATTCAGAACATGTACAGTGAATTTCCAAGAAGATAGAAGTGGCCCAAATTCAGAAAATCAAAGAAAAAGACAAGTAAGAAAACTATCACGATATCGCGACATGTTTTCTATCGCAATTTCGCGACATCTCAAAGGAGAGAAAATATTGTCAAAATTGTCATGATTTCATGACATATCGAAGGAGAGAGAAAATGCTGGCAAAACTGTCATGATTTCGCTACATGTTGGAGGCAAAGAAGCCAAGTGGAAAAACTGTCGCGATTTCACGACATGTTGTCAGAGAAGAAGGCAAGTAGAAAAATTGTCGCAATTTCGTGACATGTTGGAAGCAAAGAAGGCAAGTAAGAAAACTGTCATGATTTCACGACATGTTTGGAGAGAAGGCATAGGCAAAGAAAACTATCATGATTTCATGACATGTTCGAAGAGAAGGAGCTTGCAAAGGAAAGTGTCACAATTTTGTGACAATTTGCAAGAAGGATTGTACGGATGAAAAAGTGTCACGATTTCGTGATAGGATCGAAGAGAAAGCACCAAGGAGAGAAAGTGTCGTGATTTCATGATAGGGTCAAAGAGAAAGCGCCAAGGAGAGAAAGTGTCACGATTTCACTATAGGTTCAAAGAGAAAGCGCCAAGGAGAGAAATTTTCATGATTTCACGACAGGTTCGAAGAGAAAGCCCCAAGGAGAGAAAGTGTCACGATTTCATGACAGGTTCGAAGAGAAAGCGCCAAGGAGGAAAAGTGTCACAATTTCGTGACATGTGTTTTCGTGGGCCAAAGACAAAAAAGGTGCAAGGCAGTGAATGTGTCACGATTTCACGACATGTGTTTTCGTGGGCCAAAGACAGAAAAGGCAAAATGCAGCGAATGTGTCACGATTTCATGACGTGTTTTCGTGGGCCAAAGATAGAAAATGCACAAGGCAACGAAAGTGTCATGATTTCACATGTTCTATTTTCATGGGCGAAAGGCAGAGAAGTGCAAGGAAGTGAAAAGTGTCACAATTTCGTGACATGTTATGTTTTTGCTGGCCAAAGACAGAAAAGGCACAAGGCAGCGAAAGTGTCACGATTTCGTGACATGTTCCATTTTTGCGGATGGAAGGCAGAGAAGTGCAAGGAAGCAAAAAGTGTCACGATTTCACGACATGTTGTGTTTTCGCTGGCCAAAGACAGAAAAGGCACAAGGCAGTGAAAGTGTCATGATTTCATGACATGTTCCATTTTCACGGGCGGAAGGCAGAGAAGTGCAAGGAAGCGAAAAGTGTCATGATTTCATGACATGTCTGGTTTTCATGGGTGCAAGCGAAGAAGTGGACAAGGAGGCCAAAAATGTTGCGATATCGCGACACGTCATGTTTTCGCGAGTAGAAGGCGAGAAGAGTACAAAGAGACAAAAATGTCATAATTTTGTGATAGGTCACAACATCGATTACGAATAGTTAACTAGAGTTAGTGTGACAGTTATAGGTGCAGTTACAAATAAAAATCATGCAAGCTATTTTAAGAACTATTGAAGAAGGAGAAATCGAACAGTCGCATAAATAGAATAAAAAAATGCATGTATGCACAGAAATGAATACGAATAGTCATGATCAAGAAGACATACAGTCATGGTAGAGATATACGTTGCATGTAACGTAATGCCCACACTATATATACAAAAGGAGTTACATATAGAAGGAGTTACAATTGACAAGTGGTAGAAAAAAATATTAATAGAACAGTTACAACTAGCAAGTGGCGCATGAGAAATAAAATATGGAGTTACAACTGGAGTTATTGTTAGACATTTGATTATAAAAGGGCAGCTACGTGGAGAAATAAAGTTTCCGCTCAGAGTGAAAAATTGTTGTAGAAAGAGTGTGAAAGTGCTACTGAAAGAGAGTGCGTAGGAGGTGAGTGAGCAGGGTGTGTGCTATGTAAAGAGTGGGCAATGTTGAGAAAGCAATAGACCAATCAGGGTCTTGTAAAGCGAAGGCATATTTATGTCAAAAATATTCAAAAAATAATTCTGAGTTGGTGCTTGGAATCAGGTGTTGGTGCTCCTTTCTATTGGTGCAGATAAATTAGGGGTTGGTGCTCCTTCAAGTCGATGCTAGTAAATTAGGGGTTGGTGCTCCTTTCTGTTGGAGCAGATAAATTAGGGGTTGGTGTTCCTAGTGGGTGCTGGTAAATTGTTTGTAAAGTTGGTGCTTTGTAAAGGCTAGATTTGGATGGGTGTCCAAGCAATCTATTTTTAAGGAGTAGCCAAAACTGGTGAACCTCGTTACATCTTGTGTTATGTGATGCTCTCATGTGATATTTTCTTTATCTAGTTTTAAGTTTTCATTGCTTCAGATTTAAGAGTTAAGTTTTTAAGTTTGAAATAGCTACACTAATTCACCCCCCCCTGTCAGTGCCATTGTAAGACTAACAATTGGTATCAGAGCAAGGTTCCTGAATAAGCTCAATCGGCTAAGGTGATTTGGGAAGTTCCACAATTATAGTTGGTGAAGGATTCTCATCAAACAAAGATCCATTGTTTGATGGGACTAATTACGCATTTTGGAAAATCAGGATGCAGACATATCTATGTGCATTGGGATACGACATATGGGACTCAGTAGAAAGTGGATACACAATACCCACCACTCCTCCAACCGATGCTGTCGGTAAGAAACTATTTGAGAATGACTCAAAGGCAAATAATGCTATAATGTGTGGTGTAGCAAACAGTGAACTGGTAAAGATCATGAGTCTGTAAAACTGTAAAAGAAATTTGGGACAAATTGAAGAGCATTCATGAAGGAGATGATAAAATCAAGGAGGCCAAGTTGCAAACTCATCGAACTCAGCACGAAGCGTTAAATATGAATGATGATGAGAACATAGCGGCATATATGCTAAGAGTAAATGAAGTCATTAATGCCATTAGAGGACTCGGCAAGAAAATTGAAGACCCTACAATCGTAAAAAATATATTAAGATCTCTTTCCAAAAGATTTTATTCTAAATTATCAGCTATAGAAGAAGCCAAATATCTAAATACGTTTAGTATGGATGAGATGCATGGTTCGTTGACCGTGTATGAGATGAGAATAGGAAAGTCTGATCCCACAGATAGAGAATTTGCGTTTAAAGCCCACAAACATACGAAAGCAAAACAAGAATCCGAAGATAAAGAGACATCCGATGAGATGGAAGCAAATTTATCCGAAAACTAAAAAGGGGACAAGGAAAATACAGAGGAAAGCTACCATTTAAATGTTTCAGCTATGGAGGTGTTGGGCATGTTGCAGCTAAATGTCCATGAAATATGGAGAATGAAAGTGATGAAGAATCACACCGAGAAAGAAGTGACTGGAAGAAAAATATGAAGTTCAGAAACAACCACTTCAAGAAGAAAATTTTCATTTCCAAGAATGTCAGCTCCTCTGAAGACAGATCCGGTGAGGATTCTAAAGAAAAAAATAGGTGAAACTATGTTCATGGCATTCGAAGAAGAAAATACAGAAGAAGAACAGGAAAGTGATGGAAACCTTGAGGCTGAGGCTGAAGTAAATCTAAGAGGTGAGTTGATTGCTACACTTGAAGAATTGAGGATAGAAAAGAAAAATAACAAAAGACTATCCAAGAAATTGGAAGAATATGGAGATGAGATTGAAGATCTCTTCTTACAGGTTCAAAAGGTCAAGAAATCAGAAGAAGCCTTGAAGAAACACCTGGATGATGAGAATTATGTATGCAGCACAAGTGAAGAGGAATCTAACAAAGTTATTGTTGATCTAAAGCTGCAAGTAGAACAGTACAAAAGGATTGAAGATATTCTCAAGTCTCAAATCAATGAGAAAGAGACTATTTGCTTGCCAACAAGAAGAAGAGATTGTTTCATTGAAGAAACAACTAGTAGAGGCCAATGTAAATCTCAAATATGAGAAGAGCACAGAGTTGCTAGATAAAATGATAAAGCAACAAAGAATCTCCAAAACTAAGCTTGGTCTTGGATATGAAGCTGAACAACCATCATCTTCTAAAAATGCAGAGAAGAAGAAGTTCACTGATGAAGGAAAGAAGAAAGAAAAATCTGAAGCTGAATCTTCAAAAGGAATAAAATATCAAAGAAGATCTATAGCAAAGCAAACACCACAAAAGAGGTTCTCTCATTCTCACTCTTCTCATAATAATGCTTTTAACGGTTATTGTTTTAGATGCATCCATTATGGTCACCAGGAAATTTACTATGGATTGAATAATAAATCAAGGAGTTATGCTGGTAGAAATACATCTGCTCTTCTGAGTGAAAACCATGTGCAATGTTTTAAATGTAATGGTCATGGTCACATAGCAAGGTTTTTTCCAAGCACCTCTACATCTAATCTAAGGCAAGACCGCAGATTCCATCAGACACAAAGAGTGCAACACAGACAGGAAAATAATTATCCATCAAGAATGCACAAGAGACAACCACCCAAGAGAAATGTTCAAGTTCACGAAAAGGTTCAAAATATGGATGCAGGTGAAAATTCTCAACCTAAGTTCAAGAAAAACTGGAGAAAAAAAGAAGAGAGAAAATTGTGTCTCCTTGGACAGAAGGAGATTACTCCTCTATTGCACTAAGCAGCTCCAGGTAGCACATCCTCAGGGGGAGCAATGTTAATGTTTTATTTTAATGCTCCTATATATTTGTGTGGTTATCTGAGGATGAAAGAAAAGTAGTCGAGGAGTTGTTGTATAGCTATCAAAGTGTGTTGTCTGTTCATACCAGTTGTTTATGGTAGTGCCGTGAAGGGTGGTGATTAAATTGAAAGTTGTCATTATTGGTAGAATTGATGTATGTCATTGTTGAACTGGTGATGGTTTTTACTGCCACTGTCATGAGTTAAGGATAATAACAGTTTAGATGTTTTGGTTGGTTTTGTGGTACTGTGTTTGCTACTTGCACAGAGTTGGCAGTAAAACTATAGTGTTGGTACAGTGTTGGACAAAAATTTGGTACAAGTGTGAGTCACTTGTCAATTTTGTTGGCAGATATGAAATCAAAGTGATGAATGGTTAAGTTGTTTTCATAGAGGTTGTTTTGATCAAGTTAATGCTTTACTTGATACATGATTTGAGCAAGTTATTATTTGCATTGGTGATTTATGTTGGTGGCTATTTTGTTCAAATACCCTTGAAAGGAAAAGGATGTCCACTAGTTTCCTTTTCAGATAGTGATTTGTTGAATGCTTCAAGGTTAATCTTGAGTTGAATGATTTTGGTTAAACCTTGTCTATAAGCATTGTTGTTAAATCCTTAATTGGTTGAGAAAAGATATAGGTTGTGGAAAGAACATGAGTATCATTGTTATATGAGGTATTGCATAGTTGGCAATTGTTGGGTTGTGTTGCAGGTTCTTGAGAAAAGCATACTACATCTATCTTATTCTTTTTGAGACTGAGATTGTGTTGTGATTGAGATTGGGAATTTGAGGACAGTGCTAGGACAGATTTCTAGATGCAAATTTGGGTAGGATGTGTAGAGGATAGAAAGAGTACCAGTGGAGGTGCATTCTATCATGGAGATAGATTGGTCGCATGGAACAGTAAAAAACAAGATTCAGTTCTCTTATCCACAGAAGAAGCAGAATATATTGCAGTGACAGTGTGTTGTACGCAGAGGAAGAATTTATATATTTAATTATCTTTGTGCTCATATTTGTAATTTTTTCTAACTGTCATAATTTTTTCCTGAGAATGTTGTGCATGGACTCAGGGGGAGTCTGCAGTAGCCCTTTGGTATTATTATCAAAGGGGGAGAAGAATTACAGGAGATTGTATGAGTGTTGCCAACAATTCCAAAGGGGGAGATTGATGTGCAAGGTGCAGCCAAAGTATTGTCATTGTTGTCAACACAAACAGAGAGATCAGTTGATGTAGTTGATGTAGTGGATAGGAGTTTAGAGGTCATTCAGAACATATACAATGAATTTCCAAGAAGACAAAAGTGGCCCAGATTCAGAAAATCAAAGAAAAAGACAAGTAAGAAAATTGTCGCGATATCGCGACATGTTTTCTGTCGTGATTTTGCGACATATCGAAGGAGAGAGAAAATACTGTCAAAATTATCATGATTTCATGACATATCCGAGGAGAGAGAAAATGCTAGAAAAATTGTCACGATTTTGTGACATTTTGGAGGCAAAGAAGCCAAGTGGAAAAATTGTTGTGATTTCATGACATGTTGTCAGAGAAGAAGGCAAATAGAAAAATTGTCGCGATTTCACGACATGTTGGAAGCAAAGAAGGCAAGTAAGAAAATTGTTGTGATTTCGTGACATGTTTGGAGAGAAGGCACAGGCAAAGAAAACTATCACGATTTCACAACATGTTCGGAGAGAAGGAGCTTGCAAAGGAAAGTGTCACGATTTTGTGACAATTTGGAAGAAGGACTGTATGGATGAAAAAGTGTCACGATTTCTTGACAGGATTGAAGAGAAAGCGCCAAGGAGAGAAAGTGTCATGATTTCACGACAGGTTCGAAGAGAAAGCGCTAAGGAGAGAAAGTGTCGCGATTTCGCGACAGGTTCGAAGAGAAAGCGCCAAGGAGAGAAAGTTTCACGATTTCGTGACAGGTTCGAAGAGAAAGTGCCAAGGAGAGAAAGTGTCACGATTTCATGATAGATTCGAAGAGAAAGCACCAAGGAGGAAAAGTGTCACAATTTCATGACATGTTGTGTTTTCGCAAGCCAAAGATATAAAAGGCGCAAGGCAGCAAATGTGTCGTTATTTCACAATATGTGTTTTTGCAGGCCAAATACAGAAAAGGCAAAAGGTAGTGAATGTGTCACAATTTCACAACATGTTGTGTTTTCACAGGCCAAATACAGAAAAGGCATAAGGCAGCGAAAGTTTCGTGATTTCGTGACATGTTCTATTTTCACGGGCAAAAGGCAGAGAAGTGCAAGGAAGCGAAAAGTGTCATGATTTCACATGTGTTTTTGCTGGCCAAAGATAGAAAAGGCACAAGGCAACGAAAGTGTTGCGATTTCGCAACATGTTCCATTTTTGCGGGTGGAAGGCAGAGAAGTGCAAGGAAGAAAAAAGTGTCATGATTTTGCGACATGTTGTGTTTTTTCTTGCCAAAGACAGAAAAGGCACAAGGTAGCAAAAGTGTCACGATTTCGCGACATGTTCCATTTTCACGAGCGGAAGGCAGAGAAGTGCAAGGAAGCGAAAAGTGTCACGATTTCGTGACATATCTGGTTTTCGTGGGTGCAAGCGAAGAAGTGGACAAGGAGGCTAAAAATGTCATGATATCGTGACATGTCATGTTTTCACGAGTAGAAGGCGAGAAGAGTACAAAGAGACAAAAATGTTATGATTTCACGACAGGTTGCAACAACGATTACGAACAGTTAATTGGAGTCAGTGTGACATTTATAGGTGCAGTTATAGATAGAAATCATGCAAGCTATTTTAAGAACTGTTGAAGAAGGAGAAATTGAATAGTCGCATAAATAGAATCAGAAATTGCATGCATGGACAAAAATGAATACGAACAGTCATGATCAAGAAGACGTACAGTCATGGTAGAGATATACATTACATGTAATGTAATGCCCACACTATATATATACAAAAGGAGTTACATATAGAAGGAGTTACAGTTGACAAGTGGCAGAAGAAAATATTAATAGAATAATTACAATTGGCAAGTGGCGCATGAGAAATAAAATATGGAGTTACAACTGGAGTTACTGTTAAACAATGATTATAAAAGGGCAGTTGTGTGGAGAAATAAAGTTGCCACTCAGAGTGAAAAAGTGCTGCAGAAAGAGTGTGAAAGTGTTGTTGAAAGAGTGTGAAAGTGCTACTGAAAGAGAGTGCGTAGGAGGCGAGTGAGCAGGGTGTGTGTTGTGTAAAGAGTAGGCAATGTTGAGAAAGCAATAGACCAGTCAAGGTCTTGTAAAAGCAAAGGCATTTTTATGTCAAAAAGATTCAAAAAAGAATTCTGAGTTGGTGCTTGGAATTAGGGGTTGGTGCTCCTTTCTATTGGTGCAAATAAATTAGGGGTTGGTGCTCCTTCCAGTCGATGCTGGTAAATTAGGGGTTGGTGCTCCTTTCTATTGGTGCAGATAAATTAGGGGTTGGTTCTCCTTCCAGTGTGTGCTGGTAAATTGTTTGTAAAGTTGGTGCTTTGCAAAGGCTGGATTTGGATGGGTGTCCAAGCAGTCTATTTTTGAGGAGTAGCCAAAACTGGTGAACCTCGTTACATCTTGTGTTATGTGATGCTCTCATGTGATATTTGCTTTATCTGGTTTTAAGTTTACATTGCTTCAGATTTTAGAGTTAAGTTTTTAAGTTTGAAATAGCTACACTGATTCACCCCCCCCTCTCAGTGCCATTGTAAGACTAACACTTTTTTTGTAAGTTGAAGAAAGCATTATATGGCTTAAAAAAGGCACCCCGAGCATGGTATGCTAGACTAGACAACTATCTCACTCAACAAAGGTTCAAGAAAGGTATGGTGGACAGTAATCTGTATGTCAAAACAAAAAATGGGCATCTTATTGTTCTTGTTGTCTACGTAGATGATATCATATTTGGCAGCAGCAAAGATGAGTCATGCAAGGACTTAGCAGATAAGATGCAAAAAGAATTTGAAATTTCAATGATTGGAGAACTGTCATATTTCCTTGGATTGCAAGTTAATCAAAGTAAGAAGGGCATATTTATCTCTCAAGTTAAATATGTAAAAGAGATGCTAAAAAGGTTCACAATGGAGGACTACAAGCCAGTTAGCACTTCCATGACGACAGGTTGTAAGTTGAGCATAGATGACAAATCTTCACCTGTTGATCAAACCATGTATAGATCCATGATTGGAAGTTTACTGTATCTGACAGCTACCAGACCATATATTTTATAGGCAGTTTGCATGGTCACATGATTTCAAGCTAATCCTAATGAGACTTATGTAATAGCGATGAAAAGGATTCTTCGGTATCTCAAGGGTACTATGGAATATGGATTATGGTATCTGAAAGGTAAAGACTTCACCCTTATTTCGTATTCAGATGCCGATTGGGCAGGATGCATAGATGAAAAAAAAATTACCAATGGAGGTGCATTCTATCTCGGAGATAGATTGGTTGCATAGCACAGTAAGAAGCAAGAGTCAGTTTCTTTATCAACAGTAGAGGCAAAATATATTGTAGCGAAAACATGTTGTACGCAGGTACTGTGGATGAAATAAACCCTGAAAGATCTTGGTATCTGTTTCAATGAACCAATATCAGTTAAGTGTGATAACACCAGTGCCATTAACATCTCCAAGAATCCAGTTATGCATTCACGCACAAAACACATCGCTATCAGGTATCACTTCTTGAAGGAGAAATTTGCAGAAGGTGAGGTTAAATTGGATTTTGTTCCAACTACAGAACAAGTAGCATATATCTTCACAAAACCATTGCCCAAGGAAGTTTTTGAGTACCTTCACAATAAATTGGGAGTGGTCACACTTCCCAAAGATTGACTAGCTACAGGGATCACATTCTCAGGGGGAGCATCTAAGCATTTGATTATCTTGTTGCTCATGATCATGATTTTTTCTAAGTATAATCTATTTTGCCTAAGAATGTTGTGCATGGACTCAGGGGGAGTCTGCAGTAGCCCTTTGGTATTATTGTCAAAGGGGGATAAGAGTTACAGGAAATTACACATGTGTTGCCAACAATTCCAAAGGGGGAGATTGTTGAGCAAGGTGCAACAGGAGTATTGTCATTGTTGTAAACACAGTCAAACAGATCTGTTGATGTAGTGGACAGGAAGTTCAATTGCTATTCAGATGCAGAAAACAAGAGTTGAAAGGTTATTTAGAGTAGGGACAGTGAGTTTCCAAGAAGACCGAAGTGGACCACTTGCAAAAGATCAAAGAAAAATACAAGTAAGAAAAGTGTCACAATATCGCGACATATTCAACAGCAGGAAAAACTGTCGTGATTTTGCGACATGTTGGAAGAGAGAGAAACAATAGGAAAAACTGTCACGATTTTGTGACATGTTGGAAAGAAAAATCACAAGTGGAAAAACTGTCGCGATTTCGCGACATGTTGGAAGAGAGAGAAATAGCAGGAAAAACTGTCACGATTTCGTGACATGTTGGAAAGAAAAAACACAAGTGGAAAAATTGTCGTGATTTCATGACATGTTGGAAGAGAGAGAAACAAAGCATGAAGAACTGTCATGATTTCGTGACATGTTGGAAAGAAAAAACAAAAATTGAAAAACTATCACGATTTCGCAACATGTTGGAAAGAAAAAAAACAAGTAGAAAAAGTGTCGCGATTTCGTAACATATTGCAAGGAAGACTGTACGGAAGAAAAAGTGTCACGATTTCATGACATATTTCAAGGAAGGGTGTACGGACGAAAAAGTGTCACGATTTCCTGACATATTGCAAGGAAGGTTGTACAGATGAAAAAGTGTCATGATTTCGCGACGTGCTACAGAAGAAAGAATTCAAAGTGAGAACTATCGTGATTTCACGACAAGTTCAAGGAGAGAGAATATAAGTTGGAAAAGTGTCACGATTTCGTGACATGTCGCACTTTCACGACTAAAATAGGAGAGAGATAGTAAGTTGGAAAAGTGTCACGATTTCATGACAAAAGAAATGAAGGAGCATATGGAAGCAGAAAGCGTCGCGATTTCGTGACGGGTTGTAAATAAAATGTATGGAAGCTAAAAGCATCATGATTTTGTGACAAGTTGCAAAGAAAGCATACGAAAGTTGAAAGCATCACGATTTTGTGACGGGTTGCAAAGAAAGCATACGAAAGTTGAAAGCATCACAATTTCATGACGGGTTGCAAAGAAAGCATACAGAAGCTGAAAGTGTCGTGATTTCATGACGGGTTGCAAAGAAAGCATACAAAAGTAGAAAGTGTTGCGATTTCATGATAGGTTATAAAGAAAGCGTACGGATATAGAAAGTATCATGATTTTTTGATAGAAATAGAAAGCTAGACTTCAACAGGAGAAGTGTCATGATTTCATGACAAAATCCAAGTGAAGTACGAAGACAGAAGTGTCGCGATATCGCGATAGAAAGAAAGTCAGAGGCTACGAAGGTAGAAGTGTCGCGATATCGCGACAAAAGTAAAAAGGAATTCTAAAGAGGTAGAAGTGTTGCGATATCGCGACAAAAGGAAAAAAATGCGTATGGAGGTGAAAGTGTCACGATATCGTGACATGTGTTTTCGTAGAAACAGCAATAGAAGAGTTACAGAGGCAGTTGAAGCCGACGAAGATCGATGTTAGTCGACAAATATTAGGGTTTGTAGCCAATGAATATTAGGGTTTGCAGTCGACTATGATGAGGGGTATAACCGACTAAGATTAGAGTTTTTCATCATGAAATTGTTCTTATAAAAGCAGGGCTATTTTGGAGAAATGGTGAAGTATCGAAGTGTGCAAATTACGATCGTTGAGCGCAGAAGAGCAAGTCATGTCGAATCTTTCAAAGTGTGGAATTTTTCTAAGAAAGCAGAGTGCACAACAAGGAGAAGACAACTGTGAGGTGCAGCAGAGTGAAAGCAGAGTGCGCAACAAGGAGAAGATGACTGCGAGGAGCAATAGAGTGTGTGAAGTGCCTACGTAGAAAAAGTAGAGAACACAAAGGTGAAGTAGACCAGTCAGGGTCTTGTAAAAGTGAAGGTATCTTACTATTAAACCCAAATATTCTATTTGAAGTCCTGGTTGGTGCTTGGCATCAGGTGTTGGAGCTCCTTCCAGTTGGTGCTGGTAAATCAGGGGTTGGTGCTCCTTTCTGTTGGTGCAGATAAATCAGGGGTTGGTACTCCTTCCAGTTGGTGCTGGTAAATTAATTATAAATTTGGTGCTTTGCAAAGGTTGTATTTGGATGGTAGTCCAAGCAGTCATTTTTGAGGAGTAGCCACATTGGTGAACCTTGTTAAATCTTGTGTTGTGTGTTGTTCTCTTGCTATTCTTACTGTATCTATTTTTAAGTTTTAACTGCTACTATTTTAAGAGATGTTAATTCATAATTAAAGAGCTACACTGATTCACCCCCCTATCAGTGCCATTGTAAGTGTAACAATCTCATCCCATAAAATACTCAATCAACAGTGGTGCTACTAAGAATAAGAGACTAGGATATCGATCAATTGGTGTAAGAAAGGCTTCCACCTACCTATGGGTTGTTGGGTTGAAACAGATGCACAACTCACTATGTATCCTTTTTGCAGTCTTTTTGGTGGCTTTGGATTTTGTTAGCTCATCCTTCATTTCATCTAGTTGTTGTTTGTGGACCTAAAAAACTTTAGTGATGCAACATATTCTTCATCTAACTCAACGTCATCTTGTACTTTCTACTTTATCTTATAGCACCATGTTAAACCATTCTCTTTATTTTCTTCTTTTTATAGTCTTGTGTGGTTGTAAGTACCTTAGGATTGGGTGCCATATCTTCTTCTTAGGGTGGTGATTCTTGGTCATCCCCCATTATTTTCTCAAGTGATTTTGTGGTAGAGTGATTTGACATAGAATTTTCCACTGGTTGGTTTGATGTTGACCATCCTATCATAAATGGATCAACAACCAAATGTTCAGTAGACTGGTCAAATATAGGGTGGTCTACAAATAAAGCAAATCACTTTGCTTTCAAATGGATATATTTCTTTGTTTTCAATTGATCTGGTGTACATTGTTCTACCCTAGGACATTCATTGTTAAAGATATCTATAATAATATGCGCTTATTACACCACAAGGTTCCTCTACTCCTTTGAACCTTCCACCATGGATGCCTCCTATCACACCCCTACATCATATTGTTGGTCATCTAAGGTCAGCCTCCTAGCATCAGATTGGTATACCCCTATAGAGATATTTTTTTATTATAGTTCTTAGAAGAAGTTTTGGATCCATAGCCTAGTCCATTTGGATAATAGCATCCACCTTTTTTTTATTTTTGGCATGTAGTTGCCATAATTTTTACACTGTATTATGCAATTATTGCATAGTATTTTCTAATTGTTGTTGTTCCATAGTGGTGTCTTTCTAGAATTCCTAGAATTCTTTCTATACATATTTGTATGTTTACTTCGAGTGGGAGGCTTCTACCATTAGCTCTAGAAATTGGTAGTGAAGTTTCTCCTTGGTTGATTCATTAGGATTTTTTTTAGTAAAGGTTAAATATTACAAAACTTGTACAGTCTATTCATCAGCAAGGGGACGATCTTCTCCCCTTGATGATATGGATACACCTATATTCGTGCTTGACTTAGAAGTAGGTGATGAAACTGAACTCCTAGGACTTACCATTAGTTGATCTACATACTTATACTATTGGGAGGTAGGTACTTCTACTTCTTCATCGAGGGTATCCTTGTGTTTCCCTTGCTCTCTAGAAGATTCCACTGTAACCAAATTTATTGTGATTTATAAAGGTGGTGGCACTATTATCTATGCCTCTACATGTTGAATTAGGACTAAAATAAACCTGTGGTGAGTGAATGTAGTCTATGTACCTACCCTATATCAACTATATTTGTCCTGCAAGGCCCTAGTGAGGTAGAATGGGATGTTGATTTGATTACTATGCAATAAATAATTCAAAAAAAGAATGTGGTTTGCATTGACAACTGAATATCATCCAATGCAAGTAAAAAATTGATCCAATTACTTAAACACAAGCTTCTAGGAATTTTGTAGACACCACTTTGATAGCCCTGAGCATGTCAATTGTGTCTTCTATTGGCCAAAAAACTTTTGTACATGCCTCAATGTTGTCACCCTTATACGTGTTGAGTGGAAATTTTGCCCAATTGCAAAATCGCCATCACATTCAAGATTTTTATTAGAAAACCCTCTCTTGCAAAGAAATAAAATTTCTCCAAGGTTCCTTTTACTTAACGTGTGTTTGTAATCTTGTGATGATGTATTGAATAAGTGCTAGGAATACCTTAGTGATTTGCACATAATGTTAACAAGGGGCCTGTGTTGGTATTATTTTATTGTTATGCTAGTGATTGTTCATGAAACTTAAAAGAAAATAAAATATGATTGGCCCTCATATGACCACAATGTAAAAGCCTTATTTAATTTTATATTGAAGTATTTTAGGTATATTTTATCTTGTTTTGGTTAAGCAAATTTTAGACAAGTTTTACCTTGCATTATTAAACCCTGCTTTGAGCAAGAAACAAAGATTAAAATTTATCTCTAAATGTGCACCTTAAATGATGACTAGATTCATTTTAGCTTGCTTTTTTAAAGTTTAAGCATGAAATAAAATAACTTAAATGAATAACTCTTGATTATGATAGCCTTTGATATGATAAATAAATTATCTCTCTTTAATGAAATAAAAATTTTCATAAAGAGAAGTTAATTTGTTGCTTTAAAAATAATGGCCTTTTGAAATGCCATGTAAATCACACCCATTTAATGAAATTGCAATTTTCATAAAGGGAAGCTAATTTATTGCTTGAGAACAAAAATGCAGATCTTGAAAATTGACCTTGCCTTCAAAATGTAAAATTATGTCAAATTTCAAAATTACAAAATTCCTTATAAAAACATAAATTTGAATAATTTTTATAATTTTGAAATGGCTTTAAAATGAAATTGAACTTGATTAAAATTAAATATTAAATCTTATTCTTCACACTCGTACATCTATTTTTGTAATTAATTTTTTTTTAATTTTTTTTTTAATTGCCAAAGTTAAAAAAAAAATTGTAAAAAGGTAAGGTTAGAAAAATAAAAAGAAACAATATGGAAAATGGACCAGAATGCTGAAAATGTTAGAAAAAAAAATATTAACAATATAATGCTACCCTATCCTGCAAAATAGAGATAATAAGAATTTCTTAATGTAACCCAATTCACCAAAAGTTGCATTTATACAGTTTGAAATGAATTAGGTGCAAGCTTCTAAGGAAAAATAAAATAAATCCATGCATTTAAACATTCAACAATGCAACCATAAACTGCATTAAACATTGTCTATAAGCCTAAAACATGGAATGAAAAGATAGACAATTAATTCAACACATTCAGAAATAAATCTCCTCCACTTTTGTTTCCAAGGTGCAAGTTTCTGCAATATTCTGCATTAAAAAAGAAAGATAACAATCCCTGCTTTCTATAAAATTTCTAGCCTTGGCCTTCAAAAAAGGTCCAGCCCTTGTTCTACATTTTAGTACTGCATTTAAAGTTTCTGAAACCCCTCATTTCATTTTCCTCCTTTTGTCTCCTTGTATTTTGGTTTGACTTATTTTTGTTTCTCATTACCTTTGTTTCAACTTGTAACAACAAAATTTAATCATTCATAGTCACTTTGGGAACTCCTTTAGTAACATTTAATAACACATTACAACATAACCGTCACATAAAATTTTATAAACTAAGCTTCATTTTCATTTATTCATACCTACTATTCCTTCTACCTTATTTATAACTACTGGGGTAACGCTTTCCATGTGGTGCATACTGAATATTATACATGATGAAACCACTCGTATTTGGTTTATCTAATATAAGTAATTAACTCCTTATTTTTTACCATGACACTTGGTTAAAGAGATTATTACAAGTTGATGTAGTCCCAAAAAAATCATATGCTCAAGGAAAAAATATTTTATTATTATCACTAACAATAAAATCCGATCGACTTACCCAAGGTATAAACTAGTGAGCAATGTATCTACCTGCTACTAATGAAGCTTCCAATATAGCATACATCATTTTGACATTCACCATATATGACACTCTACCATGGTGAAACACTACTTCATTTGCTCTATTGGTGACTCAATATCTTGATATCAAGGTAGCAAAGTGCCCTTTTGGAAACCATTGTTGTGACCACCTTGATGTATATCATAGGTCCTCATGGGTCCATGATGTATGTCCATATTCTTCCAGGATTAACTGATTGTGCATTTTCTTCACCATGCGAATCAAACTAAGGCTCAATCTTCAACAGCATTTGTGAGATATTGAACCTTGGTCTTTGGAACTTTTAATAATTGATATGGTGTACACTAGCTTCAAATTCCTGATAATATCTACACTGACATCACCTCACCATATCACTATTTATACCATATCATAAGTCTTAACCCCTCATAGCCATGTAAATGCTACATCGACCTCGACCACGTGTGCTCCATAATATCCAGCGAGTTTGTGCCCAATTTTCTACCTCATTAGTTTCACTATTGGCCTCGTTTATTATGCTATAAAACCTGCATCATAGTTTGTGCATGTGTTTTCAATACTATCACATTGTATATTTGATATACCTATACTACACTGATAATATCACATCTGACAATCATGATGATATATCACCAGTGTCCAAATTGAAAACACCCTATTCTCATCCATCAAAACTCTATGAACTGCATCAATGAAATATCTACAATCATCTGATAACCATCTACCTCTAGAGTGTTTTACAACACTATGATGTTATTTAGGTAACAAATCAACCCAACCTAATTGTGAATTATTCTCGATTGTTAAACAAATTAGTATCGCAGGACACTCTCCATTGCAAGACTTGATGTAGGAGCATCCAACGGTGTAAGAGTGGTCTTGCATCACCCAAATTTATATTTATTTCATTTTGTTCTAAAGTTTTTTTAGTTGTTTAGAGGATGGAGAAATAGACCCAAAACCAAAATAATCATCCCAATATCCTGAGCGGTTGGGGAGATATGTAAATTTTAAGGTCTTCTACCTTATCAAAACTAGTGAAAATCCTAGTAGTAAAACTTGGAGGTCAATTTTAAAGGTCTTAGAGGCCTTTTTAAGAGCTGAAATATGGTGGTAATATGATTTAGCTCATTACCGATTTGCAAACCCCTTTGAGATATTTCTGAAAACATGCGCCAATAGTCGTTTTGAGCAATGAGGGATGAGTTATGACATTAGGAAGTTTACCCCTGAAATTAAAATTTCAAATAGATTGTTCTAGGCGGGAAAATGGAAAACAAGGTATTTGAGGGGGAATTTTGAATTTGTAAGGAATTGGTCTCTGTAATCTCTACTTTCATAATAGTAAAAAAATCTTTGGCTCATTTTGTATTTTCCTCTACTTTTGTGGATTGTATGTGTTTTGTTTAAAGTAACTCTGCTTCAAGTGGTATCAGAGCATGTTTTCCTGAGTGTGTAAATAAATCACCGAATGTGATGTAGTTTACACTAATATTTGTGGTTAGGGTTTGTGATAAACATGAGCAAAATGCCTCCACAAAGAAACTATGGTGGTGGGAGAAATGGTATGGTGCCAAAAGATGATTTTAGAGCCTTTTATAGGTAAGTTCAAGCTCTGCAAGAGGAGCTACATAGAGTTTTTGAGCCAAGAAGAGAATATGGGAGTGAAGATGAAGCTCAAGAAGAAGAGGCCTAGTTCAAATAAGAAGAAGTAGTGGATCCTATGCAAGCCAGGTTATATACAGCTATATCCTAGATTGGGAAGAGATCGAAGATGAAGGTTTCAACATATTATGGAAATATTAACCCATAAGAGTTGATCAATTGGATTAATGACATGGAAGAATACTTTGAGTATGAAGAGGTTGAAGATCCTAAGAGGGTCAAGTTTGCTAAGACCAAGTTGAAGAGTCATGCTAGTATTTAGTGGAAGGAAGTGTAGTTGGACAAAAATAGAAGAGAGAAGGAAAGTATAACAAGGTGGGAGTGGATGGTGGAGAAGTTGAAGATATAGTTCATTCCAGCTGATTACGAGTTGGATCTAATAAATAAAAAACAAAGTTTAAGGCAATCAAACAAGTCTGTCAAAGAATAGACATAGGAGTTCTATAATATTTTAATCAAAATAGGCCATTCTGAGACCAACAAGGAGAAGGTATCTCATTACATAAATGGGTTGAGACAAAGTATTTAGGAGGAGCTGAGTCTTATTAGGATGACCACCATAGAAGATGCTTACTAGTTTGCCTTGAAGGTAGAAGAGAAGCTGAACAGGATATTTGAAAGCAAACAGAGAGGAAGAGGTCATGGTAGAAAAACCAGTGGGAGAACAAGTGGAGGATGAACTGAGGATAAAAAGAAGACTAGTGAAGAAAGCAACAATTAGGACCAGAAGGGGGAGAATTTTTGTTGCCCTCATGAGTAGAATAATTTCTACCAAAGAGGAAGAGGAAGGTCTAGACGACGACCTGGAAGAGGAGGATTTTGTGGAACCTATTTTCAATATCGAGGACATTGAGCATACGAGTGCCCACAACACCAAGGGGGAAAGAATAAGAGACCTGAAGGTAATACCTGAGCTACTATTGTAGATGAAGGTGCTGAATATAAAAACTCTAAAGAAGTAGAAAGAGGGGAAGTTCTGGTCACAAGGAGAGCCTTGCTAAATGAGGAGAAAGATCTAAATCTGAGGATGAGTCTATTTCGTACAAGTTGTAAATGTGCAGGTAATGTGTGTAATGTTATCATTGATAATGGTAGCTTTGATAACCTAGTTTCATAAGGGATGGTTACCAAGTTATACTTAGATAGAAGGAGGCACTCGCATCCATATTGGATTTTATGGTTGCAAAAGGACCATAGGAATTTGGTTAGTGAGCAGTATTTAGTAAAATTCAATATTGGAAGTTACCATGATGAGGTTCTATGTGACATCCTACACATGGATGCTTACCATTTGCTATTGATAAGTCCATGGTAGTTTTATCAACGTGTAATACATGATGGGCATGCCAACACTTACTCCTTGAAAAAGGATAGAGTGTGCCACAAGTTAAATCCCCTAAAGGAGGTGGATGAAAAGGTATGTAGCAGTGCCAAAATATATTTAGTTGATGGTAGAAAGTTTTTGGATGGCTTGAGGCATGAGCATATGTGCTATGCGTTAATACCTAGAGTTAAGGAAGAAAAATGTAAATATATCCCAGTAGAAGTCTCAGGTTTATTAGAAGAATTCCTAGATATTATATTAGATAATGTACCTAAGGGTTTACCACTAGTGAGGAAGATCAATCACCACATAGATTTGGTACTGGGAGCTAGTTTACCCAATAAGGCAACCCATAGAATGACTCTTGTAGAAAGTGAGGAGCTAAATAGACAAGTCCAAGAGCTACTAAAAAAGGGACTGATTTGAGAGCTTGAGCCCATGTGTAGTACCTGTAGTACTTGCACCAAAGAAATATGAGGAATAGAGAATGTGTACAGATTCTCGAGCTATTGACAAGATCACCATCAAATACATATTTCCATTGCTAAATATGGATGACATTATGGATTTTTTGAGTGGAGCCAAGTACTTCAAAAATATTGATCTGAAGAGTGGGTACCATCAAATTCGTATTAGATAAGGAGATGAGTGAAATACAACATTCAATACTAGATAAGGTTTGTATGAGTGGTTTGTTGCAAGTGTGAACAGGGGTTCACCTAAAGAGACTTAGAAAAATCCCTTTCCTCAGCCTAAGTGTGAACACTCCACTCCCTATGATTGTCGGCAATTTCTTGTCGACAATATTCCCTAACTCCCTATCCTATTTTCTCTCCTATTCTCCTCCTATATTCCCTCCTTATCCCTCCTTTTCCTCCCTTCTCCTTATCCCTCCAACCTCCTTATCCCTCTGTGCCTTTCTATCCCCTATCTTCTCCCTTCTTATCCCCTATCCACTATATAATATTATTTTGCAAATGAATGTAAGGTGGACGATGGGTGCATGAATAAATCAAATTTGATTTTTGTCCGCTGTTTTATTATTTATTAATTGATTTGAGTTGGGTCTCTTACTGCGTCCATTACTGGTATCAGAGCCAGTCAGCCCGGACACGGTTTTCGAGGCGAGGCGAGGCCAGGCGGGCACCCATCCCGAGGTAGGCTTCAGGCGCACGGATAGAGGTCGTCAGCAGTCTCGGATCTCGAGGCAAATCCTGAGGTAGTTTGGCATGGATATCGAGGTGACACTTGGTAGCAGCATGAATCTCGAGGTGACAGGTGGCAGCGGCACCGATTTCAAGGTGTTGACGAGATAGCATGTGGATCGAGGCGATAGCTGACGTGGTGGCATCTGATTGGCTGACGAGGCGTGTGATGTGGTAGTGCGTAATTGGTCCAAAATTTTGGCACGTGTCGTGCTGACGTGTCGGTTGGCAATTGGAGGAATTGGCGGCAAAATTTGGCACCCGTGACTGCCCGAAGGCAGTCATTGTTTTAGTGGCACTGTCGGGTTGATAAACCCTTGCGCAGGCGATTCCCACCGCGTGTGGGATAAAAACATCAAAGTTTAAAAAAAAAAAAAAATCATCTGCCCCCGACTTTAAATTGCTGCGTCGCTACCTGTTAGCCGTCCGAGGGACATAGCCCAACGGCTGAGTTGGTCCGCTAGCCCGCAGGCGAACGCGGGGTCGAATCCTACTCTACGCACATCGAGGAAATATATATATATATATATATATATATATATATATATATATATATATATATATATATATATATATATATTTTTTTTTTTTTTTAAAAGGTTTGCCGCCGAGGAAATTAAAAGGGCATAAGCCCCGTTTCTTTTCAGCCCGCGGCCGTGGTGTAGCGGCAAAGCACGCCGCTGTTTTCAGGGTGGTCACGGGGTCGAATCCCCTGCGTGACGAAAAGGTAAAACAAATTTTTATTTAAAATTTTATAAGGTTTTATTTTTTATTTAAAGTTTTAAAATTATTTAATAAATTTAAATTATATATTTATTTAATATTATATTTTTAATAATAAATTTAAAAGATAATTTAAATAAAATATAAAAATTTATTAAATTTTTTTTAAAAACTTTAGAAAAATTTTAAAGCCTTATTTGAAGAGTTTTTTGTGGTCAATTAAAACTCGCCCAAGGGGGCTTGAAAATTTGCATATTGTGAATCTGGAAAAGTGATGGGAAGTCTTTCGGAGCACCCGTTTAGCACCTCCAAAATTTTTTGGACTCCCCGTCTCGTGACGGGGGTGGCACGCCAGGGGCGCTACCCCTTGGAACCCCGTTTAAGGGTTCAATATTGAAGTGGAGCCAAAGCCAATAAATCTAGAGCTAGTAGAGCCAGAGCCAGCAGAGTCAGAGCCAGTGGAGCCAGAGCAGAGCCAAAGCTAGAGCTAAAGCCAGTATTGGGAGTCTCATAACAAGCAATCAGTAAGAGAATTACTTTGCTTTGTAATTTCTTATTTTAGTGAAATCAAAGTTTGTTTTTTGAAATGGCTGCAAGTAATAGTCTACCAATACCTGAATTTAATGGTAGCGACTATGATTACTGGTCTATAAAAATGAAGACTTTTTTGATAGGAAAAGGCCTTTGGGATGTTGTAGAAGATGGCTATGAAGAACCAACTGCTGCAGAATGGGCAGCTTTTTCAACTGCTGATAGAAGGGCTAAAAAGGAAGCCCAGAAAAATAACTCATTTGCCCTTTATCATATTCATGTTGCCTTAGATAGAACTATCTTCCCTAGAATAGCCTCATATGTAAATGCACAAGATGCATGGAATGCCCTCAAAGAAAGCTATAGAGGTAGTGATCAAGTGAAGCGAGTAAAGCCGCAAACTTTGAAACAAGATTTTGAGAATCTCAAGATGCAAGAGAATGAAAGAGTCGATGATTACTGCGTGCGAGTGAAAGCATTAGTCGAAAAAATGGTCACACTAGGGGAGGATATTAAGCTAGAGATGATGGTAAAGAAAGTGTTGAGAACACTTCTTCCAAAATGGAATTTTGTTGCAATAATTATTGAAGAATCCAAAGACTTAACCACATTGTCTTTTGATGCATTAACTGGTTCACTTCTCTCACATGAAGAGAGGTTACAGGAAACTCCTACCACCAGCCATGGAGGAGATGACAAAGCTTTTGCAACACATGAAGGAAGAGGTAGAGGCTGTGGTAGAGGTCAAAAAATATGCATAGGCAGGAATAATCAAAGAGGGGGAACTCCTAACAGAGGAGGATCATCCAACACAGGTGGAAATCAGAATAGAGGAGGACAACAGCAATACAGAGGGAAACAATATGGCAAAGGAAAATGAGGAGACAAATCAATGCAAGTTTGCTACAATTGTGGCAAACCTGGCCATTATGCTCGAGATTGTTGGTCAAAGACTTCGCAAGGAAGCAGCAGCAACCAGAGCAGTCAGTTTGGGAATTTTGGAGAAGAGGAAGAGTCCTCAAATATCTTTCTTTCTTATGTCCAGACAGAGCAAAATATGAATGATACATGGATTTTGGACACTGGGTGTTCAAATCACATGAGTGGCAAAGAAGAACTCTTTGCTAAGTTAGACTCCTCATATAAATCTAGCATCAGGTTGGGAGATGACAAGTCATTGGTAGTTGAAGGCATTGGAGCCATGGAGGTTCCAATGAAAGAAGGCATAAAGCAAGTAAGTGATATCTATTACACACCTCATCTTCAACACAATCTCTTAAGTGTTGGTCAAATGCTTGAAAAGAATTATAAGTTGATTTTGATGAGGGTAAATGCACCATTTTTGACAAAAACAATAGTAATAGAATCATTACACAAGTGCCAATGTCGAAGAATAGATTATTTCCTTTGAAGTTTGGCCAGCTAGGAGGAAATAAGTTAGCAAATGTTGCAATTACCAATCCAAGTGTTCTATGGCACTTGCGATATGGTCATTTGAATTCAACAAGTTTGAAATTGCTAACTTCACAAGCAATGGTAACTGGACTTCCCAAATTTCAAGACAGTAAGGAAGTCTGTGAAGGGTGTGCCTTGGGCAAGCATGCCAGATCGAAATTTCCTCATGGACAAGCATGGAGGTCCAGCTATCCTCTTTAGTTAGTACATTCAGACATCTGTGGTCCGATGCAGACCAAGAGTCTAGGTAATCACTCTTACTTCCTACTTTTCATTGATGATTGCACAAGAATGTGTTGGATATATTTTTTGAAGCATAAGGATGAAGCATTTGCATGCTTTGTTGATTTTAAAGCAAAATTTGAAAGTGAGAGTGGATATTCTGTAAAATGTCTTAGATCAGATAGAGGAGGAGAATACTCCTCTAATCAGTTTTGAATTTTTGTAAACATCATGCCATCAAGAGGCGGTTCACAACTCGCCTACACTCCACAACGAGAATGGTGTAGCAGAAAGAAAGAATCACACCATTGTGGAGATGGCAAGATCAATGCTTCAGACAAAGCATTTGAGTAATGCATATTGGGGAGATGCAACAAGGACTAGTGTTCACATCTTGAACAAAAGTCCTACTTCAAGTTTGAAAGGGAAGACACCTTACCAAGCATGGTATGGTAAGAAACCAAATGTGAAGTATTTTAGAGTATTTGGTTCATTGGCATATGCTCACATTCTTGATGAGCTGAAATATAAGTTGGATCCAAAGAGTCAGGCATGCATTTTTGTAGGATACTGTGAAAACACAAAGGGTTATAGACTCTACAATCCTACAACTCGAAAGATAGTGGTTTCAAGGGATGTGATTTTTGATGAAGGGGGAGAGTGGGGTAAGCCCCAAATATTCAGTGATGTTGAAGCCACTGATGTAATTACTCAGCAAGTGCAACCATAGCTACCACAGAAAGGAAAGCAGTCTCCTCCCACACATCCTCCAAGTCCATCTTCAGATTCAACTACTTCACCAAGTCCTTCTCCACAGTGATCAGTAAGTTCCTCACCAATGGACATTGATGTTCCATCCAAAGGTAAGAGAACTTTACAGTATCATCCATCATCTTAGATTTTGGATAAAATTTTTTCAAGAAGATATACTGGGAGTCAAGCTAGTGAAATGGAATCTGTTTTACATATATTAGAAAGTATGCACTTGTATGGTGATGATGAATCCCAGCAGGAACCTAGAGGATATCAAGTTAACTATGCTTTGTTAACTAGTGCACAACTTGAACCTTCTAGTTATGAGAAGGCATGCACTTAGAATATTTGGCAAGATGCCATGAAAGAGGAGATAACCTCTATAAAAAACAACGACACTTGGGAGCTCGTGAAACTTTCGAAAGGAAAGAAATGTGTTGGCTGTAAATGGATCTTCAAGACCAAGTTTAATGCTGATGGAAGCATTGAGAAGCATAAGGCAAGATTAGTGGCAAAGGGTTTTACTCAAAAATATGGAATATATTATGAAGAGACTTTTGCTCCTGTAGCTAGACATGAGACAATAAGAACAGTTCTTGCTTTAGCTGCACACAAAGGATGGAAATTCCAACACATGGATGTGAAGAGTGCATTTCTCAATGGTTACTTGACAGAAGAAGTGTATGTTGAGCAACCACAGGGATTTGAAGTGCAAGGTAAGGAACACCTTGTTTACAGATTGAAGAAGGCACTCTATGGTCTTAAACAGGCACCAAGAGCTTGGTACTCACGCATTGATGAGTACTTCAAAGATTATGGGTTCATCAGGAGAAAAAATGAACCCATACTCTACTACCTAAAGCAAGGTAATGACATCCTCATAGTTTGTTTGTATGTGGATGATCTTATTTTTATGGGTAGTAATGAAAATATGAATATGGAGTTCAAATACTCCATGATGATGCAGTTTGAGATGAAGGATCTAGGCTTAATGCACTACTATCTTGGAATGGAGGTTCATCAGTCAGATACAGGGATCTTCATCTGTCAACATAAGTATGCTCAATACATGATCAAGAAGTTTGCTATGGAGCATTGCAAACCAGTTGCAACTCCAGTTGGACATGGGATCCAATTAAGAAAATATGATGGAGCACCAAAAGTTGATGTGACCACTTTCAGAAGCATGGTTGGGAGTTTGATGTTTCTCACCAACACTAGACCAGATATTCAGTATGTTGTATCTCTTGTTTCTAGATTTATGTCTAACTCCTCTAAGCTGCATTTGCAGGTAGCTAAAATAATTTTGAGATATGTGAAGGGTACATTGGATTTTGGAATCCAGTATTGTAAATGTAACACTATCAAGCTTGTAGGCTTTAGTGATAGTGATTGGGGTAGC
This sequence comes from Wollemia nobilis, assembly GCA_028583015.1. Lineage (NCBI taxonomy): Eukaryota > Viridiplantae > Streptophyta > Pinopsida > Araucariales > Araucariaceae > Wollemia > Wollemia nobilis. Next base: position 2,607,405 of record JAQPPZ010003509.1, read on the forward strand.
AATATTGATGACAGGAAGTCAACATCAGGAAACTGTTTTAGTCTTGGATCAGGACTAATAACTTGGAGTTCAAAAAAGCAGACAGTAGTAGCGCTATCTTCAATAGAAGCATAGTATATAGCGGTTACTTATGCAAGTACTCAAGCCTTGTGGCTAAGAAAAGTACTAGAAGAGATTGGAGAACAGCAAAGTGGTCCGACCAGAATCTACTACGACAACATCAGTGCCATTCAGTTGGCATATAATCCTGTCCACCATAGCAGAATGAAACATTTTGATATGAAGTACCACTTCATCAGAGATATGGTGGAACATGACATTGTTGAGCTTCAATACTGTCACACTTTGGAGAACGTCGCTGACATCTTCACCAAGGCGATGACAAAAGCTCAATTTGTAAAGCTGAGAGACTGTGTAGTCAGTCCTCTCAACTTTAAGGGGGATAATGTTGCAAGTGTGAATAGAGGTTCACCTAAAGAGGCTTAGAAAAATCCCTTTCCTCAGCCTAAGTGTTAACACTCCACTCCCTATGATTGTCGACAATTTCTTGTCGGCAATATTCCCTAACTCCCTATCCTATTTTCTCTCCTATTCTCCTCCTATATTCCCTCCTTATCCCTCCTTTTCCTCCCTTCTCCTTATCCCTCCAACCTCATTATCCCTCCGCACCTTTCTATCCCCTATATTCTCCCTTCTTATCCCCTATACACTATATACTATTATTTTGCAAATGAATGTAAGGTGGACGATGGGTGCATGAATAAATCAAATTTGATTTTTGTCCGCTGTTTTATTATTTATTAATTGATTTGAGTTGGGTCTCTTACTGCGTCCATTATGGTTGGTCATGTCATTTGGGCTAACAAATGCACCAAGGAAAATTTATAAATGATGTATTGAAGGAGTTTCTAGGAAAATTTATTATTTTCTATTTGGATGACATTTTAATTTTTAGCAAGACTTTGGAGGAGCACATGCTGCATATTCAATGAGTTTTTGATAAGCTGAGGGAGGAGCAATTGTTTATTAACTTGAAGAAGCGTAGTTTTTGTGAAGAAGGAGTTGGTTTACCTGATATTTTTCATCTCAGTTGAAGGTCTTAAAATAGACCCAAAAAAAGTGAGGGTTATCATTGAATGGTCTATCCCAAGGAGCATTACAGAGGTAAGATCATTCCATGGTCTATCCAGTTTTTACCAAAAAATTATTAGGAATTTTAGTAGTATTTGTGCACCCCTGATGGAGAAAATGAGAGGGGATAATAAGGATTTTAAGTGGACTTTAGGAGTATATAGAAGTTTTGATATGTTAAATAAGAAGGTCACATAACAACCTATTTTGGCACTTTCAAATTTTAATAAAGTATTTCAGGTAGATTATGATGCTAGTGGTAGCACAATAGGAGTTGTATTGAGTCAAGAAGGTAAACCTATTGATTATTTTAGTGAGAATCTTAATGATGCAAGGAAGAAGTATTTTTTCTATGATCAAGAGTTTTACATTATAGTTTATGATTTGAAGAAGTGGAGACACTATTTGTTTCTAAAAGAGTTTATTTTGTATATTGATCATTAGGCCTTGTAGTATATTAATAGTCAAGGGAAGCTAAATCAGAGGCACTTAAAATAGGTTGAGTTTTTGTAGAGTTATACCTTTGAGCTGATGCATAGGAGTGGGAATTCAAATAGAGTTGTAGATGCCTTAAGTAGAAGGTATAACTTATTGAAAAAAATTAAGGTGGAGGTTATAGGGTTTGATGAACTTAAAATTTTGTACCCTGAAGATCCTGATTTCGCATAGGCTTATAGGGATTGCTTAGCACTTTTTAATTTGGATAGGACTAAATTGTTGGATTTTCTAATCCAATATGGAATGTTATTCAGAGGAAACCAATTATGCATTCGAAGGAGTTTGATGAGAGAGAATCTGGTGAAGGAGAAACACGATGTAGGGTTGAATAGACTATTTGGTCAAGATAAGAACATTGCCCTTGTTAGTGAGAAATAATATTGGCCATAGTTATAGCAAGATGTGAATAGGTTTGTACAAAGTTGCAAAGTATGCCAAAGGATCAAGGGTGTGAGGTAGAACATTGGATTATATCAGCCATTACCTGTATAATAGAAACCATGGGGAGATATCAACATGGATTTTTTTCATGGCCTACCAAGGACACAAAGGGGGAATGACTCCATATTTGTGGTGGTTGACAGGTTTTCAAATATGGCACATTTTATTCCTTGCCATAAAACTAATGATGCAGTTCATGTTGTAGTGTTGTTTTGCAAAGAGGTGGTAAGACTACATCGTCTACCAAAGAGTATCATTTTAGATAGGGATACCAAGTTTGTTGGGTATTTTTGGAGGACCTTATAGAAGAATTTGAAGATAGATTTAAAATTTAGTTCTGCATATCAACCATAGACTGATGGACAAATAGATGTGGTGAATAGGAGTTTGGGTAACCTTGTTGTGATGCTTGGTAGGAGATAAGCCCAAGGGATGGGACTTGGTTTTACCATAGGTATAATTTTCTTATAACAATTCTATCAACAAAAGTACTAATAAATCCCCATTCTAGATTGTATATGGGAGAAACCCAAGGAATGCTTCTAAGTTGAGGAATATGGATAGAGGGGAAAAGAGCAGTGTTGAGGCTAAGGACTTTGTAGAGCACCTGAAGAGCTTGCATGAAGAAGTAAATAAGCACATTACTAAGATGAACACTCAGTATAAGATAAGAGCAAACCAAAATTGGTGGTTTAAGGAATTCCAAGTGGGAGATGAAGTTATGGTTCACCTACGAAAAGAAATATTCCCTGCTAAAACTTATAACAAGATGAAAATGAAGAATTTTGGACCATGCAGGAGCATAGAGAAACATGATTCAGGAAATGCATATGAAGTGGAATTCATGAGTGGGCTTAACATATCACCTATTTTCAACATTTTAGATTTGGTAGAATACCATGAAGGAGACAATGATGATGGACCAGTAGATTTTTTTTGGAATATTCTAGCATCTATTGCAGAGAAGGAAGGCATAGAATAAATATTGGATACCTGCATCAATAAAAGTACCAAAAATAGGTAGTATGAAGAATATTTGGTTATATGGAATGTTAGGCCTATTGAATATTCATCTTGGTTTTCAAAGACATAGTTTGACCACCTTGGTTTTCCTCATGTAGTAGAGAAGTGAATGTCACTTCTCAATTTACCCTAGGTATCTGATGCAGGAGCATCCAACAGTATAAGAGTGGTATTGCATCACCCAAATTTATATTTAATTTATTTTGTTCTAAAGTTTTTTTTTTTTTAGAGGATGGAGAAATAGACCCAACACCAAACTAATTGTCCCAATATCCTGAGTGGTTTGGGAGATATGTAAATTTTAAGGTCTTAGACCCTATCAAAACTTGTGAAAATCCATCTAGTAAAACTTCGAGGTCAATTTTGAAGGCCTTAGAGGTCTTTTTGAGGGATGAAATATGGTTGTAATCTAATTTAGCACATTACCGAGCCACAAAACACTTTGAGAGATTTTTGAAAACATGCGCCAATAGTCATTTCAAGCAAATAGAGATGAGTTATGACCTCGAGAAGTTTTCCCTCGAAATTCAAATTTCAAATAGATTGTTCTACGCAGGAAAAGAGAAAAATGGGTATTTGAGGGAGAATTTTGAATTTGTAAGGGATTAGTCTCTATAAGATCTACTTTTAGAATAGTAATAGAAAAAAAAACTTTGGATAATTTTGCATTTTCCTCTACTTTTTGTGGATTGTATGTGTTTTGTTTAATGCAACTCTCCTTCAAGACTAACCAATAATTCCTATGATAGTGGTTGTAATCAATTCATCAATTTTTTCCTATCACTGACGTCCATCATAGTATCAACCATAAAAATTCCATTATTCATAAACTCCTTCTGCTATATTGGGTTTAATCAAATTATCGCTACCATACTATGCTATCTCCTTGTCGTTTGTCTCTACCATTGGACAAGGTCCATGTTGCCTTTCTTACACATCTTGAAATTTATCTACATGCCAGTGTTGTCATCGACCATAGACTCTATGAATCAACATCACCATTTTTTATATTATCATCTTCACTAGCTTCACCTTGTTATATCTCGTTCATCAAATATTCCCATAGAATTTGCCTAGTATAACAACTATGGTAATACATGTACAAAATGACCCTCCCATATATGCAGACCCATCCAAGTTCCAATTCCTCATCTAAGTCGATAGTTGCATTCAATTCAATGAATAAGTAGTCAGTCAATTCGGGTCTGGGGTCTGGGTCAATACACATCAATGTTTTTCCCATAATTATTTTATTACTACACTTTAGGATGAAAAAATGGGTGTTTCTGAGTCACTAGGCATGAACCTATCCACCATGCTCTCTAACATTAACCAATTGTCTAGGTGTAGTCTGTGTGCGTGTCATGTGGTTCATGTGGTATGCCCTCCATGTTGGTGAGTCCTCACCACACATCTATCTATGGTCAAACCTATTATTACTGAATTTAAATATGGTCATCCCAATGTTAACTAACCTATAAAATGAACTTCCTAGCTCACCAACCTTGTGGGGTTCACCCAGGTAGAATATCCAAATCAGTGACATCTACATCTATACAAGGTCATTCTGTGTAATGGTCGTCGTGCGGGCCCCTACCGCATCCACATGTCCTTTAATATTGACACCTCATCGCTATTCAAGGACCCAAACCCCCTCCACCATGATCGATGTTCATAGGATTTCCTCATTTGTTGCTCGTGTTTCACTAACCTGTATGCACAACCAAACAAAATTGGAATGTAGCACCCTAAAATTGGCGTAGTTAAACCATCAGTAAAAAGATCAAAAAAATTGAATTTGAACCCTCAGAACCACCCGTTAACCGCTCACCTCATTTTTCACATCATTTTTAGAATTTATTTTGACCGTTGGACGATATCGTCACCGATCTGACGATATCGTCCCAGATCAGACAAATTCTTCTGGAAAGAACATCCAAATGATTTCATCCCAAAATTGATTTTTTATAATTATCTTCTATTTCAAAAACCTCTCCAACTCGGGCAGAAGCGTGTCTACGCAGTTGGATATTCCTACATTGGAGATCTCCCAGATTGGGATGATCCCCAACCTCCTAACCTCCCCCTAATTTTTAGTCTTACAATGGCACTGAGAGGAGGGGTGAATCAGTGTGGTACTTTAATCATGAATTTATAGCTCTTAAAATAGCAATAATTAAAAACTTATAAATAGATACAACAAGTTCAGTAAGAGAACATCACACAACACAAGATTTTAACAAGGTTCACCAATTTGGCTACTCCTCAAGAATGACTGCTTGGACTACCATCCAAATCCAGCCTTTGCAAAGTAACAACTTTATAATCAGTTTACCAGCACCCACTGGAAGGAGCACCAACCCCTTATTTATCTGCACCAACAAAAAGGAGCAACAACCCCTAATTTACCAGCACCTACTGGAAGGAGCACCAACCCCTGATGCTAGACTGCAACCTAGACTTCAATTTTGAATCTATAAGTTTGATGATAAAATACCTTTGCTTTTACAAGACCCTAACTGGTCTGTTTCACCTTTGCGTCCTCTGTGCACTCTGCTCTCTCTACGCAATCACTTCGCACAATCTGCTGCTTCACTGTCGAGCTTCACGATCGTCTTCTCCCTTTAGCGCACTTCTGCTTCCTTTGTAAATTTCACACTGAGCATGATTTGACTTCTTTGCTCACTTTGTGCACTTTGCCATCATATTGCTGCTTCTGCACTTTTTGTGCTCTTACGGCCACATTTCCCGCTTCAACACTTATTCGATGATATCTTCGATCGAACTTCACACTCTACGCACTGTCTTCGAGAATCACACTTCACTACTACAAACTATTCAAATAGCCTTCCTTTTATAACAATATTTTCAAGATCAAAAACCTAATCTTAGTCGGCTATAACCCTAATCTTAGTCGGTTGCAAACCCTAATCTTTGTCAACTGCAAACCCTAATCTTCGTCGGCTAACATCGGTCTTCGTCGGCTTCAACTGCCTCTATAAATCTTCTATAGCTGTTGTCATGAAAACACATGTCGTGATATCGCGACACTTTCACCTCCGATGCTTTCTCTTAGCTTTGGCCCGCGATAATGCAACATGTAGCGATATCGCTACACTTTTTCCTTCGTACGCTTTCTCTCAACTTCGGCCCGTGAGAATACAACATGTAGCGATATCGCTACACTTTTTCTCTTTGCTCTGTTTCTTGACTTTGGCCCCATGAAAACATAACATGTCGTGATATCGTGACACTTTCACCGTCGTACTTCTTTTCTTGGCTTATACCCTCAAAAACACAGCATGTCATGAAATCGCAACACTTTCACCTCTTTGTATTTTTCTTAGCTTGCACCCATGAAAACATGACATGTCGTGAAATCGTGACACTTTTTGCCTCTTTGTCCTTTTCTCGGCTTGCACCTACGAAAACATGACATGTCACGAAATCATGACACTTTCGCTGCCTTGTGCTCTTCTCTGTCTTTCGCCCGTGAAAACACATGTCATGAAATCATGACACATTCGCTACCTTGTGCTCTTCTCTGTCTTTCACTCGCGAAAACACATGTCGCAAAATCGCGACACATTCGCTGCCTTGTGCCTTTTCTTGCCTTGACCTCGCGAAAACAGAACATGTCACGAAATCATGACACTTTCGCTTTCGTACTCTCCTTCTTTCCTTTTGTCACGATATCGTGACACTTTTTCTCCTTGGCACTTTTCTTCTCATCGGGTCGTGAAAACCCGACATGTCGCAATATCGCGACACTTTTTCTCTACGAGCTCTCTCTCGAACCTGTCGTGAAATTGTGACACTTTTTTGTCTGTACAATCCTTCTTGCAAATTGTCGTGAAATCGTGAAACTTTTCTTTGTGAGCTCTTTTTCTTGAACCTATCGCAAAATCATGATAGTTCTCACTTTGAACTCTTTCTTCTACAGCATGTCATGAAATCATGATAGTTTTCACTTCGAACTCTTCCATCTGCAGCATGTCGTGAAATCACGACAGTTCTCACTTTGAACTCTTTCCTCTGCAGCATGTCGTAAAATCGTGACACTTTATCTTGCTTTCACTTTCTCTTCTGACTTGTCGTGAAATCATGACACTTTAACCTACTTTCTCTTCCTCTTCTAACATGTCACGAAATCATGACAGTTATTCTTGTTTGTGCTTTCTCTTCGAACATGTCACGAAATTGCAACAGTTTTTCAACTTGCATTTTTCTCTTGCAACATGTCACGAAATCGCAACATTTTTCCTTGCTTGCGCCTCTGCTTCGAACATGTCGAGAAATCATGACAATTTTTCAACTTGCCTTCTTCTCTTCCAACATGTCATGAAATCACGACAATTTTTCAACTTGCCTTCTTCTCTTCCAACATGTCACGAAATCGTGACAGTTTTCCCTGTTGTTTCTCTCTCCTCCAATATGTCGCGAAATCGTGACACTTTTACCTGCTGCTTCTCTCTCTTCCAATATGTCGCGATATCGTGACATTTTTTCTTGCACTTTCTCTCTCCTCCAATATGTCATGAAATCGTGACACTTTTACCTGTTGCTTCTCTCTCTTCCAATATGTCGCGATATCGCGACACTTTTCTTACTTGTCTTTTTCTTTGATTTTTTGCATATGGGTCACTTCAATCTTCTTGGAAAAGCACTGTACATACTTTGAATTGCTTCTGAATTTCCTGTCCACTGCATCTGAATGGCTTTTGAACTGCCTTTCCACTGCATCATTAGATCTAACTAACTGTGTTGACAACAATGAAAATACTCCTGCTGCACCTTGCTTAACAATCTCCCCCTTTGGAATTGTTGGCAACACATGTGCAATTTCCTATAACTCTTCTCCCCCTTTGACAATAATACCAAAGGGCTACTGCAGACTCCCCCTGAGTCCATGCACAACATTTTTAGGCAAAATTGATTACACTTAGCAAAAATCATGATCATGAGAAAAAAGATAATCAAATATTTAAATGCTCCCCCTAAAAATGTGATCCCTATGGTTAGCCAATTCTTGGGAAGTTTAACCACTCGACCAATCTGTCTCCACCCAAAGCTCTGTTAATGGGCTCACTAAGAACCTGCTCAGTAGGCTCACACAGAACCTATCCAAATCTGGTCTAACAAGCTCACCAAGAACTTGCCCAAATCTTCTCTAGCAATCTCATCAAGAACTTGCCCAAATCTACTTTAGAAACCTGTCCCAACACTATCCTCAAATCTGTCCCAAAATTGTTCTCAAATATTTCCCAAAGTCCTTCTTCAAAGGTTCAATCAATCATGCTCAAGTAGTACTCATAATGAACTCAACAATGAATGACAGTCTTAAACCAAATCCACTTTATAGAAGCATAAAGAGAATTGTTAGAGACTTAATATCTTCTATTCTCAAATCTCAATCTCAACTCAAAATGTTTTTCTCTAACTCAAGTTCAAGTTCTTTGCACAACCAATGGGCTTCATCAACAATGCTTATAAATATAAGGTTTAATAACAATTCTAAAACTAGAAAACCTTGAAGCATTAAACTAATCACTTTTGAAAAATAAACCACAATCAATCATTTTTACTCCTGTCACATGAGTCTCCTTGGGATTGGCCTGAAATCGTGCTACCATGCATACTATGCTCGGGGTGCCTGTTTCAAGCCATATATCTTTGACTTACAAACCAAGTGGGGATCATCACCAAGCTAGGAACCATCTGGCTGCTCAATATAAACCTCTTCTTCAAGCTTCCTATTCAAAAAAAAATGCTAATTTCACATCTGTCAACAAAATTGACAAGTGACTCACACTTGTACCAACTTTTGTCCAAAAATGTACCAACACTGCAATTTTACTGTCAATTCTATGCAAGCATCAAACACAGTATCACAACACCAACCAAATCCCTTTTTACATTTTCAGCTTGGTCTATGTTTTCTACAGTCACCGCTGGTCACACCTTACTGTCAACTATTTGAAACAGAAAATAATATTTTGTTAACCACTTCACGGCCAACTATAATGCACCTTACTCAAACTCATACTTCTGGACCTCGGATAGGTATGATTCACAAAGCAAAGTTGCTCATCTTGATGAGCTAAACAAGAATCAATGATCAAACTTCAATATTTTTCACCACAACATCAAAAATAGATCTAACAATCTTCCCATCAATGTGTAGTTCAAATACCCACTGCTTTTATCAGAACACATATATACGGCTAGAGCAACATTCTTTTACAAACCAACTTATCTAAACTGCTATAATCCTTAACTTTGGACGGTGGCAGTAAGAACTATCATCAGTACAACAATGACATATAGCAATACTACCAATAATGAGAACTTTTAATTTAATCACCACCCTTCACGACACTTCCACAAACAACTACATGAACTAAGAACACGCTTCGACAACTATAGAAAACTCCCCCTAAATACTTGCCTTTCATCCTCAAAAACCCAAACAAATACATAGGAGCATTAAAATAAAACTTTAAGATTGCTCCCCCTGAGGATGTGCTACCTGGAGTTGCTTAGTGCAATAGGGGAGTAGTCTCCTTCAGTCCAAGGAGACATGAATTCCTTTCTTCTATCTTTCTCCAAACTTTCTTGAACTCGGGCTTGGATTTTTTAGCTGCATCCCTGTTTTGAACCTTTTTGTGAACTCAAACATTTCTCTTGTGTGGTTGTCTCTTGTGCATCCTTGATGAATGATTATTTTCCTTTTTATGCACCTGATTTATTCTCAGTATTTGTTGTGTTCTTTGCGTCTGATGAAATCTACTATTTTGCCTTGGATTAGATACAAACATGCTTGGACAAAACCTCGCTATGTGTCCATGACCATTACATTTAAAACATTGTACATATTGTTCACTCAGAAACGTAGAAGTATTTCTACTAGCATAACTTTTTGATTTATTATTCAATCCATAATAAGTTGCCTTGTGACCATACTGGTTGCATCTGAAACAATAGCCATTAAAAGTATTAGTATGAATAGAGTGAGAGTGATAGAACCTCTTTTGTTGTGGTTGCTTTGTTGTAGATCTCCTTTGATATTTTCTCCCTTTTGAAGATTCAGCTTCAAACTTTTCTTTCTTTGATCCTTCAGTAGTGAACTTCTTCTCTGTAGAGTTGGAAGATGAAGGCCATTCAGCTTCATATCCAAGGCCACGCTTATCCATGGAGCTTCTTTGTTGGTTTATAATTTTATCTAGCAGCTCTATGCTCTTCTCGAAATTGAGAATTGTATTGGCCTCTTCTAGTTGTTTCTTCAATAACACAGTCTCTTCCTCTTGTTTTCAGCAAACAATCTCTTTCTCATTGATCTATGACCTGAGGGTTTCTTCAATCCTTTTGAATTCTTCTACCTGTACTTTCAACCTGGTTATTATTTCATTTGCATCATCAAGCTTTCTTGAGATTTCCTTATTCCTTTTTCTTTCTATCTTAAATTCATCCAGAGCTGTAGTTAGTTCCTCTTTCAAATTTATTTCAGCATCAATTTCTTCTTCATCATATTTTTGTTCTTTTTCTATTTCTCTTTTAGAATCATCCTCTAGGACTTCATTAACTTTCAGCATATATATCTCTATGTTCTCATTGTTATTCAACTTTACAGCTTTGACCTGAGCTTGATGTGTTTGTAACTTGACATCCTTGATCTCATCATCTCCTTCATGAGCATTCCTTAATTTTTCCCACATTTCTTTTGTCATTTTACAACTCTTGACCTTTATCAGCTCACTGTCTACTAATCCGCACCTGATAGCATTCCTTGCTTTTGAGTCATTTTCAACCAGATTCTTACTAGCAGCATCGATTGGAGGAGTGATAGGTATTTTGCATTCATTGATTATTGAATCCCAGACGTAGTATCCCAAAGCACAAATATATGCCTGCATCCTGATTCTCCAGGTCGTGTAATTTGTTCCATCAAACACAAGTGTTTTGTTTGATAAAAAACATTCAACCTCTTCTGGTTCAATTTTCTCTTCTACAAGAACTGAAACTGACTGAGATGCCCTTTTGGAGGAAGATCTATTCTTCTTACCCATTGCATACTAATCCAAGATCAACCCTAGCTGATTTAGCCTTTGAAGGGAACTTGGCTCTGATACCAATTGATATACTTACAATGGCACTAAGAGGGGGAGGTGAATCAGTGTGGTACTTTAATCATGAATTTACAGCTCTTAAAATAGTAGCAATTAAAATATTATAAATAGATACAGCAAGTACAGCAAGAGAACATCACACAACACAAGATTTTAACGAGGTTCACCAATTTGGCTACTTCTCAAGAATGATTGCTTGGACTATCATCCAAATCCAGCCTTTGCAAAGCAACAACTTTACAATCAGTTTACCAGCACCCACTAGAAGGAGCACCAACCCCTTATTTATTTGCACCAACAGAAAGGAGCAACAACCCTTGATTTACCAGCACCTACTAGAAGGAGCACTAACCCCTGATTCCAGACTGCAACTTGGACTTCAATTTTGAATCTATAAGTTTGATGATAAAAATACCTTTGCTTTTACAAGACCCTAACTGATCTGTTTCACCTTTTTGTCCTATGCGCACTCTGCTCTCTCTGCGTAATCAATTCACACAATCTACTGCTTCACTGTCGAGCTTCACGATCGTCTTCTCCCTTTAGCGCACTTATGCTTCCTTTATGAATTTCACACTTAGAACGATTCGACTTCTTTGCTCACTTTGTGCACTTCGCCATCATATTTCCGCTTCTACTCTTTCTATGCTCTTATGGCCACATTTTCTGCTTTGACACTTATTTGACGATATCTTTGATCGAACTTCACACTCTGTGCACTGTCTTCAAGTGTCACACTTCACTACTACAAACTCTTCAAACAACCTTCCTTTTATAACAATATTTTGAAGATCAAAAACCTAATATTAGTCGGCTATAACCCTAATCTTAGTCGGCTGCAAACCCTAATCTTCATCGACTACAAACCCTAATATTTGTCAACTAACATCGATCTTCGTTGGCTTCAACTACCTCTGTAACTCTTCTGTAGCTGTTGCTATGAAAACACATGTCATGATATCGTAACACTTTCACCTCCGAATGCTTTCTCTTAGCTTTGGCCTATGAGAATGCAACATGTAGCAATATCGCTACAATTTTTCCTCCGTACGCTTTCTCTCAACTTCAGCCCACAAGAATACAACATGTAGCGATATCGCTACACTTTTTCTCTTTGCTCTGTTTCTTAACTTTGGCCCCATGAAAACATAACATGTCACGATATCGTGACACTTTCATCGTCGTACTTATTTTCTTGGCTTATACCCATGAAAACGTAGCATGTCACAAAATCATGACACTTTCACCTCCTTGTCTTCTTCTCAGCTTGCACCCACGAAAACATGACATGTCGTGAAATCGTGACACTTTCTGCCTCTTTGTCCTTTTCTCGGCTTGCACCTGCAAAAACATGACATGTCACAAAATCGTGACACTTTCACTGCCTTGTGCTCTTCTCTATCTTTCACCCCCGAAAACACATGTCGCGAAATCATGACACATTCGCTGCCTTGTGCTCTTCTCTGTCTTTCACCCGTGAAAACACAACATGTCATGAAATTGTGACACATTCACTGCCTTGTGCCTTTTCTTGCCTTGACCTCGCAAAAATAGAACATGTCGCGAAATCGTGACACTTTCGCTTCCGTACTCTCCTTCTTTCCTTTTGTCGTGATATCGTGACACTTTTTCTCCTTGGCGCTTTTCTTCTCATCGGGTCACGAAAACCCGACATGTCATGATATTGTGACACTTTTTCTCTGCGAGCTCTTTCTCTCGAACCTATCATGAAATCGTGACACTTTTCCGTCCATACAATCCTTCTTGCAAATTGTCGTGAAATTGTGACACTTTTCTTTGTGAGCTCTTTCTCTCAAACTTGTCACAAAATCATGACAGTTCTCACTTCAAACTCTTTCTTCTACAGCATGTCATGAAATTGTGACAGTTCTAACTTCGAACTCTTCCATCTGTAGCATGTCGTGAAATCGTGATAGTTCTCATTTCGAACTCTTTCCTCTGCAACATGTCGCGAAATTGTGACACTTTATCTTGCTTTCACTTTCTCTTCTGACTTGTCACGAAATCGTGACAGTTTAACCTGCTTTCTCTTTCTCTTCTAACATGTCACAAAATCATGACAGTTATTCCTGCTTGTGCTTTCTCTTCGAACATGTCACGAAATCGTGATAGTTTTTCAACTTGCATTTTTCTCTTGCAACATGTCACGAAATCGTGAAAGTTTTCCCTGCTTGCCCCTCTGCTTCAAACATGTCATGAAATCACGACAGTTTTTCAACTTGCCTTCTTCTCTTCCAACATGTCATGAAATCGCGACAGTTTTTCAACTTGCCTTCTTCTCTTCCAACATGTCACGAAATCGCGACAGTTTTCCCTATTGTTTCTCTCTCCTCCAATATGTCGCGAAATCGTGACACTTTTACATGTTGCTTCTCTCTCTTCCAATATGTCGCAATATCGTGACATTTTTTCTTGCACTTTTTCTCTCCTCCAATATGTCGCGAAATTGTGACACTTTTACTTGCTGCTTCTCTCTCTTCCAATATGTCGCGATATCGTGACACTTTTCTTACTTGTCTTTTTATTTTATTTTTTGCATATGGGTCACTTCAATCTTCTTGGAAAAGCACTGTACATACTTTGAATTGCTTCTAAATTTCCTTTCCACTGCATCTGAATGGCTTTTGAATTGCCTTTCCACTGCATCATTAGATCTAACTAACTATGTTGACAACAATGACAATACTCCTACTGCACCTTGCTCAACACTAATCCTATATAAACTTGGGATTTTCCCAGTTTATCCCCCTAGATGATCATTTCCCTGCAACTTTGTTTTCTTACTGTATTAGAACATCCTCGCCCCAATCATTTGCATTTGTATTTGCAGGTTTTATTGTAGGATTTTATTGTGTTTCAGCCGAAGGAAGCTCATATCGTCGCAGGTGATCCAACACGATTTCGGATGATCCTAATGAGATCGACGATGATCTCATACGATTATAGATGATTTCGATTGCAGTTCAGATTGGGGGAAACCAGAGCCCTGAGTTTGTATTTTCTACCTTTTTCTCTTATTTAATTATGCATTAGATCAATTTATTTATGTTTTGCATCTTGGAGTTCACCTCATTTAGCATATTTGCATGATAAAATTAAAATAAGTTATTAAAGAGGTGCATCCCATTTTGATTTGTTATTTGGATTTATTATTTAAGCATCTATACTATTATTTCTATCATTTTGCATAATTCTTGCAATTGCATTTTCGGTTTTTGGTGTCTGTTTCTATGATTATAGGTTTTTGATGAATTCGTCTGACAAATTCGTCAGGTCACCGATGATCTCATCTGATCTTAGACGATCGTCTATGATTTGGGATGATTTTGTACAATTATAGATGATACCGTCATATCCGGGATGATCTGGACTCCTACAAGCTTCAGAATATTTATCAGACATCAAGAATCAGGTGTATTCCTTTTCATTTCATATAGTCTATGTATTTAAGATTCATTCATGTTCACTATCTGCATATAAACCCAAAATTTCATATAGAATAGCTTCGATTCATTTTGGCCAACCTAGGAATATGAATGATTGAATATAAAATGAACACATCAAACTCATTCTCAACCTAGGCACGAAAAATGCCACTCAAAGTTTCCTTGTGAACCCCACCATCCGTCGAAAATTCACCCTTATACCCCTCCCCCAAGAGGCACGACATTCAAAGGGCCTCTCTGTTCGAGGTATTATCCCATCCTTCTCGCATCCCCATTCCAGGGCACGGATCCTTTAGCCCGAAGGTAAGGGTGCGAAAAATTTGGGCGATACATTTTTGGTGAACCCGACGTGAAACTAAAACACCTTTTGAAAACAATCCAAAAAATAAAAAACACATTATTAAGAACATCTAGAATCATTAGACAATTTTTAAAATTGCATATCATATTTAGATGATAGAATATAATAGAAGACGAGTTGTCACCATAAATGTTGAAAATCAATTAACAACTATAGAGATTACTTCTGTACTTAGAGTACCTCAAACAAATAGAGTCCAACCTTTGTGGTATGAACTTGATAGGAGATTGGGTATTATTGAATCTAGATCTGCAGAACTTAGGCAAATTAAGAGGTTTGTCCTAGATAGAATCTTGGATACCAATCAGGTAACTTTGTACCATGAAATTCAGAGAGCTTGCCATAGGTGGTTAGCAAATAAAAGAGCACTTGTGTCTTTAAAATTGTACACCTTTGAGGAATACCTTGAGAACGTAGTTGTAGTACATAATTTTCTATCTCGTATAGAGGATCAAGAAGTTGTTCTTACGGATAGAAAAATATGGAATAAAGTTCCTAGAGCTGTGTTGTATCGAGAATATTGCCATGAAATTTATTTTTACAATTCAGAGTCTGAAGTAGATCATATTACCATAGCACACTTTGTCAAGTTCTTGAAAAACCACTTCCAATTTGAAGAGGAGCATTTCATGACTCCTGATGAACTTGATCTTGTCAATGATATCCATAAACTATTTATAGAAAACTAAGTCATTCTTTTTACTATTGTTATTTCTTGCAACTAGCATGTTGTTTGTTATTTTTGTACTTGTGAAATAATAATACAAAAAAAAAAAAAACAAAAATTTCCTTTTAAGTATTATAGTAGGTATATAGTTAAAATATATACCTCTCAACCCTATCGCATATATATAAGTATATATATTTTCTAAAGCCTAATTTTAGCACAATTCCTAGATTTAGGAATGGAAAACAAACCGAAGAAGAAGAAGATTGGTTAGGAAGACCATTAATTGACCAAAATGTCCCTCCTGAGGACCAAGTTCAGGAAGAAGAAATCCTAGACCAGTAAGAAGAAGAGGTTGTTGTAAGAAATGAGCAAGAGGAGAGGAAGGATCCTCATCCCCTAAAATGTCTCTGGGAGGAGCTGTCACTTTTGAGAATATGGAACAATTCTAGAAGTTTATTAATACTAATATTGGTGTTCTTAATAGAGCAGTCCATATGGACAAGGATCGAATTAGTGACACTCAAACAAATCTCGAAGACATATTTCACACATGCACTAATCCCTTGTCCTTTATTGAACAAGAGAGTGATCAAGCTGGACCATCCAATTTGTATATGGCAGCCATGATCCAGAACATGCAACAACAACAGGTTACCCAACCACCTAAAGTTCCTGTTAACAAGCCTAGGGTCATTTCCGCACAAAATAAACCATCATTTACTGCTCTATTTTTCCAAGTTATTGAGCAACATACCTCAAATCAACAAAAACCCAAAACAAAACCAAACACCAATTACCAAAAATCTGGGATACAACATAATACTATTATAAATCCCCTTCATAATACTCTTCCTACCAAAACTTTGCATAATAGCAATATAGCATCTAATCCTTATGTTACACCATCATACACTCATAAATCCCATACCTATATCCCACCAAACCAATATGGTGGACAAACTAGTAATCTTGAAGCCGTGGTGAAATAGTTAGCTTCCCACATGGACCAGATAGATCCCTACCAGCCCTCGTACAATTATTGAGATATGTGTAGTCAACCTTTAGATCCTATAGTTGTAGCACAACCATATCCTAAACATTTTCCTATGTCTATCCTTCCCATATATAAAGGAACAGAAGATCCCATAGAGCATATTCATATGTTTAGGATAGCATGTCATGATATATCACATGATGACTTGTTATTACTAAAAATATTCCCAAAAATCTTGGGAGGAATGCCATTAGAGTGGTATTATCAATTACCCACTAATTCTTTGAGGAATTTCGAAGAGACTGTCGAGTCTTTTATTCATCAGTTTAGTGCCTATATCGAAAGACATGTGACCATTAAAATTTTTTATAACTCAAACAAGACAAATATGAATGCTTCGTTGATTTCCTAGCTAGGTGGAGACAATTGATAGGGAAATTGCACTTCGTGTTACCTTATAGGGAGATTTTGGACATATTTATTAATAATTTGCAAGAGCAACTATCTTACGAATTATCAACTGCTACCTTGACCACCTTCGATCAGGCTTTAGACTTAGCCCGAAGAGTGGAAGATGCTCTAATTAGGAGAGGTCAGATTAAAAAGAAATACGATGAGAAAACATCCAAAAATCAATATAAGAATAAACAAGTTGTGGGTGATGGAGTCATTGATAGCAGAAATATTGCTAATGTTAATGTCGCAAAGACAGCGAAGAAGTTTGTACTAAAACCTCTTGATAGACCTCCTCAAGAATTTACTAGGTTAAATCAACCTTTATCAACTATTCTACCATAATTATTAGAATGAGGCTTGATTAAATTATAAAATATCCGGGAACCTGATCCAACTATACCTAGATACAGAGCAGATTTACATTGTGACTTCCATAGAGGACCTGGACACACTACCAACTCTTGTAAAATATTAAAACATAAAATACAGGACTTGATTGATAACAATGAGATGAAGGTACAAGCCTTTCAACCCAAGAAAAATCCTCCTAATAAAACTCAACAGAACATCACACAAAACCAGAATAAGAATGCCAATCAGTCATTAGACATATTTCAACATCCTTTACCAAAACATGATAAGGAGGTGGCTAATCAAATTGAACATCGTAATGTTCCTCCTTCTGCCCGATATGTAGGAACTATTAGTGGCATTTAAATATTCATGACCTGGAAACCTTTGACACAACTTTATCCATGGTTACAACCAGGCCTCTATATAATATGTAGATACCTAATCTTAGTGATACAGAATATGAGACTGACAGTGATATGGAAATTACATCAAATCAATCAAATAGATCTGAAAATGAATCGGATCCTATTCACCCTATCACAAGTCATATGGTTCCAGAAAAACCATTTCCAAGAAGAGTCACTACTAGACCATCATCCCATCAATTAATTTCTAATGAGTTATCTATAAATGCTAGACCAAGACCTATTCATCATCTGCAGAATAATATTGTGGGTACCATCGGAGTTGTTACTAGACAACAGGCTCAAAATTCTCAACAATATCAAATTCATAATGGTGGATCAAATCCATTTGTTTTTAAGGTTCCTAATAAAGGGAATCATGCACCTAATGTTCAACCTAAACTTCCTTATAATATTAATGAACAATTATCAAATATTACAGCTAGGATTTCCCTTTTGGACCTTTTAAGATCTTCTCCCACACATAGAGATGAATTAATGCTCACATTAAGCCAGATGATGGTACCACAAGACATTCACCCTCAAGACATGGCCAATACTATAATAACTCATGAAGTTGATTGCATTGAATTCTGGGATAGAGACATACTACAACATAGTTTACACAAAGATAACCCCTTATATATTACTGCCTTAATTGGAGATGTAGTAGTCAAACGAGTTTTGATTGATAATGGTTCATCTTTAAATATTTGCACTTTTGAATTCTACCAAATATTTGGGTTTAGAAGTGATGAAATGAAAAGAACTAATATGATTATAAAATATTTCAATGACGAAACACAAGAAACATGTGGAGTTATTACCATTCTATTGTAAGTTGGTCCAAGAACCTTGGATATGATCGTGTTTATTGTACATTGCCCTGCATCATACAATATACTCTTGGGTCGCCCTTGGATCAACGCGATGCAATATGTTCCCTCAAATTTACATCAATGTGTTAAATTCTAATTTAAGAATCAGTTGGTTACCATTCATGGTGATCCAAGACCCTTTGATATGTGTGCTTTGGCAGAACCTATTGGAGTTCAATTTTACCCCGCGCTGTCATCCACACATCCCAATTCTAATTATCCATCTAAACATGTGAAACTCACACCCACAATGTCATCTACTTCTTCTCCATCAAATGCACCTTCACATATAGCTCAACCATCTTATGAATGAACCACATTAGGACCTAAGAAAGATCCTAATCCTACAATCAATGTCTCTTGTTCTACTCCTATAACTTCTATACCTATAATAGACCCATCTATTGACACCTCTACACCGTCTACATCTACCAAAGTCATATTTTCCACATCATAAGATGTAGGAAATGTTCCTTCTACCTCTTATGCTCTTACTGACGAGCTCTTACCCGATCTATCTAAAATCCTTATATCAGAAGAAACGAATGCTTCTATGCAATATTCCCTTGTTTTAAATAATTTACCACCATATCCTTGTACCTTGGGCCTCCCATAGCCTATGGGAAGTATTTACCAAGTCGGGATATGTGCATTTATTTATAAGGGATATGACTAGGGTAGAATACCTAGAAACATCAAAACTCATTATGATGGATATGCTTGATGTTATTTTACTAATGAGTATACTAAAACCAAACCTATAATGCTTAAATTGGGATATAAAGGGAAAGGTTCGGGACATTTATAGAATGGTATGAAGAACCTTTTGAGGTAGATCCATGGCCCACCCGATGTGGTGTGGGCCTATTTTCTAGTAAGGGTTAGCCATTCGAGGATGATGACCATCTTATAAGTTACCAAGATTATTTATATGAACGTGATGTTTTGTGTTTAAAGAATAAGCCATGCACATGTAATATGCTATCTATATCCTATCCTAAGATGATCGCTGAATCTGATGATGAGTTGGAATGAGATATCTTCCATGATGTCTTCGTTAAGGAATTATTACATAACGGATTTTGTTTTCATGGCTTTATACCTACTATAGCCCAGATTGAGGCCATGACTCGTCAAGACGAATTATCCAAGCTCACCTTGGAAGAATTATAGGAATTGGGCGTCTCACCCGCCCCACATAATTTTGAGAGAGATTTACACATGGAAGTAGAAAATGTCATAAAAATTAAAATTGGAACCGAGGATAACCCTCACATAATCAACATCGGATCAGAATTGAGTCAAGAAAAATACGATAAATACATTGCATTTCTTAAAGAATATGAAGATGTCTTTGCTTGGACATATGAAGATATGCTAGATTTAGACCCTTCTGTAGTCATGCATCACCTCATAGTCCATCCGGATGCTAAACCTGTTAAACATAAACTTAGAAAAATGCATCCTAAAGTGGCCTTACTGGTCAAAGGAGAGTTATAAAAACTCTTGAATGTTATTTTTATACAAGCCATTGATTATGCTGAATGGATCTCGAATGTAGTTCCAGTAACTAAGAAAGAAGCTACTAAGGTTAGGGTTTGTACATACTTTAGAGATATTAATGTTGCATGCCCTAAAGACAATTTTTCCCTTCCCAACATGGATCAAATCATTGATTTTACTGTCGGGAGTGGAATGATATCCTTAATGGATGGATTTTTTGGTTATAATCAGATCAGGATAGCTCCTAAAGATCAGGCTAAAACAACCTTTATTACCCCTTGGGGGACCTTTTGTTGGAAAGTGATGCCATTCGGTTTAAATAATGCAAGTGCAACCTATCAACGTGCCATGACTTATATTTTTCATGATATGATGCATGATATACTACATGATTATGTAGATGACATTATAGCTCATTCTATTGAAGAAGATGATCATTTAGATGACTTGAGAAAAGTATTTAATCGGCTAAGGGAATATCTTATCCGATTGAATCTAGCCAAATGTATATTCGGAGTTAAGTCCGATAAATTATTGGGGGTTATAGTTTCTTTACGTGGCATCGAAATTGACCCTTTCAAGATTGTAGCTATCACTGATATGCCCGCACCCACAAATATATCTGAATTACAAAGTCTACAAGGTAAACTCCAAGTCATCTGTCGCTTCATCGATAAGTTGGTGGATAAAACTGGACCCTTTCTTAAGCTTCTTAAGAAGGATGTCTTTTTCCATTAGGACAACGAATGTCAGGAAGCATTTGAACTCCTCAAAAAATATCTTCTTAACCCACCTGTACTTTCACCACCTAGACCGAATCACCCATTTATCTTATATATTTTTGCTTCAGATTTTGCTTTAGGAGCTATGTTAGCTCAAGTTGATGATGAGAAGAAAGAGCATGTTAATTATTACATTAGAAGAACATTAATTAGTTATGAAAACCGCTACACAACATTAGAGAAGTTATGTCTAGCAGTCGTATTTTCTACACATAAATTATGCCATTATATGCTCAGTCATAAAACATACGTTATTGCTAAATCTGATCCCTCACGATATCTCATGAGTCAACCTTATTTATATGGTCGCACAACAAAGTGGGTTCTTGTGCTAAGCGAGTTTGAACTCACGTTCATAGGACATAAGTCTGTTAAGGGTCAAATCATAGCAGATCAATTAGTTGTTGCACCCTTAGCATCCACCCATTCCCTCATCATTGAGTTTCCTGAAGAATGCCTTAAATTAGAGATAGATCATTCAGAGCAATGGTCATTATACTTTGATGGAGCCCAATGCATGAGTGGGTCTGGTGTAGGTATTATTTTGATATCTCCATAGAAACACCTCATACCTCTATCCTTTAAATTAATGTTTGCCTGTACTAATAACACTACTAAATATGAGGCTCTAATCCTTGGATTACGAGCTGCCATGGCACTAAAAATTAAAAATCTATTGGTTTTTTGTGATTCTCAACTTGTCATAAATCAAATTAATGATGTTTATCAGACCAGAGATGATAAATTGCACCCATATAAAGCATATGTATTACAATTAATATCTTTATTTGATTAGGTTACCTTGGAAGCTATTCCTCAAACTAGCAATTATGCGGCTGATGCTATGGTCACAACTACATCTCTTTTACGCTTGGAGTTAGATGACGAATATGGTACCATCATTATTCGTTGACTCCAAGAACTCGCTTCAATTAAATCATGCTTGGAACCTTTGGATGTGTTTCTAATCAATGAAAATACTCCTAAACTTTGGTACACTGACATCCTCAATTTTCTACAAAATGGGACCTTCCCTAAAGATTTTAATAGAAACCAGCGCTGGTTATTATGTAGACGAGCAAGTCGCTTCATCATAATTGGAAATACCTTATATAGGAGATCTTTTGAAGGTATCCTACTGAGATGTTTAAATCTAGAAGAGTCTAGATCAGCTTTGAGTGAAGTCCATGATGGATCTTGTGGGGGACACTTTAGTGGTAACGCCATTGCTAAGAAACTCCTTAGGATATGATATTTTTGGCCTACCATGGAGAATGATGCACATGATTACATGTGCCATTGCAACAAGTTCCAGAAACATGCTGACCTTGTCCATGCGCCTGCACAAGAACTACAGGCTATTTCATCTCCTTGGCCCTTTTCAAAATGGGGCTTATACATTATTGGAAAAATCAATCTTGTGTCATTGGATGGACACAAATTCATCATAATCACCACCGAATATTTTACGAAGTGGGTTGAAGCTATGCCCTTAGATTCTTGCACTGGAACCCAAGTTTCCAAATTTATTTTCAATCAAATTATTTGTAGGTTCGGAATTCCTGCAAATCTCATCTCGAGCAATGGAACTTGTTTGAAAAATAAATATGTAAAGAAACTGTCAAAAATATAAAATTCAACATCATTGGTCCACTCCCTATTATCCTCAAGGTAATGGCCAAGAAGAAGCATCTAATAAAACATTAATTAAAATCCTCAAAAGACTAGTCAATAAATCTTGCCGAGATTGGAACATTCAATTATATCCTGCTTTGTGGGCTAATCGAACTAGCGTTCGTACTCCCACGAGAACTTCACCTTTTGTTTTGGTTTATGGCACTGAAGTTGTTTTTCCCTTTGAATTAGAAGTTCCTTCTTTGGCTCTGCTACTTCAAGATACTGAAGTAGGAGATGAATATCGTGCTGGAAGATTTTGTCAGCTGGAACTCCTAGATGAGAAGCACATCAATGCTTTGGAGCATCTTCTAGCCTACCAAAACAAAATCAAACGAGCATATCTTAATAAAGTGCATCATCAATCCTTTGAGATCGGTGACCTCATCTTAAAAGAAAATAAAATATATATAATGCAACTAAAGGCCTTAAAGTTAAATTTGAATTGGGCCATATATCATCACTGCTAAATTTGGATCGGGAGCATACAAATTAGCTACCTTATATGGTAAAGATCTTAAATAACCTATGAACATTATGCATCTTAAGCGCTATTACGCATAATTCGGGTAATTTCATCACTGTATATATTGTACACCTTGTCTTATTCTTAGTAAATTCATATAAAAAATTCAAAAATAGTAATATTATGTATTCTCTCAATTCATAAATCAAAATCAAAATATAAAAAAATGAAAATCATCAAAATCTTCAAAAACATCTTTTATTTTTTGCACCTGTCAATTTTTGAAGTATTGTAGTTATATTTTTAGTTGTTTTGGATAAATTAGCATTTATTTGGAATCCCTCACTTTCACACTCACATGAATAAATATCTTGATCTTATTTGGTATGATTATTAATCTCTCTTATATCAAAGTCCACAGTTAAATTAAATAAAGTTTTGAGCATAGAGAACTGATCTTGTTATTTACTTGAACCAAGTATACCTTTTCACATTAAAATGATTTCATTGCAAATTCCAAAATGATGCTACATAGTAGAAGAGGTCTCTTGAGCGAAAATTTTCCCCTGCTATCCTATCATGCACATGGTCTAGAATCTTTGAGAATTGACAAAAGGACAAGCTCACCCCTGCCCAGAATAAAAATACGTTGATCTACAGCCAATCCAAGCAAGTATCCCTAGTATAGCAAGAAAAAGAAAAAAAAGAAAATCAAGAATAAAATCATGAGAAAAAGAAGCATTATTTTTGTAGCATTTTGTACCATCTCAACAATATTTCAGCATTATCTCAGTATCAAGAAAAAATACAAAAATACAAAAAAAAGAAAGAGAAAAGAGAAAAGAGAAAAGAAAAAGAAAAAGCAAAAAGCAATAAATCCCTTCCCCTAACCTTTGAAAAGAAAAGAAGGGTGAATGAGCTTGAATCCCCGGAATTCTCAATTATTCGAAAACTATGAGGTAAGCCCCATAACAGGTGGTTTATGCCCAACCCGCTTGGCCTTGGGTAACTCCTAGCATGGTGATATGTCTGTTACATTGACGACCTTATTTTGTATAGACCTATGTCTGCTCATGGATCCAGCTAGCTCTTGATGACCCAACTTACATAGTAGTTTGGTACGATTATATGCATATAAATCATGGTCAACGAACACTCATTTGGTTAATTCAAATTACTTGTATCAAATTATCTTGCTCAAAATTGGTAAATGAACAATACAATTACACACACATTTGTGTTTGAGAGATTTTGTATCATTATGATAAATCAAGATCGGCAATGAACTCACATATGCACATGGGGTTCCTTATAAATCTAAAATTTTTCTTTGAGATAATTTAAAATATTTATGCAAATATTCTAGAATAATTTGATTTTATTACTTAAGAATATTGGTTCAGCATAAAAACAATTAAATACCTTTCTTTTCGAAATCCAAAAATTCTTTCAAAACATGTTCAAAAATCTAGCAATAGAGTCACATTTATATATTTTTGACTTTCGCAACGATGGTATAGTTCCTAAACCTAAATTGGAATTTTATGCCTAGTGCAAGTCCTCATCTTATATTTTTTTTTTATCTCAAAATCAAAAATCAACTATGCAATAAAACTATTATATCAATTTCTTCCTTGGATTTCGCGATGATGGTATAAGTCTATACCTAAAAATTCTATGCCTAGCGCAAACCATCGTTCTAATTTTATTTCTCATTTATTTAATTCATAAAAGCATATGGCTTAAATCATTATGTTACACAATTGTACTTTAAAAATAATGAAAACCTTTTCTATTTTATGTTATTATGTCAACATTCAGTTTTGCGACGATGGTATAATTCCTAGGCAATTGTTCAAATTTCTATCACACTTAGGAATTTTATGCCTAGCAAAAATCATATTTTTAAATATTTCATGCATAATATTTTCATGGACATCTGAAAACAAATCATCACCATCATCATTTTTTCATCATCACAACACAAAAGTCTTAAGAAAGTCTCTTAAGCACCCTTTTACTTTTAGAAATATTTCTCTACTAGGATTAGCTTAATGACCTAGCGAGTGGTGACTCCATGGAATGGTCATGTAATAGTGACAATGTATTTTGAAATTAATGTTAGAAGTCACTTTTTTTTTCATCAAATCACACCACAACAACCAATTTGTTTACATCAAATTATTTCATTTAAATTTTATGGCATGACATAAAATTATAATATTTCCAACGACATAATTACATGAATAATCAATCAAATATTAAAGCATCATACAACATATGCACAAGTCATATCACAAAAATAATATATATATCAAAAAATATATGTACATCATATCAAAATGGATTGGTATGCCATAATATATACCCTGGCATACTCAATCCTCTCAAAGCTATACAGTCTATAGTCAGTGTGTCACTAGTCTCAAGAAGCCCTTGAGCTCTCAGCCTCATCTCCTCTCCTGCCCTGAGGTGGAGGAGGTGGTCCCATCATAGTTTGTCCTATGTCGCGGGTCCTCGACATCGATCATGAGGATGTCCTCAATGACCCCATCCTGATCAGCTCCACAATGTCGGTTGGCAGTTATAACCTCTGGCTCTCTAGAACTAGTTGGAATTATGCTCCCTAATAGAATGTGGTCTGATCAATAGCCCACACCAACTCTCGCATTGATGCAGGAGCATCCGACGGCAACAGAGCAACCTCGCATCAATCAAAATTTTTCTAAGTATTTTGTTGCAAAATCGCGGCATCTGAAGGAGCTCAAGGCAAGTCAGCAGTTTTGTCACGATATCACGACCGTTTTTGAAAGCAGAGTCAAGGAGGGAGTTGTGTCACGATATCATGACGTCGCGATATCACTACATCGTGATATCGTGATATCATGATATCACAACCGCTTTTGGAAGCAGAGGCGAGGAGGGAGTTTCATCGTGATATCGCGACGTTGTGATATCACGACCGCTTTTTGAAACTAAGGAACAGAGCAAGTTTTGTCGCGATATCACGAAGTCCAAGAGACAAAGGCGAATGCAGGCGGAAGCAAAGAAAGGCAAAGGCAAATACAAATGTGAAGGCAGGTGGGAGCTATGGCAAGGCAAAAGTTGGGAAGGGGGTCGCGAAATCGTGACCCCGAAGGCGACAGCTAGGCAAAGGGGAGTTTTCGTCGCGATATCGCGACGTCACGATATCGTGACGTCGCGACGTTTTATGGCTAAGGCATGAAGGGAGAGTTTTTTTCGTGATATCGTGACGTCGCGATGTCGCGACGTCGTGATGTCGCAATGTTTTTGAGACGAGGGTGCGAAGGGGAGTTTTTGTCGTGATATCGCGACGTCGCGATGTCGCGAAGTTTTTGCAGCAAAGATGCGGAAGGGGTTTTTGGTAGCGATTTCGCTACATTTTTTGGCAGACAAAGGCAAGGCACCAGTTTGGTCGTGATATCGCGAAATGTCGCGATATCGCAACATGTCACGATTTCATGGCCGATTGAAGACAATTTGAAAATGGACACATGGATGGTCCCCCGTGCGGGAAAAAATGTAGCGGGTGCAGATAAAAATTTTTGACAAGGTAACAGTTCCCGAGGGATAGTCTGGCAAAGCGACGGTTGCAGTTGAAGGACCAATGAACTGCGTGCTTTCATGGTGGATCAGGGAGTTGGTCAATTAAAGAGGGAGATTTTATGACTTGGCAGGGAAAAGCCGATTTTGGTAGGTTTGGTTTAATTTATTCAGCAAGTGGGACATTAATGTGGGGAGAGGATCGAGGCCTCGATAAAAACTTGAGCTTTGTAATAGATCCGGGGGTGGATCAAGAAACAGACGGAGGAGTGCAGATTGGAGAAAACCAGACCGGGATCTGGTCTTTGTAAGCCTACGAGCTATTATTGTATGCATTTTCTAGCTAATAGAATGAAATTTTAATAAAGTTGTCTGAGTTTTTTATGACTGTTCTCTCGGTCCCTGTTAGTGGTATCAGAGCCAAAAGTTTTTGAGTGTGTGACAGATCGTCGGACGTGAGGCAGTCGCACCAGGATCTGTGGGAAGGCTCATGGAAAGTGAATAGAATGCCTCCGAGAAGAAACCCCATTGGTGGGAGAGGCATGGCAGCAGCAGATTTTTGAGCTTTGCAGTGGCAAGTTCAGGCCCTACAAGAAGAACTGCGTAGAGGACACGAACCAAGAAGAGATGCAGACAGTGAAGATGAAGTAGATGAAGAGGAAAACTAGTTTGAAGAAGAAGAGGAGGCTGTAGATCCGGCACAAGCCAGACTGTATAGGGCCATATCCCATATTGGGAAAAGGCTAAAGATGAAAGTTTCCATGTATTCTGGAAACTTGGATCCAGAGGAATTAATCTACTAGATCAATGATCTGGAAGAATACTTCGAGTATGAAGAAGTTGGAGATCCCGAGAGGGTTAGATTTGCCAAAACCAAACTTAAAGGTCATGCCAGCATATGGTGGAAAGGGGTACAGCTAGAACAAAACTGAAGAGGAAAATAATGGATAACAAGATGGGAATGGATGGCAGAAAAATTAAAAAGATAGTTTATTCCGGCAGATTACGAGTTGGATCTGCTGTATTCTGGCAGATTACGAGTTGGATCTGCTGAGAAAAATGCAAGGTTTGAGATAGATGAATAAAACTGTCCAAGAATATACGGAGGAATTTTATAAAATCTCCATCAGAATCGGCCATTTAGAAGCAAGCAAGGAAAAGGTGGCCCGTTATATTAATGGGTTGAGACCCAGTGTCCAGGAAGAGTTGAGCTTAGTTCGGGTGAGCACCATTGAAGATGCTTACCAGTTTGCTTTGAAGGTTGAAGAAAAACTGAACAAAAATTTTGAGAGCAAGCAAAGAGGAAGAGGGCACAAAGGAAAGACTGGTGGAAGAAAAGATGAAGGAAAAGAGGAGAAGAAAGAAGAGGTTAGCAGCAGCTGGGATCAGAAGGAAGATGAAGAACCCAAACCGCAAGTTCAGAACAATGGCTACCCAAGAGGAAGAGGTATATCTGGACTTGGGTATGGAAGAGGAGAGTTTTGGGGAACATGTTTCCACTGTGGAGAAGAGGGACATCGGGCATATGAGTGTCCCCAGCATCCCGAGAGAGTGAACAAGAAACAAGTGGGTCCTGCCAGAGTTGCTATGGCAAAGGAATATGCTGACTCAGAACATTTTGAAGAAGCTGAGAAAGGAGAAGCAATGATCGTGAGGAGAACCATGCTGATTGAGGAAGACAAACCAAAGTAGAGGAGAAGCCTGTTCTGCACACAGTGCAAAAGTGTAGGCAAAGTTTGTAATGTTATTATAGACAATGAGAGTACAGATAACTTAGTTTTCGAGAAGATGGTTGCTAAGTTACAGCTGGAGAGAAGAAGACACCCGCATCCATACCGAATTGCATGGTTGTGAAAGGACCACAGAGCATGGGTCTGTGAATAGTGCTTAGTCACATTCAATATTGGGAAGTACCAGGATGAGGTCCTGTGTGATGTTTTCCCCATGGATGCTTGCCATTTGTTGTTAGGAAGGCCATGGCAGTTTGATCGGAGTGCAGTGCATGATGGTCGTGCAAATACATACTCCTTGATGAAATATGGAGTGTGCCACAAGTTGAAGCCCTTGCAGGAAATGGATGAGAAGGTGTGCAACAATGCCAGAATCTGTCTGGTAGAAGACAGAAAGGGTTTTTGCCAAGAAATAGAATTTAAGCAGGTTGCAAAGGCAGATGAGTGTCTGAAGGTGTTATAGAAGACGCAGACCGAACAACATAGAAGTGAAGGTCACTTCTCCATTTACCCCGGGTGTCTGATGCAGGAGCATCCGGCGGCAACAGAGCAACCTCGCATCAATCAAAATTTTTCTAAGTATTTTGTCACAAAATCATGGCATCTGAAGGAGCTCAAGGCAAGTCAGTAGTTTTGTCACGATATCGTGACGTCGCGATATCCCGACGTCACGATATCATGACCATTTTTGAAAGTAGAGTCAAGGAGGGAGTTGCATCGTGATATCGCGACATCACGATATCGTGACCGCTTTTGGAAGTAGAGGCGAGGAGGGAGTTTCATCGTGATATCGCGATGTCGCGATCGCTTTTTGAAACTAAGGCACAGAGCAAGTTTCGTCACGATATCGCGACGTCCAAGAGACAAAGGCGAAGGCAGGCGAAAGCAAAGAAAGGTGAAGGCAAAGACAAAGGCAAAGGCGAGCAGGAGCTACGACAAGGCAAAAGTTGGGGAGGGGGTCACGAAATCATGACATGTCACGATTTCGTGACATGTCACGAAATCGTGACCCCGAAGGTGTCAGCTAGGTGAAGGGGAGTTTTCATCGTGATATCGCGACGTCCCGATATCGCGACGTCATGATATCATGACGTCTCGATATCACGATGTCGCGATATCGCGACATCGCGATGTCGTGACGTTTTGTGGCTAAGGCACGAAGGGAGAGTTTTCGTCGTGATATCACGATGTCGCGATGTCACGACGTCGCGATGTCGCGACGTCACGATGTTTTTGAGACAAGGGTGCGAAGGGGAGTTTTCGTCGTGATATCACGACGTCGCGATATCATGACGTCGTGATGTCGTGACATTTTTGCAGCGAAGATGTGAAAGGGGTTTTTGGTAGCGATTTCGCTACGTTTTTGGCAGACGAAGGCAAGGCGCCAGTTTGGTCGCGATATCATGACATGTCACGATATCGCGACATGTCACGATTTTGTGGTCGGTTGAAGACAATTTGAAAATGGACACGTGGATGGTCCCATGCATGAGAAAAGAGGTAGCGGGTGCAGATAAATTTTTTTGACAAGGTAACAGTTCCCGAGGGACAGTCTGGCAAAGCGACGGTTGCAGGTGAAGGACCAATGAACTGCGTGCTTTCATGGCGGATCAGGGAGTTGGTCAATTAAAGAGGGAGATTTGATGACTTGGCAGGGAAAAGCCGATTTTGGCAGGTTTGGTTTAATTTATTCGGTAGGTGGGACATTAATGTGGGGAGAGGGTCGAGGCCTCGATAAAAACTCGAGCTTTGTAATAGATCTATGGGTGGATCGGGAAATAGACGGAGGAGTGCAGATTGGAGAAAACCAGACCGAGATCTGGTCTTTGTAAGCCTGCGGGCTATTATTGTATGCATTTTCCAGCTAATAGAATGAAATTTTAATAAAATTGTCTGAGTGTTTTACGTCTGTTCTCTCGGTCCCCGTCACGCATGCTCGCCCCTCTACTCCGAGCCCTAAGTCATGTAGCCTCATCTTGTAGTGTCTGCACCTGAGCTCATAGGTAGGCATTCTCCACTCGAAGAGCCACCATCTTGTTTCTCTCCCCCACCTTGATACCATTGCCCTTATCGAGCGATGGTGGCCTCTCCCTCTACTAAGAAGGGAGCCCCTCCTCCATCCTCTCTGGCTACTACGGTTTCTTTGAATCCTGTGGTACTCCTCAATGTCTCTCCTAAGGAGGTCATTACTGATCCCTCCCTCCATGACTCTTCATTGCATCTATGGCAGCCTGGTGTCACCTCCCCATCCACTGCACAACATCATGCAACAGACCCTATGCCCTCGTCATTCAAGGAGGGTAGATGCCTGCATACTAGGTATCATATCCGTCTACCACCCCAGGGTTGTCCCCATCCACTGGTTGAATGGGGGCATCATTAGCATCCTCACTCCAGAACCACTATATGTTTGGAGCCCCGATCAATGTGGTATTATCCCAAAATAGTCTAGGAGTACTCATAATCCCTAAGAGAAGGGATCCCCTACTATAGACCGAACTACCTCAAAACTTGATCATAGCGGTGGAGCTCTATCTCTCCCCACTTTGTCCTCAACCAGATGAATCGTCTGATGCGAGCCAACTATTATCCATACTCTGCCCACCCTGGATGCTCTCTCCATGGTCTCTAGGTTATCTAAAATGGGGTGAAGTCATCTAGCAACCTCTGAGACATCGATTGATCTATCTGCCATTGTGACCCTCTTTGGATCCACCAATAGAAAACTTGGGGTCTCTCCTAGTAAACCCCTATCAGTGGAAGCCCTATCGGCCTCTGTATCACAATGTGCTTCCAGCACCAAACCTATCTTAGGGATTTCAGTACCAGACATCGGCCTTCCTTGTATACGACCCCATAGAGGATCATCTACAAGCAGCATAGTACAAAACTACCCCAAGCAAACTTGTAACCATGGTATCTCATGTCATAGACCACATATGAGAGGAGCCAGGGTAACCTGCATCCGCTTTGGTGGCATAGAAGTAGGCCACCCACCACCCCTACCAAAACTCAGGTCAATCAAGATGCCCCAAGCATCTACCTCAATGCCTCGATGTTCACTTCGCCCTTCTCTAGGGTGAAGCTCAGATCCATGCACAGTCGCATCATAGCATGGCCCTGATTGGCCGAAGGAGTCATAAACCACCCTTGTATGGGGATACTCAAGATCCTCCATATGTCCTCTAGAGTTGGATTCATCTCCCCTGTCGATAGCCAAAAGCAGGATGATCTCGGATACCACCACTCTGATAGGGCTGTTAGTAGCCCCATGTTCATAGGAATTTTTGGCATCTCTGCCACATGCTGCAATCCAACATCTGCTAGCCTATATCGCTCGGCCTGATAGAGTATGAAAACATCATCTTTGAGCCCCTCGTATTTCTATTCTTGACTCTTTAGTAATCCCCTCTGCAAAATTAACAATAAAAAGAAAAAATCATTAGTACATAATCATTAAAAGCAATTAAAACCAATTTCATCTCATAAACAAAATGATATCATCCATTATTGGATGATATCATCCTAAATTTAGTAAAATTGTCCTTGGTAGGACGAAATAGTCTCCCTTTTGTTTAATTTAGGGATCGTCCTTTATTGGACGAAATCGCCCCTATTTCTCCGATTTCATCCTTCGACGAAATCGACGATATAGGGACGATTTCGATGAAATTGGGATGATTTCGTCCCGATGTCAGCGACAGCCTAAAAACGGTCGTGTGACCAAAAAAAATTAAACAAATCAAGTTAAAAACATAATGTATCAGGTTTAGATCCTTACCCGCAACCCGCGTTGGACCTCTGTCGATCTGTGTGTTGTTTCCACCATTTCACCTACAGAGCTCTGAAACAGTGAAAGTGAACAGTAAAAATGAATTAGGGTTTTACCCTATTCTTCTTATTTTTATTTAAAAAAAACATTTTTTTAATTTTGCTTTTCCACGTATTTACCTCAAACGTTCAATTTGGGTAAAAACTCGGAGGGGGCACCATAGCAAGCAATTGTATGATTCGACATAGAATCGTAGTCTAAAAAAATTGAATAATTTTTTTCTTTCTCATAAAGCGTGAATAACTCGTATTTAACGTATTTTCTTTGGAAAATTCACTAAATAGGGGGTAAAATGTAGCACCCTAAAATTGGCACAGTTAAACCATCAGTAAAAAGATCAAAAAAATTGAATTTTAACCCCACGAACCACCCGTTAACCACTCACATCATTTTTCATGCCATTTTTAGAATTTATTTTAACCGTTGGACGATATCATCATCGATCTGATGATATCATCCCAGATCATATGAATTCGTCTGGACAAAACATCCAAACGATTTCGTCCCAAAACCAAATTTTTATAATTAGCTTATGTTTCAACAACCTCCTCCTCCTAACCTCCCCCTAATCCTATATAAACTTGGAATTTTTCTAGTTTATCCCCTTGGCTGATCATTTCCCTGCAACTTTGTTTTCTTACTGTATTAGAACATCCTCACCCCTATCATTTGCATTTGTATTTGTAGGTTTTATTTCAGGATTTTATTGTGTTTCAGTCAAAGGAATCTCGGATCGTCGTAGGCGATCGAACACGATTTTAGATGATCTTGACAAGATCGATGATGATCTCGTACGATTACAGATGATTTCGACTACAGTTCATATTGGGGGCAACCAGAGCCTTGAGTTTGCATTTTCTACCTTTTTCTCTTATTTAATTATGCATTAGATCGATTTATTTCTATTCTGCATCCTGGAGTTCACCTCATTTAGCATATTTGCATGATAAAATTTAAAATAAGTTATTAAAGTAGTGCATCCCATTTGATTTGTTATTTGGATTTATTATTTAAGCATCTATACTATTATTTCTATCATTTTGCATCATTCTTGCAATTGCATTTTTGGTTTTTGGTGTCTGTTTCCATGATTGCAGGTTTTTGATGAATTCGTCTGACAAATTCGTTAGGTCACCGACTATCTCATCTGATCTCAGATGATCGTTTGTGATTTGGGATGATTCTGTATAATTACAGATGATCCTGTCATATCTAAGATTATCTGGACTCCTACAAGCTTTAGAATCTTCATCAGACATCAGGAATCAGGTGTATTCCTTTCCATTTCACATAGTATTTGTATTTAAGATTCATTCATGTTTGTTGTCTGCATATAAACCCAAAATTTCATATATAATAGCTTAGATTCATTTTTTCCAACCTAGGAATATGAATGATTGAATATAAAATGAACACATCAAACCCATTCTCAACCTAGGCATGAAAACTGCCACTCAAAGTTTCCTAGTAAACCCCACCATTCGTCAAAAATTCACCCTTATACCCCTCCCCCGAGAGGAGTGACCTTCAAAGGGCCTCTTCGTCCAAGGTATTGTCCCATACTTCTCGCATCCCCCTTCAAGGGCACAGATCCTTTAGTCCGAAGGTAAGGGTGCAAAAAATTTGGGCGATACAAAGAATAGCAAGAAGAAATATTATATAATCAATCAACATAAGAATACAACACATATTATATAAACATAAGACAAAAAAATGATATGAGTGTTCTCATGTTCTATTTTAAACCTCATTTCATTTTATTTTAATGATTATTATTTATATATATATATAATATAATGTATTGATATTTATAAACATATTTATTTTTTATTTCTATTTTTATTTATATATATTATAAGAATACATATAACCACTTTTTTCTTTATTTTAATTTTTTTCTTATATATTTATTTTTTATTGTTTTTTTTTTATTATGTTATTTTAGAACAAAAATCAATCCAATTAATTAGAAATTTTATAACTAATTGGCCTTCAACACAACACAATTAACATTAATATTCGATCAACAAAACATAAAACAACACAACAAAGAAATTTACATCTTAAACCTAACCCAAAACCTTAAAACAAATGAACCAAAAGAAGACAAAAGACACTACCTAACCATGGAAT
This sequence comes from Wollemia nobilis, assembly GCA_028583015.1. NCBI lineage: Eukaryota > Viridiplantae > Streptophyta > Pinopsida > Araucariales > Araucariaceae > Wollemia > Wollemia nobilis. Next base: position 2,641,892 of record JAQPPZ010003509.1, read on the forward strand.
TTGGAATCCCTAATGCCAATACAAGGGTAGGGACCTAAGAATATATTTCAAAGAAAACCAAAATTCCCAACAAAATAAAATTTTAATGTGGGTCCCAAATTTTTGGGGTAAGTTGTGTAATGGCCACAACAAATGGCAACTTTTCTAGGAAATGCTCCTGAGCATTTCAGGTGAAGAACCCAGTTCTGAAAACAAACGAACCAAAGATAAAAAAAATAAAACCATCTAGGAAATTCCAAGAAAATGGGGTTAGATAACTTCAATTGAAACACATGAACCCTTTGCTTTAGTGTAAAGTGTGTGTGAGTGATTTCATTTTGCATGCTTAAAAACCATTCGGACTCCATCACCTGATTAGCATTTAGGCTATAGAATTATTGCTCTCAACAAGAATTTTATAGACAAAGCCCTACTGCCAGTCAGGCGCACATAGCCTTGATAGAGTTTATTTGCATTACCCATGGTTTAATTGATATTTTACAATGCCTTTGTTTTTTTAACAAGCTTTGTCTAGATAGATCCCTACTGCTAGTCAGACATCCATAGCCCCGGTAGATTTTATATAGACCTGGTGATTTATTTTAGCATGTTTCCTTTATTTGTTATTTATATATACATATATATAAGGCCTTGCAAAAATTTATGCACCATGTGTGTTAGAGAGTATTTGATGTTAGGAATGGAGCATATTATATTTTCACCTTAATTTGCAAACCAAGATGACTTCATCCTTCAATATTTCAAAGCATACCCTTTAATATGATGTGTTTGTGTGTAGATTTAGAAAAATGATTTAATATTACAAAATTCACTATCTTAGTCCCAAAATCTAGGAGTGGTTACTAAATAAATTCATCCCCTTTTCCTTGATCCATGTGATATGCAATTCACCATTCATTACAAAGGAACACAAAGAATGATCAAGAGGTCATTAGTAGAAACCACAAAACATCAGCTCAAATAGAGAGACCTACCTTAAAACACAAAACTCAAAACTTAAACTTTGGAAACAAATCGAAAACCAACCTAAAGAAAATTGGCAAGAAAATATAGCCAAAACTAGAAACAAAAGCATGAAAGCTAAATCTATATACAATAATATACAATAATGTACTAGATGGTGATAAAATTTCAAGCATCATTTTTCTATATCCCAAACCTGATTTCTATCACAAATAAAAATAATATTAACATGATAAGCATCCAAAATATTATGGGAAACATCCCACAATAATATTATATCTATAAGCACAAAATCCTTCAATTTTTCTCTCTAACCCGACCATCTTGATTTAGTTTTATTAGGAATCCCATGGTGAAGCTTTAATTCATCAAAGTGATAAAACAATGATTGATTTTCAATTGTTCCTTGTTCATTCATTAAAGTGTGGATTTCACAATTTGATTCATGATTTGGAATTAGGCTCTCCTTTTCAAATATGAGGTCTTGCAAATAAGAGCCTATTTCTAAAAATTTCACAGCCAAGTCATTTTTGTGTGTCTAGGCCAATCATACTTATACAAAAATTCACAAGAATCTAGGATATCTATTACATGAGGATCATTCTAGCTCTTTATCCTAAATTCCATTGTTAACGTTTGATGAACTTGATTCAACAACTCAAGCACATCTATTTCTATTTCATTCACAAAAGTAATCTTATTAGAGGTGTGAGTAGAAATAAATTCTAGTTCTTTATTAACCTCCAATGGCATTTCATTATACATAAAATTTTAATCCAATGAACAATTATACAAATTTTCACCTAAATCTTGGATGCATGGATAAAAAATGTTAGATTCTACCTTTTGTACATTTTCATTTACCAAAACTTGATGAGCCATTATAATATTTTCTTCTTCTTCATGGGCTTCATCATCATCATATTGTAGCCTTTCATCTTCATCCATGACCTGTTTATCAAAAACACCAATATTAGGTACCCAATTAAACATATATCCATATTTTTTAAACCATAAATCCTATCTATAAAAGGATGTGTCAAATAACATATATCCATGATCAATTACTTGAGGTGCTTCAAATAAATCCACGTTTTTATCATTTGGTTCCAATTCCTTGTTAACCATCCATAGTATTTCTTCCTCGGAATATTCAATATAATCATGTGAATTTGCACCTAAGTTTTATGTATTCTGCATATCAATGGAAATTCCATTAATATGGGTGTGAAAAACCAATGATTCTTCATATATTCCCCAACCATTATAAGAATTTTCATCTAAATCTATGGGATAAAATCTATCATGTCTTTAGTAGAATATTTAGTTTCATGTATTAATTCCTCCTTTAATTCACTATCAACTACCTTTGGTGAGTCAAGAGTTTCTTCGATGGGATCTGTTCTTGTATTCTGCTTTCTATGATTTTCCCAATCCTCTTTTGTGAATAATGACTCTAAGTATTTTATTTCTAAAGGATCATTATTTAGAACATGTTGGCTTTCATTCTCAACCACTTGAACCATTTCATTTAATTCTATAGAAGGTCCCAACTTGTCACACATTTCCATACTAGTTAGATCTAAGATTCCTCCGTTGCCTGAAATAATATTATTGTGAAAAATATTGAAATTTATCTTAGGAACATGGTTCAAAAGATGATTAATATGGGTATTCTAAAATTTATTCACACTTAATAATGATGATTGATTTTTATTGATAATTTGAGGTACACAAATCATTGGGTAGGTAAGGGAGGTATTAATTGGTTGAAGATTATATGATCTAAAATCCCCACCATAATTTTGATAGCTCAATTGTTGTTCAATTTCCATTGCTTGATTATAATGTTGGGATAAAGATGTGATTTGAGGAATTCCTCACAAATATGTGGAAGTGAATGGTTCAAGAGCATTGAGATATACTTGTATAGCCACTCCCTATGGAAGGACATAAGGTACCACCAATTTAGTGTATAGCCCATGGAATATTTCGGTGAATGAATTCAAATTTTCACTTGGTCCTCTATGAATAGTGATAAATTGATTATACATGAGGATTGGGTCAACTAGATTTTTGTTGAATTTATTGAGAAACATTGTCTAGTTGATCCCAATAAGTGATAGACCCTAAAGGAAAACCGGTAAAAAAATTATATGTAAACTTGTCCAAGGTGTAAGGGAATATTTGCAAGAAACATCATCATACCACCTTGTTAATGAATCACATAGATTTTGAATGCTTAAACATATTATTATGTGGGCATCATCCCATTAGACACAAATCGAGGAATATATCTCTCAAAACCGATGGGTAAACTATGTTGAACTCCACGTATGTTCAATGGGTTGCCTATCACCCATGGGAAAAACATGGCCATTGGTGTACCTTAAAGAATACAACTTTAAAATAAATTTTGTTAGTCAAATAAATATCTTTAAAAGAAGCTTGAAATTACTAACAATCCTCAGATGTTTCACATATAAATCATCATGTATATCAACCAAAATATATGCATCAATTAAACCATGACATTAGAGAACATTCTCCAATTTGCAAAAGGTTAGCATAAATGCATCATCAATTAGAGAATTTTTTAGTCAATGAATGTGATTATATGTAAATAAGTCATTATTAGTCAAGACCAATGATTTCGAATAACCTTTCAAATAACATGAAAAATTTAGCATATAAATAGAAATAAAGTAAACCAATTTAGACCCTCCTTCTAGCACCAATTCTATTGAGTGAAAATTTTACCCAATTGCAAAATTACCATCACAATTAGGATTTTGATTAGAAAACCCTCACTAGCATAGCAATAAAATAATAGCAACATAGACCCCTTGTTAACAGTTATTTGCAAATCACTAAGGTATTCCTAGAACTTATTTGATACATCTTCACAAGATTACAAGCACACATTATGTAAAACAAACCTTAGAGAAATTTTATTTCTTTGTAAGAGAGTGTTTTCTAATCAAAATCCTGAATGTGATGGTGATTTTGCAATTGGGAAAAATTTCCACTCAACAATATGTCCACTTTTCTATGCATAGCAGGTTGGTAACTACTGCAATGTACTCTTTCATGACTAGTATATAAAGTCCCCACATGTGCACCATTACACCTCCATTGATACTATAAATTTGTGGGACATAATGAAGTCTTGGTCTTGACTGACTAGACTATAGTAATCTAGTCATCTTGAGGATTCAAATTGCTCCTAGACTATTTTTGTTATGGCGAAAAAATCAGTGGGCTCGTTATTCTTCTGACTATGGTTATTCGATGGTCCTTCTATGGATAAAATACTCACTTCCTATTATCTTTGTGTCTCTATAATACAAATGATGACTATACCAATGTTAATTGTACGAAAAAGCATCCATCTACTTATTATTAATAAGGTATGATTACCACATCCTTGTAATAAATATCTTCTATTTTGAAACATGCACATGGGTGTAGTTGAGTTGAATCTTGGATAATCTTTCTTCTAACTGATACTAAGTGGCCAAGTGCTGACATAGGGTTTTCACAATTGGGTGGAAGAAAATGTGTGGACACATACCAACACTCACACAAAAATGAATTTTATGATAACTATGCATATAATCAATGAAAAATAATAGTACATACCTAGGTGTAATATGCATAATGTATTGTATTATTCTAGATGATACAACATGGTTGGATGATGCTCAATTAGGGCCTTCTAAAGAATCAAAATCTTGTAATATTTTTTATGCAGTATTTTCCCATTAGTAGTCATTTTATTAGGCATTGTATTATTGCAGATGTTTAAGTCTTATGTGTTGAAAGAAAAAGCATGTATATTTATTAGTTGTTTCTAGTAATAGGCATACTCTATATTGGGAGTAGGGATAATCCATATTTTGAGTAGGTATACTCTATCATTAGAAACTGTGGAGTAGGCATACTTCATCATAAAAAAATATTTTCGTGCTTTGCTCTATGTAGCTACCACCCTCCTAGTGGGAAGTAGGTGGTATACTATGATGACCTAGATGTAGGCTTGGATATAGGCATCACCCTCATAGAGGGAAGTAGGCACCTTATATATTTGTATATATGTAGATGCCATCCTCTTGGTTGTAAGTGAGTACCTTTTGAGTTGGCCTAGAGTGGGAAGTAAGCATATTTCATGCTAGCTTGGATGTAGGCACCATCTTCCTTATGAGAAGTAGATTCCTTCTCCTTATCATAACACTCCTACAAATAAAAAAAATAGGGTTATGTGGTTCTTGATTTATAGGCATAATGTATTAAAGTATGCAATGGGTTCCACATGGCCCTTCAAAATGAAAATTAAAACAAATGAAAACCTATCTAGAAGCATTAAAAGAAAACATACGTAGAAATAAATATCTTTCTCTTTTTTTTCAGAGAACACACTCATGTTCATCATGCTATTGAGATTTATTTTGACAATGGGGTTCCCCCAATACCTATAACTAAACCTAATTCAGAAATTAGAGGCATGTGGTAGGGTCTCAATCAATGTCTATTGACTATGAAAGTCACTCCGCTATTGTTGATAGTTTTAATATAGATGACCCCAGTGTTTATCACTTTGACCACCTCATATGGACCCAACCATCTTTATGTGACCTTTCCTTTCCTTTCTTGGAATTGAGAGTTATACAACAATACCCATTCTCCTCTTCTAATTTATTTTGTCCTGATATGGCAATCATGGCATATCACTCTCTATCCATACATTACCTATGTACCTATAAAACTTCTTATATGATTTAATCCAACTACTTTAGTTGGTAGATATATTCTTGTTACACTGCATCCAAATTCATATTAATTTCTATTACAATCCATAGAGTTTTTACTTTGAATTCTATGGGTATTATTGCATTTTTCCTATACACTAACTAAAATAATGTGAATCCTATGGTGGTTTTCCATGTAGTCTGATATACCCAAATGGATTTTAGAATATGTTTCTCCTACTCCTTGTGTTGTTGCACTTCCTTTGTTAGAATATTTTCCAAATCATGGTTGGTAATATCCACCTAGCCATTAGCTTGTGGATGATATGGGGTGGTATTGTTGTGCCATATTTGAAATTGTTGCATTAGTTCCTATATCATATTCAAGGTGAACTGAGCTCCTTGGTCAATTATAATTTCCTTGGGAACACCAAATCTGGTGAAGATGAACTTGTATAGGAATTACACAACAATTTAATCCTTTGTGCTCTACAATACATGTACTTCAACCCACTTGGTAATATATTCAATATAAAATAAAATATATCTTTCACCATTATATTCTGGATTGATAGGTCCAAAAAAATCCATTTCCCACTTGTCAAATGGTTCTATATACACATGTGATTGGAGGGGAATTTCACCTGTTGTGGTTGGTCAACCTGTTATTTGGTATTGATCACAATGGCTGGTGTGTTTAGCTGCATCTTTGAATAGTGAGGGCCAGTAATACCCTATCTATAAAAATTTTAATGTAGTTATTTTCCCTATAAAATTCCCATCACATGGTTCATTATGATAGACATAAAATGGCTAGGATTTGTTTTTCTACCACACATCTTCACATGATCTGTTTAGGGCTAGTTTAAAAAAAGCATCCGTCGATCCATGAAAAGGTTGCATTCTTTTCAATTAATTTTTGAGCTTCTCATGGGATGAGTGCAAGAGATACTTTACCATTTGTAATATATTTGGCCATGTCAACATACCATGGTGTCTAGTCATCCATAACAAAGAGATGCTCATCTAGGAATGCATCCTCAGTTGTAGTTTTCTCATAAGAGGTTAATCTAGATAGAAAATATGCAACTATATTATCTCTTTTAGGTTTGTATATAATGGTTACATTGAATTCCTATAGGCATAAAAACCATCGAATGATCCTACCATTTACCATTGGCTTGTTTATTAGATATATGATGGTTGCATAATCTGTATGTACACAATTTGTATAGTCCATGATATAATGAAATAATTTATTTATAGCATGTACAATGACAATGAATTATTTCTCTGTGATGATGTAATTTAATTTAGCACCCATAAGGCTTTTACTAAAATAATAAATAGCATACGCATATTTTCATTCCTTCTCTCCCAGCACTGCTCTTATGGTGTTGTTATATGCATCTGCATAGATGTGGAATTAGAGCTCCCAATTTGGACCTCTAAGCATAGAAGAAATTTTATTTTAATGTTTAAAAAGCTTGTTCATATTCATCTATCCAAACCAAATCATCTTCTTTTGTCAATAATGCATGCAGTGGTTTAGCATTCTTACTAAAATATTTAATGAAATACTGGTAGTATCCAACAAAGCCTAAGAAACTCTAGATATCTCTTTGTTTATGTGGTTTAGGTAGTTCTCTAATGAATTATATATTTCTCTAATATACCTTTATCCCCTCAGTAGAGATATGATGTACTAAGACTATCCCTTTTTTCATTTACAAAAAAATATTTTTCATTTTTGAAAGATAGGTTGCTCTCTTGGCAATGTAGCTTATTCAAAAATTTCACCATAAATGGTGAAATCATCCACGTAAACTTCTATAGTCTCTCATACCATATCCAAAACAATATTGAGTACTCCATTACATAACCCAAAAGGTAAAACATGGTAGGCAATGGTTACCCAAGGGTAGGTAAATGTGGTCTTTTCTTGGCCCTAATTCCCTATTTGGATATGGTTGTATCCATTGTACCCAGTGAGAAATGAAAAATAATTTCGTCCAACCAAGGTTTCTAGGATTTGATCTATGAAAGGTAGGGGAAAATGGTATTTTTTGGTTGCATTATTTAGCATCATATAATCTATGTAGATCCTTCATTTTCCATTTTTCTTAGGTACTACCACCAAAAGCGATACCCATTAACTATCTAAAATGAGATAGATGAATCTGATAGTTATCAATTTTGTAATTTAGCTTTCACTATCTCTTTAATAGTTGGATTCATCCACATTTGGGGTTGATTCACTGGTTTTGCATTATATTCAACGTAAAATTTGTGAGTGCATACTTTGGGTGTAATACCCCTCATGTTTCTATAATCTCAAGAAAAAGCAACTTTATGGTTATTCAATATTTCTTTCACTTTTTTTTCTTGAATATTTGTCAGTGCATTATCAATATTTAATACCTTATCCAGTTCTATCTCAATTTTCTTGATGTGATGTTCCTTTCTACTAACAAGTGGAGAATCTATAGGAGGATGTAAATAATCTCCTTCTAGAAAATTTGTTATGATTAATTCCTCATCTATTTTATCCCCCACTTCATCAAGAGCCATTACTTGTTGTAACACAGGAAGGGTATAATTATCTATAAATTTTGAAATAGGCTCTACAATTTCATCGATGGATTGTGCAAGTGGGTAAATGACTATATTTTTCACACTCATTCCATTAAATATAATTAATTTCCTAGTCCGATAGCTAATGCATGCATCAACCATATCAAGCCAAGGATGTCCTAGTATGAGGGGGTAACCTCCCAATATTGACTTTGCTTTTAAGATAAGAAAGTTTATTGGGTATTTCCATGCATCTAAAGTTATGATTACATCTTCCAATAGTCTCTCTAGGAGCACTTGGATCTATCTTCCAGTTGTAAAACTATTTTTTTGGTCTCATATTTGTTAACTATAGCCTATGCATGGTTTATTTAGGTATGATATTTATGGATGCATCTAGATCCATAAATATTGGATACTATTAATCCTATGGTTTTAATTGTTAGGATTGAGCTTCCTATATTAGAATATTTTTGGTAGTAGGTGTTTCCTAACATCAAGTTAGCCAACTGCTCTACCACTTATCCTACTTTTGGTTGTTGTCTTCATCCTGATATTTTGAGACATAGTTCTCTAATGGCATTCATATAAATGGATAGGCCTATAATATCATTATATAGGGGAATTATGACAATAAGTTTTTTCAACCCCTCCATTATGTCAAATTCTTGTTGCACTCTCTTCCTAGTTTCTTGTAGTCTCTTGGGATAAGGTGGAATTCCTTCATTGCTTAATTATTTAGTAGTATAGTTTTCTTGTACCTCCACTACCAGAGGTATCTGATCTACTCTCATCCATGCATCCTCTACTATTGAAGTTTTTTGGTCTACTCCTATTTATCTACCTGATCTAAGCTAAATTTGGCTACAATCTACATTTTCTATACTAATATGGTGCATTGGATACATCCCCATATCTACTTGATAAGTTGTTTAGTTTGGTTTGTTATTGCTGGTATTTGGGGTTGGTTGTGTTGGTAGATATTATTGCATAGAATTAAGGGGTGCTAGAAAATTGGGATGTAGTAGGGGTTGTGCTATTATTTGTGGAAATGAAATCCACGTATTAAAATTTCTCCACTACATTCCAGATTGTTGGTATGGCATCCATGGATATGGTGTATAGGGAGTACCTTGGGTAGTATTCATATAGGGTAGTTGACCCCATAAACCCATATTGGGCGTTTGGGCCTACCCTTAGTTCATAACATTAGATCCACCATATGGTGGTGCTACCCCTAGCATTTTGCCTCCCATAGGGGGTTGTTGCCAATTCCTTATATTACCCATGAAATATGTTTTAGCTAGTTGTGGTTCCTATTTCAATGTTTCTAATTTTAGGTACAAATTCATTTTATGGTCCATTTGAAAAATACCACAAATTCGTACCTTGTTTTTTAGACATTAATTTTTTCTATGCTTCATTTTAATTTTATAATTAGAATGTGTCTAATTGTAAGGAAAGATATGATAAGATATCACTCTTCCTATCCTCCAACAAGGTCCCTATTTTTGCCTTAGTTATTGAGGCTATCATTTTTGTCCCTCATGTGATTGGTTTAACTTTTCTCCTAAAATAGTTCCAATATATCTATTGGATATTTGACAATTAAGCTTGGTAAATGTCACCTCCTTCTAGTAATTTTAAGGCTTCGAATGATTCATTCATAATACCCCTTAATAATATACTTCTTAATGATATTTCTCCTAGTTTTGTATGGGGTGAGCATTGGAGATTAAAATTGAACCTACCCTAATAATCCTCTAATGATTCTTCTTCCCTCTATGATATATCTAGGACTTCTTCTCATGCATCCCTTGCCCTTCCAAAGTCTTGGTATTGCTCTAGGAATATTTTCTTCATATTTTTCTAGGTACTTATTTGTCTATTCCCTAAACTAATAAACTAGCGTAATGTTGCATCATCTAATGTGGAGGGAAAAGTTTTAATTTTTGGGCATTTGTTTTGTAATCAACTAAACTATAGATAACATAAAGTTTAAAAATAAATTTATCATGATCATCTATTGGTAGTCCTCTAAAAGTATGGAGGTGTGTAGGAGATATATTTTCCATTTTGGCTTCTCCAATGGATTCTTCTATTGGAAATTCAAAATTTGTGGAATCTTCATCATTTCAAATCATTTTTTGGTTACAGGTGATACTAGTTCTAAATTTGTTGCTTTTAAAGTAGCTAAGGTGTCACACTCATTTTTATTATTCTCCAATAATATATTCCTAAATCAAATTCTAAGATAGTCCCCTCTTCAAGTGATTTCCACCTACATGTATTCAATAAATATTAAAACTAGCTATTTTTGTATTTTTGTCCACTAGTTATCCCTTGTAACTGATTGACTCAGGTGGAAAGGATTGTTCATATTTGGAGAATGTTTCAAACACTTATAAAGGTATTTTGATATATATTGTACTAGTGATTTTGAGTTTATTTATATTCTTCTAATAAAATGTTTGTCATGTCCTCTTGGTCATGGTGGACTCATGCATTTTAGATGGGGGATCTATGAGTAAGGTAGTATAAACATACACTTTCAAGTTGAATGACCTATGGATCTCAACAGTGTATTTTTGGCACTCCCTAAAAATTATGCCAAAATGATAAACAAAAATGTTCTATAAATTGGTCAAGTCTTGTCTACTTATGTCAATTTAGGGGATTGTAAACTTATGAGTGACATGCACAATATATGCTTGTAATGTGAAGGATGAGTCCCAATATACCTAATAGTTTGGTGGGGGGTTTGTTTTTTCATGTATTTTTAGTAAAACCAAAATTCATAAAACTGATGATTTAAAATCATAGATAAAACTAACATAGAAAAATAAATAAATGCCTACAAAAAATAAAATTAACACTTGCAAAATTAAAATAGCTAAAATGAAAACTGAATTAAAATTGCAAAAAATAAATAAATTTGCATAGAATATAAATAAAACTACATAAAATAAATAAACCACACGCACATTAAAAATTAGAAATAATAATAATACAAAGAAACAGGGGAGAATTACTTCTTAGAGTGGGCCCAAGCTCGTATAGATGATCCAAGTGACTAGATGCTAATCAACACCCTCTTAATCCACTAAACCTCTTGATATTTTTATTGCTAAAAAATAATTATAGTGCATTCGTAAGATAAAAATGCATTCAATGACTAAAAATATTTCTTTTCTAGAGTTGTAATATGTTTTTATACAACTTGCAAGCAATGCTTGTTACAACAACATGCAAAAAAAAAACTAAATAAAGCCTATGCGGTTGTTTTGTTATAATTACTGTGAGTGCAACTACTTGTTCATCAAATATAGGGGGACACTTTATGAAATAAAGTATCCACAACTGAGCACGATGCTCCTCTAGACGTAAAAAAAACTTTTGTTATTTTTTCTAGAATTAACATAGTCAATGACCAACACTTAATATTCAAGATATAGGTATTATATTTTTTCTAAATATAGATGCTTCATTTGATGAAGTGTATATGTCATATCTATAAGCTAGACACACGTGCTTCACTACAATCCATGGGATGTAGGTGATATGTTCTAAATGGAACATAGACACTCTCCTACATTAAAGATATAGGTTCCTTCCTATGTTTAGGATATAGTCACCTTCACGCATTTGGGATATAGGTACATTTCTATATTTAGGATATAAGGGCACCTTCTTGTATTCAGGATATAGGCACCTTCCTGTGCTCAGGATATAGACACCTCTTATTTATGGGAAGTAGGCACTCTAACCTAGGTAGGATGTAGGCACATTCTACACTCATAAAAATGACCTTTATAGTTTCTAAATGCCTCTAAAATAATAATTTATGCATGTAATGTTAGGTTTGTATAATACCTTGACTCAGAATTACAAAATAATAACCAAAAACCTATAGATACACACACATTCAAATGAAAACATCGATCAAGTATAAATACCACCTTTTATCATTAATAATATGTAATAGTTATACAAAAATATATTTCTAGTCTCAAATATACCAATATAGTACCCTCACAAATGTAAATAAGATGAGCATTTATTATGCTCTTCACTCAATATATATGTGGTCTATGGTAAGGAGCCTACACTTCATAACTTGATACAAAGCATTCAATCAAAAGTAATTATTTTATTAGTTTCACATGGAAATAGATGAGTGGGAAAAAACCCAATTTTATCTCTTCCTATCAAATATTTGCCACACTCCTATGGTAATCATTCATTTATTGGATTGTGTGTGAAGCAATCCATTCAATATATTTTCCATATGGAGCCTACCCCTCACAAGTGACCATGAATCTATCCTAAAAGGATGTTAAGCTAAATGAAAATAAAAACATAGAAGAGCATTTTCCACTATGGGTGTGTGTTTGCTAATGACAAAAATATGGAGTAAAGGAACCCATTATGAGTGTGTGTGCTTGCTAGTGGTTAATATGGAGTGATACTAGCTAGGATGTGTGCTTGCAAATGGCTAAATTAAGGTTGTCCATTTCTAGTGACCATGAAGCTATCCTATAATGGGGTGTAGTGCCTATTGAGCTAAAAGGAGGGTAGCCTGATAGGGATGTGAAGTGTACTAATGGTCAAAAGAAGTGTAACCTGATAGGGGTGTCATATTTCTAAAGAAGAAAAATATTGAAGAAGAATAAGGAGATAATAAGAAATGTGTGTTCCTTGTTTGAAATTTCAAGAGCTAATAATTATGCATATAATAGTTAGTGGTAGTATAAACACCATAAATTATATTCATGTGGTATATACCTTATTTAAACCAGGATAAGTGTGAGAAAAACAAGATACAAAAATAGAGGAAGGAACATATATCCTTAACTTGATGCAAAGAAAAAATAAAACATGCAAAGGACAAGAAAATACAAGAGAAGGACTATATCCCTTTACTTGGAGAAGAAAAATTATGATCACTTATACTTTCAAAGGTCAAGGAATATAAGAAGAGGGGAAAATAATAGATGAGAAATCTAATAATATGAAAAATGCATGGAGATGTGCCCTAGGTTGGGGATTTTATAAGCATCATAGTCCTAGTATAAGTGAAATGCATATGATCTAAAAACCTAACTAGGTTTCATACCTTACCTCATTGCAATATCTCCAAAATCTATATGATAAAGCAATAATGCAACTATATGACAAGCAAAGATGTAAATGAAATAGAATGTTAGGAAAATTCAAATGCAAGATGATAAATGAAGATGCAAAATCATGCATAATATATTTTTAAGTGTGTTTTAATTCTTTCAAATATTTACCATCTATCAAAAATAGTCATCAAAGGAATCCCAAATCTACAAAGAATTTGGTTGAAGATGAACTTGGAAACCTGAGTTCCAGTCACCGTAGTCAAGGGCATAACTTCAATCCCTTTAGTGAAGTACTTAATTTTTCTGATGATAAATTTGTGACCATTAGATGATGTTGGGTTAATTTTCCCTATAATGTCTAATCCCCACATGGAAAATTACCAAGGTGAAGAAATAACCTAAATATTTTTAGGAGTATGAAAATTTTATCATGATGTTGGAACTTATCATAGCATCAAATATAGTCACATGCTTATTTATCCATGTATGGCCAATAATACCCAATCCAAAGGAGCATTTTGGCAATATATTGCTGCTAAAATTACCTCCATAGGATCCTTTATGAGCTTTACTAAGAGCAAGCCATGCTTTGTTGAAGTTAAGGCATCATAAGACGATGTCCTCAAAAGAACATCGATATAAAGTATTGCTAATTATAACAAATTGACATGCTCTTTTATAAAAAATCTTATGTTTATTGTAATACAAGCCATAAAGAATCAAACCATCCTTAAGGAGGTTAAATATGTCATTATACCATGGCTAAAATAGGGAAGATTTGATGATTAGGACATATAACATAATGAGACTATAAGTAAGCAACATGGGATCCCAAATTTGATGAATAATAATCTATTTTTGATCATATTCCAACTACAAAGGAAACAAGGATGCAATATTATCCATGGCATTCACATGGTAGTTGGAGGATCTACGGATAGAATATATGGTTACCTTATCAAACAAGGAAAAAAGCTTGGTGATAATCTCCTTATAAGTTTTGAGTTTATAATCCCAAGTCTAATTAATATTATTAATTTAATTAACCATAAGTTGAGAGTCACCAAATATTAGAATAACTCTAACATGCAAGGCTAAGGCTAATCTAAGATAGAGGATCAATGCTTTGTACTCTATAGTATTATTTGTGCAAGATAAAAAAATATTAAAAGAAATAGGCATGAGTTGTTTTGGTAGGTTAACTAGAACAATTCCAACACCAAAACCCTTTAATTATTAGGCTCCATTAAAAACAAAGTCCAAGACTCTTGCTCTTTGCCTTCTAAAATTAAAAACTCATCGGGAAACTTGATGACTAAGGGATGGATGGATTTTAAGAGAGTAGACGCTAGTTGGTTGACAATCACCTTATCTTTCATAGCCTTCTAAACTATAAAGGTTAGGTCAAACTCACTAAGGGCTAGAACCCACTTAGCGTCTCAACTTGAAAGATGAGGCTTAGACATTAATTAGCACAAAGAATAAAAATTTACAAGGACCAATATCTTATGGATGAGCGTGTAGTGTCTTAACTTCTAGGAAGCAAATACTACAATAAGTTAAAACTTCTCTAATGGCGTATAGTATATTTTGTATCTAACCAAGATTCTAGTGATATAGTAGATAGCTTATTCCTTGTTTTGATCATCATGTTGAGCCAAAATTCCCCCCAAAGTGTGAGCTATGGCTACTATGTAAAGCATCAAATGCTTATCTAATCTAGGTGGAACTAACATAAGAAGGTAAGTGAGGTGTTTCTTGAGTTCATCAAAATATCTTGGACACTCAACATCCCACTGGAATACTACATATTTCTTAAGAGGCTTAAAAAAGGGTTGACACTTGTTGACTAACTAAGCTATGAATCAATGAATAGTTTGAAGTTTACCTTGTAATCTACATAACTCGGTTAGGGTATGAGGAGGAGTCATGTTACTAATAACAACTATTTTAGCATGGTCAACTTCAATATCTCACCTAGACATGATGAAACCTAACTTTGTATATGTGAATCCAAACACACACTTATAGGATTTAAGATAGACCTTTTATTGTTGAAGCATTTAAAAAATACATCTTAAATATTGAACATGATTCTATCAATGTATGGAGTGAGCTATAAGATCATCCACATGGTCCACAATAATATCATGCATCTTGTCATGAAAAATATATGTCATAACCATCTAATATGTGGAATCAACATTATTCAAGCTAAAAGACATGAATTTATAATAGAAGGTACCCCATGGAGTTATGAAAGTTGTCCTAGCTTGGTACTAAAGTGCAATAATGATATGATTATATCCTAAGAAACCATGAATGAGAAATAACATCCTACATTTGATAAGTACCTCTTGATAACTAGAAACTGACCCATAAAAAAAGAAAATATTTTTGAGAACATCTTTGTGAGCCTTACCACAAAGAGTATCCCCTTTAGCATATTCCCCTGGGGTCACAACTAACTCAGGACGCACCATGTTTATCACAATGTAAAATAATATGTTGAAGGGATAAGGGGGTCCTTCATCCTTATCACTCCACTTCAAGACCTTATGATCCAAATATTCAACATAAGTAATGAGGTGATCATCATCATTAAGTGGTAAAAGTTGGTTTTTATTAGGTATGTAGCCTATACCACATATCCCAACCCAAAGCTCAAATTCTAAAGGCTTTTGAATACCTTATTTTTGTGACCCCATATATTTACCTACATATCTCATATTAGATAGGATATGCTTAGGAAGTGGGTAATAATTGGATAGACAACAATGGGTAAAATAATGCTCTATATAAGAAGGATTTCTATCATTGATCTTTCCTTTGAGAGACATATGTATGAATATAAAGGTATAGGTTCCAATACGTACAACTTCACCCTTCTTATAGTGCAATCCCATAGTCCATGGTGAAGGTGGAAGCTTATCTAGATCAAGAAGAGGATTGTCATTGTGTAGATTCATTTGATCTTGTGATGAGATTATCGTTGGTGGTTCCTCACTCATTTAAAAAAATTAAACTCTTTGATGAAATCAGATGAATAAGAATGATGAGAAGAAAATTTATAAGAATGAAGAGAATCAAATGGATAAATATTGATATTGGATTTAGCTTACTCAACCATTGAACAATATTGGAATGGATGAGGTTCTCCCATAATGGTGACAAGTTGATTTTTGAATTCATATTTCAAACATTGATGAAGAGTAGAAGAAACAACCCTCATTGCATGAATCCAAGGGTGTCCGAGAAGAGGATTAAAATATGGAGTACAAGATACCACATAAAACAAGGTATGTAAGATATTGAGTCCTAACATAAGGGGAAATAATATAATGTCACAGGCATATTGGAACTCACTATTAAAACATTTTATGATGATATCAAATATGGTTAAGTCTTCCTTCTCTAATCCAAAATTTTGAAAGAAAATATAAGTGTATATATTGAGGGAGGAACCATTTTCTACCAATATTCTCTTGATAAACATTTTCCCAATATAGCCCATGATGTAGAGGGAATATTATCCTTGTAAATTTGAGGAAGGAAGCTTGTCATCATAGAATGATATATGATTTATCCTAAGAGAACCTACAATGTTACCTATATTACTAGGGGAAGATCTTGAGGAATTGTTTGCTGATTTAGAAACTTCAAAAAGGCTTCCCTAAGAGGAAAATATTGGTTGGGGTGTTAGCTAATTATTTTTTAATTTCGAAGAAGAATATTTGTTGTGGCTTCAACACTAAGGGTGGTTTTTCTACACTTGTGCTCCTTTTTTGGGTACTCTTCAAAACTAAGGAAGGCCTTGAAGGTTGATTGGATGCAAAATTTATTCCCTACTGATATAATTGAGTTAGTTGAACTTGAGATTATTGTCTTATAGTTTCTACTATTATACCAACCATATTTTTATAGTGAGGTCGCACATTATGATATGACACTTGATTATCTGCCCATTGTTGATGATTAGCTAGGGGATTTTGGAAAATCCTTATGTCTTTATTATTTATGGGTGCTTGTTGTGTAGGAGGTTGATTTTTTATTGGAGGTTTATGGTTAGTATTATTTTGAGAGTCCTCTATAAGAATATGATCTATAGTAATTAATCCTAAAACCATATGTTTCAACCTCTTACATGAATGTGTCATGTGCCCTTCCAACCTATGATACTCATGTTGTTGACCAGGCTTATACCAATCAATCGTGGTATCAGGTTTTCTTATAGGTGTTAAATAAATCATATTAGCTTCCAAGAGTTGTTTAAGGATTGAAAAAATAGGTTGGTTAAGTCTCGTGAATTTTTTTAGTGGGGGTTTTTGAGGTTTTCCAAGTACCATATTTTGCAAGGTATTAGCAACATTAAAATTGTTGATAGATCTACTATCTATTAACCTATCACAAACTACATGCTTATTCTTATATTGGTTTTTTGTTATCCTATCTTCTTATTTTCTTGGTTTAATTTAATCTCTTTGAATAAGAGTTTGCTCTACCCTTCTTTCCAGATCTATTACTTGTTTGAAAGAAGTAATAGTTGAGCTTTCCAATTCATATAATATTTGCTCTTGTAAATTTCCAATAATTTTTTTTGATGTCTCAAGGAGGTAAGGTGTATCTTACACATCCAACTAAAATTATATAATGAGACAAGAATACTAAATTTTTTTTATCTTTAAATTGTTTCAAAATATAGATATATTTCATAGTCACACTTTTCTCAATATAAGATCCAAATTGTGGCACAAACAACTCAATTATTTCCTAAAAAATTCTTAAATAATGTTAGGAAATTTGGTAATACCATTCCAACTCCATACCACCAAGGCTCTTTGAGAATGTTTTTAGTAACAACATGTCATATATAATATCATGGCATGTTATCCTAAACATCCTCAATTGTTCAACTGGGTTCTCTATTCCCTTATAAATAGGTAAAATTGGCATTGGAAAATGCTTAGGGTAGGGCCTAGAGGCTATGAGAGGGTCTAAGGGTTGATTGTACATTTACTTATAGTTGTGAGTTAAACTTGGAGTCTGGAGTGAATCCACTTTTAATGGTAATTGTTTCAATGCATTTGATACACTATACATTTCGAGATTATTGTTGTGAAATACCCCTAAATTCCCTAAGGGAGGGCTATAGATAGGCTATTTAAAGAAAACTTGGCTAATGTTAGAGGTATTAATATTGTTATAATATGGGTTATGGAAGGGAATGTTTTGTGTCATATCTTGTTATGGAAGATAACTCACATTTGGTGGAACAGAAGAATGAATTTTATGAGAAGGAGGAATAAAATGGGAAGCAAATTGAATATGATTATGAGGTGCACTACTAATCGAAGGAGCGTGTGTAATTTATTCAATGTTGGTGGTTGTAGTAGTAGCATATGTTGGTTTATGAAATGGATTAACATTAAGGGAAACTTTAAACAAAATATTTATATGAATATTTTTAGGATAAATGATTAGAGTATGAGATGTTACACCTTCTTCAATATGGTACTCCTCATCCAAGGATTTTCTCAAAGCTTGCCTATGATTCTTGATGAAAATCTAGATACGATCAAATTATTTAAATGTGAGGTGTCCATTAGAACCCTCAATAGGATCAGAGTCATTACTAATTTCCATAATATCTTACTCTTCATGATTAGGATTCTATCTATCAATCTGATCATTTTCCTAAAGAATCTTATTATATTCATGAAGATTTTTCTTACTCCTAAGGTTGGGAGCCATTAGGATTAAGGGAAAGGATAGGAGGAAAAGAAGGATCTAGAAGTAGTCAAAAACTTAAAAATTAAAATTTTAAGTGTTTTTAATATTTTCTAATCTAAGGAAACATATTTTTAATGGTTTTTCTTATAGTTAAAAAATAAAAAATAAAACACAAAAGGAAGATGTTTTCTAATTTGGCCACTAAAGATGTCCTTTCACGTCAGGTTCACCAAATATGTAGAGGAGGGAAAATTACCCTACTACATAAGATTCTCTACTAGATCCATTGGGAGGCAAGGTAACTATGATATTATGTTATATCCTCTACAATTGAGGGTTAGGTATCAAGAAGGTTCACTAGGAATAGTTTAAGAACTCACTTCAAGTCTAGGGATGGAATGTTTAATGTGTTTATTGAACAAGAACCTATGTTTGGCCTTTCTAGAATATAATATATGAAGAATGAAATAAAAAATGTAATAAAAGCAATGATGCAAGTGCATAAGATATATTCCTTATATGATTCTTTGTTTCAATTAGAACTGACCCTAATTTACAATAAATGAAATATTTTGTTTTCAACAAGGGTACAAGATAAAGTACAAACAAAATTAATCTAAATGCAAATTGTATGCTTTTCTTCCTTTAAATGCCCAAGAACTAAAATAAACACCTTTATTTACTTATGATATAAATATAAAATAAAAATAGAAAGAAAAAAATAACAAATAAACAAAGGAGTCTATTTAGAGAACTTACTTGAATCGGTGGCTGATCCTAGATTTTAACTTGCATCCAAAATATCCAATAGCTCAAAAACCTATAGGTAGATTAAAACCATTAGAAAAATTGATCAATGTTTGAGGGCCTACTTAGGCTACTATACGACTGAGCTTGTAGGTGTAACACTTGATCCCCCTTGGTCCTTTTAGTTGACTATTCAAAAATAAAAATAATTGTTGACCATTAGGAAATATAGCAAGACAAAAATGCAATAACATGAAAAAGTGTGAAAAGTAGAATGAAAATAGAAATATTGTGACCTTAAATGAAGCATGCAAAGATAAATTATGTTTTTGGAAGTGAAATTTTCCCCCAATCCCTATGGAACCAAATTTGTGTCTCGTAAGCGATGATCACAAATTTGGTCCCAAATAAATTCAAATCTCTATAATGATGGGGCATGAATTCACAACAAAATTTTATTTACCTAATAATGCAAACATGCTATGTAAAATTATAAACTAATGACCTAAGGAGACTTTAAAATGCAAGAAAAACCTAGTGGAAGTGAAAAAATAGTAGAAGGATGGAAGCAGTGATCAAAATGGTGGTCCTCTCTTCAAGGCCCCCACACTTGTTCACCAAAGCAACAAAAACCATAAAGTAAAGTCGTAGTAGAATAATCCAAAGCAAAAAGACACTTGAAATCACTTGAAAGCATCCAAAACTTGTTAGATCACTTGAGAACTTGGTAGACATAGAAATTCCTCTTAGAATCTTATTGAACCCTTGTTAAAACTGGGGGAAAAGAGGAGTCCAATTCTCTTATTTATAGGAGGTTTGGAGGGAAAAAATGTAGGAAAATGAAAAACAACCTTGGCTCAGCCAACACTATAGAGGTTTGCCCAAAATATTAGGATTTATTTAAGAAAAATCCTAATTTTACCAAATTTTTGCCCCATCCTAGATGACCGTGAATTTATCAAAGCCAAGGAAAAAAGTTAAAACAAAGGGGTAAAGAAGCTAAAACTTGCACCTGAAAAATTTGAGGGATTACTTAAGGACTCTAAGAGAAAATGAATAATTTTTATGGGTCAATTTTCCAAGTCAACTTATAATTATGGTATTCTCATTGCTTATCTTTTGAAAATATAGGCATTTCTTATTCAAGGATTGGATCCTTTAAAACTGCAATCTTCTCAATGCTATATCTTCCAATACCTATAATATCATTATCACTCTAGATATCTCAATCAAAGTGGCTATCATGAAGTCCACTCAATGTGGCTCTAATACCGTGTTAGAAAATAGGTCCAATCCTTATAGTTGTATGATAATATAAATTACACATGATCACAAAACTAATGCTCATAATATTGCATACACAAAATACTATAATATTATTTATAAAAAAATCTACAATAGCTTGCATGAAGCTATGCTAGTTTTAATATTTTTATAATTATTTACCATTAATATATATTTTCATGAGACTCTTCACATGATTGTATCTTGACCTTCCCTCTTCTCTCATAATTACATAACTCTCATACACAACACCTTACATGACTTCATTAATTAACATGACACATTAAACTCACAATTCACACTTGTACACTTGACACCTCATACACTTCACACCTTAACACATACTATTAATTAAATACTAAAATCACACCCTAAATATTAATCACACCCTAATCTAATAATCCCAAATACTAAACTATTATATGACCAAAAAATTTAATTACTCTAAGAACATTATATTTCTACTTTTTGTGTATTTGGTTGTAAAGTATGGGCATTTATTCCTAATGAAAATGTAAATATATGAACAAGAAAAGCCAAACCATAAATTGTATCAAATTTTATAAATATGTTAAGGCTTGTAGATTATTTTCTCCAAGTACTCATGAAGTATTAAATATTCAAGTTGAAGAGCATTCTTCCCCTATGCCTTCAAATTTCATTCATTCTTCTTCTTCTTCTTCTTCTTCTACTACTACTACTACTACTACTTTATCCACTATTAATTTTGTATATTTCTCTTTTCATAGTAATGTCTTGTTATATGATGATTGTAATAAGGACCAATAATATTATTCCATGTAGATAACCTTTATGTGTAAGAACAACATTACAAGATGCAACCAATCATGTATATAATTCATCAGATTAATGATGATCTAGATATTAGATATTTGGTATCAGCCTTGCTATATAGGCAAGTTTAGAGGATCCATAGACTTTTTGAGATATGGTTGGAAAACATAAATGTGATGATTTTATGGAAGAAGGCTATTTACATTTAGTGATGAATAAAACCTAGGATTTGGTCCATCTATTGAAAAACAAGATGGTTCACTGAAAATGGGTATATTAGACCAAATATGTAACAAATTATATAGTTGACAAGTATAAGGCTTACCTTACAATAAATTGTTTCTCCCATTATAAGGAAATGACTATTTTTATACTTTTGCATGTGTGATCAATATTATTTCTACTTACCTTGTTATTTTGTTTCATTAAAGAGTTTGTTAGTGCACCAAATTGATATGAAGAGTGTTTTTCTTCATGGTGATATTTAGGAGGAGATATAAATGGAATATCATATTGACTATACTAATATTCTAAAAAAATTTATTATTTTATTATCACTCTATGAACTTCAAAAAACCCCTAGGAAATCATACAAGAATATGGATACTTTATTGGTTGCATCAAGTTTTTTAGGTGTCACTAAATGTTAGTGTGATAAAATCATTATATTTATCATTTATATTGATGATTAGATCATCATGGGGATTTGTGATGAACTCCTACTACTCGTGATTTATGTTGATGATTTGATCTTCACAGAGTGTTCCACTCATTAATTTCATAGGTTAAGTCCATTTTGAAAAAATAGTTTCACATGATTGATTTGGATACTCCTAAATATTTTCTCAGTTATGAAGTGATAAAATATAATACTAGGATATTTATTTCATAATTAAAGAATGACTTGTATTTACTTCATAGGTTTAACATGCTTGATTGTATGTCTACCTCAATCAAGAGTTACTTTTTACACTAAATATTCTATAGTAATAATTGATCCTATTTGGTATAGATCATTGGTGGGTAGTATTTTGTACTTAACTCACTCATACTTAGATATTTTATTTATTTTTATCCTTGTGTAGGACCATAAAAAGAGTTAATACAAATAAACAAAGAATATCCTTCAATATGTTTTTTTCAAAGTTTAGTTTAGCATCTAGTACACATCTCATGAAAAACTACACAAAATTTAAGTTACATTGAATAAGATTGGGAATTGACATTGATGATCATAAATATACTTTAATTTATGTATATCATCTTGCATAAGGTGTTATTTCATGCTATCATAATTAGCAATACAATTGTTTTATCCTTAAGTGAGGCTAAGTATAGAGGTATTATTATTGCTACTCAAGAAGCATTATGCCTTTGACAAAGTTTGGCCTTTTCTCAATATCATCCACTTTTCATCATAGTGCAATTCATATTTATTTCTAGTGGAGCTTCAATAACCAAGCCACATTAATATCCACATATCCTTTATCTAACAACTTATCCATAATTGTATAATTGATTTACAATATTGTGACATAAAATAGTAGGTTGTTGACATCTTCACTAAACTTTTAGCAATGCCCAGATATGTTCATCTTTGGTAAATTCTTGGGGCATAGGAATATGTCTCTAATATAGGATAGTCTATAATTCCTCATTCATTATTTAAGAATATTGTACATGGGCACCTAATAAGTCCTAATTTTCAAGACCCTTACTTGATGTTTTGCTTCCTTTTACACTCTCCTTATCTTACTATTAATAGGTCATGCTGGTATATATTATTATACACCTTAGTATTGTTATGTTTAATTAGAATAGTCTATATTTATAGGTTGTTTTATTTGCACATTATTTTATTATGTATTATGGATAATATAGTTTACACCTCATTTCATAACTTATTATTTTTATTAGTTATAACTCCTCATTGTTATTAGGAGCTATTAGTTATCGTTAGGTGTTATTAGTTATAATAAGGATTGATTAATTATAATTTCCAATCACACTAAGGATATTTTAGTTATAATTCCTAATTACCACTAGGATATATTGGTTATAATTTATTATATTCAAAATGTTTTTTTATCATAAATAGGGGGAAATATTCATCATAATGTAAATATGTTTTTTGTTATGAACCTTTCAGTAAAATAAAAACACAATCATATAATACTGCAATAGTAATATAAAAATAAATTTGAAATTGTCAACATTGTGAGATCAAATGGAAAAACAATAGATTGTATTGCAAAAATCAAGAATACAATAAATATTTGTGGGCTTCTTTGATGAGGAAACATACTTAGAAGTAAATATTCTATAAAAATATGAGAGATACCTCCATTTATGTCCCCTTGAATAAATACTCTTCATAACCCTAACTATAATGTTTAAGGTATGACTACAAATGAAGATGCCATATAAAAAAAACAAGAAATGGAAGAAATAAATTATTCATGAGGCTCTAAAATGTTGATGATGCATTAGTTAGGCCAAATGACATGACCAAGAATTCATAGTAGCCCTCATGAGTTTAGAACATTATTTTGGTAATGTATTAGTCCTTGATTCATATCTAGTGATAGCTAGTGCAGATATCCAACATGGAGAAAAACTTTGCACCATGTAACTCATCTAGTAATTCATAAATCACTAGGATAAAATATGTATCCTTAATGGTGAGATTAATGAGCTCATGACAGTCTATATATAACCACCATGACTCATCTTTCTTTTGAGAAATAATACTAGAGAATAATAAGGACTATTACTCACTCAAATTACCCCTATTTTTAGTAACTCATGCACCAACTTCTCAATTTAAGTCCATAGGGGTATCAGTAGGTTTTGGAAATATGAGCAAGTTTTTTTGTCATTGATGTCAAGAGGTTGATGTCCAAGTTTCATCGTCATTAATGTCATCTGGTGGTTTTTCCACAAGGCAAGGAAGAAGTTTAAAAGGATAGGATATAATATTTATTTTAAATATTATGTCTAAAAAGGCCAAAAATAGATTGAAGACCCAAGGAAGGAGAAGTAGTTTAAAAGGACATCCCAAGGATGGATAAGTAGGTTAAAAGGAAATAATAATATTATAATATTGAAGAACACAAGCTTATATTCAGAGGGAGGGTGAACAATATAAGAGCACTTTTTACTTTTATTTTCAAATCAATATTATGCAATGTATAGATAGCAGTATCAATAGCAATAATCAAAGCAATGCACAAAACATCATACATAATAGAGACACAGATTTAATGTGGTTCACCAAAATATGGCTACCTCCATGGAGAAAATATTTCTTCTAAATATTTCTCAAATGATCTCTTGGTAATTCTTCCCAATTACAATTTTTATGGACCTTTGTCTAAAGGATATGTTGATCACCTTAATTTAGTTTATGGATCTCTATCCACAAGAGAACTCTTTCTCCTCTGCTCTAGATGGTGATCCTCTAGAAGACACTACCTCCATTGCACTAACTGGTGGATCTCTCTCCACTTGAATACTCTTGTCTTCACTTAGAAGACTTGTCCTCAACGTGTTGGCTGATGGATATCTATCCACTAGAGACTCTGTCTTCTCTACTATGTCACCTCCAAAGCTCTGTCTCAATTCTATACTAAACACAATCTAGTAATTCTAGCATAACTCTTCTTAATATCTTGTACTAAACACAGTCCAGTAGATCTAGCAGAAGTCTACTCAATAAGATCATTCAAATCTGCACTAAATACAATTTATTTGGTCTAGCACAAATCTGCTCAACTCTTGCACTAAACATAGTCTAGTTGGTCTAGCACAAGTCCACTCAAATATACACTAAAAATAGTCTAGTAAGTCTAGCACAAATATGCTCAATCTCTCTCTTTGGCCTGGCACAAACTTGTCCTCAAATCTGCACCAAAATCGACTCTCAAATCTGCACTAACACAGTCTAGTCGGTCTAGCAAAAATCTATCTTCCTCAAGTCTTAAATCAAGGCTTGAATCAACTCTTATATATCTGCCCCAAACCTTAACTCAAGGTCTGAACAAATCAATCAAATATGCTCTCAAGTCTTCTGAAATACTTATCTCAAATATGCTTTGCAAGATTCCACAAAAGCTCACACCAATATGTCCACAAGTCCTCTCTAGAACCTACTCAAATTTGCTCTACAAGTCCTCTCTAGAACTTGTTCAAATATATTTAACAGGTCCACATAGAACCTTCCCAAATCTGATCAATAGGTCCACACAAAACCTACTCAAATCTGCTCAACAGGTCCACACAAAACCTGCTCAAATTTTCTCAACAAACTCACACAAAACTTGTCCAAATATGCTCAACATGATCACACATAACTTGTCCAAATATGCTCAACAAGCTCACACAGAACTTGTCCAATCTCATAGAAACATAAAGAGAATTGTTAGAGACTCAATATGTTCTATACTCAATGCTCAATCACTTTCTCAACTCAAATCAATCTCATAGAAGCATAAAGAGAATTTTTAGAGACTCAATATGTTCTATTCTCACAACTCAATCACTTTCTCAACTCAATATCATAGAAGCATAAAGATAATTGTTAGAGATTCAATATATTCTATTCTCAAAACTCAATCTCATAGAAACATAAAGAGAATTGTTATAGATTCAATATGTTCTATTCTCAAAACTCAATCTCAAATCAAATTAGAATATAGAATAGTTTTTTTATGGTACTTGAACAATCACTTCATACATCCAATTGACTAGGCTCAATCAACTCTACTCAACCAATCACTTCAAGAAACAACTCCTGCTCACAAACCCTATTCCAAGCATGTATCATCCAACTCAAAATGTTTCCAACAATTCTCAATAGCAAATCTCACATAACAATGATACTCATGATTTTTTCAAATCCTAGTTCAAGTTCTTTGTATAACAACTTACTTCAACAATCATGCTTATCAAACAAGGTTTTAAACACAACTCTCAATTTCAGAAAACCTTGAAGCATTAACTCAAACAACAATGCTTATAAAAAAAGGTTTTAATCACAATTCACAATTCAGAAAACCTTGAAGCATCAACTCAACCACTTTTGAAAAGGAAACCCTAATCAAATTCTTTTCAATCCAAAATTAATTTTCAAGACAATAATCAATCAACTCAATCAAGAAGGAATTTGGCCATACATTTTGTTTGACAAGTAGTTGGTCTAAAAAATATTCCACACTCACAATTACTTCTTTTTCAATCTCAATAAGGGTTAGAGGATAATTTTATTCAACAAAACATATCACAAATATAATATAAAAATTACACCTTATCACTCCAACTTGATTAGTAATCAATATCCTCACAATAATCACAAAAATTCTTAATTCAAAATAACATACTACCCACAAAGTCTTAATCTTCTAATATTCCACAATAGCAATTTAAGAATTCTCCTTATAACTCCTAAAGGTAATTCTCAACTACCACAACTTTATTACAAAGAAACCTTTCCAAAATCAACCACTAAACAACCTTATACCTCCAACTTAGGCATTTAATTAAAATTAAAATTAAAAATATTTCCTTTGCCTTTGGAGGGAATCGAACCCTCGACGTTTCCCCCTATAAGTGCCTTAACCATGGCCAAAGTTGCCACACAAGCCAAGCGCTCATTGAGATTAATGAAGAACCATGTGCTTCTTAATGTCCACTCTCTCCTTTCACCTTGGCAAAAGAACATGCACCGTATGTGCTTCACTCAACACACCTCACAATGCACTTGTCATGATTCTAACACGAACTGCCTTGCAAGTGAGCACATTTGTACTTTTCAAAATGCCACTAGACCATGTTGTCCTATGCAAATTCAAAAATTGAAGCTTCCTCCCTTCAACAATTTTCTATCATGTTTTTTGCATACACTCAGGAGCTCTTACTTTCGCAGGCCAATCTTTTTACTTTCGAGCAAGGATAATAAATTTAAACTTTAGGCATACTCTTTATATGCTTCCTCCATTACTTTGAAAATGTCGATGCTTTCCTTATTGTTTTCTATTACATCAGTGGAGATCATAAAGGCTTCAAATGCCTTTGATCTTAAACCCAACTTTTGGGTTTATTAAGATATCTTTAGACTTTATAAAACCCACTCTTTGCATTATAAAATATTATAATAAAAATTATAAATATTTTATTTGGGTTTTCACCATGGCACATTTAATATTATAATAACCATTATTATAATATTATACCTTTGATAAAGTAACTTTAATATTTATTTATAAAATAAATATTATAACTCATTTTTAACTTTTGTCTTTTGCACTGTTTCACTTGATCTTTTGCCTTCTTCCTGGATATAAAATAACCATTTTATCTCCTTTGTTTCCTTCTGAAATCTCTGGTATTAATGATGACTTCATCTGGTGACATGAATGAAAACATTGACTTAGGGACTCAAAATGTCCAACAAATATTTAATATTATAATATTCCAGGTTATAGGTTGAGTTGAAGAAAAAACAAGGGCCAAGGATTTATCAAATTATAAATACTCAAAAACCTATTTGGCAGATTTTGAAGAATATGATTTAATTTATTTAAATTTAAATAATTAATTAAGGCACAAAAAATTTAAATAATTAAATTCAATTTAAAAATCGAATTGCCTAAGTTCGTCTATGTATTGGAAAACATGGCATATGGTATAAAAAGAGGCAAGTTTTTATTAAAAATTATCCATGTGATATGCAATTTGCAAGAGCCCAAAAGTCCTAAGTATTTCAAGCGTTGATGAGTAAAGGAAATTTTCATGTGTTTTAAATAAGGTTTAGATGGCAGACATGTCAATAAAGATAAGGGGAATGCCAACCAAGGTTCAAGGTTCTTGGTAGTGTAGGTGGTTGCCGAGAGATATGTTAGGACATTCACGGGTGCAATATCATGGGTTAGATCCACACGATCGAATTTTGCAAAATGAGAAAGCTTGTTTCTGTTTATGATGAGTTGTAGAAGTGATAATCCATAAAGAGAAAGACATACACCTTTTATTTTCATGAGGGCATGTAGCCCAAGCGATGGACGTGCTTTGTGCTAAGGTGCTTGGAAAGGCGAGGTTGGGTGTTCAAATTTTGCCAAAGGTTTTTTGGTTGGGCAGAATAAAATTAAGGTATGCTTCTCATATTTTAATTTGTCAAAGATTTTGATAATTCAGAAATTGCATAGTGTGAAATTAAAAGGTGGTTTGTTAGTTGTTGAGGGAGATATAAGGGATAATAAAGTTAAAATATTTTATTTTAATTTTAGTAGTTAGAACTTATGAAATAGGAGTGATAAGGTATGTAAGGAATGTTATATCTCAAATTTTGAGAGGAGAAATAAGGTGCATAAAGAAATTTATTGTGGAAGTGAATTTGAATATTTGCTAATTATTTTTTTAAATTTTGGATATTATAAGGTGTATTCGAGATTTATTATTTTTAAATGGTGAAATAATTTTGAGAGAAATAATTGAGTGAAGAATTTTGATATCTAACCTTTGATATTGTCAAAGAGGTTGATTGTAATTGATACAGGTTTTCAGGTCAAATATTCATCAAAAAAAAAGATATAGACATATCATCTTTTTGAGTGAAATAATGTTTGATTGAATGTTGTGAGATGTAAAGTTAGAGTGAAAAGGTTTGTTTGATAAGCATTGTTGGAAATATTTGAGTGAGCCTTCATGTGTATGATTAGGGTTTGTAAAATAACATGAGTATCATTGTTATGTGATATTTTTTGATAAGCATTGTTGGAAATAATTGAGTGAGCCTTCATGTGCATGACTAGGGTTTGTAGAAGATCATGAGTATCATTGTTATGTGAAGTTGAGAACTATCTTGAACTAGGGTTTGTGAAAGAACATTAGTATCATTGTTATGTGATATTAGAATTATCTTGAGTCAAATTTTATAGTGAGTTATTGGAAGTAAAGTGAAACACTTGGTTAGGTTTTGTAAGCAAGTTGTGTTTCATTGAGTAGATGCTTTGAGTGAAGTTGATTGAGCATTATTGGTTGAGAGCATTGGAGTGATAGTTCAAGATTTGTGAAACAAATTATTCTTTATTTTTGAATTGATTTTAAAGTGATTTTGAAAGTGAGTTTGAAAGTGATTAAGTGTTTTTGTGAGTGTGAAACATATTGAGTCTCTAACCATTCTCTATATGTTTATGTAATTTAAACAAGATTATTAGTGAAACTAGTTTGTGTGATTGAAGAGGTTTTATGAAAGAGATTGATTTGAGTAATGTATGCAAATTTTATAAATGATTTGAGTAAAATTTTGTGAAATCTAGTGAACATATTTGAGTAAGTCCTAGAGTGGACTTAAGGATAGATTTTAGCAAGATTTTGTGAAAGCTAGTGAACAGATTTGAGTAAGTCCTAGAGTGGACTTAAGGATAAAGTTTAGAAAGATTTTATGAAATATTGTGAGCTAATTTAAGTAATTCATAGAGGGGACTTGAGGACAGAGTTATGGAAGCTTTTATGAAAGCTTAAGGACAGATTTTAGAGAGCTTTTATGGAAGCTTACAATCATATTTGAGGTAATTCTTGGTGAAGATTTGTTGAATAGATTGGACAAGTTCTAGTGAGTACTTGTTGAGCATATTTGATGTGAGTCATGGTGAAGACTTTTTGAGAAGATTGGACAAGTTCTATTGAGGACTTGTTGAGAAAATTTGAGGTAAGTCTTTTAGAAGACTTGAGAGCAGAGTTGATTCATTGATTTGTTCAAACCTTGAGTTAAGTTTTGGGGCAGATTTAGTAGAGTTGATTTATGACTGGATCAAGCTTTGTGTTAAGGCTTGAGGACAAATTTGAGGATAGATTTTTATGCATATTTGAAAAATATGATGAGCAAATTTGTGCTAGATGGAATGATAGTGTTTAGTGCATATTTGATATAGATATTGAGTGGAGCTGAGAGTAAGCTTTGGAGGTGATAGAGTAGAGGATAATAGTCTCTAGTGGATAGAGATATATTAGCTAGGGTAGTGAGGACAAAGGTATTTTAATTAAGGATAATATTATTCAGTGGAAAGAGATCCACAAGCCAATGTAGTGGATGAAGTAGTATTTTAGAGGATCACCAACCAGAGCAGAGAAGGAGTTCTTCTATGGATATAGATCCATGAAACAACTGAGGGTATTGGTGTCTCTAATGGATAGGTATCCATGAATTTGATTAGGGGATTTATGTATTCTTTGAACAAATATCCATAAACATTGTAATAATGAAGGATTCCCAAGATAATCTTTGAGAAAATTTTAGTGAAAGATTTTCCTCGTGGAGTAGTCCACATTGGGTGAACCACGTTAAATTGGTGTCTCTATTATGTGTGATGATTTGTTCATTGATTTGATTATTTTTGTTGATATTTCCATTGATATATTGGATGATATTGTCTAAGAAATAAAAAGTAAAAGTGGTCTTAACTGTTCACCCCCCTCTCAGTATAAGCTTGTGTTATTAAATTGGTATCAGAGTTGGTTACTTCACAAGATTTTAATATATTGAAGGAAAAGATTACAGGAACACATATGGATTCTTAGAGTGGATATTTAGGGAATAAGGCACCATTTTTTGATGAAAACAATTATGCATTTTTGAGTGTGAGAATGAATATTTTTCTAATGGCACAAGAAATGATATATGGCTAGTAGTTGAGGATGGGTACATACTGCTAGCTACTCCATGTATAGATAAATATGGTAAGCTCCTACAACTGAATAATTCAAAGGTAATGAATGGAATATTAAATGGTTTGCATGAAACAAAGTTTTTAAAATTTATGCATTGCACATCAGCAAAAGAGATTTGGGATAAACTAAAAAATATATATGAGGGATACCAAAAGGTCAAGATGGCAAAATTACAAAATCACAATAAAAAATTTGAATACTTGAAGATGAATAATGAGGAAGACATTGCTACATACTTACTTCGTGTGGATGAGGTTTTTAACTCCATGCATGGACTTGGGTTTAAAGTGGAAGAATCATATGTGTGTCAAAAGGTTTTAAGGTCACTTCCTAAGAGGTATAGTAAAAAGATTTTAGCCATATAAGAAATAAGCAATATTGAAACTTTGACAAGGGATGAGTTACATGGAACTCTCATAGCTTTTGAGATGATAATAAAAGAGGATTATATCCCCTAGAAATAAGAAGACTTAAAAGTTACAAAGAAGACAAAGGGTAAGATGTTGGATCCAAGTAATGAGTCATCCAGTGATGTAGAAGCAAATAATGGTAGAAGGAACAAGGACACAATAAAGCACAAAGGTACATAATTAGTTAAGTGTTTCAAATGTGGTAAATATGGTCACTATGCATTTGATTGTCCAGGAAAATGGAAATAGCAGTGGTGATGAGAAATAGGATCATAAGAACAGGGAAGTAGGGAAATCAGGTATGAAAATAAAAATAGGTATGGACAAAATAAGCATGAAAGGAAATTTTTCCAAAGGCATAAGAAGATTTTTTATGTAGATAAGGCAAGCAAGAATTCAAGTGATAATGAATATAGATCCTGAGATAATGAATAAGAAAAAAATTTATTTTTGAAAATAGAAAAATAAGATGTTGGACAAAGGGCACCAATAATTCTCAAGTGTTTTAGGTGTGGAAACTTTGGTCATCTTGAAGATAATTGTACAAGGAATGGGTTCAGTTTCAGCGAAGATGAATTTGAATATGCTCTTGAATATCTAGAAGAAGAAAGTATTATTATGGAAATAGAAGAAGAAGGAAGTGCTTCTATTGAAGATAAATAAAAAAGGAATGAATATGATCTTGATGATAAAAAGGTAGAGGAAGAATCAGAAAATGAAGAGGAAGGAGAAGTTGATATTGAGGGTGAGATTATTTTTGCTCTTAATGCATTAAGGAAGGTAAGAAAACAAAACTCAAAAATCAAGCTTCAATTTCAAGAATGTGATGAATAAAAAAGAAAGCTTATAGCATATCTAACCAACTCAATAGCTAAGACAAGGATATTTAAAGAGAAGTTAGAGGTAAATATTCTAGAGTGTGAAAGGTTAGAGCATGAAGTAGCTTCACTAAGGAAGGAAGTAAAAGAGTCTAAATATAAGCTACACAGGTTTGGGAGAAGCTCAAAGAACTTGGATAATATTATCAAGGTACAAAGATCTTTATCAAACAAGACAAGACTTGGTTTTGAGAAAAAATATAGAGAATGAGGACATGATTCAATCTCAAGATCTAAATAAGAATAAGATTTAGAAGAAGAGAGTGAAATATAAAGTGAGACTTCTAAGGATAATATGGAAAATAGAAATTTCAACATGGTAAGTAACAATGCATAAATAAGGAACAAATGGAACAAGAAAGAACATAGGGTAGAAGAGACCAAAATATCAATGGGGTCAAGAAAATATTTATTCAATGGATGATGCTTCTCATATCATAGGTTTTGTCACAAGGCTATACAATGAAAGACACATGAAAGACAAGGATATGGTTTCACCAACAAAAAATTCAGAAATGGACATCTCTTTCAAGGGTATTGCTACTCTTGTAATCAGATTGGTCATAAGGCAGTAAATTACAGGGTTCATGATAGGAATGGATATGGCTTCACCAGGAGGAACTACAAGATGTTTGCACCTTCAAGGAACCACAAAATTAAGTGTCATAAGTGAAATATTATTGGTCATATGGCTAAGTGGTATAGATTAGAATTTCCAGAGACAAGCAGGAACAAGAATATTCAGAAAAATTAGAAGTATCAGTTGAGAAATAATGTGGAAAAAGGTAAAGAGTAGTGTATGATGGGAGTAGAGATATTCCCACCCCAAAATTAACCACCTCAAGAGAGGAGGTGGGGGAGGGGCTAAGCTAAGTATATTATTCTTAGCCCTAAGCCCTAAAGGTGGCCCTTTACCATTGAAATCAAAGGGGGAGAGTTTTGAGTTAGGGGGAGAGCATTCAATTAGGGGGAGTAGTTTCTCAGGGGGAGTAGAACTGAAATAAGTAAAGGAAATGGTAAAAGTAAAATGGGTTGCCATCAATGACAAAGGGAGATATTTTTGGAAATATGCGCAAGTTTTTTTGTCATTGATGTCAAGAGGTTCATGTCTCATTTTCATCATCGTTAATTTCATCAGGTGGTTTTTCCACAAGACAAGGAAGAAGTTTAAAAGAATAGGATATAATATTTATTTTAAATTTATATCCCTAAAAAGGCCTAAAATAGATTGAAGACCCAAGGAAGGAGAAGCAGTTTAAAAGGACATCCCAAAGATGGATAAGCAGGTTAAAAGGAAATAATAATGTTATAAATTTAATATTATAATATCTGGGTTACAGGTTGAGTTAAAGAAAAAACAAGGGCCAAGGAGTTATCAAATTATAAATCCTCAAAAACCCATTTGGGAGATTTTGAAGACTATGGTTTAATTTATTTAAATTTAAATATTTTAACCATAGGTTAAAATTTAAATTTAAATAATTAATTAAGGTGCCAAAAGTTTAAATAATTAAATTCGATTTAAAAATTGAATTGCCTAAGTTCATCGACGTATTGGACAACATGGCATATGGTATAAAAGGGGGCAAGTTTTTTATTAAAAATCATCCATGCGATATGTGATTTGCAAGAGCCAAAAAATCCTAAGTATTTTGAGCACTTATGAGTATAGGAAATTTGTATGTGTTTTAAATAAGGTTTAGAGGGCAGATGTGGCAATAAAGAGAAGGGAGTGCCAACCAAGGTTCAAGGTTCTTGGTAGCGTAGGTTGCAACCGAGAGCTATGTTAGGAAGTTCACGAGCGAGAGATCCCAAGTTCGATCCACATGATCAAATTTTAAAAAAGGAGAAGGCTTATTTTTGTTTGCACCGAGTTGGAGAAGTGATAAGCCATAAAGAGAAACACACACGCATTTTATTTTTGTGAGGGAACATAGTCCATGCAGTGGACATTCTTTGCGCTAAGATGCTTGGAAATATGAGGTCAGGTGTTCGAATTTCGCCAAAATATTTTTTGTGAGTAGAATAAAATTAAGGTATGCTTCTCATATTTTAATTTTCCAAAGGTTTTGATAATTCATAAATTGCATAGTGTGTAATTAAAATATGGTTTACGATTTGTTGAGAGATATATAAGGGATAATAAAGTTAAAATATTTTATTTTAATTTTGGTGGTTAGAATTTATGAAATAGGAGTGATAAGGTATGCAAGGAATATTATATCTTGAATTTTGAAATAAAGCTATATTATGTTAATTATTTTGAGAGGAGAAATAAGGTGCATAAAGGAATTTATTGTGGAAGTGAATTAATTGAATATTTGCTAATTATTTTTTAAATTTTGGATATTATAAGGTGTATTTGAGATTTAATATTTTTGTATGGTGAAATAATTTTGAGGGAAATAATTGAGTGAAGATTTTTGATATCTAACCTTTGATATTGGTAAAGAGGTTGATTATGATTGAGACAGGTTTTGAGGTCAAATATTCATAAAAAAAATATATATGGGTATATCATATTTGTGAGTGAAATAATGTTTGATTGAATGTTGTGAGATGCAAAGTTGGAGTGAAAAGTTTTGTTTGATAAGCATTGTTGGAAATATTTGAGTGAGACTTCATGTACATTATTAGGGTTTGTTAAATAATGTGAGTATCATTGTTATGTGAGATTGTTTGATAAGCATTGTTAGAAATAATTGAGTGATCCTTCATGTGCATGAATAGGGTTTGTGAAATATAATGAGTGTCATTATTATGTGAAGTTGAGAACTATATTGAACCAGGGTTTGTGAAAGAACATAAGTATCATTTTCATGTGCAATTGGAATTATCTTGAGTCAAGGTTTATAGTGTGAATTTTTGGAACTAAAGTGAAACACTTGGTTAGGGTTTGTAAGCAAGTTGTGTTTCATTGAGTGGATGCTTTGAGTGAAGTTGATTGAGCATTATTGGTTGAGAGAATTGGAGTGATAGTTCAAGATTTGTGAAACAAATTATTATTTATTTTTGAATTGATTTGAAAGTGAGTTTGAAAGTGATTGAGTATTTTTGTGAGTGTGAAACATATTGAGTCTCTAACCATTCTCTATATATTTATGTAAGTTAAACAAGATTCTGAGTGAAACTTGTTTGTGTAATTGAAGAGGTTTTTTGAAAGAGATTGATTTGAGTTGTGTATGCAATTTTTGTAATTGTTTTGAATAAGATTTTATGAAAGCTAGTGAACAAATTTGATTAAGTCCTAGAGTGGACTTAAGGATAGAGTTTAGCAAGATTTTGTGAAAGCTAGTGAATATATTTGAGTAAGTCCTAGAGTGGACTTAAGGACATAGTTTAGTAAGATTTTGTGAAAGCTTATGAGCTTATTTGAGTAAGTCCTAGAGGGGACTTAAGGATAGAGTTGTGGAAGCTTTTGTGAAATCTTAAGGATAGATTTGTGTGAGCTTTTGTGGAAGCTTACAATCAGATTTGAGGTAAGTCTTGTTGAATATTTGTTTAGCATATTGGACAAGTTCTAGTGAGGACTTGTTGAGTAGATTTGAGGTAAGTCTTGGTGAATAATAGTTGAGCATATTAGACAAGTTCTAGTGAGAAATTGTTGAGCAGATTTGAGTAAGTATTTGAGAAGACTTGAGAGCAGAGTTGATTGATTGATTTTTTCAAACCTTGAGTTAAGTTTTGGGGCAGATCTAGAAAAGTTGATTTGTGATTGGATCAAGATTTGTGTTAAGGCTTGAGAACATATTTGATGATATATTTTTGTGCAAATTTGAGATAAAAATTGAGTAGATTTGTGCTAGATCAAAGGATAGTGTTTAGTACAAATTTGAGACAGAGATTGAGTGGAGCTGAAAGTAAGCTTTAGAGGTGACAAAGTAGAGGATAATAATCTCTAGTGGATAGAGATCCATTATGTAGGGTAGTGAGGATAGAGGTCTCCTAAGTGACAACAAGAGTATTCAGTAGAAAATATCCACATGCCAATGCAATGGAGGTGGTAGTCTTCTAGAGGATCACCAACCAGAGTAGAGTAGGAGTTCTGTGAATAGAGATCCATGAACCAGTTGAGGGTATTGGTGTCTCCTATGGATAGGTATCCATGAACTTGATTAGGGTATTGGTGTCTCTTGTGGATAGGTATCCACGAACTTTATTAGGGTATTGGTGTCTCCTTTGGATAGAGGTCCATAAATATTGTAATAAGGAAGGATTTCCAAGAGATTCATTGAGAAAATTTTAGTGAAATATTTTCTTTGTGGAGTAGCCCACATTGGGTGAACCACATTAAATTGGTGTATCTATTATGTGTGATGATTTATGAATTGCTTTAATTATTTCTATTGATATTACCATTGATATATTGGATAATATTTTTTGAGAAATAAAAAGTAAAAAGTAGTCTTATATTGTTCACCCTCCCTCTCAGTATAAGCTTGTGTTCTTTAGTAGGGTCTAATGTTAGGTGGAAATCTACCTGGTACTAATGGTACTACATGATCATAGGAAGGATGTGGAGCTAACTCTATTGGTTTCATAAAAAAAATATTATATTTAGACAAAAGGAGTTGCAAATACCCTAGGAGGTCATTAGCTTCAGAATTTGGTGGTTGGATTGCAAACAATTGGATTACCACCCCATGGGAGGATTTTTTAAAAACTTCTCCATATAGTTAGAATTAATAACCTATGAATATGTTGTTGATGGACCATGGAGAGTGTAATACTTCCCATATTGAGATAATTGCATCTATAATTCAATAAAGTTCCAAGCTACGATTCCCAATGTATCGAACCATTGTGCTCCTAGAACAACATCACATATTCCAAGTGGAAGGGAAAACATACCAATTTTGATTTTATAGTATCCTATATTTAACTTAATATTTTGGAATTTACCCTTATAATGTAATATTTTACCATTTTCCACCATGAATTCAAAAGAGTTGCAAGCATGTATGTAACAATTTACTTGCTTAGTTGTTTTAGAATTAATGAAATTATGTGTGTTGCATGAATCAGTGAGGATTGTAATTATTTTCTCTTTGAATATTCATACTACCTTCATAGTCTATAGGGTCAAAATTTTTGCAAGTGTATGGACAAAAATCTCTAGTTGTGGGTCTTCCTATGCTTCACCCTCACCTAAGGATCTTCCTCCTATGGTTCTACTTCATCATAAAATATTTAATTTACTGTTGGTTCATCCATATATAGAAAAAATAACTTTTTTTTGTACACATTTATGCCATGGCGAATATTTCTCATCACAATTATAACATAGGCCCTATGCTCTACAAACATCCATTTCCTCCCTAGTCAATTGCTTCATTGGTGGATATTTATTACTAGTATTCAATGTGAACTTGAATGAAAATGTAGGTTTGACCTATGGAAATTTAGATATCCTCCTCTAGGTAAAAATAATTTCCTCCACTAGTATAGCCAATCTTATGGCTTACATTATAGGTTTTGGCTTGAATATTTTTACTTCTACCTTGAGATCATCTTTCAACCCACTAACAAAACAACTCTAAAAGAATCCTTCATTCAAATATTCTTTCCTATTAGATAATTTCTCAAATTAAATCTGATATTACTGGACAAAATATTTCTATTTAAATTTTATCAAAGCTCTAGTAAATTCCTTATATTCATTAGGGCAAAAACAAGTGAGTAATTGAAACTCAAAGTCTTCCCAAGAAGGATAAAGAGTTTTGTTCTGTAACCATTGATACCATTGTAGGGCCTCAAATTTAAAGTTAAAATATGCTATGGTGACCCACAAATATTAGGAAAAATTATGGACATTGAAGAATTGATCATCCTAATAGAACCAACCATCAACATTCTTTCCATTAAACTTGGGAAATTCTAATTTGTGCATCTTAAATAGGGTTTCTATGTCAAACAAAGCATGATGGAGTTCTTTCTCTTTATTAACTAAAATACCAACCTATATTTCAGTATTAAGATGTTCGAATAACTTTAGCACTTCCTTTAATTGATCTTCAACCTCTAGGAATCTTTGCTCAATTACTAATTTGACTTTAATTTAGTCAGTTTTCATAAGTTGCATGATATCTCTCATATTTATAACTTTTTATCCAATGTGGAATATTTGGATTTCTAAGTTACTAAGTGTATGATTTAATAGCTCCATATACTATATTTGTTATAAATCCATTTCTCCTCTAGTACATGAAACTATATATGTGTGATTTGGATCACTCCCACTAACTTACTAAAAATAGAATCTATGTTCTAGGAGTTACTATTTTTAGTAATGGTCCAAAAAACATGTTTGGGTGCTATATATAAAAAATATTAGCTCAAAAATTAAAATGGGCTAGGTCTCACATTGACATTTTTTGGAACCCCAAAAGAAGTGCATGGAGGCTATATACCAAAATGATCAACTTGAAAAGGCAATCACAATGAGATATATCACAATATATTTTTTTAGGGAAGTGTTATCTTCAAGTGTTGTCTTTTTCTCTCTTGGAGTCTAGGTTCACTCAAAAAAATACCTTTGTTTCACAATCTCTTAGAAAGCTCTACAATGTCCATTATTGACAACTATTCTTTCTGACTATATAAATCACTATTTTTAACACCTATCTTGGTAAACTCTAATTTTGACAATTACCTTGACTATTATGATTCCAAACTATAATTGACAACTGCATGATCAAATTATATCTTAACTATTACTAACTATATAACTAACAATTGCATGGATAGACTTTGTCTTAACTATTATTGACTACGACCCTAGATAAAATGATACTTGATTATTACTAGCATGCCTTTTATTGAATATTACTTTCACCACCAATTCTTTCATATTTTTTTGTTTAGTA
This sequence comes from Wollemia nobilis, assembly GCA_028583015.1. NCBI lineage: Eukaryota > Viridiplantae > Streptophyta > Pinopsida > Araucariales > Araucariaceae > Wollemia > Wollemia nobilis. Next base: position 2,681,739 of record JAQPPZ010003509.1, read on the forward strand.
AATTCTATGATAGTGTAGTCTCTTTAATATGCTCACTTTTGTGGTAAGGATTTTGGTGTGCAAGAAAAATATTCATGAAATAAGGTACTCTAGACCAAGGTGTATGTACTATCCATAGCCCTCTATTATACCTTAGTGACAAATGATATTGCTATGAACAATATTTTAGGCCACTATTCAAGGAGTATTCCATGCATACCCTTGAGCACACTACCTACCTCTTTGACAGTATGGGAGAGTGATATTTTTGAATGTTGTGCTTGGTGCATTATGAATAGATACATGGTTGAAAATATTCCTAGGGGTAAAGGATTCTCCTAATCCTAGGGGGTCTCCCAATACACCCAATGATATGTGGGATATTATGTCTATTATATTTTGAGGATATATGTAGTGGATATATATTAAACATGTCCCAATGAAATACATGAAACATGAAAGAAAGTGGAACAAAAATATGACTTAAATATACCATAAATAGAAGTGATAAAAGTACAATGCAATATGGAGGAAATGGTCACTCAATTTATATGAGCTAAAAAGTTACATTGTACTCCATACAGGAGTACCTGATAGATATTGCTATGAATATGATAATATGAAGATTATTATAATCTAATACTATGATGCCCTTTATATAGGAAGATATATTCCTTGGCCAACACTCTACCTATATGTACAAGGTGACAACTTACGCATTACCACTTGTGCATTTAGTACATTTCTTGAAGTAGCTAGATAACTTCCCCCTAAAGTAATCTCCTATCCTAACTATGTACCTAAGGTGGTAAATTTACATGACCCAAATGATGTAATATGCTCTAACTCTAACACCCTCCTGTATTACATTATTTTGGTATTGAAGATTTCAATCTTCAATATGGATCTTCTTCTTGAGAATAGTCTTCTGCTCTTTGAATTTGACCAATTTAATTTTTGCTTTGGAGTATTCCTATATGAGTTTTATATTATTCCTTTTTATATTTTCCTTTGAATCTGGTCTTTGTGTTATTGTAGGTGGTAGTACTACTGCTTGAATCATGCATATATGTTTTCTCTTCTTTATCCTTACTTTGTCCAAGAGTTTTTGAATAATCTATCAAGACATTAAGACAATATCTTGAATCAGTAGTTCTTGAAGTATCAATATTGCATGAGGATATCTTTTCTATGTATGATTCACTTAGTTGTAGTTTCCTTTTGTAAGATTCTATCAATATTTCCAATTCAATATTTTCATTTTCATAGTATATGTATGTAAGTAATGCCAAATATAGTATGCTTAAAAATATAAGGGAAGTGGAATGTTATCCTTTTCTTTTTAAATTACTTCTTTGAGTTATACCTATACATAATATTCCATGGTGTTAAACTTATCATCTAAGGCTTCACTACAAATCAATTTAGAAGAAAGATATAAGTATGCTTTAACCTTTATAAGTAGATTCATGGTTTCAATTTTTATGGCACTTGCATTTTTCTTTGAGGGATTATTCATGCATTTGTTTGTTATATTATTTGAAGTAGACATAGCTCTCTATATTAGAGTATAGATATTATATCTTGTGTGATAGGATTTCCTACCTTATGAATCCCTATAAGTATGAGTTTAGACTTTGTAGGCTTCCTTATGTCTCCCTAGTTAAGTGATGTCCTTGGTAATTGATAATATTTTAATTATTTATATTGTTATAAAGTTTTGTAGAATACCTTATGTATCCCTAGTGATTTTGGAAATGCTATATGATAGATAAAGTGCTTTTGAGAATAATAGTTCAATTTTGGGTTGATTTTGTAAAGTATTGTGAATAGTAAAAAACAACTTCTTTTACACCTTATTACTCCTATTTAACTTTAAGCACTTTCTAATTTTATGAGGTTTTAATAGTTGGATTCCTTTTGTCCCTTTAATGTGTTTTGATACAAGTATACCAATTAATTTACAACTATTTTTTTTCCTTAATAAACCTTCTTTTATAGCCTTTAATAATTTGATATTAGTGTTTCTAAATTCCAATTATATACTTTGATGTACCATTTCTTATAACTCCCCAATATGGAACATTAGAAAACAATGAAATTTGCAATAATAGAAATTTTGATTTCCAAGTGGAATTCTTATTTCTCGTATGTTATAATATTGCAAATATTAGGCTATTTAATATGTGTTTCTCCATTTTATATTACTCTCAAATATGGCTTATTTCCTTTAGTATTTCAACATAATATTATACCTTATAAATCCCTATTAATGAAAGAAAATTTAATAAAGCAGATACCTTGCCTTCGATGTTGTATTCTCTATGTACTCATCACAGATTTTGGATGTATATTATAGTCCAATTTAATACCTTTCCCTTGAGTGTTTATGGAGGATGGTGTACATGATTTTCCCTTGGATTCAATGTTGGGGTTATTGACCTCCTTGACCAAATATTTTAATGCTCTTTTACCTTTCTTCCACTCTATAATTCAGCTTATACTGTGAGTAAATACTAGAATATGGAATATGTGGATTTCCTTGGTCTTTGGTGCCTTTTAATATAAGAGGGTTCTTGTGCTATGTGACAAGTATCAAGATAGTTACTTATTGAGTGCTTGTATGTAATAAAGATGCTTGAAACCACCTTTAGGTAATGTATGAGCATTACAACCTTGAAGAAGCACTTATTTCCTTTTAAGACATGTGTCTCCCTTATTCTAACATACCACCTTTCTTGCTAGTAATATTCCTTTGCTCGAAAGTGTGAAATATGGGAACTCATGTAAGGACCATTAGAATTTATTTTCAAGTGATAAGTTTCACTTCCTCCTTATGCATGGACTCTTTCTCTAGTGCTTCTTTAACATGCCTTTATAGCACCTTTAAATATTATAATGTTCTTAGCTCTTCCTTTTTTCGATGGTGCTTGCTTATGATTTGGTTCCAGTTGGAGTGAATATCAATGCTTTGGTGGATATTTGGTGGAGCTTTGGTGGAGTTTTGATGAACCTACAATAATGGTATAGAATTATCCTTGAATGTATGTCTATATTTGATATTGTTTCAACCTGCTATGCTCTCCTTTTTACCCTTGAATATAATGCTTATCTTTGCCTTGTATTGTGCTTTGTTTACTTGTATATTTGGCTATCCAAGAAGTAGATAATTCAAGCCTTCTATGGGTCTCTTTTCCCTTTCTTGGAGTGTGCAATAATTTGGCTATAATGGGTTGTTATTCCTTGAGAATATTGTGCCTTTTAGACACTTAAGACTCTGCTCTTTTCCCTATGTAAAATATATTAGGATAGTGCAAGATCATGTAATATATTTTGTATATAAAAATACCCTTATTGCACTTCTTTTTGCACTCCTTTTATAGATCTTATTTTCTGATTTGATGGTAGTTTTATTTGAAGGTAATGGGGGATCTTGAGGTTGTCTTTTGATTAGACACCTTTAACATTTTTTCTTGGATATTTGGCTAATGAACCCAACATTGTAACCACATAGATAGAAGCTAATTTTTTTTATGTTATTTTCTAAAAAATATTATTGTAGATAACCCTTCCATTGCTTTGAATTTGAGACTCACCACATCTCAATTTGAAGCTTCTCTTGTTGATTTTAATGGTGGCTTTCTTATCCACTCCTTGGATGAATCTGATATAATTTTTGTGGATTATTTTGGACACTAAATGTTGTAGGTTCTATGCACCAAATAGTGTCTCTAGAGACTTTGATTAATCTACTAGTTTTTTTGCTCTTGATCCTTAACAATCAACAAACACAAACTAACATTTTTGAGAGTAACTATTTAGAGATCAACTAGTATAGTGCCAATGAACTTTTTATTGATAACAATAATCTCACCTTATTGCTTCAGTAAATGAATTCTTAAAATAATTTCATATGCACTTAATAATATCTACAACTTTTAAGAGTAATCTGTAATGAACCCTTAATAAGTATTCTATAAATTTTCACTACAATAAATATTGTAGGATATAGTATTCTTGATTTTTAGATAGAAAATATGTAGATGATATTTTTTTTCTATCAAAAATATCCAAATATTATTAATTATTCAAATAATCCTTAAAAATAAATTCTTTCTTTTTGCACTTTCTTGAAGACTATAATGCAATCTATTATTTTGCAACTTTTTAATCCAAATATGGTGCTTAATAGAATTTGATAATGAACCCTAATATGAAGTTGAATTAGTTGCACCTTAGTTGCTTATCTTTTTGATGGCTTCTATAGATGATGTTGATCTTGATATTTTTATTTACCAAGTTTCTTATTTGAAGTGGATGGATATAAAACTTCTTTGTTGTCTGTCCTAAACAACTTTATCCTTCACCAATCTCTAACCTCGAATATTCTATCTTAAGCCTTGGATTTGGTGGCTTGACCCTTCCAATGACCTTCTATATTTCTACTGTAGATTCATTGAACTCATTTCTCTTAACTGTGACTCCTTCTGAGATGTAATCTCCAAATCTCTTGGATTTTGTAGGATTATTCTATCTGAATCTTCCTTCAAGATTCTTGTTAAATTTTTACTTCAAAAAATATCTTCTTCTTCTCTATATTTTGATTTTCTTGAGGTCTTCATTGGATTCTTCTTCTGGGATTTGGCACTTCTTACCAAATTCTTATTATGGAATTTAGGACTCCTTACCATTTCTTCTCCTCTTGGGCTTGTTTTTGGATAGTGACAACTATCCCAAGTCTTTCACTATCAGAAACGTATCCTTGGTAGTGGTTTTTTGTAGTGAGTTCTCCTTGGAACTCTATTGATGATGCTTCTATGAGCTATACAATAAGGCTCTCCAAGCCTTCTTATTTTTCTTTTTCAGACCTCTCCAAGGTCTTCTATCTTGAATCTTATTTGGTCTTCTAACTGAGACCTATTGTTCAAACTTCTACTTCTAGAAGTGTTGGTGATGAGATATTCTTCTTAGATCTCTAATTCTATTGCTTCTAGATTCTAGAAATGGATTTCACTGGTCCTTTCTATTTCTTCTACAGTTTGCACATTTTTATGGAGATCACCAATATCCTATTTATTGGACTCTTCTCTAGAGTATTATTTAGGAACTCCTTTCTAGAATTTTTATGCTAAATCAAGAGTTTTCGTTCTAAAATAGGATTTTTTCTTCTAAAGTTTTCTTTAGGATTAAGGCTTCTATGGCCTTTTTTGGATCAAGGCTTCTCTAGCCTATTCTTCTTCTAGGATTCTTTGGCCTATTATTCTTCTATAATTTTCTAGCCTATACTTCTTCTAGGACTCTTTAGCCTATTCTTCTTTGAGGCTTCTTTGGACTTTTCTTCTTCCAGGTTTCTTTAACGTTTTCTTCTTTTACACTTTATAGTTATTGATCTTGAATAGAGATCATCAATATCCTCTCTCCTACTTGACTTGATTTCTAGAATTTCTTCTGCATTGAGTCTACTATAAGACTACTATGGCCTTTTATTTACTTCTACACTTTGTAGGATTACAACTATTATAATGGGAATTTTATCGAGGTCTTTGAAATTTTTAGTATTCTACCTTGTTACTACAAGTACTAGATTAATTCTTGAAAAATTTTCTTCCTAACTCTCTTGTAGTAAGCTTCCCAACTTTTTCTTGAATCTCCTTTTTTAGCAACATGCTATTAGAGACTGGAAAAAAATAACTTATAAATCTAGAGATAATAATATTCATTAGTTGATTTTTCAAACTAGTGGATTGAATGCTGAGTCCTAGTATTCATGATTTTTTTCCTACAACTTTATGGAAAGACCCTAGCTAGATGTAATTTTAGGTTTTCTACATATGATATTTATTTTAGTCATCAATTTCCTAATCCTATTGACTACTATGGTTTTTTATATCAATTAATCCTAATGGTAACTTTTGCATGTTGTGGCACTCATTGGTAGATTCAGTTTGTAAATATGCAGGCCAATAGTAGTAATAGTGACTCTCCCTATTCCTCTTGATCTACTGTACCTCTCTTATAATGGATGTAGGTACTCCTATCTCAATTAGCCATGGCTATAATACCACTGTTGGCTTTTAAGGATATATGTAATGGAGAGATCTAACATAGGTCCCAATGAAATACAAAAAATATGAAAGAAAGTGGAACAATAGTATGACTAAAATATACTATAAATATAAGTGACAAAAATACAATGCAATATGGAGGAAATTGTCATTCCATTGATATGAGATAAAAAGCTACATTGTACTCCATATAGGAGTACCTGATAGATATTGCTATGAATATGATTATAATATGCTACTATGAGGTCCTTTATATAGAAAGATAAATTCCTTGACCAACACTCTACCTATATGTACAGGGGGATAGTTTGCACATTACGACTTGCACATTTCCACTTGTGCATTTATTACATTGCTTGAAGTAACTAGATAAATTTTTACTAAATTAATATCCTATCCTAACTATGTACCTAAGGTGGTACATTTACATGACCCAAATGATGTAATATACTCTAAATATAACAAAGTCCATATATACATGTTGTTTGAGGTCTATGTATTGGAGCCTAATAACCCCTCACTTCATTAGACACTTTATAGGTAATCTATCTTAGCCAATAATGAAAACTCCTCTATTATAGTTTAAAACCCTCAACATAGGGTTTATAACCTATTAAACTAAAATAGAGGGACAAATAGTTTGATTTTTTCTTTCTTTATAGGAAAATAAACAAGAAAATAAAAAAAGAAAAATTTATACCTAACAAGTCAAAATGCTAGAACATGATCCGTTTGCATTGTAGAAAGATGCAACCTTGGAAAGACCTATGATACCACTTGTTATGAACCTTGTAGTAAAATAAATACATCCATAAAATATTTTAATAATATAAAAAAATGAACTTGAAATTAACAATATTGGAAGATCAAATGGAAAAGAAATAACTATATTATAAAAAGTAAGAACACAATATAGAATCATGAGCCTCTTCGAGGGGGAAACCTCCTTAAAAGTGTAGCTATGATACAAAATATGATATCTATGCCCCCTTACCTTTCTTAAAGGTTCTTCATAACCCTAACTATAACACTTAATAGTTTGTTTCACATGCAAGTCGCCACCTGAGCTAGAATATTCTACCAAAAAAGCAATTACATTCTTTATAATGGTTACATGAAATAACCCCACTTATATAGGTACCTCAATTGCCACATACATTATAAAATATTATTAATATTGGATTCCCACATTAGGAAGGTGGTAATTACACAATAAGGTTAGAATACGTTTCTAACATTTGTTCATAATAGAACTATACTACATTCACTATTGTGCATTTTTCCTTTCTAGTCTTATTTGTGAAAATAATTCAAGGGGTGAAGGTGTATTTCTAATGGATTTCCTTTGGGAAACTTATGAGTATATTTCATTTATTAATAAATTTTATTGGACTCTTCTTATGAAAATTATTAATTATGATAAAAAAATATAACATATTTAAATACTACTCTTAGACATTTCCTATGTATCTCAATAATTACATAATAGTTTCAAAGGTACTTTAGACTATCTTATACTTCTAGAGACTTTCTAAATATTTTATAGGATGTTTTCATACATTGATTTATTTATATCATATATCAAGATATTTGACCTTGTGAAAAAGATAATTTACCATGGCAATGGTACTTCTACTTTACTATTAATATTTACTATTTAGTTTTACTTTTACCATCACCTATACCTATAACTACATTCTTATTGTATTCTATTTATACAATAATTTTTTATGTAATATCATTATTCCTTAATGATTATCATAATATTGATAAACATGTTATTCTAGGACAATAGCCCTAAACAAATGATTGGATTGTGGTCTTATAAAATAAGTTATTCAATATTATACTATACATGTTCCTTACTATTGTCAAAATTTTATGTTGATAGGTAATTAATTAGTTAGGAGCATGTTAAAATATTAATAAAATAATTAAAAAAATTCCTCCTAGAATTTTAAGAGATATATCAAAAGTTTCTATAAAGTAAAATCCATCCAATAAGCTTCATATGCAATATAGTTTGGACCTATGATTAGACCAAGAAAATCAATGCTCTTTATCCTTAATATATAGAACTAAAGAGGATCAGGAATCATAAACCTATTATGAAAATTCACCAAATTGATCAATTTTGTAGTTAAAAAAAATAAGGAATAGGGTTATCAAATCCTATTCTATAAGTTTTCAATCATATTCAAAATCATCCTTGAAGATATAGAACCACTTGTCTAGCTCTAGCACTATATAATGAAGCTAGGAAGAAGTCGTTTATCCAATTATTTTGTGTCAACAAATATATATGATAACCACTATATTTTACTTCCTATAATATCACGATATATTATTTATGTTATATAATAAATAAAATAGCAAATACTTATGTTTACTAAAGGAAAATCCCCTTAATTTTCATGAAAGTTGAAAATTTTTAATTTGTATTGTTTTATACCATAATATATTTTGGCTAGGGTATTCAATAGATTATAGATATTAACTAATTTGTGTTGCCTAGCTAGAAATTTTTATTGGTTTTGCAATAGAGGAGATGCAATATGTAAAGGTAGGTCTAACCCTACTATCATCTATTCATGACTATTACAAATTTATCTTAGATTAAACTTCCACCAAGCCTACAAGAAATGGATAAGATATACTTCTTTTTCATTCGACTTATTTTTATGCATCTATTAGTGTAGAGAGTTATAAGCTCTACAAACACCCTCTTTTTTCTATGTTTAGCTTTCTCTAAGACCATTTAGGTTAAATGTAAAATGTATATAAGATTAATATAATGCTACTTTTATTTTTACTCAAAATATTTGTAAATGATTTGAATTTTCATAAAAGTACATGAATTTTATTTTTTGTTAAGAAACTAATGTGATTATCAAGTTTTCTTTTGTTTTTTTTGAGCTAATCCTCTTGTTGTAGAAGAATGTTACTATAATTATTGCAATATGATGAACATTTGTGACCTTAGTGTTGTTGTAGAACTACCACCCACTATAAAACTATCAATATAATAGTTCTTGCAAATGTTTAGCTATAGTCATAATGTAATAGTCATTAGTATCAATTATGTGTCACGAACAATATTGTCAAGTAACATTAATAGGTGACTTGAATTAATTTCATTGATATCCAATATGAACAATCTATAATAACCATATCAAAATTACCTTATTTATGACCATCACCATATACTATCTAATTAACATTTCTTGAAACAATTTTTAATTCTAACTAAAAATTATAATTTAAAAAAATAAAAACATATTTTTTAAAATCTTTAAATTAAATATTTTTCTTTTTCTAAAAAAAATAAATATAAAATAAATTTTATATTTATTTATATTTGTCATCATCTATTCTCTCTCAGATTAAAAAACATATGTAACACTTAGTATAAAAAAATAAATCAATTAATATAATTAACCTAGTGAAGAAAAACTATATCTTATTGCTATAACTATTGAACTACAATAAAAGAAAATTGTAATTAGTTCAATAAAAATATATGAATTATCTTTCCTTATTTGTAGTAAGGATAGGAAGGTGTAACTTATCTCTTCTAAGAGAGGATCACTTTAAAGAAATAACAATACCTACCTCCATTAGGATAAATAGATATTTATGTTTACAATGTTCTAAATATATAAAGATAAGAATTTGCATAGTTATTATTTACTTGTATTTATTCATATTTCATTTCTCATTCATGTATTTAATTTCTTGAACTGAAATGGTTAGTTATAGAGATTTGTAAAATTTTGTGGAACATCCTTATTCTCTTTTGTTTTGTTATGAATCTTTTTCTTACTTCAAATATTTCCATCTAAACATTCATTAATTATTACATTATAATCAAATTTCTATCCTTTCTATGGTAGGAGCCTCTTACATATTTTTCTTTCTATTGGTACAACTCTAACATAGAACAATACGATTTTTTTTTAAATTACAATTCTGTTAACTATCTCTTTGGAGCAAGAATTATGAGACCTTATCTCCTTCTGCATGAAGTTTTAATTATTATTTTTTTTAATTTGCCATCAGGAGCAAAGGCTGAAAGGTGGAGGGCCCGAATTCAGATTGCGCAACCGAAGTCGGGCTGCACTTCCAACGATTGCGCAATCGGGCTGCGCTCTCGAATATTGCGCAATCGGGTTGCACAATTGCAGTCTGGTTGTGCATGGGGAAATTTGCACAGTCAGGTTGCACACAAAAAATATGTGCAATCGAGCTGCGCACGGAGGAAAATGCTAAGTCCGAGAAGCACTGGTCTTAGCCAAATTTTTTCTTTGCGAGATTTTGTTGTCTGGAGTCTTGAACGCTTGAGAAATTTTTCTTGGCTCAGCAAGAACTATACAGGACGAGAGAAACACTGAATCTGAATGCAATGTTTCAGATCTGAGCTCAAACTTATAGAACCCAAAAGAAAATGCTCTAAGGTGATTATACAAACAACAACACATTTTGTGCTAACAAAGATAACCGCAAACCCTGTAGATGTCTTAAACAACAATAAATTTTATTCTTATAAGATGAGGGTTACAAAAGTCCTCAACTAAGGAAAACTAAAATCTATGGACTAAAGCTGCAAGATAAACTGAGAGGGAAAACAAATGTCGAGTCTATTGCTTGGACATTAAAAAGATGAGCTACACTGCTCACTGAAATGATGTCGTTTGCTACTCTGCTATTTCTCAAAATTTCCTCCTGCTCTCCACTACCTTCCACACTTTTTTTGAAGACCCTAACTTCCTTATATAGCTACAGGCAGAGGAAGATAGAGGTTATCCTCTAACAGGTTCTGACAGACCCTGAACTAGGGTTTCTGACCAATCATCGAACTGGCATTAAATCGCCGAATTGACATTAACTTATGTGGTGATCAGATCTATCAGACGTCACATATGTTAGAAGGCACATGCCATGTCAAGTCAAATTTTTATTCAGGATCCCCGAATTCATGAGCACAGTCTGACTTCGCCCAAGTTTGGAGCACAGTCTAGCTTCGCCCAAGTTTGGAGCACAGTTGGGCGGAGGTGTGAAATTTGGATTAATATTTCTAACACCCTCCTTTAAACCTGATTTCATGAGAACTTTGACTCCAAGCTACTCACGCAATCTACTAAAGTCTTCCTCCTTCAAAGGATTCATGAAAATATCTGCCAACTGCTCCTTGGATTTGCAAAACTGTAGTTGAATTTCTATGGACTTCACCAACTCTCTGATGGAGTGATAACGAATATCGACGTGCTTCGTTCGGCCATGGAACACGAGATCCTTTGATAGTGCAATAGCTAAATTTTTATCACAAAAAAATGTTGTTGCACCTTCCATAGGATAGTTTAGTTCACTCAGAACTCTTCGGAGCCAAACTGCCTGGCATGCGACTAATGTGGTGGTGACATATTCTGCTTCAATTGTGGAAAATGTAACGATGGGTTGCTTCTTGGACGCCCTTGATACTGCCCCTGATCCCAGATGGAAAGCATACCTGGAGGTGCTCTTTCGATCATCGGTGCTGCCAGCCCAGTCATTATCTATGAAGCCTACCAGTTCCAACTGGTCCTATCTAGCATAAAATGGGCCATTATTTTATGTCCCATTGACATAGCGCAAGATCCTCTTGCCTTCTTGCCAGTGCATGTCCTTTGAAGTCTCCATAAAATTACTGATCAGACTGACTTCGAACATCAGATCTAGACGAGTTGCAGTCAAATACACCAGACTACCAACTAGCCTCTTGAACAGGGTTGGATCTACATTCCTTCCTGAATCCAGCTTGCTCAAATTCAAACCTGTGGCTACAGGTGTGATGGCAGGTTTGATGTCCTCCATATTGATCCACTTTAGGACATCCTTCGCATACTTGCCCTGAGAAATGAAGATGCCATCTGTCAATTGGTCAATTTCAATGCCGAGAAAATACTTCATCAACCCTAAGTCTGTCATTTTGAACTCCTTATTCATGGCTATTTTGAACTAGGAAAATGGTATTGTGTTGTTGCCAGTATAAATTAAATTGTCCACATACATGCAGATGATTATGAGCTCACCTACATCATTTATCTTCATGTACAAGGTGTGCTCGTATGGGCATTTTACAAACCCATTTTGCTAAAAATAACTATCAATCCGAATGTACCAAGCCCAGGGTGCCTGCTTCAAAGCATACAGAGCCTTCTTTAGCTTTAGGACTTTGCCCTCTTGGCCTTCAATTTCATAACCTAGTGGCTGGTCTATGTAGACCTCCTCCAACACTCCGTTGAGGAAGGCTGACTTGAAATCTATCTAGTACATCTTCCAACCCTGATGGGTTGCCAATGCCAGGATCATCCTAACTGTGTCAAGTCGAGCTATAGGCGCACAAACCTCATGGTAATTGATGCCTAACTTCTACTTGTAACCCTTTGCAACTAGTCTAGATTTATGCTTGTCAACGTCTCCTTGGGCGTTGAACTTTGTCTTATACACCCACTTGACCCCAATGGTCTTCTTCCCTACTGGAAGATCTATCAGTTGCCATGTATCATTTTTTTCATTGGCTTTAATTTCCTCATCCATTGCCTGCACCCACTTCTGATTCTGACTTGCATATTCGAACTCTACTGGATCAAATTTAGTAAAGAATGCAAAGTCAAAGTACTCTTCATCTATATGTGTTTGGATTGCCTCATAGATTTCTTGCAAGTTCCTTGTCTTCGTTGGCGTCACTAGGTTCTGGATTCTACTTGCACATAGAGGCGACCGAGATGGAGTGGCTATGCTACTGCTAGCACCGTTGCTGCTACTGGAGGTTACAGGTGGTTGCACACTTCCTTCTTCCAAGTCAACAGACTCTACTACTGCTAGCTCTGACCGACCAGTATTTGAATTCCAGTTCTAGGCTTCATCTTCAAGAAACTTCACATCATGGCTGAAGATGAGCTTTTTCATCACAGGGTTGTACAACCTATATGCCTTTGCCTGCTTACTGTACCCTATGAAAATGCACTTCTTAGCTCTATAATCCAACTTCTACCACTTCTCCTCGGGAACATGTGCATATGCAATGCACCCGAACACACGTAAGTGAGCCACACTTGGCTTCACACCGCTCCAGGTCTCTTGAGGGATTTTGTCCTTCATGCTTTTGGTGGAACATCTATTCAGCAGGTAGACTGCACATGTTATAGCCTTTGCCCAAAATTCATGTGGCAATCCCTTCACCTTCATCATGCTTCGTGCCATCTCCATGATGGTCCGGTTCTTCCTCTCAGCTATGCCATTTTGCTATGATGTGTATCTGGCAGTGAACTACCTTCGAATTTCATGTGGTTTGCAGTAGTTATGGAATTAGTTGGAGATGTATTCACCTCTGTAATATGTCTTGAGAGTCTTGATATGATATTCACTCTATTTCTCCACTAGAGCCTTGAAGTCCTTGAATCTAGTGAATGCTTCTGACTTCAGCTTGATGGCATAGATCCAAGTATTTCGATTGAAGTCATCTATGAACGTTAAGAAGTATTTGTTACCATAAAATGTGTTGGTCTGCATCGGACCGCAAATGTCTAAGTCCACCAGCTCCAATGGTTGTGATGCTCTCCAAGACTAATCGAAAGGGAATGAATCCCTATGTTTTTTGCCGACTAAGCAGCCTTCACAAACTTGATTTTACTGCTCTATTAGGGGTAAACCCTTCACCATATGCTTCTTGTGTAGTTGATTTAGGCCACTGAAGTTTAGGTGACCAAATATAAGATGCCACAACCAGGTGGCATCTTTTACAATTACACTTAGAGACATCAATGATTCATTCTGAATCTTTAGTGGAAACATTTTATTCTTCATCATTGACACTATAGCAATCTACCCATGCGACTTGTCTCTGATGGTGCAAGCTTCGTATTTGAACTGGATCGTATGTCCCTTCTGTACGAGCTATCCAATGCTCAACAAGTTATGCTTTAGGTCAGGCACATAGTAGATGCTTCCATTTGTCGTTCCTGGTGCGGGGGAGGATATTTCCTTTCCCTATTATGGGAACCTTGTTGTTGTTCCCCATATTCACCTCAGACTGGACTATTTCATCCAGTTGGGAGAACATCTTCTTTTTCCCTGTCATGTGGTTGCTGCACCCGCTGTCTAAATACCAGATATTTTTTTGGCACTCCTCCTCAATGTTGCAATCCAACAACACATTTCCTCCTACCACATTTTTGGTTTCATTCGTGTAATGGGCTTGCTGCTGGTTGACCAGATCCAGTTTGCTGATTTTTTGAACTGCCTCTTCCACCTTATTGATGGAAATTATAGTTGGTCTCTCCTTCGTTAGGGTTTGACTGTCCTCCTTGCTTGTTGCCTTTCCCACGCCTGCCTCTACCTCTTGCTTCATGAGAACTAGAGGTGCCATGGTAGGAATATTATCTTATGCTATCTCAGAATGAGACCTAAGCCTTGAATGCTTATTACAAAGAGGTCTGAGATGAATGGCTCAGCCTCTGTTCATGTGTCTGTAATGAAACCATGAGCTCATCTATTGAGAGGGTTGTTAGATCCCTTGACTCTTTGATTGTTATCACAACCGAGATAAACTTGGGAGGTAGACTTCTGAGAATCTTCTCCATGATTCTCTAGCTCTGCACAATTTCTTTGTTCAACCACATCTAGTTGATAATGTCCGTCATCCGGGTGAAGAAATCACTCATGGACTTAGACTCACTCATCTATAGATTTTCAAACTCCCTCTTGAGCAATTGCAGCTTCAACAACTTTACCTTATTGGTGCCCTAGTACAAGCTGGCCAGAATCTCCTATGCCTACTTTTCCTTAGTGGCTGATGCGATCCGTGGGAAGATGGACTCCTCGACTAATTGCATGATGTAGAAGAGGGCCTTATGGTCCTTATTTGTGTTCTCTTTCAATAGGTCCTTATCTACTTGAGAGATGGCAGCTAGTGCTGCTGCATCTGTCGGTTCTGGGTAGCCATTCTCGACTAACTCCCATAGATCCTAAGATTCGAACAGGATCTTCATCTGGATGCTCTAGTAATCGTAATTCTTCTCGTTGAAGCGCAAGATCTGTAACTGCAAGTTGCTATTAGAAGCCATTCTACTTTGGTCTCCGTGTCAAGGGATCAGTGGCTATGATACCAATTTAAAGTTTTAATTAATGTTTTTTTAATTTACCATCAGGAGTGAAGGCTGAAATGTGGATGGCCTGAAGTCAGACTATGCAGTCAAAGTCAGGTTGTGCTTTCGATGATTGCGTAATCAGGCTATGCTCATGATTATTGTGCAATCAAGCTATGCAAGCGCAGTTGGGTTGTGCACAAGGAAATGTGCACAGTTAGGTTGTGCACAAAAATATGTGTAATCATGCTACGCATGGAGGAAAATGCTAAGTTCAGGAAGCCATTGGTCAATGCCTGACTACGCTAGTCAAAGGCAGTGAAGTTCAACTTCACTACATAGTCCGATGGATAGCTCCAGACTTAGCTAAATTTTTTGGGAGCAGTTGGTCAATGCCCGACTGCACTGGTCAAAGGCAGCAAAGTTTGACTTCGCTGCGTAGTCGGGTGGATAGCTCCAGACTTAGCAAAATTTTTTCTTTGTGACCTTTTGCTGTCTAGAGGCTTGCACACTTGTAAATTTTTGCTTGGCTCAGTAAGAACTGTACAGGAGGAGAGAAACACCGAATCTGAATGGAATGTTTCAGATCTGAGCTCAAAATTATAGAACCAAAAATAAAATGCTCTGAGGTGATTATATAGACAAAAATAGGTTTTGTGCCGAAAAAGATAATCGCAAACCCTACAAATGCCTTAAACAACAAAACATTTTATTCTTATAAGATGAGGGTTACAAAAGTCCTCAACTAAAGAAAACTAACATCTACAGACTAAAGCTGCAGGATAAACTGAGAGGGAAAATAAATGTCGAGTCTGCTGCTCGAACATTAAATAGATGAGCTACACTGCTCACTGAAACGATCTCGTCTGCTACTCTACTATTTCTCCAAATTTCCTCCCACTCTCCACTACCTTCCAAACTTTGTCTAAAGACCTGAACTACCTTATATAGCCATGGGCAAAGGAAGATAGAGGTTATCCTTTGATAGGTTATGATAGACCCTCAACTAGGGTTTCTGACCAATTGTCGAACTAGCATTAAATCGCCGAATTGGCATTAAATTCTATGGCGATCAGATCTATCAGATGTCACATCTGTCAGAAGGCATGTGCGATGTCAAGTCAAAAGTTTTTCTAGGATCCTTGACTTCATGAGAATAGTCCAACTTCGCCCAAGTTTGGAGCGCAGTATGGCTTCACCTATGTTCAAAGCACAGTTGGGCGAAGGTGTGAAATCTAGATTAATATTTCTAACACCCTCCTTTAAACCTGATTTCATGAGTGCTTTGACTCCAAGCTACTCATGCAATCTACTGAAGTCTTCCTCCTTCAAGGGTTTCATGAAAATATCTGCCAACTGCTCCTTGGATCTGTAAAACTATAGTTGAATTTCTCTAGACTTCACCAAATCTCTGATGAATTGATAACGAATATCAATGTGTTTCATCCGACCATGGAACACGAAATCCTTTGATAGTGCAATGGCTGAATTATTATCACAAAAAATTATTGTTGTGCATTTCGAAGGATAGTTTAGTTCACTCAGAACTCTTTGTAGCCAAACTGCCTGGCATGCGGCTGACATGCCGATGACATATTCTGCTTTAGCTATGGACAATGCAACTATGGGTTGCTTCTTGGATGCCCATGAGACTGCCCTTGATCTAAGATGGAAAATACTCGAAGGTGCTCTTTTGATCATCAGTGCTGCCAGCCTAGTCACTGTATGTGAAGCCCACTAGTTCCAACTAGTCCTGTTTGGCATAAAATAGGCCATTGTTCCACGTCCCATTGACATAGCACAAGATCCTCTTGCTTGCTTGCCAGTGCATGTCCTTCGGAGTCTCCGTAAAATAATTGATCAGACTGACTTCGAACATCAGATCTGGTTGAGTTGCAGTCAAATACATTAGACCACCAACTAGCCTCTTGAACAGGGTTGGATCTACATTCCTCCCTGAATCCAGCTTGCTCAGCTTTAAACCTATGGCTACAGGTGTGATGGCAGGTTTGTTGTCCTCCATATTGAACCACTTCAGGACATCCTTCACATACTTGCCCTGAGAAATGAAGATGCCATCTATCGATTGGTCAACTTCAATGCCGAGAAAATACTTCATCAGCCCTAAGTTCGTCATTTTGAACTCCTTCTTCATGGCTATTTTGAACTAGGAAAATAGTGTTGTGTTGTTTCCAGTGTAAATTAAAATGTCCACATATAGGCAGACAATTATGAGCTCACCTACATAATTTGTCTTCATGTATAGGGTGTGCTCATATGGGCATTTTACAAACCCATTTTTTTAAAATAACTATCAATCCGACTATACCAAGCCCGGGGTGCCTACTTCAAACTATATAGGGCCTTCTTCAGCTTCAAGAATTTGCCCTCCTGGACTTCAATTTCATAACCTGGTGGCTGGTCTATGTAGACCTCCTCCTCCAACACTCCATTGAGGAAGGCTGACTTGACATCTATCTGGTACATCTTCCAACCCTGTTGGGCTGCCAATGCTAGGATCATCCTGACTGTGTCAAGTCGGGCTACAGGCGCATAAACCTCATGGTAATTGATGCCTAACTTCTGCTTGTAACCCTTCACCACCAGTCTAGATTTATGCTTGTCAACATCTCCTTGGGCGTTGAACTTTGTCTTATACACCCACTTGACCCCAATGGTCTTCTTCCTTACTAGAAGATCTATTTTGTTGCCATTATCATTCTTTTCAATGGCTTTAATATCCTCGTCCATTGCCTGCACCCACTTATGATTCTGACTGGTGTCTTCGAACTCTACTAGATCAACTTTAGTAAAGAATGCAAAGTTAGAGTACTCTTCATCTATATGGGTTTGGGCTGCCTTTTATATTTCTTGCAAGCTCCTTGTCTTCGTTAGCGTCATCAGGTTCTAGATTCTACTTGCACATGGAGGTGACCAATATGGAGTGGCTGTGCTACTAATGGTACCGCTACTGCTGCTGGAGGTTGCAGGTGGTTCCACACTTCCTTTGATCGGCTAGTCTTTGACTTCCAGTTCTAGGCTTCATCTTCAAGAAACTTCACATCACGACTGATGATGAGATTTTTTGTCATAGGGTTGTACAACCTATATGCCTTTGCCTGCTCACTGTACCCTATGAAAATACACTTCTCAGCTCTATCATCCAACTTCTATCGCTTCTATTTTGGAACATGTGCATATGCAATGCACCCGAACACACGCAAGTGAGCCACACTTGGCTTCACACCGCTCCAAGTCTCCTAAGGGATTTTGTCCTTCACACTTTTGGTGGGATATCTGTTCAATAGGTAGACTGCACATGTTATAGCCTTTACCCAAAATTCATGCGACAATCCCTTTGCCTTCTTCATGCTTTGTGCCATCTCCATGATGGTCTGGTTCTTCCTCTCAGCTACACCATTCTATTGTGGCATGTATCTGGTAGTGAACTGCCTTCAAATTTCATGCTGTTTATAGTAGTTATGGAATTCATTGGAGATGTATTCACCTTCGCCATCTGTCCTAAGATTCTTGATCTGATATCTGCTCTGTTTCTCCACCAGAGCCTTGAACTCCTTGAATCTGGTGAATGCTTCTGACTTCAGCTTGATGGCATAGATCCAAGTCTTTCAACTAAAGTTATCTATGAATGTTAAGAATTATTTGTTACCGGAAAACGTGTTGGTCTGCATCAGACCGCAAATGTCTGAGTGCACTAGCTCCAGTGGCTGTGATGCTCTCCAAGACTGACTAGAAGGGAATGAATCCCTATGTTGTTTGTCAACTAAGCAACCCTCACAAACTTGATTTTACTACTCTATTAGGGGTAAACCCTTTACCATCTACTTCTTGTGTGGTTGATTTAGGCCACTGAAGTTTATGTGACCAAATATAAGATGCCACAACTAGGTAGCATATTTTACAACTGCACTCAGAGACATTCTACAGTGGAAATATTTTATTCTTCGTCATGGAAATTTTAGCAATCTGCCCATGTGACTTGTCTCTGATGGTGAAAACTTCGTCTTTGAATTGGACCGTATGTCTCTTCTGTACGAGCTGTCCAACGCTCAGCAGATTATGTTTCAGGCCAGGCACATAGTAGACATCATAGATCTACTTCCGTTCATCGTGCCTGGTGCAGATAAGGATCTTTCCTTTACCCATTATGGGAACCTTGTTATTGTTCCCCATATTCACCTCAGTCTGGACTGTTTCATCCAGTTGGGATAACATGTCCTTGTTCCCCGTCATGTGGTTGCTGCACCTGCTGTCTAAATACCAGACATTTTTTTGGCACTCCTCCTCAATTTTGCAATTCAACAACACATTTCTTCCTACCGCATTTTTGATTTCATCCATGTAATGGGCTTGCTTTTGGTTGTCCTTGGCCATCCATTTTTTGCACTCTGAGATGTAATGGCCAAACTTATTAAAGAAATAGCACTGAATCTTTGACATGTCCTTCTTCTGACCAGATCCAGCTTGTTGATTTTTTTAACTACCTCTTCCACCTTGTTGATGGAAATTACAATTAGTATCTCCTTCACTAGGGTTTCACCATCCTCCTTGCTTGTTACCTTTCCCATGCCTGCCTCTGCCTCTTACTCTGTGATAACTAGAGGCACCATGGTGGGAATATTGTCTGCCACTATCTTGGAATGATATCTAAGCCTTGAATGCTTGCTCCAAAGAGGTCTGAGATGAACGATTCAGCCTCTATTTTTGTGTCTATAATGAACCCATGAGCTCGTCTATCGAGAGGGTTGTTAGATCCCTCGACTCTTCGATTGCTATCACAACCAAGTCAAACTTGGGAGGCAGACTTCTGAGAATCTTCTCCATGATTCTTTGGCTCTACACAATTTCTCTATTCAACCGCATCTGGTTGATAATGTCCATTGTCCGGGTGAAGAAATCACTCATGGACTCAGACTCACTCATATGTAGATTTTCAAACTCCCTCCTGAGCATCTACAGCTTCACCAACTTTACCTTATTGGTTCCCTGGTATGAGCTAGCCAAAATCTCCTAGGCCTGCTTCACTTTAGTGGCTAATGTGATCCACAGGAATATGGACTCCTCGACCGTTTGCATGATGTAGAGCAGGGCCTTCTAGTATTTCTTCATGTTCTCTTTCAATAGGTCCTTGTCTTCTTGAGAGAGGGTGGCCAGTGCTGCTGCATCTGTCGGTTCTAGGTAGCCATTCTCGACTAACTCCCATAGCTCTTGAGATCCAAATAGGATCTTCATCTGGATGCTCCAGTAATCATAATTCTTCCCATTGAAGCGTGGGATCTACAACTACAACTTGCTACTAGAAGCCATTCTACTTCGATCTCCACATTAAGGGATCAGTGGCACTGATACCAATTTGAATTTTTAATTAATTTTTTTTTTCTGTCAGGAGCAAAGGTTGAAAGGTGGAGGGCCCAAATTCAGACTACGCAGCCGAAGTCAGGTTGCTCCTGAATATTGCGCAATCGAGCTACGCAAGCGTAGTCGGGTTACGCACGGGGAAATGTGCATAGTCGGGTTGTGCATGAAAAATGTGCACAATAAGGCTACGCACGAAGGAAAATGCTAAGTCCAGGAAGCCGCTGGTCAATGCCCGACTGTGCTGCGTAGTCCGGTGGACAGCTCTAGACTTAGCCAAATTTTTGGGGAGTGGTTGGTCAACACCCAACTGTGCTAGTCAAAGGTAGCGAATACCGAATTTGCTGCGCAGTCAGGTGCACAGCTCTAGACTTAGCCAAATTTTTGCTTTGGAAGCTTTTGCTATCTAGAGGCTTGCACGCTTGCGAACTTTTGCTTGGCTCGGCAAGAACTGTACGGGAGGAGAGAAACACCGAATCTGAATGCAATGTTTCAGATTTGAGCTCAAACTTATAGAACACGAAATAAAACACTCTGAGGCGATTATACAGACAACAACAGATTTTGTGCCGACAAAGATAACCGCAAACCCTGCAGATGCCTTAAACAACAGCAAATTTTTTTCTTATAAGACGACGGTTACAAAAGTCCTCAAATGAAAAAACTAACATCTACAGACCAAAGCTGCAGGATAAACTGAGAGGGAAAACAAATGTCGAGTCTGCTGCTCGGACATTAAACAGATGAGCTACACTGCTCACTGAAATGATCTCGTCTGCTACTCTGCTGTTTCTCCAAATTTCCTCCCGCTCTCCACTACCTTCCACACTTTGTCTAAAGACCCGAACTGGCTTATATAGCCACAGGCAGAGGAAGATAGAGGTTATCCTCTGACAGGTTCTAACAGACCTTGAACTAGGGTTTCTGACTAATCGCCGAACTGGCATTAACTTCTGCGGTGATCGGATCTGTCAGAAGGCACGTGCAACGTCAAGTCAAAAGTTTTTTTGGGATACCCGACTTCGCGAGCGCAGTCCGGATTTGCCCAAGTTCGGATCGCAGTCCGGCTTTGTCCAAGTTCGAAGCACAGTTGCGCGAAGGTGTGAAATCTGGATTAATATTTCTAACACTGCAAACTGCCGTTGGATTGCCACAACCCTGCCAGAGAATAGAGCCATATCGGGCGTGAAATATATAAATAAATAAGAAGCAACTTTAATTCTTTGTATCAAGCTAAACGCTCTTTTTCGGTTAATTTTGTTATTGGGACTGTCACAAATGCGGAATGACGGTTTAACAGAAATTTAAGGTTTGTATCTTAGTTAGGGTCTTATATTAATTTTTTTAATTTAAATATGATTCAATATATAAACAATAATATGTTCTATAAAATTCTTGTGTATAACTTATGACATTAAAAAAATAAAACAATGTAAATTGTGACAAAAGCAAAATTGGAGCCTTAACTAAAAGCTTTCTGTTAAATTTAAAGATATATATGCACGTAGTAAATAAATGATTCCGACATGTCTTGCTTGTTGTGAGGAGCCTGCCCTCCATCAATTGACAGAGAGTATTCAATCCAATGTTATTGTTTTATATAATTTCACATGGAAATGGATAAGTGGAAAAAGAACCATTTTCGTCTCTGCTTGTCAAATCTCCACCCCACACCTATTGTAATCACTCATTTATTGGATTGTGTGCGAATCAATCCCTTCAGCCTATTTGCAATCCGATACAAGAAAAAAGCAGGGAAATAATTTACATCAGAATGACAGAAAGTAGATAGAGTATGATGCTTTTCCATGTCTTCACTAATTTATATAAATCCTTCAAATCCATACTCCACAAGATTCACATGGAGTGGGATCCGTGCGACTTCCCTTCTAGGTGATCGGGAAGCCAAACGGTCAAAGTTCCTTTGACAGCAGAGATGGGAAAAAATTTCAAACTGTCACAACCCCTTAAGTTTAATGACTTCAAGCGCGGAAGCTCCATAATGTTGGAAGGCAACTCTTCCATCTTGGAGCAAGCCAATAAATTAATGTCCTTTAAGGAGCTAAGTTGCCCTACACTGGAAGGCAATGTCTTCAACTTCATGCAGCAGGATAAGTCCAACCTTGTTAAAGACTGAAGTTGCCCAAAGTTTGAAGGCAGTTCTTTGAGTTCCAAACAATTGCATTGCAATTCTGCCAAAGAGCTGAGCTCTCCAAAGCTGGAAGGCAGCTCTTTCAAATACACTGATTGCAAGCTCAACTTCCTTAAACGTCTGAGTTGCCCAAAGTTTGAAGGCAATGACTCTAATTTCCAACAACTCTCTAAATTTAAGATTTCTAAAGAGCTCAGTTCCATGAAACTTGGAGGTAATTTTTTCAATTCAATGCATTCATGTAGGTCTAGCTCTTCCAAGGAGGAATTTTCTGGAATATGCGGGGAAGTATCGTTGAAGTCTGACTGTCCAGTGGCCCTAATCACCCGTAATTTCTTGGGTAACTGCATCAATGTTTCGATTCCATAGTAAGGAAAATATAAATGAAAGCTAGGAATGTGGGGTAGAGGATAGAAAAAAGACTTACCTGATACATATTCACGCCTTCTTTAAAGATAGGACCGTGGTACACAGCTAACCGCTCCAAAAATTCTAAATTTAGTGGCAGAGAACGAACATCACAGCCTATGCGGAGGAACCTTAACTCCTTGAATTTGTATGGACTTGGGGTTTGTCCGCTTACTCTGATGTTGTCTCCCAAGGCTAGAATTCTCAATGAAACTCCCATTGAATTCAAGTGCTCTTCTTTGAGTTCGCACACAGATTTAGACTCATCCCCAGAGAGCCAAACTCTTTTAATTTGTTTGATGTTCTGCAAAACTCCCCCAAGAGATGCATCAAATACTTAAAAACGTTACACAGATACAGAAAACTCTTCTAATTTGTTTGATGTTTTGTTTGTATCCTTACAAAACATTTAGAGACAGAAATATACCTGAGATTGTACAGCTTCTTGGAAAGAGTGCACATCCATAATTGTGCTCGATTTCGACATGCTTAACCCTTTTGCTCGGATGATATCATGGACATTTAGCTGGTTTTGTTCAGAGGCCTTGATCAGCGCTGCGTCCTCAAGGAATCTAACTTCTTCTGTTCCCACTATATACTCGACATGGCGACGATTCCAGTCAGTGAAGCAGCAGCAGATATCCAGAAATGCTTCCTGGACAGACTCCTCCAGACGGTCATATACAAAAGTAACAAGCCGTTGACTGAGATTTTCTTCTTTTATGTCCCTCCCTTTCTTGAGAGCATCAAATATTTGAGTACAATTGTCTGCCCTGTATCCTTGCTTACGCAAACGAGCACCCACTATCTCCAAAACTAACGGAATGCCGTCGCAAATCTTGAGTATGTTGTCCACCTGATCTTTCATGTCGCCCGGAATAACAGCAGGGTCTTTGAACAGTATTTTCATTGCCTCTTCTCTGTGAAGAGTATTCACAAGATGTTGCCGGCGTTGAAGGCCAGCTTGTTCAAGCATATCTGTAACATTCAAATTTCGAGTTGTCACCAGGATTTTGCTCCCCTGGGGAAGGCTTCGCAAGTCCTTGGGGAGCAGCTCTTGCAAATCTTCTGCACGCAGAGCATTATCAATAAAAATAAATGTGGGCTTATTCCTTTCACAGCTGAAAGCCCTTGAAAGATGGTCTCGACCCTCTGCGGAACTTCTGAATTCTAATTTTCTACCGTTAGCGTATTCAGGGAAGGCATCGTTCAATATATGTTGCTGCATGCCGGTGTAATCGTTTCTCTGATGATCTTCATAGAGTTGAACCGCAGTGTAGTTGTAGCCTTTCATTTCAAGAGTGGCAACAACAGCTTTGGCTAGTGTTGTCTTTCCGATGCCGCCAAAACCATATATAACAACAGCCAATGGTGACTTCTCTTTTAGGTCCAGCATCTGCGTCACTGCATTTTGCTGTTCTCTGATTCCAACTGTCCACAGAGAAACAAGTAACCCGTTATTTTAATTTCTTCGAAATTGTATCAAACATGCTATCAAGAAACGCTGGAAATTTTCTACAGTTAACGAAGGAAGGAAGAACGATTTTATATATATGTTTACCTGCATAGTCAGGATAGATGGGCTGAGATGGAGGAGGCGGGGTAGGCTGTTGGTGTATTATTTTTCTTACAACTGTCAAATTTAAATCCTGATACAGCTAATTTATTCTTGACTGAAGATCGCCTAAGTTTTTAGAATCCACGGAAGCCTTGAAAAACCTGCAATATGTATACTTTAGCGTCAGAATTGCCCTTACTACTATACATTTATTTAATTGCAACAAGGTATTAAATTCTACCTGAAGAGTTGTTTGGAATTTAACTGAGAGGCGCACATCATTGATCCTTCAATGATCAATTGAATCGCATCACTGAATTTCTTCTCTTCTTGAGGAATATCATAATTTAATTGTCTAACATGGCCGGCAAGGTTAAGCATTTGTCCTAAGAGCTGTATGCAGTCACTCCGATTTTCAGAGACTTGGCCAATTTGCTCTAACAAATACCCTATAACGGAGAGTCCCCCTACGAGCCAGTGCGCCTTTCCAACACTTTTCAAAATTTCCGCAACGGTTTCCCTTGATCCAGCAAGTTGAGAAACGAAGTCTCCCTGTAAATACCACAATAAAATGAAATTCGACCTCTCTTAAAATATTTCTATCGATCACTCTGTTTATTTTTTTTATTATTAAGTTGAAGCCAAGCCGAATACAAAACTAGTGACTACCTTGTTGACACTTTCGTGCATATGTTTGTTAACAAATTCAAGGAATGCCGCACCGCCCTGTAGAAGGGAAGTCCACACTGATGTTGAAATGCTGTGTCGCTCTAATGCCTTCTCTGGCTTGTCCACTTTTAACTGCAGTTACAAAAGAAGTTAAAACTTAATTTTCTGTAAATAAAAGAGATTTTAAAGAATCCTGGTTTTTAATTTGGCTGATAGCCACAAAACTCAGAAATTGCTGGTAGCGATAGAAATTAGTTTTAGTTTTTTTTACACACCTTGCCTTCAATGGTGTCCAAGAGCTTTTCGATGGCATCGATCAAATCATCCACGTCCCACCCGTTTTTGACCGTTTGAAAGAGGCTAATACAATGCTCCAACGTCGGTTCGTTTGGTGGTGTCGGCGGGGGTGACGGCTGCGGTTTTGGGGGAGACGGCGCCGGGGCTGCGGTTTTGGGGGTGGTGGCGGTGGAGGTGGAGGAGGCGGCGGTGGTGTGCTTACCTCCTGGGAAGTAGAAGATTTTCCAAAACAGCAACCCATAGCAACGGATGAGATAGAGGGGATTAATGTATATCGGTCAAGAAATAGACGGGCAAGAATGAAATATATATACTGGTACCACACCCTCTCTGCATTTCCACTTCTCCGAGTCACTTTTTCAAAGTTATTCCCTGCAGAACATTTATTGGTGCGCGTTCCTCAAGAGAGATATTCGCCTTCGAGTAAGAGAAAGAACACGCAAATGATATTCCTACTTTCTTTTTCACATTCGCTACGTCAAAAACATGGAATAATTTCGGTTTGCCGAACGTAAAGCAAACGCCTTTAAAGATAAAGAATTCACTCACAATTTGGTTGGAACAAGTTGAACAAATGCCTTTAAAATAGGACGTGCTCGATGTTGGAACAAGTTGGAACAAACGCCTCCGAATTAACAACAGTTATTTTGAAATTGTAAGTTTGTTATTTCGGATGTTTTTTAAAAATTAAATATACTAAAGCATTGAAGTTGACACAAAGGCAATTATTCGACAGAAAATTGGAAGTATATGTTCTAAACGTACAAGACAAACTTGTTTAATATTGTGTCAGAAAACTAAAGTTTATTATTATTAGAACAGCACACAGCGATCAAAGAGTCCACTTTTTAAAGTAAGAATATTAGGTAGTAAGAATTTGAGTTTTGACGTTATGATCAACTCTATATATAATTCAAGGTAAAAAAAAAACTGAGTTTTGGCTTATTAACATAGTAAGGGTATGTGATGTATCTTTCAAGAATATAATGCTTAGTGATGAACAAACTTGTGAGAGGTTTTTCATCTGTTTTTATTATTAATTAAATTGAAGTTATTTTTTCACATCAGAGAGAAGGGTGGATCTATTAAATTATGGTCAAAATTATATGAATTATTTAGAAAAGTTAATATTACTGAAATAAGTTGTTTAGAATTAGATATTTTCTCTTTTAAATTAGATGTTGTGAGATTTTAAGCTATTGAGAGTAGATATTGCATTTTCTAGAGGTAAAAAGAAATATGGTGTAGCATGCATAAAGATTGACTATGCCAATCTCTCTCCTTTTTTTAGATGTTGAACCTCATGGTTCATATGATTTCTATATCTTTGGAATTTTAAAAGACTTAAGCTCAAATTTTTCCTCTTCTACTTCATTTTCAAATGGTAATGAGGAATTGTGGTGGCACTTCACAAATTTAGGCTCATGCAAAGGAATTCAAATCTAATAAGACTACTACCTAGAGGCCTAAGGGGTAGGCTAAGCCCTTAAAGAAGTCAAAGATCATTTGCAAATACCACAAGAAGAAAGGACATCCAATGCAGAATTGCTTACTAAAATTGCAAAGGATTGAAGTTGGGTTCTTGAACATAGTTGGGCATCTTCCACATGATCTACCTCAATCATAGACGCCTACTAGAGCATCCATTATGGGTCTAGGCTCCTCATTTTAGATTAGGGGTGTTGAAACTATAATTTGATTCATGGCCAAGGATGATATTTTAGGATGTAATACACAAGAAGCCTAAAGGGATTCATTATACAATGTATTGAATTTATTGTAATATTTTATTATGTAATCCTATGTGACATCATTAACCTTGTTAATGTTTAAACCCATATTATAATGTTGTGATTAATATTAATGTCTTTATTGTTATGCCAACTTAAGGTTAAGGTCATTTATGTATTTGGGATTTTGGTATATTCATATAAATACCGTCCACCACTCATTTCTATATCAAAGTGTTATGAAAATTATCTATGGATAATACAATGATTATTTATGTTGCATTATGCATGTTCTAAATTTATGTCTTTTTATAATTATTTCATCCTTTTATGCTTTCTATATGATATTTGAGTAGATGGCTTGTTTATGTTTGTTTTTAAAATTAATGTGAATTCTAACATTTGCTTAACTAGATGACAAAAAGTCCTCTAGTTTGAGTATAATATTTGTAGTAATTAAATTTTGTGTTATTTTATGTCAAGGTATATGAAATCCATGAATAAAGAAAAAATGAATCTTGGTGAGGTGCACATGTCATTTTAGGTAAAAATGTAGATTTCACCTTTCTAAATGGAAAGACCGATTTTTGAGAAGTCATAATGTGTTTACCTAATTTATCATTCTTTACCTCAACTGCATAAAGAAGTTAAAATAAACTAGAGTCATTATTTTATTTAAGCTTATTTCTTTAGTTTATGTAAAAAGGATTAATATAGGATTTAGAATCGATCATGTAACCTCCATTAGAAATCCCACATTCATAGAAGCATTTATTTCTAGGATTCCTAAAATAGCTATTGATATGCTCAACTTGTTATTTCTCTTTTGTTTGATAGTGTATTCTATACCTTCATCTACCCACACAACCAAACAAAATCAAGAAAGCTTCCAAAATAAAACCAATAACTTTATAAAAATATAAAGTAGACATTTTCCAAGCTCAATAAGCAACTAAAAAAATAAGTATTAAATATTTTACGCAAATAAATGTGAAATATTTAAAGAATAAAGAATTTTTTCTTTCTCATACTATAGATATTTGTATTGTATGACCAAATAAGAATGTGAGGAACTATGGTTGGCCTATTTATTTTGACTAGTAGTGCTCTACTTAGGGCTAAGGTAATCTACCATATCAAATTTACTTTTTTTGTTATGAAAATTTAGGATATAAAGTAATACATTGTTAAATTCTTCAAACGAATCATCATAGTTTGGATTGAAAATTTCTAGTGTTGAACATGATGATTTATTGTTGATATTGTATAATGATTCATGGTCAAGCCTAACATTATATGGTGTAATACAGGTAGGCCTAAGGGTATTCATTGTACAATGTATTGAATTTATTGTAATATTTTGTTATATAATCTTTATGAATCATGGTTAACCTTATTAATGGATAGCCCCATATTATAAACTTGTATTAACCTTAAATCCTATATTGTTAGTGACTTAAGTTTAAGTTAATTTATGTATTTGGGGTTTTGATATTTATATAAATACCCTCCACTACTCCTCATTTTAATATTGAAGTGTTGTGAATATTATCTATAGATAATACAATGATTATTCATAGTGCCTAAGGTTACCCCAAATCTATATGTTCCTTCCCTTTTCTTTCATAGTTATAGGCTTTCTTTATAAAATATGATTGGATGGATTGCCTCTATTCTTTTCTATGAAATACTCTAAATTTCAACATGGTATCAAAATGAGTACAAAGAAACATTACTTGGTCACTTAGAAAGTTAGCTCAAAGCCTCTATTCCTTCATCTGATCTTTAAACAAAATACCTCTTCAAAACCTCATAAGAATTTTCAACATAAGATGTGGTAAAAAAATCATTCTCTAGATTCATTTTCCTATTCACTCATCATTTTCAAAGAATGTTTTATTTTTCCTCTTCTTATTCTATCATTTTTTAAGTTCTTAAAAAAATTGCTATTTATTTTTGCATAATAAGCACTCCATATTGGAATCAAAAGAAAGCCATGGAAAAAGGAGCAAAAAATAGAGGACTAAATTTAAAGTTGATGCATTTGAATCTCCTATGTGTCACTTCTATTGTAAAAGTGTGTGTGCACTTTTCCAAGTAGTTTGGTGTCCCATGGGCATGTCATCACTCTATAATGAGAGGACGCACATGTCACTATTATCATTGTATGGGTAGCCAAGCATGGATAAGGTTCTTTGTGCGCATTTGTCCTAGTTTCGAAAAAAGGTGTAGGTAGTGTCATTTCAAGTTGTCAAAATTATATGAAAATAGAAGATGATGATGTTTTACATATAGTTGAAAGGTGTGGCAACTTGGTTAGTAGTACTTTAGTTTATACATAAAGGGGAGAAGGTTTTAGTTTAGAGGCTCTTGATCATCCTTTATATAAATAAATATAAAAGTGCACAATGAACTTCAAGGAGGCATAGTTATTTGTGGTTTGATTCTTTAGGCTACTCTATTGAATAACACATCTCCTCTTAGAGCACAAGGTCTTGAGTTCAATAATTTTTCATTTCCCATTTTTGTTAAGGTAATGAATAATATCATATCATAGTTGAAGTGGATCATCGACACCAATGCATACTCTAGTAGTCTAGTTAGTGGGAAGGTTCTTGCATGTCGTATACCTAGTATCAATTATTTCTAAGCATATTTTTACAATAAAATGGATGACGTAGACAACTAGTAAATGTGGTAGTTGATGTGTTACTATTGTATGCCATATAAAATATTTTTTAAACAATTTAAATTACCTTCTCCAATAAAAAATGAGCAATTATCATATTCATACAAGTTTAGAGGCACTAAAATGGAAAAATAAGTGAAATACACTAGCAAATCATGGATCACCAAGTGGAAATTGACAATTGAATTTCGTTCCTCTAAGTATTAGAGCTTTAATTTTTTCAGTCTCATTAGGGAAATTTTTTTAAGGCCATAAATTTTGCATATATAAGTATTTTGAACCCTTTTATAAATTGTATCATATTTCAATATTTATGAATCGTGGCATCAATTTGTAGACTTGCTACAATTTTAAGGATAAAATTGTGTAAGATAGATCATAAATCCATAGTTACTTACCCCAATGGGTAAAATTATAGTATTTGGTCAACCCAAATGATTAACCTATTAAATAGTAAGAATTGCAATGCATATTTCAAGAAGATAAAGAAACAACCCATGATGAATAAATTCACCACCAAAGAGAGGAAAATGCTCTTGGCCTATTTTCATTTCTAATTAAACCAAATTTACTTGTTCCAGGGTTATGCATAAGGGTTTGGACTCAAAATGTACTTGTAAAAAAATGACGAATATTAATAAAAATCAAGGCAAATCAAGGTGAATCCTAAGAAAATTAAATCAATCATCTTCACACCAAAATTTGGGGTATTTGAAGCCCTAAAAAGTAAGGTCATATTTAGGTATAATTTTTACCTATTAAATCACCTTATAATTTCATAAAAACACCACCATTATATCAGGCTCAAGAAGAGCTTTCCAACAAGTACAAATATGCCTATGTTTGGATATATATTGTGGTGAATTGACCCTTAAAAAAATTATTCCTAAAAATTTTAGTCGAATGGGCCGACGTCGAGGGTCCTCATATTCACTAATTTCTAATTTTGAAAATTATAATATTTTCTTAATTTGTGAATATTCGCCACTATGCATAATCCTGAATTGTTCACATCAAATATGAGAGTGAAACCTGTCAATGTATATTCAAATTTGCATGAGTTATTTTGAAAATTTAATACTATTGATGTAAGTCACTTGGATCTAGATTTATCCTCTTTTAAATTGGTTGAGTTTGATAATGTTGAGAATTATATTATGAGATTTAAGGCATTAAGAGCAAATATTACATTTTTTAGAGGTAAAATGAAAAATGATTTAGAATGCATGATTATTATCTTTTCTAATCTCTCCTCTTCTTTTAATATGTTGAACCTCATGGTTCATATGATTCCCATATTTTTGTAATCTCGAAAGAATCATACTCAAATTTTCTCTTTTCTCTTTATTCAAATGGTAATAAGGAAATGTAGTGGGAATTCACAAATTGTAGCTCATTCAAAGTAATTCAAATCTAAGGAGACTAAGACCGAGGGGCCTAAGGACTAAGATAATCCCTCAAAGAAGTTGAAGATCATTTTTAAATACTACAAAAGGGAAAGGCATCCAAAAAAAAAATTCTTACTAAAATTGAAAAGGATTGAAGTTAGGTCCTTGAATATAGGTGAACATATTCTACATGATGAGGGAGATTATGAAGTATTTACCTCAACTATAGAGGCCCACTTGAGCATCCATTATGAGAAGGAAATATTATTGTCACTAATGTATTCTCACCATGAACCCTCAATTTAGATTATGGGGGTGTTGAAATTGTAATTTGATTCATGGCCAAGGCCAACATTTATGATGTATTATTATACAAGCATAAAGGTATTTTATACAATGTATTGAATTTATTGCATTAATTTTTTATATAATCCTTTGGGTCATAGTTATCCCTGTAAATGTTAAACCCACTTTATAAACTTGTAGTTAACCTTAATGCCTTTCTTGTTATGTTGGCTAAAGGTTAATATTATGTTTGTATTTGAGGTTTCAGTATATTGGTATAAATACCCTCCACCACTCCTCATTTCTATAAGAGAGTGTTGTGAATATTATATTTGGATATTACCTATGGATGCCCGAAATATCTGTGTCTTTTAAATTTATTTTTCCTTTTATGCTTTCTATATAATATTTGAGAAAATGGCTTGCTTTTGTTCATTTTTGAAAAATAATGTGAATTTTAACATTTGCATTACTAAATGACAAAAAGTCCTCTATTTTGAGTCTAATATTTGTAGTAATTAAATTTTATAACAAGGTAGATAAAATATTTGAATGAAAGAAAAATGAATTTTGTCAACATGCACATGTCATTTTAGGAAAAATTATAGGTTTCACCTTTCTAAATGGCAAGGCCAGTTATTGTAAAGTTATAATATGTTTAAATAATTTATCCTTATTTATCTCTATGCCAAAATAAAGTTAAATCAGTTAGAGTTACTATGTTAGTTCATATAAAAAATATTAATATAGGATTTGGAATTGATCATGTCGATGTAACCTTCATTTGAACTCTCATGTTCATAGAAGCTTTTGTTTCTAGGATTCTTGAAATAGATTTTTCTCAACTCAACTTGATCATTGTTTCTCTTTTATTTGATAGTGCATTCTCTACCTTCATCTACCCACATAACCATACTAAATAAAGAATTCTCCTAAAATAAAACTAATAAATTTACAAGAGAGATAAACTAGACATTTTCCAAGCTTAATAAGTCACTAAAATAGTAAATATTAAATATTATAATGAAATAAATGTGAAATTTTTAGAGCACAAATAAATTTTTTCTTTCTCATGCTATATATTTTTGTACTGTAAAGCAAAAGAATAATTTCAGGAACTATGGTTGGATTTTTTATTTTGAGTGGTAGTGATTTGCTTAGGGATAAGGTAATATACCATGTCAATTTTGCTCTTTTTATATGAAAAGTAGGGATATTGAATAAAACATCATTAGATTCTTCAAATAAATCATAATTTTTTGGCTCGCAACTTGGTAGTGTTGAACATGATGATATTTTGTTAAAAACTGTATTATGATTCATGGCCAAGAATGACATTGTACGATGTAATACTTGACAGTTTTAAGGGAAGCCATTGTGCAATGTATTGAATTTAGTATAATATTCTACTATGTAATACCGATGGGTTATAATTAATCTTGTTAATTTTTAGACCCATATTATAAACTTGTAATTAATCTTGAATTCTTTCTTGTTATGTCAACTTTAGGTTAAAATAATTTATTTATTTGAGGTTTGGGTATTGGTATAAATAGCCTCCACCACTCCTCATTTTAATATTATAGTGTAGTGTATCTTATCTATGGATAATACAATAATTATTTATGATGCCTAAGGGTTCCCCCAATTTGTATGTCTCTTTTATTTTCTTTTTTCATACTTTTAGAATTTCTATATAAGATTTGAGTGGATGGGATACTTTAATTCATTTCTATAAAATATTGTAACTTCCAACATGGTATGAAAGAAAGTATAAAAAAATATTTCTTGGTCAAATAGAAAGTTAGATTATAGCCTCTAGTCCTTCATCCAATCTTCAAGATATATACCTCTTCAAAATATCATAAGCATTTTCAGCATAGGAGGTGGTAAAGAAATTATTTTGTACATTTTTTTGCCTATTTATTCATCAATTTTAGATATTTTTTTACTTCTCCTCTTTCTATTTTATCATTTTTAATGTTCTTAAATAAATTTCTATTCACTTTGCATAATAAGAACTCCATTTTGAACTCACAAGTAAGACATGAGAAAAGGAGCAAAAAATAAGGGTATTTCTACAATATGAATTTAAATTTGATGCATTTGAATCTCCAACACATGCCATTTCAAGTACAAAATTTGGTGGGCACTCTGCTAAGTATCTTGGTGTCCCATGGGTGTGTCATAATTCTCTAAGTAGAGGACACATATATCCCTATCATCATTTTGGGGGTTACAAGTTGGTTAGCCAAGCATGTATAAGGTGTTTTGTTTACATTTTTCCTAGTTTCAGTGTAGGCAGTGTCATTTTAAGTTGTTGAAGAATATGAAAATACATGTTGAGGTTTTACATATAGTTGGTAGTTGTGGCAACTTGGTTAGTACTAATTTGCTTTTTGTGTAATTTGGATGAGGTTCTATTTTTTAGGCTCTTGATAATTCTTCTTAAAAATAAAATTGAAAGTGTACGATGAACTTCAATGAGGTATAGTTATTTGTGGTTTGACTCCTTAGGCTACTCTATTGAACAATGCATATCCTCTTAGAGCACAAGGTCTTGAGTACAAGAAAATTTAGTTTCCATTTTCTACTAAGGCAATGAATAATGTCATGTCATAGTTGAAGTGGATCATAGGCACCAATGAATACTCTAGCAATTTAGTTAGTGGGAAGGTTCTTGCATGTCATAGGCCCAATATTTATTCTTACTAAGCATATTTTTGCAATAAGGTGGATGACATTGACAAGCGGTCAATGTGGTAGTTGATGTGTCACTATTGTATACCACCTAAAATATTTTTTAAACTATTTAAATTCCCTTCTCTTGAAATGAAAAAAATAAGTGAAAGACACCTGCAAATCAAGGTTCACGAAGTGTAAACACATAATTGGATTTATTTCTTTTAAGGTTTGGAACTTTAATTTTTATTTTTTGTGGCCCATTAAGGCAAAAATTTTGAAGGCCATAAGTTTTGCATACAGAAATATTTTGATCCCTTTTTAAAATTGTATGATCATTCAAGCTTTATGACTAGTGACATAAATTTGTAGACTTGATACAATGTTTAAGGATCAAATTATGTAAGATGGATCATAAATCCATAGTTACTTACCTCAATGGGTAAAATTAAAGTATTTGGTCAACCCAAATGATTAGCATATTACATAGTAAGAATTGTAATGAATATTTCAAGAAGATAAAGCAACAACCCATGATGACCCACCATAAAAGAAAGGAAGAGAATTTTAGCCTATTTCCCTTGCTAATCAAATGAAAGTTACTTTTATACATCAAATATGAGAGTTAAACCTATCAAGGTATGTTCAAAATTGCATGAGTTATTTAGAAAAGTTAATACTATTAAAGTAAATAAATTATAATTATAGTTCTCTTTTAAATTATTTGAGTTTGATAATGTTGAGAACTATATTACAAGATTCAAGGCATTGAGAACACATGTTGCATTTTCTAGAGGTAAAAAACAGATGATCCAGAATGTATGAATATTGTCATTGGTAATCTCCCCCTTTCTTTTTAGATGTTGAACCTCAGGGTTTATATGATTTATATATTCTTGGAATATCAAAATAATCTTACTCTTGATCATATGTTCTCTCTCTTAGCTTAGATGACAATAAGGAATTGCGACAGTGCTTCATAAATTCAGGCTCATGCAAAAGAAATCAAATATAAGGATAAAAATATCTAAGGTTTTAAGGGTTAAACTAAGACCTAAAATCCTTCATGGTTTTGGTTGGGGATATGTGCTTATTATCTAAAACTATGAATTTACCATGATTCCTTCTGATATGGCTCCACCATTGCACTTTGGGTATTCAGATTCTAAAGAATCTTCTAGTTTCTTGGGCTTTCATGTAGCACAACCACCTTTGCAAGAGGATTTTGTGGCTTGCGATGATCCTCATTTTTTGTTTTTCCTTTTCCATTTTGTTTGTTGTTCTTTCTTGGAGTGTTATCCTAGACCCTAGGCAAGAGTCTAGTTTCATATTTCAATTTTTTTTGGTTGCCTAGGATGGGTTTATCCATGTTGTACCAACCCATGGTAGCTCCGTACATTTCTGGATGGTATCTTCACATGTTTCAGTTGTACCATATTAGTCATTTCCCTAGTGGGAGTTATTTCTATCTTGTTTTGAGATTCTTGTAGTCGGGTGTACTAGATCTAGATTTTTGGTTTTTGATTTCTAGTTTGGTGTCCCCAAGCCCTTCTTGGGGAGGAAATTCTGTTTAAATTTTAATTTTTTTTTCCCACTTGCTTACTTGTCATCTCATCGTAGGATTTTTCTTTCTTGAGCCCGTTGGGTCAATCCCATTTCATTGTAACTAACAAAAGACTCACCTTTTGTATTGTTGGTTGGCCCGTTGACGTGGTCCTCTCTTTCATTTTTTGTAAAAATGTTTTAGGTCCCCTTTCAAAACCCACTTTTGAATTCAACCTACCAGAAAAAAAAGGTAAGCCCTAAAATAAGTCAATGTTATAGGTACTACAAGAGTGACGGACATCAAACAAAGAATTGTTTATTGGAATTGCAAAGGATTGAAGTTGAGTTCATGAATATATTTTGGTATCTTCCCCATGATGAGGAATTTTCTAAATAATCTACCTCAACTATAGAGGTCCACTAGAACATCCATTATCGAGGAATGATATTATTATCACTAGTTTCTTCTCTACGCAGCCCCTTAATTTAGATTATGGGGATGTTGAAATTATAATTTGATTCATGTCCAATGATAACATTTTATGATATAATATTAAATAGACCTAAATGCATCCATTATACAATGTATTGAATTTATTATGTTAATTTATTATGTAAGCCTTATAGGCCACAATTAACCTTGTTAATGGTTAAAATTCTATTAAAGCATTTCTTACTATGTTGACTATTTATGTATTTGAAGTTTTTGTATATTGGTATAAATACCCTTTACCACTCCTTGTTTCTATATCAAAGTGTTGTGAAACTTATCTATGAATAATATATTGATTATTTATGATGGCTATTTATACCTCCAATCTGTATATCTCTTTACATTTCTTTAATTATTTTGTACTTTCTATATAAGATTTGAGTGGATGGCTTGCTTTTATCTATTTATTAAAATTATTGTGAATTCTAACATTTGCCTTACTAGATGATAAAAATTCCTCTAATTTTTGTCCATTTTTTGTAGTAATAAAATTTTATATTATTTTATGTCAATGTAGATAAAATCCATGAAATAAGAAGAAGTGAATTTGGGTGATTTGCACATGTTATTTTAGGTAAAATTATAGGTTTCACTTTTTTGAATGGAAAGACTAGTTTTTGCAACATCATATTGAGTTTATCTAATTTATCTCTATGGAACAAAGTTAAAATAAACTAGATTTGTTATTTTATATAAGTTTCTATTTTTAGTTAATGTAAAGTCAATTAATAAAATATTTGGAATAAATCATGTAACATTCACTAGAACACTCATGCTCATGGAAGCTTTCATTTCTAGGATTCTTGAAATAGTTATTGCAAGCCTGGCATAATCATTGCTTCTCTTTTGTTTGATAGTTCATTCTATACCTTCATCCATCCACACAACCATACTAAATCAAGAATGCTTTAAAAATAGGTAAATTTAGAAGGGATAAAGTAGACCTTTTCTAATCTCAATAAGTGACTAAAATAACAAAATATTAAACATTTTAGTGAAATAAATCTAAAATATTTAAAGCAAAAAGGATTGTTTTGTTTCTCATGCAATAAGTTTTTTTTTATCATATAACAAAAGAAGAATTTGAGGAGCTCTTTTTGGAATTTTTATTTTGAGTACTAGTTATTGTGTTATAGGTAAGACCATGTACCATGTCTAATTTGCTCGTATTTCTATGAAAAATTAAGATACTAACTAGAACATTGTTATATTCTTCAAACAAATTACAATGTTTTGGATCAAAACTTGCTAGTAGTAAACTTGATGAGTCACCTTAATAAATGATAAAGAGTCCTCTAATTCGAGTTTAGTATTTGTAGTAATTAAAATTTTAAGTTATTTTGATTCGATACAAACATAATCCATGAAAAATAGGAAGTAAACACATCATTTTAGGCAAAATTGTAAGTCTCACATTTTTAAATAATGACACTAGTTGTAAATTTGTAATGTATTTACTTAATCTATATTTCTTCACCTCTATGGCACAAGGGAGATAAATCAACTAGAGTTGTTATTTTATTTAAGTTTCTATTATTAGTTAATGTGAAGTATTAATATAGGATTTGAAATTGATCATGTAACCTTTAGTAGAATACTTGTACTCATGGAAGCTTTCATTTTTTGGATTTTTGAAATAGATATTGCTAAGCCTAACTTGATCTATGTTTCTCTTTGTTTGATAGTGTTGAGCAAAGTGCAGCAAACAGTATTGTCATTGTTGTCAACACAGTCAGACAGATTTATTGATGCAATGGACAAGAGTTTATTGAACAGCAAGGTGCAGCCAAAGTACAATTGATAGGGTTCAGGTGTTGAGCAAGGTGTTGCAGGAGGATTGTCATTGTTGTCAATACGATCGGTTAGATCTAATGATGCAATGGACGAGCGGTTCAAACAAGAAGCGGAAAGGATTTTTGTGAAAACCAAGGCAGTCAAAATAAAAAGTTTTATTTAAAATCATGGATAACAGATTTGAAATGGGTTTTTCTTAAAACCCAAGTTGGCTCTTCGTTTCGTTGAAAAAGATGCCCCGATGATGAAGATATTTAATTTTAAATATTTGGTTTAAATTTTAAAGGTTTTTTTGTGAAAACCAAGGCAGTCAAAATAAAAGGTTTATTTAAAACCATGGATAACAGATTTGAAATGGGTTTTTCCTAAAACCCAAGTTGGCTCTTCGTTTCGTTGAAAAAGATGCCCGGTGATGAAGATATTTAATTTTAAATATTTAGTTTAAATTTTATTTTATTTAAAATTTAAATTAAAATATTAAATTAAATTAAAAAGGGCCGACGTGTTACTATTTCACGGCAATAAGCTACAGGAAGGTGACGAAGGTGGTAGAAGGGTTTTGCAGCCGACATTCTTAGGGTTACAGCCGACGGATTTTAGGGTTTGGCAGCTGACAAATTCTAGGGTTTCTTAGCCGACGTTCTTCTAGGGTTTGTTTCTAAAATTTCTTCTATAAAAGCAAGGGTTCTTCGAGTTTGTAAGAGGGGGTGTTAAGATAAAGTGAAAAAGCGAGCATAGTGTTTGTGAAAGTGAAGATCGTGTTGAGCAGAGAGCAGAATGTGAAATGACACAGAGTGTGCAGAGAAGCAGAGTGTGCAGAGAAGCACGAAGGGAAAAGTTGATTACAAAGTCTAGCTGTAGCAGTGCAGCAGACTGTGTGAAGTGATTGCGCAAGAGAGAGCAGAGTGCGGAAAAATAGCAGACCATGAGAAATGAGGTGAAAGTTCTATTTTGTAATTTTTATTATTATCTTCCAAGTTGTAGCTTGGCATAAGGGGTTGGTGCCTCTTTCCAGTAGGTGCTGGTAAAATAGGAGTTGGTGCTCCATTCTGTTGAAGCAGATAAAGTTAAGGGGTTGGTGCTCCTTCCAGTTGGTGCTGGTAAAGATTTATGTAAAGTTGTAGCTTTGCATTGACTGGATTTGGATGGTAGTCCAAGCAGTATTTTTGAGGAGTAGCCACATTGGTGAACCTCGTTAAAATGTTGTGTCATGTGTGATGCTTTCTTGATGCATTTAGTATTTCTTTTATCTGCTTTAAACTACTGCTGGTTTTAAAATCATATGTTTTAGATATTTTAAAGAACACACTGATTCACCCCCCCTCTCAGTGTCATTGTGATTACAACAATTGGTATCAGAGCCAAGTTCCTTCGAAAAGTTTAACAACTTGAAGGAAGATCTTACAAGAACACAAATGGCAAGGAAAGGCAAAAGCAAAACCATAAGACACAAGAAGAAGAAATCTCACAAGGGCACAAAAGAAAATGAAGATGATCTCAATGTTGCTGCTTTGGGAATGAAAATAGATTCAAGAGATGAATCAAACAGTGGAGAACAATCCAGATTAATAAAGTTTTGCACCAGATGTGGGAAGACCGGTCACTTTGTAGCTGATTGCTCACAAGGTAGAGAATGTTTTGTTTGTGGTCAACTCGGGCATAATGGACGCCAGTGCCATGGGTTTAGT
The DNA here is from genome assembly GCA_028583015.1 of Wollemia nobilis. Classification (NCBI taxonomy): domain Eukaryota; kingdom Viridiplantae; phylum Streptophyta; class Pinopsida; order Araucariales; family Araucariaceae; genus Wollemia; species Wollemia nobilis. The sequence goes on from JAQPPZ010003509.1 coordinate 2,721,662, forward strand.
AGCAGTGAAGATGAAGATGATCCGTTCAAAATTGATAAAGAAACAGATTCAGAACAAGAGTGTGATGAAGAAGGAAGTGATGCAGAAGCAAATTGGGAACGGAAACTGATTTCAGACTTGAGTAAAAAGGTTGAGGATGCAGAAGATATAATCACCAACTTGAAAATTCAAGTAGAAGATTACAAGAAAATTTTTGAAGATCTTGAAATGCAATCTTCTAGGAAAACAGCAGTATTGCAAGCAAGCTAGAAAAAGAAATTGACGGTTTAAGAATGCGAGACAGTAAGAAATGAGTAATAAAGTTGGTATATACAACAAACATGAAGAGGAATCTAACAAAGTTGTTAACAATCTGGAGCTGAAAATAGAAGAGTTCAAAAAGAGTGAAGAAACTCTCGGGTATCAAATCAATGAGAAAGAGACTCGTATGCTGCCAACAAGAAGAAGAGATTGTTTCATTGAAGAAACAACTAAAAGAGGCCAATATAAATCTCAAATTTGAGAAGAGCACAGAGTTGCTAGATACAATGATAAATCAACAAAGAAGCTCCACAACTAAGTTTGGTCTTGGATATGAAGCTGAACAACCTTCATCCTCCAAATATGCGAGAGAAGAATAAGTCCTCGGTTGAAGGATTGAAACAAGAAAAGTCTGAAGTTGAATCCTCAAAAGGAAGAAAATATCAAAGAAGATCTACAAGAAAGCAACCACAAACAAAAGAGGTTCTCTCACTCTCACTCTTTTAATAATAATGCTTTTTATGGCTATTGTTCTAAATGCAACCACTTTGGTCACAAGGCAATTTATTGTGGACTAAACAATAGATCAAAGAGTTATGCTGATAAAAATACTTCTATTTTTTTGAGTGAACACCCTGTGCAATGTTTTAAATGTAATGGCCATGGGCACATAGCAAGGTTTTGTTCAAGCACTTATGTATCCAATCTAAGGCAATACCATAGATTTCATCATACACATAGAATGCAATACAGACAGGGAATAAAACATGTGCAATGTTTTAAATGCAACGGTCAAGGGCACATAGCAAGGTTCCGTCCAAGCACTTCTATATCTAATCTAAGGCAAAACCCTAGATTTCATCAGACACAAAGAGGACAACACCGACAAGGAACATATCATGTGCATAAAAGAAAAGAAAATAATCATCCATCAAGAATGCACAAGAGACAACCCCACAAGAGAAATGTTCAAGTTCACGAACAGGAGCAAAATAGGGATGTTGTTGAAAAACCCAAGCCCAAGTTCAGGAAAGTCCGGAGAAATACAGAAGAAAGGAAATTGTGTCTCCTTGGACCGAAGGAGGCTACTCGCCATTGCTCTAAGCAACTCCGGGTGGCACATCCTCGGGAGGAGCAATATTAAAGTTTTATTTTAATGCTCCTATGTATTTGTCTAGGTATCTGAGGATGAAAGGTAAGCAGTCGGGTTAATGTTGTATAGTTGTTAAAGTGTGTTTTTCAGTTTATATAGTGGTTTGTGGAAATTCCGTGAAGTGTGGTGTTTAATTTGAGAGTTGTCACCATTGGTAGTTTTGAGATATGTCACTGTTGTACTGTTGATGATTCTTAATACCACTGTTCAAAATTATGAATCATAATAGTCCAGATAATTTGCTCAACGAAAGAATGCTTGCCCTAGCTGTGTATTTGTGTTTCGAGCAACATGTATTTGTTTTTACTCTTTGATGTGAAGATTGCCAGATCTTTCATGACACCTTGGTGAATATATTTAATTCACAGACAGTTTTGTTTTAACTATTGATTTAATGCCAGTCCAAGGATAAGAAGCTTGAGGTTGAGTAAGGTGCACTACGGTTGGCCATAAAGTGTTTGACAAAATGTCTTCTTCCGACATGCATAGTTGAAAGTAAGAGTTGGCAATAAAATTGCAGTGTCTGGACAAAAATTGGTACAGATGTGAGTCACTTGTCAATTCCGTTGACAAAAGTGAAATCAAGCATGTTAAATGGGAAGATTGAAGAAAAAGTTTTTTAATGAGCAGCCAGATGATTTCCAGCCTGGTGATGAATAGTTGAGTTGCTTTCATAGTGGTTGTTTTGATCAAGTTAATACTTTTCTTGATACATGATTTAGGCTTACTCCATTGAGTTTGATTTGAGCAAGTTATTCTTTGCCTTGGTGATTTATGTTGGTGGCTGTCTTGTTCAAATACCTTTGGAAGGAAAAGGATGTCTACTAGTTTCCTTTTCATGTAGTGATTGGTTGAATGCTTCAAGGTTAATCTTGAGTTGAATGATGTTGGTTAAACCTTGTCTATAAGCATTGTTGCTAAAGCCCTAATTGGTTGAGAAAAGATGTTGGTTGTCCTATGGTACAGTGTTTGGTACTTGCATAGAGTTGAAAGTGGATTGAGGTAGCTTGTTGGATTCTCACTACAGAGAGAGACAAACAGTTGTCATTGGGTTCAAGCTTGTTGAGAATATATCCAAGATGCATGGTGAAGTTGTATGCAGATGTTGCTGGCATTGCAGAACAAAAAGTTGGCTATATAAGATTATTGTATGCCTTCACTAACAGTGGACAAGTTTGAGTTTGCAAGGTAACAGAGGGTAGCTGCACAGAAGATAGTGGTTCAGTCATGTTCTTACACATGTTATATTGGTGAAGTTGACGGTGATGGTGTCATTCACTGGTTATTGCTGCTATTCACATTGTTGATTTTATTGATGCCTATTATGCTTATCATGATGTTGTCAATCAGTGAAATGAAGTGGTCTTGGACTCAGGGGGAGCATTTGTGTATTTGTTTTTCTTCTTGTTCATGCTTGGAATATTTGCTAATTGTAATAATTTGTGTCTAAGAATGTTGTGCATAGACTCAGGGGGAGTCTGCAGCAGCCCTTTGGTATTATTGTCAAAGGGGGAGAAGATTTACAGGAAAATTGCACATGTGTTGCCAACAATTCCAAAGGGGGAGATTGTTGAGCAAAGTGCAGCAAACAATGATTGTCATTGTTGTCAACACGATCGGACAGATTTATTGATGCAATGGACAAGAGTTTATTGAACAACAAGGTGCAGCCAAAGTACAATTGATAGGGTTCAGGTGTTGAGCAAGGTGTTGCGGGAGGATTGTCATTGTTGTCAATACGATCGGTTAGATCTAATGATGCAATGGACGAGCAGTTCAAACAAGAAGCGGAAAGGATTTTTGTGAAAACCAAGGCAGTCAAAATTAAAAGTTTTATTTAAAATCATGTATAATGATTTGAAATGGGTTTTTCTTAAAACCCAAGTTGGCTCTTCGTTTCGTTGAAAAAGATGCCCGGTGATGAAGATATTTAATTTTAAATATTTGGTTTAAATTTTAAAGGTTTTTTTGTGAAAACCAAGGCAGTCAAAATAAAAGGTTTATTTAAAACCATGGATAACAGATTTGAAATGGGTTTTTCCTAAAACCCAAGTTGGCTCTTCGTTTCGTTGAAAAAGATGCCCGGTGATGAAGATATTTAATTTTAAATATTTAGTTTAAATTTTATTTTATTTAAAATTTAAATTAAAATATTAAATTAAATTAAAAAGGGCCGACGTGTTACTATTTCACGGCAATAAGCTACAGGAAGGTGACGAAGGTGGTAGAAGGGTTTTGCAGCCGACATTCTTAGGGTTACAACCGACGGATTTTAGGGTTTGGCAGCTGACAAATTCTAGGGTTTCTTAGCCGACGTTCTTCTAGGGTTTGTTTCTAAAATTTCTTCTATAAAAGCAAGGGTTCTTCGAGTTTGTAAGAGGGGGTGTTAAGATAAAGTGAAAAAGCGAGCATAGTGTTTGTGAAAGTGAAGATCGTGTTGAGCAGAGAGCAGAATGTGAAATGACACAGAGTGTGCAGAGAAGCAGAGTGTGCAGAGAAGCACGAAGGGCAAAGTTGATTACAAAGTCTGGCTGTAGCAGTGCAGCAGACTGTGTGAAGTGATTGCGCAAGAGAGAGCAGAGTGCGAAAAAATAGCAGACCATGAGAAATGAGGTGAAAGTTCTATTTTGTAATTTTTATTATTATCTTCCAAGTTGTAGCTTGGCATAAGGGGTTGGTGCCTCTTTCCAGTAGGTGCTGGTAAAATAGGAGTTGGTGCTCCATTCTGTTGAAGCGGATAAAGTTAAGGGGTTGGTGCTCCTTCCAGCTAGTGCTGGTAAAGATTTATGTAAAGTTGTAGCTTTGCATTGACTGGATTTGGATGGTAGTCCAAGCAGTCTTTTTGAGGAGTAGCCACATTGGTGAACCTCGTTAAAATGTTGTGTCATGTGTGATGCTTTCTTGATGCATTTAGTATTTCTTTTATCTGCTTTAAACTGCTGCTGGTTTTAAAATCATATGTTTTAGATATTTTAAAGAACACACTGATTCACCCCCCCTCTCAGTGTCATTGTGATTACAACAGATAGTGCATTATTTCCCTTCATCTAACCATACTAAATCAAGAACACTTCCCAAATAAAATTTGTAAAATTACAAGAGAGATGGAATAAATATTTTTTGAACTCAATTAATGAATAAAATATTAAATAATAAATATTTTAGTGAAATAAATCTGAAATATTTAAAACAAAAAGGAATTTTTTGTTTTTGATGTTATAGATTTTTGTATTGTATTCTAGAAGAAGAATTTGAGGAAATATCATTGGCATTTTGAGTTTTGAGTAATAGTTGTTTTCCTAGGGGTAGGGTAATCTAAATGTTTGAATTGATCATATTGTTGGGATTTTTAACATAAGGACTAAAAAATCATCACATTCTTCAAATGAATTGTCATAGTTTGGATTAAAACTTGTTGGAGTTGAGCTTTATTATTCACCTTACTAGATGATAAAAAATACTCTAGATTTTTTTATGGTAAACGAAGGGGTTTTGAAAGGGTCCCCAAACTTTTACTTTTGTAGAAAATAAAAAAACACTTCCAGCACATAAATATTATAAAATTTGGACTAAAAAGGAGCATGTTGCATACTTAAATACATCAATTTTGATTTAACTCTATCCCATGGAGATTCAATATTTCTTAAATTCATACCATCTGATTTATTTAGAATTTTTAGGAGCTTTAATCAATTCTCTATTAGCTTCAGAACAAATCTCCAATTCTACCTTTCCAAAGAACTTTGTAAGCTTTTATCTAGCCTTCATTCAATATGCATCCCTTTTTAATAAACTCCTAAATCTTAATTTAGTTTCCATGAGAATTGACCCCATGCTAATATATGTTTTATAGTGATAAATTCCCCTAATGCTTTGAAACTTCTAACTCAACAACTTTAGAAGAGTTTTCCTCTTTTATAGTTATAATCATCAAAGTACCTAGTAGAAAATTCCATACCTTGGATCCATCCCTCTAAACTCCCACATTTTCCATAGCATCAGTCGTTGTACTATCTTCCCTATAGATTTAATGGATCATAAATTACTCCATGACTAATAGTATATTCACTACATCCTGAACAACACTTTCAATGCTCCAGCTAGTAGTTTGCTTGGCATTCAAACTGTTAATGATATTCATAGAATTCCATTCCACTTTAAACTTCTTAATATTCATATTTTTTTCAATCCTTACCCCTAAGCTATATATCATAACCCCTCCCCCTCCAGCCTTCCTTAGATTGCATTTAATAGCTCCATAAAAATATAGTTTTACCTACTTTGAGGGGAATGATAACATCTCACCTTTATCTTCGACTAGCTAACCTAATTTCCTATACCTCTCAATAGTCCCCAGTCCACTACTATTTATTCCTCCAACTTAATTTCATAGATTTGGTTGTCCATATTAACAATCACATTTTCATCAATGATAGCTTTGATACTCCTGATAATGACCTCTACACTATTAGCCTTGTTCTAGAACACTCATTTATTCCTCTCTCTCCATATCTACCAAATGAAATGGGGTAAGACAAATATCCAAATTTTATTCAGTTGAGGGATATGATAAGTGTTAACCAAACTTTTCCATAAGCCTCCAAATATTTTGTTGTCACCTATTGAGTTTTAAGAAACTAAAGAAGTACATGTCAAACCTCCAAAGAAACGGGACAATGGAAAAAACTATGATCAAATGTATCCTCATCCCCACAACATAATTAACACCTATTAGGAATGATCATCCATCTTCTTCTAAAATTATCCACATCAATATCCTCTAGTTTGAGCCCAATATTTTAAGTAATTAAATTTTTATGTTATTTAATCTTTAGGTAGATAAAATCCATGAAATAAGAGGAAAATCTGAATTTTGGTGATGTGCATAAATATGTTTAGGTAGGCTTTATCTAGTGATACTATTTATTGTAAAATTATAATGCATTTCCCTAATTTATCTATCTTTACCTCTATGACACAAGGGTGATAAAATAAACAAGAGTCATTATTTTATTCAAAAAATTTACTTTAAAGTTAAGGTAGAAAGTATTATATATGATTTGGAATCAATCAAATAACCTTGAATAGAACACTCATGTTCATAGAATATTTTTTTGCTAGGCTTCTTGAAATAGGTATTGCTAAGATTGACTTGATCGTTGCTTCTATTTTTTTTATAGTGAATTCTCTACCTTCATTCACACATACAACCATTCTAAAACAATAATGCTTCCAAAATAAAACTAGTAAATTTACAAAAGAGATAAACTAGATATTTTTAGATCTTAGTAAGCCACTAACATAACAAATATCAAATACTTTAAAGAAATAAATGTGAAATATTTAAAACACAAAGGCTTTTTTATTTCTCATGCTATAATTTTATATTGTATAATAAAAGAAGAATTTAAGGAACTACCATTGGTTGTTTGATTTTGAGTGGTATTATTGACTTATAGATAGAACTATTTACTCTATTCAATACTTATATTACTATCAAAAGTTATGATATTGACTAGAAACCAGATCAACTTGGTTTGGATCAAAACTTGTTGGGTTTGGATCAAGACTTGTTGGTGTTGAACATTATGATTTTCCTTACTAGATGATAGAGTCCTTTGGTTCAAGTGCAATATTTGTAGTAATTAAATTTTAATGTTATATTGTTTCAAGGTAGACTAAATCCATCGAAGAAGGAGGAAAGTGAATTTTGGTGATGTGTGCACATCATTTAGAAATAATTATATGTTTCACCATTCTAAAATAGCAAGACCAATTATGGTAAAGTTGTAATGTATTTTCCTATTTTATCTATCTTTACATTTGTAGCACAAGGGAAATAAAATCAATTAAAATCATTATTTTAATTGATTTTCTATTTTATATAATGTACAAAAGACTAATATAGGATTTAGTATTTATCATGTAACCTCACTAGAACACTAATGCTCATGGAATATTTTATTTTTAGGCTTCTTGAAATAGTTATTATTAAGCCCAACTTGATGGTTGTTTATATTTTGTTTGATAGTTCAAATTCTTTTATTCATCTACTTGCACAACCATACTAATTCAAGAATATCTCCAAAATAAAATCTTGTAAAACTATAAGAGAGATAAATTAGATATATTTTGAGCTCAATAAGTGAGTAAAATAATAAATAATAAATATTTTAATGAAATAAATATGAAATATGGAAAGCACAAAGGGATTTTTTGTTTCTTGTGCTATATATTTTTGTATTGCATGACAAGAGAAAATTAAAGGAACTATACTTGGCATTTTAATTTTGATTAGTAGTGATTGTCTTAGGAGTAGGATAATCTACCATGTCCAATTTGATCATGTTGTTGTAAAAAGGTATAATGGGGTCCATTCAATAAATGATGAAGGATCCATTACATATATTTAATATTTAAGCTCGATAGATATTGGACAACTTATCTGAATATTGAGAAGAAAATTAAATAGAAGTTGGGATTGAGTTCACATTATTACATTATTTATTTTACCCAAGTATTTTTTTCTCCTTATTATCTTCTCTAATTTAGAAGTGAGAAAAAAACAATGGATGATGGCCCATGGTTTAGTGGGGAAATTGATTGTATTTAAGACCATGAAGTGATAATTTTTTAATGGTGATAAAAACTACTTAGAGGCTTGATGGAATTCCATATTAGGTTATGAATAAGAGGGTTTGAACAATTTTGGTAAAACTCTAGGATGGTTAATATAGGAAGGGTGAACTACTAAGAAATGAATATATATATATATATATATATATATATATATATATATATATATATATATCCACATAGATTTTTTGAAACCTTTGCCAAAATCTATTTAGATAAAATATGAATTAAGAGACTAAGATCAACAAGTGGATTATGAAAGCATTACATTTTTATGCTACAAATATTATTAGACCATACACATGGAAAGATATTGTATAATGAATATGATAGAGAAATATATATAGTCTTAATAATACAAAGTCAATGATGAAACAAGGATTTAATTTTGTAAAATAAATTGGTTTACATCAAATATTTTCTCCTAGATGTTGCAACTGAATCCTTTTTATCTCATCAAATAGAAAAGGCATGCACGATGCATAAGAAAATATTAGACAAAATTAAGAATAATGTAAGGAATAAAATATTTTAATGCACAAGTTTGAATCTAGAAAGAGATAAAGCAATTTTGTAATGAAATTCATAATTTCAATTTGCATATTCTTAAAATAAAACACTAAAAGTTCATAAAGAGAATGCTTGTGGTCAAGAAAACAAGGTTACTATCCATCAATAATATGTTTATTTAATGGAAAATCGTTGCTATTAATATTTTTAAAGCAACTATTAATACTATATATTTAATATTGTCATTCTTTTATGTTTTCTTGTCACCATAAATAATAGTTCAAACTCAAAATGGTCCATAAAATTAAAAATAAACAAACTCTAATTCTATCACTCATTTTATAATTATATTATATTTCAACTTAGTATTTATTTTGATGTGATCAATATTAATTTTAAAGTAAATCTCTCTTTCTCTCTCTGAGTGATAATAATCTCTCTCTAAGTGATAATAATTATAGTATATTTGGGTGAGTAGGGCATGGTGATAGTTGAAGACCCATAGGCAATTTTGATAAAATTTTGGACTGTAATTAAATTTTGTTTGGAAGAATTTTTTGGCTAGAATCATGTAATGCATGCAGTGAAGCTAGGGTCTATAAAGTGAAGCACAAAGTAATTAAATTCAAGGGGTGAAAAGAGATACTTTTCTAGGGAGGAATTTTTTGTGCATGTGAACAACATTTTGAAAAATTTTGTTGACTACAATCATGGAGTGCACACAAAAAATCTAGGGTTTACAAATTGAACCATAAAAAAAATTTAAAAAGAACATAAGAAGTGAAAGTAATTTATTTTTATTGAAACTAGAATGTGCTCAGATCTATTCATGTGAATAAAATGAAGTTAGGTCCAATTCTTGACTGATGTATTTAAAAAATGACATACGAAGCATAAATATTTCTTTAGAATCAAAGTGTGTTCAAATCTATTGATGTAAAGAAAATGAAGGGTAGACAACTTTCTTTCTAGAATCAGAGCATACAAAAGGTGAAAGGAGTTACATTTATAGGGAGGAATATTTTTTTGAATGTGAATGGTTGGTTGAAGAAGTTTGTTAGTTGGAATTGTGGAGTACATGTAGCGAAGCTAGGGTTTGCAAATGTAAAATAATAACCTTTACTTTTATTTGGAATTTTTAAAATGGTAGTATAGATTGGGAAATTGGTTTCTTGTTTTTATGGATAATGAAGAGTAACATTTGGAATTATCATAGGATCCCTCTAAGCGAAAGCCCATATTTTCAACTCCAAGGTCTAGGGGTCTCATTTATGGACAAGACTTAGAAGTTGAGAACTACGCATCATTGGGATTTTTGAGTGGCCAAAATAATACTGTAGGTCATCATTAGTGGATAGAGGTGATTCTATGTTAATAGGTTTAGATTAGGTTAGTTGTCCTATTGATTTCTCACTCTCATGTGTCATAGAACACTCTACTCAAGTGATGGGTCTAATGAATGAACAATTATTTCATTGTAGAGAAAAAAACTTTAGCAAGATCCAAATAATCCAAAATCACTTTTTTTGAACAATTTTCCTTTGTTTAGTTCAATTTTTATTGGTAAATATCTTGATTTATAGGCCCTAAGTGTATTGGGTACAAACTTTCAATCAGCACAGACTACAACTCTAGTTACTAAAGTTTGCAAGACACATAAAGTGGTTAAAAATAGGTCAAATATTAGAATAGTACTTGGGGAAGACCTGAGGATGGAATAAGTTCTAGAGTTTTTAAGCAAGGCCCTTAGAGGGAAGGTTCATGGATGTCAAGTAGCTAATAATACACTAAATGAGTGGATGCAAAAGGTATGGGTTCTAGTTTTAGGATATGGGCTAATTTTTAACTTACTTGACAAAGGATGGATAGGTTTCCTTTTCCAATCTAAATAAGACGCACAAAATATTTTGGGAGGTCATTTGTATTGGGGGTCATCTTTTTTTGGCTTTGAACGCTTGAACAACTTGATTTGATCCTAGTACTGAAGTTGCTAGGAGAATCCTAATTTGGGTGAAACTTCCAGGTCTACCAATGGAGTTATGGTCAAAAAGAGCTTTGAAATGGATTGAAAATTCATTAGATAAAATCTTGGTTACATATGTTTCTTACAAATCTAGTGTTTTTGGTATGTAGCTTAGGTTTTGGTTGAGATGGATATTAGTGAAGGCTTATCAAACTGTATGGAGAGAGTTATGGGGAATACAATTCATAATAAAATATTAGACTATTTGAAATTCCTTTTAGATATATTCATTATCATGTTTATGGACATATTGTTAATGAATGTTCTCAATATTTAGCATAAAAAGTATGGAGGAGAAAGTAAATGAGTAGCAGGGATTTCAAGTTAGCTAACAAAAATTAGGAGATCACTATATTTTAAAACTTAGTAGTGCTCCTTGATTCGACACAAACAAGAAAAAAGAATATTGAACCTTGAACTAAAACTTTGGAGGAAAAAGTTTTAGTTCAAGGTTCATCTCCATTTCATTGTTCGTAGGTTGTTAGAGAAGGAGAGAAAGCAAATTATGAAAGGATTGGAACCCAATCCTATTATGTATATTGGTTAGTCATCTAGGCCTTATGATAATTACTATCTAATACATGTGGAGAGTAATATCAAATTAGATAATAAAGAAGTTTGGACACTTCCTTTTGAATCTCTCAAGATAAGACCCAAGGTCAAAAACTTTTCTAGGGATTTGGACAATGGTTTGACAACCTCAAACACATTGAATAGGGATTGTGATCCAAATATTTTTGATATTGGAGCTAGCCTATCTAACTGATAGAGTGAATCTTCTAGGGAGGTCTCTATTTCAAGGGATGGTTTGGATATGGGTTTGTCTTGTTATGTTCGAGGAAAAGGGGATTTAATTTAAGAAATTATGTAGATGCCGGAAGGTTAGGGTTAGTTCTAGACCTTATAAAATACTCTTTCACTTCTTTAGCAGGTAGGAAATATTTTTTGTTTCACAGAGAAGGCTTTGAGGGAAATTTAGCAAGGTAAAGAAAAATCTATCAAAGGGGTCCTTAGAGTGGGATAAAAGCCCTCTAAGATGTTTAAATGATCTTGTTATTCCTTAATATCTGAGATCTTGGTAGTTCCTCTAAAAGACTTACATTAGCTAGGTTGGTGGAAATTCATAATCCAAATGTTATCCTTCTACAAGAAACCACGAGAGAAGGTACAAAATTTATTGAAGGGTTAAGATTAGAGGTGGCTCAAATCATTCTCCCATACTTCTTCAATTAAAAATTCAAGAGGTAAAACTTGCCAGTTATTTTAAGCTTAATCTAATTTGGTTGGAAGAAGAAGGATTTTAGCAATTAATTAAAAAATAATGGATTTTTTATGATCAAAGTTGCAAGTTATCAATAAGTTTTCAATTTGTGTCTGCTTAAAAAAAATTAAAATAAGTGGTGGCATCTTTCATTACCATTAAAAAGGAGAGTATGGATAGAGATATTAAGTTGGTGGAGAAGGAAATTTTAAAAATTCATAAAAAGGAGACCAATTTTTTTTAAAATGAGGAGAAAACAAGACTAGTTCAACTAGAATTTAAGAAGAATAAATTATTTGAGTGGAGTGAATTTGAATGGAGAATGAAAAGTAGAGTTGTATACTTAAAAAAATGTGATGAAAATACTAATTTTTTTCATAATTTTACTAATCATAGGAAGAATTTTAACACTATTTGGGAGATGCATAATGAAGAAGGGGTCCTCACTAGGATTTTTTGGAGTTAGTATATTTGGGAGTGAAACTTGTTCAATATATCTATAAAGAACCTAATAGAGTCAATATTGGAGAAATTTTAATGTTACATACTTTCTTTCCTAGATTTGTCATAGAAGAGGATAATCAGTTACCTTTGAAGGAGGTCATAAAGGAAGAACGAAAAGTTGTCCTAGATTATTTCAAAAAGGATAAAAGTTTGAGGCTTGATCGATGGCTTGTGGAGTTTTTTCTAGTTTTCTATGATATTTTTGATGAGGATCTTCTTCGAGTAATGGAGGAAGTCAGGTTGATTGGTCAGGTTTTAGAGGTTTTTAACTCCACTATTTTAGCTTTAATTTAAAAAAATGAGAATCCTAAAATATTTGATGAATGTAAACCTATTTCCTTGTGTAACTATATCTATAAAATCATTGCAAAAATTCAGACAGTTAGATTGAAGAAAATTTTCTCTGAAGTTATTTTTCAAAAGTAGTTTAGGTTTATAGTAGGTAGACAAATATTTGAAGCCATAGGAGCTATAGAAGAAGGCCTTCACTCTATTAAAACTAAAATATTACCACAATGGTCCTTAAAATAGATCTATCTAAAGATTATGAGATAAATAGTTGGTTGTATCTTAAATTGATGCATACGAGTTTTAGTGATCCGATAGTAAATTGGATTATGGGATTCATTTCTTCTGTATATATTTTGTTATTCTTATCAATGGATTAGCTTCTAAATTATTTAGATCCTCGATAGGACTAATACAGGGATGTCATTTATCTTCTTTACTCTTTTTGTTGGTTGCTAAAGTCTTGAGTAGAGCTAATTTAGATGTAAAGAGGGATGGATCCATGTTCGAGATAAAATTAGGGTTCTTTATTTACATTATTTATTATTTCCAAATGATGTATTGTTTCTCACTAATGGTATTTTAATCGAAGCTAGAAAGTTGAAGAAAATCTGAGATACTTATAGTATTACTATTGACATGGAGATTATTTTTTAAAAATCCTCTGTTTGCTTTAATGGGCTAGATTAGGAGATTGAACAAGGTCTAATTAAATTTTTCCTTTTAATCTCTTAGATTTCTAGGAAGGATTTAAGTATTTACGTTTTGCATTGAATCCAAATAGTTATAGGAAGAGATACTAGATATGGCTTTTAGAGAAGATTTAAGTTAGCATTAACCATTGGTGTAACTCAATTTTTGGGATATTAAAACTTTTAAAGGTTGTTATTGAGGCAATTATTGTGTTTGGGCACTCCTTGGACTTCATTCCCAAAGGAGTTCTAGAGAAAATAAGAAAATATTGCTTCAAATTTATTTGGACTAGATGCAAGGAACATGAAGGAATTACTTTAGTTAAGTGGTAGAGTATTGCTAGGCCAAAGGAGGAAGGTGGTTGGAGACTTAAAAATAACCATATTATGTGTTCTTATTTGGTAGAAAATAACTTGTGGAGGATTCTGACTAAAGAAGGATTATGCAAGAATATTTTTGAATAGAAGTATATTCATCTAGGGGCCTTTATGGATTGGATTAGAAGTCGACAAAAAAACATAAAAAATATTTCCATTCAATGGAAGGCTCAACCTTCCTATGATTGGAAAATATTTGGCTTGGAAAGTGGGCAACAATGAACAAGTTAGAATAGGGGCTAATTCTATTTTCGGTTTTGGAAAAAATATTTTGTTACCGAAAACTATGATAGGTTATTTACAAGACAAGGGTGATGCAGGAGCATCCAACAGAAGGCAAAAAATAGCAAAGTAGAAAATATGTCGCGATATCGTGACATGTCAAAAAAGAAGAAAAGTGTTGCGATATCATGACATGTCGTAGAATCACGACCAAAAGCCGAGAGCAGGCTCAAGAGAGAAAAGTGTTGTGATATCGGAACATGTCGTATAATCACGACCAAAAGCCGAGAGAGGGCTTAAGGTAGAAAAGTGTCGCGATATCGCGACATGTCGCAGAATCGCGACCAAAAGCCAAGAGAAGGCTCAAGAGAGAAAAGTGTTGCGATATCGCGACATGTCACAGAATTGTGACCAAAAGCCGAGAGAGGGCTCAAGAGAGAAAAGTGTCACGATATCGTGACATGTCCCAGAATCACGACCAAAATTCGAGAGAGGGCTTAAGAGAGAAAAGTGTCGCGATATCATGACATGTCGCAGAATCATGACCAAAATCCGAAAGAAGGCTCAAGAGAGAAAGGTGTCATGATATCACGACATGTCGCATTTTTGCGACTCGAAGAGGGCAAGAAAGCAAATAAGCCAAAGGTGTCACGATTTGGCGACCCAAAACAAAGAGAGAAAGCAGAGAAGCAAAATGTGTTGTGATATCGTGACATGTCACATTTTCACGACTTGAAGAGGGCAGGAAAGCAGAGAAGCCAAAGGTGGCACGATATCGTGACATGTCGCATTTTCACGACTCGAAACAGGCAAGAAAGCAGAGAAGCCAAAAGTGTCGCGATATCGCAACATTTCACATTTTCGTGACTCAAAATAGAGAGAGAAAGCAGAGAGCAAAGCTATCGCATTTTTGTGACCCGAGAGGCGAGGAGGAGGCAGAAAGGAAAGATATCGTGATATCACGACATGTCATGGTTTTGCGACTGAAAAGAAGAAAGAGGAATCGAAAAGGAAATATGTCGCATTATGACGACATGTCTCATTTTCGTGACCAAAAGGCGAAGGAAGGCACAAGAGATAAAAAGTGTCACGATATCGTGACATGTCGTGATATCGTGACATGTCATGTTTTTGTGACCAAAAGGCGAGAGGAGGCGTAGGAGAGAAAAAATGTCGCGATATCATGACATGTCGCATTTTTGTGACTCGCAAAGGGTAGGAAGGCCGAAAAGCAAAAAGTGTCGCGATATCGCGACATGTCGCATTTTCATGACATGACAGGGGGCAAGAAGGCAGTAAAGCAAAAATGTCGTGATATTGCGACATGTCGCAATTTCATGACCAAACGAAAGAAAATAAATGGCAGGCAGTTACAGGGTCCGTTACAGAGGGAATCATCGAGCGATGGGTATCCCAAACGTCATCATGGGTTGACAAGCGGATAGAGTCCACAGTGGCAGCACTGGACAAGCACGTGGCACCAAGGTGCAGTAGAAGCAAACAAAGACCAAGAGTCATAACTTTTCGAAATCTAGAACAACGAAGAGGCATGAGAGATGAAACAAAGGGTCAGAAAAGGGAAACAGAGAGTCACACCCAAAATTTTAAAAGGTGGAAGCAAAGGCATGCGGAGGAGGGGGGAAACTGTTGAAACAGAGCTACATACGCGAAGGCAAGAGGGTCATTCTGGACCTGGTTGATTTGTTTCCTTCCAAGGTCAAAAAATTGTTGAGACAGAGTTGAATTAGTTGGAAAACCGTGGAGATAGAGTTACAGTCGAGAAACTGTGGAGATAGGTTGTTGACGTGAAGGAAAGAGGACATTCTAGACCTATTAGGCTATTTTCCTACCAGGGTTGAAGATCCACAAACTTGAGATTTAGGGGATCAATATATCCTTTGGACATAGGTCCATAAACATTGTAATTGGGAAGGATTCCCAAGAGATTGTGTGAGAAACTACGCCTACGGGCTAGTGAAGTAATTGTTTTTCTTCTAGGGCGAAAGATGTTGTAATAGAGTAATGTAATGTTAAACTACCTTTCAGGATAAAGGGGTTTATTTGGTAGAGTCTGCCATTTCTATAATCTTATTTTTTATTTAATGAATGTGAGCTTTGAGAGGTTGGGGTGAGCGATTTTTGGACCCCCATCAAGTGGTATCAGAGCAGGAGTTCCTGAGTGCGTCAATAGATCACCGAAAGTGAGGCAGTTGCACCAGGATCTATGGAAGAGCGGGAGTTCCTGAGTGTGTCAATAGATGTGATGCAGTTTACACCAGGATCGATGGTTAATATTTGTGAGAAGAGAGAGAAGCTATGGTCACAAGGAGAACCTTGTTGAGTGAAGAGAAAGGACCAGACCAGAAGAAGAGCCTATTCCACACAAGATGCAAATGTTCAGGCAAAGTCTATAATGTTATCATAGATAATGGTAGCACAGATAATTTGGTTTCAGGAGAAATGGTTGCTAAGTTGAAATTGGAGAAGAGGGCGCACCCGCATCCATATCGGATTGCATGGTTGTAAAAATATTATAGAGTATTAGTCAGTGAGCAGTGTTTAGTTGAATTTCATATTGGAAATTATCAAGATGAGGTTATGTGTGATGTTTTGCCTATGGATGCTTGCCATTTGTTTCTGGGGAGGCCATGGCAATTTGACAAACGTGCGGTACATGATGGGCATGCGAATACTTACTCTTTGATGAAAGGTGGAGTGCACCACAAGTTGAAGCCATTGAAGGAGATGGATGAATAGAGTTTGCTGACAACAATGAGAATGGAAGTTGTGGGATTTGAATAACTTAAGGGCTGGTACCCTACAGATCCATATTTTGCTAAAAAGAAGGTGATAAAACAGAATAGAAGTGAAGTTCACATCTCAATCCACCCTGATTGTCTGATGCAGGGGCATCCAACAGAAGGCAAAATATAGCAAAGTAGAAAAGATGTCACGATATCGTGACATGTCGATAAATAAGAAAAGTGTCACGATATCGCGACAT
Source organism: Wollemia nobilis (assembly GCA_028583015.1). Taxonomy (NCBI): domain Eukaryota; kingdom Viridiplantae; phylum Streptophyta; class Pinopsida; order Araucariales; family Araucariaceae; genus Wollemia; species Wollemia nobilis. The sequence goes on from JAQPPZ010003509.1 coordinate 2,738,573, forward strand.
GTCGTAGAATCATGACCAAAATCAGAGAGAAGGCTCAAGAGAGAAAAGTGTCATGATATCGCGACATGTCGCAGAATCGTGACCAAAAGTTGAGAGAGGGCTCAAGAGAGAAAAGTGTCGCGATATCGTGACATGTCGCAAAATCGTGACCAAAATTTGAGAGAAGGCTCAAGAGAGAAAAGTGTCACGATATCGTGACATGTCGCAGAATCATGACCAAAAGCCGAGAGACAGATCAAGAGAGAAAAGTGTCACGATATCATGACATATCACAGAATCGTGACCAAAAGCTGAGAGAGGGCTCAAGAGAGAAAAGTGTCGCGATATCGTGACATGTCGCAGAATCACGACCAAAATTTGAGAGAAGGCTCAAGAGAGAAAGGTGTCGTGACATCATGACATGTCACATTTTCATGACTTGAAGGGTCCAGGAAATCAGAGAAGCCAATGGTGTTGCGATTTCACAACCCAAAACAGAGAGAGAAAGCAGAGAAGCCAAAGGTGTCATGATATTGTGACATGCCGTATTTTCATGACTCGAAGAGGGCAAGAAAGCAGAGAAGCCAAAGGTGTCACGATATCGTGACATGTCACATTTTTGCGACTCGAAGCGAGCAGGAAAGCAGAGGAGCCAAAAGTGTCGCGATATCACGACATTTCACATTTTTGTGACTCGAAATAGAGGGAGAAAGAAGAGAGCAAAGCTATCGCATTTTTGTGACCTGAGAGGCGAAGAGGAGGCAGAAAGGAAATATGTCACGATATCACATGTCACGGTTTCGCATTATTGCGACATGTCACATTTTCATGACCAAAAGGCAAATAAAGGCGTAGGAGAGAAAAAGTGTCGCAATATCGCGACATGTCACATTTTCATGACCAAAAGGTGAGAGGAGGTGCAGGAGAGAAAAAGTGTCACGATATCGTGACATGTCGCTTTTTGCAACTCGCAAAAGGCAGGAAGGCCAAAAAGCAAAAAGTGTCGCAATATCGCGACATGTCATATTTTCGCGACTCGACAAGGGGCAAGAAGGCAATAAAGAAAAAATGTCGTGATATCACAACATGTCACATTTTTGTGACCAAACAAAATAAAAAAAATGGCAGGCGGTTACAGGGTCTATTACAGAGGGAATCATCGGGTGATGGGTATCCCAAACATCATCATGGGTTGACAAGCGAACAGAGTCCACAGTGGCAGCACTGGACAAGCATGTGGCACCAATATGCAGTAGAAGCAGATGAAGATCAAGATTCAAAACATTTTGAAAGCCAGAAAAATGAAGAGGCACGGGAGATGAAACGAAGGGTCAGAAAAGGGAAACAAAGAGTCACGCCTAAAATTTTAAAAGGGGGAAGCAATGGCATGCAGAGGAGGGGGGAAACTACTAAAACAAAGTTGCAGACATGAAGGCAAGAGGGCCATTCTGGACCTGGTTGAGTTGTTTCCTTCCAAGGTCAAAAAACTGTTGAGACAGAGTTGCAGTAGTTAAAAAATCACAGAGATAGAGTTGCAGTCGAGAAACTACGAATACAGGTTGCTAACATGAAGGCAAGAGGCCATTCTAGACCTGTTAGGCTATTTTCCTTCCAGGGTTGAAGATCCACAAACTTGAGATTTAGGGGATCAACATCTCCTTTGGACAGAGGTCCATAAACATTGTAATTGGGAAGGATTCCCAAGAGATTGTGTGAGAAACTACGCCTACGGGCTAGTGAAGTAGTTGTTTTTCTTCCTGGGCGAAAGATGTTGTAATAGAGTAATGTAATGTTAAACTACCTTTCGGGATAAAGGGGTTTATTTGGCAGAGTCTGCCATTTCTATAATCTTATTTCTAATTTAATGAATGTGAGATTTGAGAGGTTGGGGTGAGCGATTTTTTGACCCCTCATCAAAGGGTTTTTACTTTCTTCGTCATATGAGGAAATCAAATTCTTTTGGTCTTTGGACCCAAGGTTGGAAGCAGGATTAGGTTTTGGCTATTTCCATAAAAACTAATTATAATAAAACTAATAGTGTTAATAAGAGTCATATTAAACCCATAGTTAAACTAAATAAAATTACTTAGATATACAACAAGTTTAGGGGTTAGTATATAGCTATACTTGGCTACAAAACAAGTTTTGACCTTGACACCCAAGGGTCTGCTTGGTGGTGAAAGCAGATTTGGAACTTGTTGGCCCTAAAAACGAAAATTATTTTTATGTGGTAGGCTTTAAGAAATAAGTCTTTGACTTGGAAAGTTTTATAGAGGAGAAGTAGATAACGTCCAAGTATTTGTATGTTGTGTTGGTCAAAGGAGGAAAATGTCACACATTTGTTAATCAAATGCTTTTTTTGTCAATAGGTTTGGTTATAAGCTGAACAAATAACTAGAGTTCAAAATATTTTGGAGGAAGAAACAGTTGAGGTATGCTTAAGATAAAGGTTTTTGAAAAAGAACTAAAATGATTTCTTTGTTTACCATGTCTTAAATGTTGGGGTATATGGTTGGCACAAAATGCAGCTATTTTTTAAGGGAAGTTAATACCCCTATTTCAGGTGCAAACTTTGGTCTCAATCAATACAGGGCCTTGCAAATGTAAGAAACCTCGACAAGTAGAAAATTTGTTCATTTAAAAGTCTCAACCATGCGATGTTTTTGATGGGGTTAGTCCCAACAACTTTGTTGAGTTTTAAGCATTGAGATTACTAATGAAGCATGCTTCGAAGAAAAATGTGAAAAATTTATATTTTTTTGGAGATTCTACACTAGCCATCAACTACATGAATCGATCTACTCAATTATAAAATAACCTACTTAGACCGTGGGAAATGAATTGTAGAAGATGATTTTTGTTTTTTTTAATCTCTTTTACTCATGTTTATAGGGAGTTAAATTAGGCAATAGATAGGTTATCAAAAGAAGGTCAGTAAGTTCCAAAGGGCTTATTGCAAATGGAAGAGATCAAGGATGAAGTTTCTTCTTTCACTCACATATCATACCCTTAGTTTTTATACTAACTCTAAGTTTTTACTGTGGGCTGATTACAGTTTTATGACAACTTTTGACTGTTTCTTTTCTCCTCAAAGCTTATAGATAGCTTAAATAAATAAATGTACTGGTTTTTATCTGGGTTATGGACATGAAAGTTATTTTGATGATTATATATTGATATATAAAAAAAATTATCTTTATTATCCCCATGTTGTTTTGAAGATTAGGTTTCTTCTCTGATCTATTCGAATGTAATTATATTTTAACTCCTAATATTTTTTTTTACCTAGATTTTTGTTTGTATCAAAGAACTCAAAGAGTGTAATTTACGATTTTTTTTGGTAAATAAAATTATCAGTTAGGTGATCTACTTTAAATACTTCTTTAATATTACTTTGGATGCAATTAACTATAATTCTTTCAATTTTGTTAAACATAAATATCAGTTAAAGACTAGCAAATATCAGTTAAATACTAGCAAAAATATCACTTATAGGCTCGATGAAACTTGGGTTCAAGTCCCACAAAGAATGCTTATAAAATGAAAGCAAGCAAGCAGTTATATAATTAAAGCCCTGATTGAAGGAGTTTGCTCTTCATAAATTCGCCAGAAATTTTATTGAATTCAACGCTTCAAAATTAATTATATTTTTTAATAATAAAACACAGATCTCAAATCAACATTTACAGCTCACAACGATGCGTGTCAATTTGAATGTCATCTAGTTGATTAGATTAAAGAAAAAGATAGAAACCAAACTTATTAAAGGGAAGGCAGAGAATGTAGCTTTATTAAAATAAATGATTGTCAAAGTAATTATAGTGGTAAATTTGTTTATTAAAATAAATGTTTTTCAAAATAGAATAAATAATTATAGTAGTAACTTTTCTATAAAAACATTGTGATTCTTATGTTAAAAAGAAGAAAAGAGGAGTAATTTGTTGAAGTTGAAGCATATGATGACACTCATTCGCGTTGTCACAGAGATTCTGGGTTTCGCAGAAAAACCTTGGAAACATTTTATAACCAATGAAGGAAGAATACTTTATATAAAGATAAATATTCACCTACATGAACAGGATAGATGGATGCTGGCGTACTCGTCTTACAACGGCAATACAACAACAATACTTACTCCTCATATTAAATAGATTTCCATTGTTTTCTTGAGGTTCACACTACATTTAAAAAGTTAATGGAGTTGTTCTTAAAATAGAAATAATGATAATATGACACACCCTGTCAACGAAAATTAGCTTTATCTCAGAATAGAGAATAACCTGACTTGAACGTTACTGTGACATTCAGGGTAGCCTAATGCCACATCTTCCTCACCTTCTATTTAATATTTTTTAATGTAAAACTGAAAATAATGCGAGAGATCGTATGTAAGACTTCTGCCGTCTTGCTGGCGTCATAATAAAATATAAATAAATATTCAAGTTTTTTTGTTTTTTAAGATATAATTTTTTTATAGATTTTTGTTTTCCTTTGTAGAGATGAGAGACTTGGAAATTACAGTCGAATCATTGAATTTTTCACCATTAGCGCTCCTGCACCAGTCCCAGCATACTCTTATAATCCAGATATCATCTAACGGATATAAAGCCAAGCTTTTAAATTTTAGTTTTTTTAATTATTATTATTTGTCAAGGTAGTTTGAGTTAAACTCAAAGGGTTAAAAGAGAGAAAAAACATATTTAGATCTTAACATATTTAACTCTGGTTGGAATATTTCTTATATTTATAATTTTAATTTAATTTTATATTTTTTTTGTTTAGTTAGTGTGAGAAACTTTTACCATTAATGTATATATATTGAGCAGTCTTCTCCTTCCAACCATGACTCCTCGGAAGTCAAGAGCTATGTTTATCAACAAGAAATTTAACACACACAAAGCCCAAACCATGGCGTTGCGAAACAATTTTATATTTTTTTATTAAATAGTTGTTATTAAAATATTAAATTTAAAATATCAAAATAAATAATTTAAAATCAATGAATGTTTTGTTTTGGTAGGGACATCACAATGGTAAAAGGTATTGGACTCTCCTAATGTAGACCTAATTTCAACCAATATGCTTAGATTTTCACTTATTTAAAAAAAATATGATAACTACCAAGTGTAAGGTTGAAACCACGGGGGTTGCTCCCACTAAGCCTATACAACATCATTATTGTCTAGTGGCTCACTCAGGATTCATATCATCATTGGTTTAGCACACACTTAGAGGATTCAAAACATAGTACTACCTTTTCCACAGGCATACCCCCAAGGTTTGAACCTAGGTCTCTTCTTGATAAGTGTATGGCAACTACCAATCCATCTAGCCCTTGGGGGAAAATGAATATGTTCTAAATAAGAGTGGTGAATGTTTGACCTTACTTAGGTTGTTTTCATATTTTTTTGATAATATGGATGAAGGGGTTTTGAAAGGTGCCCCAAACCTTTTACAAGAGTGGATCAACCAATTAGCTGGAAACAATGAATAAAGATATCAACATAGTAAACCAAGAAGGATCCACAAAATAAACAAATAACAAAGCTACATAATAGCCAAGTAGGACAAACAACAAATTTTCCCAAAGGATATCTACTGTCGTAAATCAGAACCATTTGAAAACACAAGTTATCTCATCAATATTTCATTATCTATTTGATTTAATCCATATAGAAAATCCTCCTACCAAATTGTGCATCTTTCCTGCAAAAGTCCCAATTTTGCTAAAAAATCTATCAATTTATTTCCCTTCCTGTAAACATGCTTAATCTCAACCACTTCAAGGGTTAAAATTTATCTTTGGATTCTAGCAAGTTCATTTGTGATCATCCAAGAAGGAGCCTGAACACGTTTGAACATATTAATGATACTGAGGGAATCCCCTTCAATAATTACCTTTCTACCATTCAAAATTTCTAGTTGAAAAAACCCTTGAAAAAGAGTCCATGCCTCTATAAAATTACTGGTCTGACGATCTAAATTTTTAGTGAAAGACAACAAAATCCTCCCATTAGAGTCTCTAACCAATCCCCTTGCATTGGCTGGCCTTGAATTCCCTTTAGAAGATCCATTTAAATTTAGCTTCAACCAGCCAGAAGGAGGAGGTTTCCAAATAGTAACATGTCTAGCAAGAGCTTCAAGGTAATATTTGAGAAAATAATCTCTAAATCCAAGAGTCAACTCCACCACCAACTCCCTAATAGAAGTGACCTTATCTAAAGAAATTGCATCCACATTCTCAGCAATAGTAGCAAAAACATATAGTGCCACGAACTTAGTTGGATGGAAGATATTTTAAAAGCTCTTTCTCCTTCTAAATACACTACCAAACATAAGATAAACCAAAGGACAAAAAATTCCAAAGATGCAAAGACAAAAGGGAGACCTCCATTGAACGATTAAGTCAGACAACAACTTCAGGAAAACCCAAACCATACTAATGATCCTTAGGAACTGGGAGAAGATAGACTAAGAGAAGGAACAGTCATACAATAGGTGCACATGTTATTCTTCAACACTACCACATAGGTAGCATCTATTCAGGATAACCAATCATATTTTTTGCAAATTATCCAATGTGAGGAACTTCCCTTGAGCCACCAACCAAAAGAAAACATTAAATTTAGGGGTAAGACCATTTAGCCAGATATTACTAATGAGAAACTAGGGATCAAAGAGAACATGTAACATTAGATAGGCTACCTTAACAGAAAAGCAACCTATATAGTGGAAAAAATAGTGCACCTAGCAAAGGGAAATGAAAAGCACCTATCTATTTAAGCACTACAAAAAGACATTAAAGTAAACATAAAGATGACAAATAAATGAAAGAAATGGGGGGTTCTCTTTATATTATTGCATTTGTCAAATACATGGTTACAAAACGTCCCCTTGAGGGCTCTTAATCGATACAATCCATTACAATGTTAAAGGATCCAATCCTTTAAGAAATTCAAGGTGTGCTTTCAGTGTCTTCTTTGCACTCATAATTGAAGAGCAGGATTTTGCTACCACTGCAATGATATATCCATATTTGAATATTTAGCTCCTTCCTCATGCACTGGAATACTTGTATCTACACAAAAAAAAAAAAAATGATTAATAACATATGCATATTAAGATGAAATAAATGAAATACATGCAACATGGACTACAAAAAGTACAATAGATGATCAAAACTACTTCAAATTGGACCAAAACTTAGCATAATATATATTATCTACTTTAGGAATGATCTCTACAAAAATTGAAATGAAATTGCAAGCAAAATCCATGGCCATACCTAGGTGTTCCAATTGGGACTATCATCACAAAAACCCTAATTGAAGGTCCAAAACTACTCCAAATCTCACCAAATTCTAGTATGATGTATGGAAACTAAGTTAGAAATTATCTACACTAAAATTGACTCAAAATTGTATGCCAATTCATGGCCATCCTTGGGTGTGCCAATTGGGAATGTTAATCGTCCCAGGTGGGCATGGCCTCCAAAAAGGGTGGTTTTTGCCACCAATTCCTCTAGGATATGGTCTACAATACTCCTAGGGGTGTTGTCAAATTTGGTAATCTAACTCATAGAAATGTGCAAGTTTTTGAATGGATGTATGTATTTGGAGATGTTTTAAAAACTCCTTTAATTTATGAATATTCCAAGGGCAAATACGAGGGCAAAAGGGGATAGTGAATCTTGGCAGCACTTTGTGAAAAATTCTTGCAAAGAACTCTCTCTAAAATTTGTTGGAAACACTCCAATTTATAGCCCAAGCAGGCCACAGGGTCAAAGGGCCAAGTTGGGGCATGCAAGGCAGGTGCAGCCACTTGTCAAAACCCTTGCCATGTATTGGGTGGAAGAGACCTCCAATTTGGGCCTCCAATTTGTAGGTTGTGATGGATTAGACAGGCTCTCAATCTATCATAAGTCATTGGGTAGTCTAAATGGAAGAATTTGATTGTCATTTATCTTGCCCTTGACTTTTGGAGGGGTTTAGGCCATGGTCATCCCACCCAGGGACGGTTGCTGGTGGCCATCCTTGGGTGGGATGACCATGAACTATGGTCGTCCTGGTGTGGGATGGCCATGGCTACATGGTCCAAAACTTCCCAAAAGTGGGATAAATATTTCTAAAAGTGGTTAGGAAGCCTATTTAACCCCTAAGGGTTGCCTAATGAGGTCATATGGTATCGATAAGAGTGCATCATTGCAGTCTAATCCAATTGACATGATTTTAGTGTCTATAGGTAGCCTTTTTGGGATGTGTTATTTGAAATAGAGTGTGGAGCAAAAATAGATGACTAAAATATCAAATGATTAAGGTTATTCAATAACCTAATAAACTTTAGATGCCTTCATTGTGGAAAGAGCATACATTCTTGGAATCCCTGATTTTGACATAATTGAAGGATTTATTATGGTATACCTTTCAGCCACACTGCAATGGTAGTCTTAGTGGCTTAGGGTATAATTGGTCTTGGTTCCATATTTGGCTTACAAGCTTTTTTTGGGATACTTTTCCCAAGGCTTCAAGGATACCAAGACTTTGTTTTGTTGAATTGGTGTTGAATTATTTGCCCTAGTGTAGGCTTGAAATTTTATCTTTGGTAATGATTTTTTTGAATGTATGTAAATTACACTTTTGATTGTTTGAGTGTTGATTTCAATTATGAATTTGTTATTATGACTACCCCCTCAAATGACGAGTCAACGAGGGAATGACCAGTGATAAAAGCAACGAGTCACTTGACCCATATGACTTGGTTGGGGTTAAATTATGATCATTGATAAAATAGATAGCCTAAATCCATATTGTAGGTGAAATTATGATCATTGATATGATCAATATTAGATTCCCCAATCATGAGAAGATTTTGCATCTCAGAATTATTGCTTCCAATGATGTGGAAGGCTTAATTTGAAATATTTTAAGATAAAATTAAGTCAAATCCTAGCATTTATGGTGATTAGGAGATAAGGTTAAGTTAAATCCTAGCCTTGATGGTGATTATGAGATAAATATTAAGTCAAATCCTAGCCTTGATGGTGATTAAGAGATAAGCTTAAGTCAAATCCTAGACTTGATGGTGATTAGGAGATAAGCTTAATTCAAATCCTATCCTTGATGGCAATTAGGAGATAAGCTTAAGTCAAATCATATCCTTGATGGTGATTAGGAGATAAGCTTAAGTCAAATCCTAGACCTGATGGTGATTAGGATACAAGCTTACTCATTTGCTTGAATTTGCTTTTGATCTTTTGCTTATTTGTCCCATGCAAGGATGGTGCATGATTGTCTTTGACAATTATTCGTGCATGAACACACTTAGAAATGATTGAGTATTTAATTATTGATTTTTATTATGAATTTTTTTATTATGACTACCCCCTCAAGCGACGAGTTGATGAGGAAAAAGGTAAGTGATGAAAGCGACGAGTCACTTGACCAAGATGACTTGATTGAATTGACCAAAGGTATAGGCTTCTTTGGAGCTTTTTGAAATTGATTGCTTAATTGTTTGATTGCTTATTAGGGGAGGTATGATACCAATAATGCCCCAATTGATGTTTCAAAATGTTTGTGTGATTTGTAATTGTGTTATTTTGGATCATTAGACGTATTATGTGTTATGATTTATGGATGCATTAATGGATGCAATTCCTATTGATGATGCCAATATGTTATATGTATGTGATGTACTGATGATATGCACTAGCTAGATGATAAATGTATGATCATATGTTGTGATCTAGATGTGTAGATGCTCTACTATGTATGCATATATGGATGCAATGGTGAATGTTAAATGCATGTTTAATTTGTTTCAATTGTTTATGCACTTAAGTTATGTTGGTATGATATGGTGAATACAATGTATGTAATGCATTATTTACATGATGATGATCTAACATAAATGAACCTGTATGCTTTAACCACTTAAAACATAATAATATGTGTTTTTGCAAATAGATGGATGACACCACAAAATATATGAAAAATCATGAATGAAAATGATAACTCTTATCATAAGAATTAATCATTTAAGCATCCATATGTGAAATGATATGATTGTGAGATGTGTAGGCTTTCTCTATAAGCTTCTATAAATTAAAATATATGCATAAAATAGTCAGTGGTTGTCTAAATATCATTGCTGATATTTATCCGATATCTATCCTATTTCATGAACACCACTTAATAAACAAAATTTCATAAAGAAAAATGTGTATGATTGATGTAATGATTTGTTGCTATTAGGGAATTTTTGAGGTTTTCCATGAGACTCAAACACCCTAGTTGATTAATAAAAAGTTGTATAATGACTATACAAGACTCTTGAAAGATAAAAGTTTTTGTTATGAATACCAAGATATTCATTATCCTTGTGTGTGCAAATGAATATATTAGATGAGACATAAAAATACGTCATTTCCAAGAAGGATTCATTCAGACCATTGTTGTTATGAAGATCACCATATGTTCATCATGATCCTAAGTTTAGACTTATTTGGATTAGACCACTAGGCGATACAAGCTACCTAAAGCTAGTTCACTTTGTAAATTGCTTAGAACTACCCCAATTCTAGACGGGATTCATTCAAACCATTATTGTATTGGGAATCACTCGATGGTTTTGAAATACTTATCATTCCAGGGATTCATGCTATTTACCCCCTTATTTTCTTCACATTGATGTGGGATACTTGCTCATGCTTAGTGATGAAAATCACTGTTTATTTTGTATTTTGCTTTCTTTGAGTAAGGGATTTTTTTAGTGATGAAAATCACTATTTATTTTGCTTTTGATTATTGCATTTTGGGATTTTGTTTATTTTTATGAAATCAAGGGATTTCTTTAGGTAGGGAGAAGCTTATCCTTTTGTTAATGACAAACACCCTAGACCATGCACATCACAAGGTGATCAGGTATAAACCTTTCACTTAAGGTAACCAGGACCGATTTGCAGTGTTCATCTTTCCCTTGTTCAAACTAGGATTATTAGTGTTTTATTTGTGATAGGATTTTGAGATATGCTAGGTGTTATCAAAACTATAACTTATCTTCTAAAAGTGAAGATAGATTTCTAGAAAATCAGAGAAGATCATTATGTATGGTTGAATGATAGGAAAACCCTAGTATATTCATTATAGCAAAAAGAAGGGGTTGTGTTGGAAAACACAATTACTCTCAAGGGTGAATGGATTATGATGATTTTTTTATGCATTATTGGCACACAAAAGTGGTGTCTTTTGTAGGACTGAAAAAACAACCTATCCTAATGTAAGTGCAATGGATGAAAATACCTAATGCAATGCAATTAAATGAATGCATATGCAAAATGTAAATGCAAATGTTTTTGTGTTTTTAATATTTTTTATTGTTTTTGAAATTTTATGATTTTTCAATTATTTTTGAATGTTTTGCAATGTTTTTGGATTTTATTGCTTTGTGATTTTGATTTTCGGATTTTTTATGTTTTAGGAGGGGAAGGTATGATACCTTAGGTACCCCCAGTGTGTGTGCTACTCAAAAAAAGTGAGGAAGGTGCAATACCTTTAGAGTTCTCACTATGCTTCGTTGGTTGTAATGTGGATGGCCTGGAAGGCATGCTACATTTGAGACCCCCAACGTGTATTTTATCCACTACAATATAGTCGGCCTGATTAGGAAGAGAAAAAAAAATTGACTTCTCTTGTTGTGTCATGTAATCTTATGCAATTCCAATGTTTTGATGAGACGAGATAGATGAAGGTAAAATATTGGATGAAATCATAGATTGTGTAGATTGATTTTGATATTCCTAGTCTTTTGTTGCAACACTAATCATTCCCATAAAATATTGGGGAGGTGGATTATCATGCACCTAATTAGATTGCCTAACTTGATTTATATGTGGTGTGTTTACTTCGTGTGTGAGCCAGGGATCTTGGAATACTCCTATTGGTTGATTTTTTGGAGCAAGAGGATTTCCCTTTGGAAGCTCTTTCTTCTCGATCATATCCTAAATTAAATATCTAAAGGAATAACATGTCTGGATGTCATGGTATATTTTTTGATGGTAAAAATAGTGTAGATTTTCCCTGTATGCCTTTGATATATGCTTATTAGGTTTCAATAGATGGATCTAGGGAATCTTGATTACTTATGCCTCATACAATTGATAGAAGATCGATGCTAAGGGCTCTAACAAATGAGCATATTGTCATGTTGGCTAATGAGGTTGGTCTTGTCTTTGATTTTGTTGCATATAATATTTAGCCAATGGAGGTTGAACCTAGTCATTAGGATACACTAGTAATTGCGATGGTGGAGACCGATTTGAGGATTTAAGGATACTCAAAACCACTTGATTGATTGGGTCCACATTTTTTTGCATGTTACCACCTTTAATATTCTTTTTTGTCCATTCCCCTTTGTGAAGTTGAACATCACCCTCCTGGACCTTGATGTCCTCAATGATTTCGACCTGTGCTAATGCCTCCTCGAATATTTGTTACTATCGTAATTGTAAGAGAAGTGAAATCTGCTTCAAACAACTTCTAGTAAACATTTGGGTGAGTTCTATTATGGGTAGGGTGAAAGGTAGTTTTGAAATCACCTTCCTTCATCTATTTCATACTCCATGACTGGTTCATCATCAAGTTGATGAAGGCTAGAAAAGTTAGTCAAGTTTATCATTTTCTTAGCGCAAGAAGACAAACATCCTAGAAACGCATTGACCAGTTACTCAAAGGTCTTTATGCTATGATGCAACAGATGATTATACCATTCCAAAGCATCCCTAGCTAAATTTGTAAGGAATATTCTCAACATCAAGGGGTCATTGTCTTGAAAACTAAAGCACATATGGATGAAGCTTATCATGTGCTCTCGTGCATATTTATCATATTTGAATTTTTCAAGTTTAGGCATCTTGAAATTCGATGGGTATGTCAGTGATGACATTGATGGATGCAAAGGCTGATTTCTAAGCTACTTTAGTGTGGGTTTTTTATAACCCAAAATTTTATCTTGCTTTTCTAATGCCTCTACCCGATTAGTTAGCACTTTGAATGCCCCAGGAGTCATGATATGATCATCCTATTATCACCCTTTATTAGATAGAGGAGGTCAATTTTGATATCAAGGTGTACGATAAATATGATCATTAGGTACCTCATCATAACTAGATTTAGGATAGGTATCTACTTGCTCCTGATGTTCCCATTGGGACTCTTCGCATGATCCCTCCTCCTGTTGATCTTGGTACTGCTAAGGGGTATGAGGTTCTTGATGATAACCATATAATGGCCTTTGATGTTGCATGTAATTATGACATGGTTGAGGGGGAAGATTTTGATATTATATTGGTTACTTTATGCATTGTTGCATCTTATAGATGCTAGGTGTAAGGACCACTTCATGTAATGTATTTTACAATTACTCTTGTTGAATATTTTGTTGTTCTTGTATCTTTTATTGATACAGACATTGTAGATGTGCTCATTGTGAGTCCACCCATTGTTGATTTCGTTGTTGTTGATCCAATTGGAGTTGATTTGTATGTTGTAATCTGTTAAGATTTGGGCTACATGCCTGATGAATATGATTGCATTGCTCAATTATATGGGGTTTGTGTGCTTTTGTATTTGAAATGTGGATAGATTTATAATGTATTTCCCATCTAATAGGATCTATTTATTTTTCCATTCTCCCTAAAAGTTGCATTGACCTGATACTCTAGTTATGAATAAAATCTGTATAGTCCGATGATGTAGAGCCATAATGTGGTTGCACCAAGTAGTCTTCATGAGGAGTAGTAGGATGACTTGGGTCTTCTTCCTCATCTATAAGGAAATACTTGTATTCATGTTTATATGTAAGCTCTATATATTTAGGCTACAGAGAAGCACTATGTGTGACTGTTTAGTGCTCTCTGTGAGGGGTATAGGGGTGACTTGCTCGATTAGATGAGGTGGTTTGGTCATCCAAGCTAGGCCATGACATATGCTCATGTTCATGTTTCAATTAATGTATAGATAAAGCTAGGCTATGAACCCATGATATTGACCTACTAGGCCCCTCAGTGGGTGGATTATTCGCTATATAGAATTCCATTAGGGTATCCAAGTTAGGAAGGTTTCCTAGAGGACCTATGGGTGCTTCCCTAGTAGGGATATCTCGAAGGTTTGCCCCCTAGAGATGGTATTATAGTTATGATAAAACTGAGGATGCCATTCAAGGATGGGCATGTCCTTTAGACTAATTTGAAGATATTCATTGATTATGGATCTTTATTCTCTCTCTGAATTGTAGGTCTTGGTTTCAACCGTGTTTTGACCAACTCCATGAAAGGGAGGTCCCTTGGCCATCTTAAAAAAAATTTGACTTTCCCAAAAAATGTTGTAAGTGTTATATACAAAAATGATTAGTGTGAAAATATGATCGCAATGGTATCGGACTCCAAAAATATATTTCCAAGTCAAAATTTGTATTTTTGGAATATTTGGCCAACCGAGGCTCGAGGGAAAATGTCCAATTTTAAGAATTTTTTGAAAGTGTGGACCCAATCCTCAAAAATGCTATGATGGATGGACAAGAGCTAACTAAGACAAAAAAATAAATTTGGTAATTTTTTGGGTTGTCTAGGGCTTTTTATGACTATTTTAGTACAGTTTTTCCCTATTTTTGGCTTTAAACTTGCTCAAAAATAGAGTAATAATAAAACCAACATAACTTTTTCATTATAGCTTCGATTTGCATGATTTTTGAATTTTTGGGTGCAGAATAAAAAAGTAGCACTTTTTTTTTTTAGGGTTTGGTCCTAGATGGTAGGATCATATGTTGATTATCTGAACAATAAATAAATACAAAAATTAGACAATATGATTAACTCTTTTAAATTTTGGAAATAGACAATCAAACAATCAAAGAAACACACAACAAATCATTGTGATTATCTCCTTTAAGTTTTTGATGTGAATCCCTAAGTTGCTTGGCATTTTTTTATTTTTTGTTTGCAAGGAAACTTCTTGTCATGTGTTTTTTTTATTGGATGATATTATTTTGTTAAAGGGATTTCACCTATATACTTGTAGCTCAAAAATCGACAATGAAAGTTCAGTCACGTGAACCAACCAAAGTATAGATATGAAGCCCATACTCGATAAGGGAGTAGAGGTCCTACCAGTACTCACCCATATTGACCGTGGGTAATGATACACCCTTTGAATAGGAGTGTGTGCTATTTTCCACAGCTAAGACAAGTTTTGGAGCCAACTTTGGCAAAAAATTAGGGTTTGTATAATGTGAGCCAATGGGTGAATATGAAGCCCACCATCATTGGTCTCTATTAGTGGTTGGGGATGAAGTCCAACTCATGAATGTTTAAATGTGGCATGGTGTGTGGTTTCTTTTATACTTTAAGAAATTAAAACAAGAGAGCACTCAATGATACTTCAGTAAATGCACAAATAAAATTTCAATTTCAAAAATACTTGTATGAATAATGAACATAAAAAATGCTTATCCTATATGACAAACTAACCATTAGGTAAGTCACAAGTAGTCAAACCATTCAAATGCATACTAAAACTTTTCTTTTCTCTATTTTTCTTCTTTTTGTTGTTTTGAAATTTATAAAAGCAAAATTTACCTTTCAATCAACAAGGAAAAGATATGAAAAGCTAAATTTAACCTTTTTTGAATAGTATTAATACAAAGTGAAGGTTTAGATGCATACCTTGAAAGCCTAGAATGCTGTTATTTTTAGAAATTTGAGCTGCAAACCCCCTATTTTGTGGTCGTACTAGGGTGAGACAACTACAAATTTGGGGGTCATCCCTAGGTGGGATGACTATTGTGGCCATCCCTCGATGTTACAATTAGTAATTTAGGGGTTTTTTTAGTCCATAATAGCAAAAACCTACAACATTCAAAAGACAAAAACAAGGTAAAAAGTTGTATATATGAAACAGGATAGGGGTCGCATCATGATCGCCACTATAGAGTATAAAAAATGATCCACCTAGAAAAGGGAAATGAAAAGCACCTATCTATTTAAGCACTACAAAAATACATTAAAGTAAGCATAAATATGATAAATAAGTGAAATAAATGGGTGGTTATCTTTATATTATTGCATTTGTCAAATACATAGTTACAAAGCATCCCCTTGAGGGCTCTTAATTGATACAATCCATGACAATGTCAAAGGATCCAATCCTTTCAAAAATTTAAGGTACGCTTTTAGTATCTTCCTCATAATCATGATTAAAGGGTGGGCTTTTGCTACCACTATGATGATCTATCCATATTTGAATCTTTAGATCCTTCCTCATGCACTGGAATACTTGTATTTACGCGTAAGAAACTAAAATTTATTAATAGCATGTGTGGATTAATATGAAATCAATGATTCAAAACTACTCCAAATTATACCAAAACATAGCATAATATATATTATCTACTTTAGGAATGATCTCTACATAAATTGAAATGAAATTACAAGAAAAATTCATGGTCGTCCTTGGGTATTCCAATTGGGACTGCCATCACAAAAACCCTAATTGAAGGTCTAAAACTACTCTAAATCTCACCAAATTCTAGTATGATGTATGGAAAATAAGTTAGAAATTATCTACACTAAAATTGACTCAAAATCGTATGTCAAATAATGGTCATCCCTAGGTGTGCCAATTGGGATTTTTAACCATCCCAGGTGGGGACGACCACAAAACATGGTGGTTTTTGCCACCAATTCCTTTGGGATATGGTCTAGAATACTCCTAGGGGTGTTGTCATTAAATTTGGTAATATAACTCACAAAAATGGGTGGGTTTTGGAATGGATGTGCATATTTTGGGATGTCTTGAAAACTCCTTCGATTTATTAAGATTCCAAGGGCAAATACGAGGGCACAAGGGGAGAGTGAATCTCGACAGCACTTCATGATGAATTCTTGCAAAGACTTATCTCTAATGTTTATTGTAAAGACTCTAATTTATAGCCCAAGCGGGCAACAAGGTTGAAGGGGAAATTTGGGGCATGCAAGGTAGGTGTCACCACTTGTCAATTTTTTTTCCATGCATTGGGTGGAAGAGGCCTCCAATTTGGGCCTCTAATTTACTGGTTGCATGTTGTGATGGCTTAGATAGGCTCTCAATCTATCATAAGTCATTGGATGGGATAAATGGTAGAATTTGATTGTAATTTATCCCACCCTTGACTTTTTTAAGGATCTAGGCCATGGTCGTCCCACCCAGGGATGATTTCAGAGGTGGATGAGTTGGATGAGTTGTTGATTTATTTTGATATTCATGAAATTTAAAATGAAGATTTAAGAGAAATAAGGAGTTGTTATTTAATATTTTTGAGAGCCTTATTGATTATTATTTTTTATAACGGTTTTTATTAAAAAGGACTTTGGTGGATGTGTTTATTAAGTTGGAGTAAAAAGGTGTAAATTGAGTTATGCTTATCTTGTGATTATTATTTGAAGTCCACTAACCCTTATTGAGAGTGGAAAGGAAAGTTGTATTTAGTGTGGTAGATCTTATGGACAACTTCTTAGCATCAAAAAGGTATGGGCACATTCTCCTATTGATTGTTTATTGTGGTTGATTTCTGAAATATCATTGGAGTGAAAAGTATTGATTGTGGTTTCCTTTTTGAAAGTGATTGGTTGAATGCTTCAAGGTTTTCTGGTTGAAAGTTGTGTTTAAACCTTGTTTTATAAGCATAGTTGTTGAAGCCCATTGGTTGTGAAATAACTTGAAAAGAACATGACTATCATTTTTATGTGAGATTTGTGGTTGAGCATTGTTGAAAATATTTGATTTGGTTGATACATTCTTGGACTAGGGTGTTTGTGAGAAAGAGTAGTCCCTTGTAGTGATTGGTTGAGTTGAGTTTATTGATCCTAGTCAAGTTATTGTGTGAGGTGATTGGTTAAGTTCCATAAAACAAACTAATTTCATAATTCTAATTTGAGTTGAGAGTGAGATTAGAACATATTGAGTCTCTAACAATTCTCTTTATCCTTCTATGAGTTGAGTTGAGTTGAGATTGAGCTTAGAACATATTGAGTGTCTAAAAATTCTCTTTATGCTTGTATGAGTTGATTTGAGTTGAGTTGAGTTGAGATTATTTTATATCATTATTGTCATCCATTGAAGAGTACATTTCCATTAATTGTTGAGTTCATATTTGAGCTTTGCCTTCATATATTTGTGGATGAGATTTCAGTACTACTTGAGCATAATTTATTGAGACTTTGAGAAGGCTTTGTGGATAACTTTGTAGATAGTTTTGGGATATCTTTGTGGACAGTTTTGGGATAGATTTGTGGACAACTTTATGGATAGTTTTAGGACAAATTTGTGGACATATTTGAGCAAGTTCTTGGTGAGCTTGCTAGAGCATATTTGAGCAAGTTCTTGGTGAGATTTCTAGAGCAAATTTGAGCAAGTTCTTGGTGAGCTTGCTAGACCAGATTGGAGAAAGTTTTTGGTGAGCTTTCTACAAAAAATTTGGGCAAGTTCTTGGTGATATTGCTAGAGCATATTTGAACAAGTTCTTGATGATCTTGTTGGAGCATATTTTGAGCAAGTTCTTGGTGAGCTTGCTAGAGCAGATTTTGACAAGTTCTTGGTGAGCTTGTTGGAGCAGTTTTGGAAAATTTCTGTGTGAGCTTGTTATTGAGTTTTGGACAAGTTATGTGTGAGCTTGTTATTTGGTTTTGGATAAGTTTTGTGTGATATTTTTATTCATATTTGGACAAGTTCTATGTGAATTTGTTATTGCCTAGTTTTGAGCAGATCAAAGAAATCATTGTATTGGATAAGGATCCTTATTTTTATGAGAAATATTATAAGGATATTATCTTGTGGAGTACCCCACATTGGGGGAACCAAATTAAATATTATGTCTTAATTGTGTATGGTGACTTGTGCTCTTGCTTACTATTGATACCTGAGTTATTAATGCACACGGCTATATTTGGTTATTGCAATTAAGGAAATTAATTGATATTGGTTTGGAAATAAAGTAAAAATTGGGTGCTATACTGTTCACCCCCCTCTTAGTATAATCTTGTGTTATTCAGAATTAACATTTTTACTCAGACTACATATTTCACAATTAGAAATAGGGGTATTTCTTTCACAAAAAAAATATATAAAAGATATGTTGAAGAAATTCAAAATGGAAGATAGTAATCCAATTAGCACTCTAATGGTTACAGGGTGCAAATTAAGCAAATATGATGAATATACTAATGCAAATCAAAATATATACAAATCTATGATTGGTAGCCTATTATATGTTACAACCATAAGACCAGATATAATACAGGCAGTTGGTTTAGTGGGAAGATTTCAAGAAGATCCAAAAGAATCACATGTGACAGCAGTAAAAATAATACTCAGATATCTCAAAGGAACAATGGAGTATGGTCTATGGTATCCTAGAAGCATCAAGTTCACTATAAAAACTTACATAGATGCATATTGGGTAGGAAATATTGATTATAGAAAAAGCACAAGTGGAGGAGCATTCTTTCTTGTTGATTGCCTAGTTTCTTGGCTAAGCAAGAAACAACCATTAGTGTCACTTTCCACAACAGAGGTAGAATATATTACAATGACAACATGTTGTTCATAGGTATTACGGATTAAACAGACTCTTAAATATTTTAGTATAGAACATGATCATCCCATTCCTATTCTGTGTGATAATACTAGTGCTATAAGTATATTGAAGAATCAAGTAATACATGCCAAAACAAAGCACATTCTAATCAAGTATCATTTTTTAAGAGAGCAAGTTATAGAGAAAAAAGTAAAATTGGAATATGTTCCTACAAAAGATAAGATTGCAGACATATTTAGAAAAATATTACCAAGAGAAACGTTTGAGCGTTTGAGTGAACAACTAGGAGTAAAATTACTTCCACCCCAAAATTAATCACCTCAAGAGAGAAGGTGGTGAGGGGGCTAAGCTTAAGAGTCATATCTTTTAGCCCCATAGGTGTACCTTCTACCATTGATTTCAAAGGGGGAGAGAATTGAGTTAGGGGGATCAGCCTCCAAAGAGAGCATTGAATTAGGGGGATAAGCCTCCATAGAGAGTATTGAGTTAGGGGAAGTAGCTTTGATTCTCATAGATGGTTTTTGCAGTGATTATGGTGATTTAAAATAGAGGTGTTGCCATAAATGAGAAAGGGGAAGATTGTTGGAAATTTGAGTGATTTTATGTTGTCATTGATGTCATATGTATCATTGATGTCACATGGATCACATTGAGTTTTGGTGGCCAAAGCATTTCATAAATGAGCATTTATGATATTTTGGAGAGCATGGATATATATAGGGTTTTTGTGAAAACCAAGGCAAGAAAAATAAAAGGTATTATTTGAAATCATGGATGGCAGATTTGAAATGGGTTTTTCGTAAAACCTAGTTTGACTTTTTGTTTCATTGAAAAAGGTGCCCTGGTGATGGAGATATTTAATTTTAAATATTTAAGTTTAAATTTTAAATTATTTAAAATTAAAATTTAATTTATAGCGCCGACGTCAAAGAAAGTAAAAGGAATAAAACTAATATTTAAATTATAGCACCGACGTCAAAGGAAAGGAGGAGGACATATATATATATCTATTTCCAAAGTTTTGATTTATTTCCCTAAGCATTTGATTTGATATTTGGATTCGAATGGTAAAAGATCCTGCGCATCGTGCATTGAAGTGTGTGTGAAAAGGGTTTTAAAAGGCTTACAATTTTCACATTCATTCAAGATACTATTGTGGAATAAATCCAAACATATAGGCCTCCTTGGCCTAGTGGTTCGTGCGTTGTGTGTGAAGCAGGAGGTCTTGCATTCGATTCTTGTCAGAGGTGTTTTGCTATGTTGAAATGCGTGAAGCATGTTTTATTTTTGAAGGGCACAGATATTCATGGCATAAGGTTTTGTTGTGTGCTCATTTTGAGCACATGATGGTATGTGGCCCAACGACAGGTTGGCTGTGGTTAAGGCATTGAGCAAGGAAGGTCATGAGATCAAATCTCGTCAGGGACAGAGGCAAGTTAATAATTTTTAAATATGTTTTATTTTTCTAAATTTACCCTAGGAGGAATAAGGGTTATGATGCATGTTTTTTTTTTTTTTAAAGCAAAAAACCCCTTGCAGATCTGCCTTGGTCTAAGATACCATGAACAGGGGGTTCTACACCGTCAAAGTCACCCGGGGATCGCACCCGACCCTGCCCACACCAACATTATCAATTGGATTTTAGATACCCAATTCAGATTTTTGGTAGGGTGGAGATTTAAACCTGGGACCTCCCTTGGAAGATTGCCCTCTCCTCTCCAACTCACCTAAAACACCTGGGTGTTATGATGCATGTTTAAAAAGAGAGATTTCTAGTGATTTATTTCTAGAAGTATATCATATTATATATCATTGGAAAGCTTATTCCGAGGGCTATTTGATTAACTTGCTTAGAGGGAGAAATAAGGTATGTCTAAAGAGATATTTTTGATTTTGTAACGAGGTTCAAAAGTGAAGGTTGCTTTGTTATTTTTCAAAAGAGATCAATTCATTTATGAAGTGACATGGTGTATGTTATTGAGTAGGAGTAATAAGGTGTTATTTGGATGTTATTTTTGTGTTATTAATCAAGATATATAACCCTTGTTGAAAGTTGAAAAAGAAAGTGTGTTGAGTGAGACAAATTTTGTGGACAACCAAAAGGCTTCTTCTTATTCATAAAAGGTATGGGCACATTCTCCTATTGATTGTTTATGGTGGTTGATTTCTAAAATATCATTGGAGAGAAAATGATTAATTGTGGTTTCTTTTTCGAAAGTAGTTGGTTGAATGCTTCAAGGTTTTCTAGGTTGAGAGTTGCTATTAAACCTTGTTTTATAAGCATTTTTGTTGAAGCCATTAGTTGTGTGAAAAACCTGAGATAGGGTTTGAGAAGAACATGAGTATCATTGTTATGTGAAGAATGTTTTATTAGCATTGTTGTTAAATCCCATTGGTTATGCAAAGAACTTGAACTTGATAATAACATGAGTATCATTGTTATGTGAGATTTGTGGTTGAGCATTATTGGAAACATTTGAGTTGGTTGATATATGCTTGGACTAGGGTTTGTAAGAAAGAGTTTTTCCTTGTGGTAGTTGGTTGATAAGAGTTGTTTGAGCCTAGTCAAGTGATTGTGTGAAGTGGTTATTAAATTTCCATGAAACAAACTATTCTATATTCTGGATTTGAGTTGAGATTGAGATTTGAGGATAGAATATATTGAGTGTCTAACAATTCTCTTTATGCTTCTATAATATTTATTTGAGTTGAGATTTGGATTTGAGTATAGAACATATTGAGTCTCTAACAATTATCTTTATGCTTCTATGAGATTGAATTATTGTGCAAGTTATTGGTCAGCTTGCTAGTGCATATTTGGGAAAGTTCTTGGTGAGCTTGCTAGTGCATATTTGGGCAAGTTCTTGGTGAGCTTGCTAGAGCATATTTGGGCAAGTTATTGGTGATCTTTCTAGTGTAGATTTGCACAAGTTATTGATGAGATTTCTAGTGTATATTTAGGTAATTTCTTGGTGATATTGCATGAGCATATTTGGACAAGTTTTGTGTGAGATTTTTGAGAAGATTTGGACAAGTTTTGTGTGAGCTTGTTGAGAAGATTTGACAAGTTCTATGTGATATTGTTGATCAGATTTGGACAGGTTTTGTGTGAGCTTGTTGAGAAGGTTCTGAGTGATCCTATTGAGCAAGTTCTGAGTGAACCTATTGATAGAGATTTGGAGGTGACAAAGTACAAAGGATAGAGTCTTAGTGGATAGAGATCCAGTAGCTAGGACATTTGAAGATAGATCTAAGTGAGGAGTCTTCAAGTGGAGAGAGATCCACCAGTTAGTGTAGCAGAGAGACAAAGTCTTCTAGAAGATCACTAGCCAGAGTAGAAGGGGAAAGAGTTCTCCTATGGAAGAGATCCATGAACTTGAGATTAGAAGATCAACATCTCCTTTGGATAGAGATCCATAAATATTATAATTGGGAAGGATTCCCACAGAGATTGATTAAGAAAGTTTTAGTAAAATATTTTCTTCATGGAGTAGCCTACATTGGGTGAACCACATAAACTATGGTGTCTCTATTGTGTATGGTGTTTTGTGCATTGCTTTATTACTGCTATTGATACTGTTGTCTATACACTGCATATTATTGAATTGAAATGAAAAGTAAAAAGTGGTCTTATATTGGTCACCCCCCTCTTAGTATAAGCTTATGTTATTTAGGTTCTTTAAGAGGCACCATTGTTGTAGATCCTTTTCAAAAAAGGTTAGATTTTGATGAAATTTAATGCTTGGGGTAATGAAATTGATGTTTCCATAATTCCTGTTGAAAGAGTTGCCAAGATTTAATACAATGTCCCTGATTTTGGTGTTATCTTGTTCATTTTCGAAGCACCTTCCATCAAATTTTCTCCTTTTCAAAACAAAGTTAATTTTTATTGGGTCTTCTTGGTGAGAATAGATTTCCAAGGTGCAAGATTATGAAATGGCAACCATAATTTAATGTTCAAGCTCCTGATTATCATGTGACATCATTGTATTTCAATGCACCAACGTCTGGAATGGTTTTCTATCATCCATTATTATCGATTTCCTAGGTGCTCTCTATGAAAGAGAGATCATGGCTTCTTGAAGAATGTTTTAATTTTAGTGTTGTTGCTACTGAGGAGAGAATTGCTCTTATTGGTCTTTGACTAGCTAGTATTTTTTTTTCATGTGTATTTAATGATAGAGGTGAAATATTCTATAAATACTAAGCATTTCGATGTAATGGAGGAGAAACATTCTACAAAAATACTCTTTCAATTCAAATTTCCACCTTAATGGAAATACTCTAAGCTCTAGTACCTGAAGTTGTTGTGTATATTTTTCTTTCTTCCTATAATTTATATAAGATTCATGTCTATGTTCGATAATTTAAATTCTATAGTTGGATTTAATTTCTAATATACTATGAATGTGGAAATGCTTATTGGAAGTTGCATCTACAACCTGTGAACGGTTTTTGTGCTTGTATTTTGGTTAAATGCTACTTATATTTTGATGTGGTAATTTTACTACTATTTGATCTCCCATAGTATATGTTTAGATCATAGTCATATTTCCCATTATTTTTTGCCATTTCCAATATATTTCATGTTACCCTAAGCTTTAAACCAAATTATATTAGTAAGAGAACCAACCCTCTCTAGAGATTGGCCCGAAGGACATCTCTCTTCTTTGGCATTTCAATATTGGTTGGGTCTAGGGCGCATATATTTTCTAATTAAGTATATTCATGACCAAAAGAGTCAAAGACAATGGGAAAGAATTTTCTAAGTAAGTATGTTGATCTTAATGATCCAAGTTTAATATTTATTACATTATCTCTCTCAAATGGTTTTGCTCTTTGGAATGGTTTAAAAAAATATATTGATCTTATGATTAAATATTTAATATGAGTGGTGGGAGCAAAAGAAAAAAATTATATTTGGATGGATAATTGGTGTGATAAAAAACCACTCAATTTAGATCCAGTTTTGAAACCTTGGATGAGATTACTTTAAGACAAATCTGGTGATAGGGTTTCAAACATTTTGAACAAGGATCGATAAGGAAGATACAAATGGAAATAATATTTTTTCATAAGTATACAAGAAATTGATTCTAGGAGGAAATTGAATAGAAAGATAACAACTGTGATTATTTCGAGGGGTGCCAAGGATAAATTGATTTGGTATTTTAATAGCTCAATATAATACACAACAAGAAGTGGATATAATTTTAAAAACCAACATATTAATAATGTCACTAGAATTTGGAGAGATATTTGGGATAGCCCAAGCATTCCTGAAGTCAAAATATTTGTTTGGCTAGTAGGTCATAGAAGAATTTTATCTTGGGATAACATTATGAAAAGGGGTTTTCATGGCCCCTCTCAATGTGTTTTCAGTAATAAGGAGGAGAGTATTGACCATCTCTTGGGACATTTCTCAATAGTTTGGAATATATGGCAATGGATTCTTAATATGTTTGGTAAATGCATGGTGATGAATAGCATAATTGAAGATTGGTTAAAGCAATGGTAGAGCACTTATAAAATTGAGGCTTTACAGATAATATAGGATACATCAAAAGATACAATACTTTGGACTATATGGTTAGAAAAGAATAGAAGAATATTTAAAGAAAAGGAGAGTAGTTTAGAGGTAATGAAAAAGAAGATATGTTTAGCCATAGAGGAATCTAAACCAACTCTATCAACTTACCCAATTTCTAATTTGGAAGTAAATATTCTTGATAGATGGATTCAAGTCATTAAAAGAAATTATGATGTTGGGTACAAGAGAAGCAAAAATAAGGTAAATAATATAATGAGGAAACCACCAGATATGGAGTGGGTTAAATTGAATTTTGATGGAGCATCTAAAGGAAATTCAGGACCAGCAATACAAGGAGGAATACTTAGAAATAATATAGGAGAGATTTTATCTCATTATGCTTTCAATAGTGGATTTAAGAAAAATAATGAATCTAAAACTTGGACAACTTTAGAAGGATTAAAATTATGTAAAAAAATAAAATGGAATTGAGTATGGATGGAAGGTGATTCTCTCATAGTAATAAATGCAATCCTGAGGAAAACAAAGGCTTCATGGAACATACAAGAGATAATTGTGGAAATTCAAGATCTTGCTAAAGAGTTTGAAGAAATTAAGTTTACACATATATTAAGGGAAGGAAGCAAATGCGTAGATAAGCTAGCCAATATAGGGGTTTTGATTGAGGATCATGAATTTAAATTCTCCTTTCCATGGTTATAGGAAGTAGAAATTTTAGTTGAAGATGACAAAAAATTTTGATTACCTGAGTCAATTAAGGATTAAGTTTAAATTTAATGTTTTCCATTGGTAGTATTTGTTTTATTTTGTAAAAATAATGTGTTTTCATTTAGACTATTTATTATAATTTTTGTGGTTGCACTTGTATTTCAGGAAGGAAACTAGCAATCCATATTTGGTAAAGCGGACTATGATAGTGCGATGTTTTGGAAATATTACTCTACTAAGATGCAAGGCATAGATAGTAGAGGTGAAGTTTTGGCATTGTGAAGGTTTCTATAGGAAAATTATAGGAAATCCATTGGGGTTGGGTGCCTTGTTAGGATGGAAAGAGAAAATTGCTTCATGGATATTTTCCATAGATATATTCTTCATCAATATTTCATTTTATTCATAAGTGATAATTGATGGAATTATTTGTAGAAGTTTTTGGTGTGCCTCCTTATCTTGCCTTGTACTTGACAAAATATTTTTGAAATAATTAATAGCTTCATTCATTATATCTTATTTTTCCTCAATATTTCTTCCATAGAGAGTTAAAATATTTTTGAAGTGACAAAAAGAAAAAAATTGTTTTTGTTGTAGCATACAAAAATTTGTATTTCTATCTCCTTCCTTGAGTCATTTCTTTCTAGATTTTTGGAACCAATATGACTCTATTATAAATACGTTATGATAATAGAAAAGTAATTGCTTTTATTTCACATAAGAATCTTGATCCATTCCATTAATTTTTGTTATCTCTTGTAAATTTATGAGCTTGGATTCAATTTCTTTCTTTTCTTTAAAAATATTACCAAAATATTTGGAATTCCAAATATTCATTTGCTCCTTTAAATATTTCAACTTTCGAACAAACTTGTATATACATGATCCTTCAAATTTTGATTCATCCCACCATAACATAACCATCTAAAAAATTAGGGTCTTGGAGCCACATAGACTAGAATTGAAATGGATTTGTATTACCATTATAAGGTAACTCACAAGTCAAAATAATGGATTTTTTATTTGATCATGCTTGCAAAAATATATCTGAAGAGATTATATACTTTGTTTACAACCATTTATTGGATAATAAGAATCTATCTAGTTTTTCTGCTATATGATTTTCCTTAATGCATCTATTATCCCATGTATATTGAAAGCTTGAGGGACTAACATCCGAAATGTCATTTGAATTGAAAAAAGAAGGACAAATTTACTTTGATTTAGACCATTTTGAAATACCACCATTTTTCTTTCAAAGAAAATAAAACAATGTTAAAATCACCCCCAAGAATCTAGAGATCACAATGAAACATTATTGTATTTGATAAAAATATTCTAAGTTCCTTCCAACATATTTTATGGGTAGTTGGAGCATATACATTTATAAACCCAACTTTGATGTTTTCCTCTTTTCTACAAAATAATTCAGCAACCCAATTACTTTTTACTTTTAATAATTACCCATGCCATTTGCATTTGTTCCATATTATTGCAATACAGCCTGAAGCTCCTTTAGAAGAAACTATTAAACAATAACCTATCTTCCAAATCCTCTTAAAAGCATATTTATATTCCTCACTGCTTAAGTTTATTTCTTGTTTTAAAATAAACTCAGGACTACAAAAACCTATTAAGTCATTAGTAAGTCTTTTTTTAGGGATTTTATTCGTATCCATAATATTCCATTATATTATTTCCATCATCAACACTTTTTATTTTTATTAGTGGGCTTAACCCCACTTCTTGTTAGCACCTATGTATAGCCTCATTAGCATTTTCTTCTTTATGTTGCCTTGAAAACTCTAAACTACATAAATGATCCTCCATAGTCATTACATTCTTATATTGGCCTAGAAACCATATATATCCTTGGATATCCTCCATAATATTTTATTTATTATGCTACTCTTGAAACCCTAAAGTGCAAGGAATACACCCCATACTACTTTCATTTTATTGTAAGGAGAATCGTTTATGCTACTTGAGGAAAATAAAGGCGATTTACTTGGATTAAGCTTGACCTCCTTCACCTCGTTTTCTTTAAAATTCATCTCCCTATCTTCCTTTGCTTTAAAATTTGTCTTCCCCATTTCCTTTGCACATTTAAATCCTTCGATGTTTGAACTTGCGCATTGTACTTCCTCATATGTCATATCTTTTTTCTTCTAGTGGTTAATTCAAGTGAACTGTAATGGCCTTTATCATCTAATAATGTATAGGATATTTTATTGCCACTTTTTTAGGAGTGGAAAATCCTTGATTTGACCTAGCTTCTCCTATGATATAATCTCCTTGTCTCAAATTGAAGCTACCCTTATGCCTGAAATTTTCCTTCTCTTCTTCCATAATGTTTTCTTTGTAATCTCTTGCCATGTGCCGAGTTTTGTGACATTTACGACATAAGAATGCAATGTTTTCATAATCTACCTGTTGATCCCATTCTCTTGATTCAAATTTAATCATAATTTATTACAATAAAGGTTTTGAAATATCCGTGGCAACACATATTTGAGTGTATACAATATACCTTCTCTCCTTAGTAGTTGGTCCCTCTTGGATGGATTCACCTAGAGTATTAGCAATATTATTCAAACCTCCTTATTGATGATTTGATAAGGAAGTCCAAAATGCCTAAGAAGAGCCAAAGCCTAAACCATTGCATTCTTCCCCTGAACAAAGCCTTAAATCCTTTTAATAGCTTTTGCACCCACAAAACAATTCTCACTCCAAGGTCTTAAATATAATGTATTTTTGTTCCTAAACCATAGGCTTCCATCCATTATTTATCCCTTATTCCTAAAATACAAAAAATAGAGCAAAAATCCTTTCGAAAGAAAAGACATGGAGTAATCTAAATTCAATCTCCACTTCCACTTGATTTAATTTTGAATCTCAAAAAAACTTGGCGAGTATCCATGGAACATACATATTAACCCTCTAGTTTTAAGAACCATTATGTCATGGTCATTCATCTCATCCTCGATAATCACTTTTTGAAGAACACAAGCTTATACCGAGAGAGGGGGGTGAACAGTATAAGACCTCTTTTTACTTTTTCCTTTATACTTCAAAACAGTAAAGCAATATACCCAAAGCAATATCAAAGCAATGCACAATATCATCCACAAAGTGACACCAATTTTAACGTGGTTCACCCAAAATGGTTGAGCTACGTCCACAAAACTTTTCTCTAAAAGTTATCTCAAAGTTCTTTGGGAATCCTTCCCAATTACAATGTTTATGAGCCTCGGCCCAAAGGAGATACCTTCCCCCAATCAGAATTTATGAGCCTCTGCTCAAAGGAGATACCTTCCCCTATGCTCTGGAAATGATCCCTCAGAAGATCAACTGCCTCTACCTCTTGCCAAGCACGTGGAACTCCTTTCCACCGAAGACCTCCTGTCCTCAATGCTTAGCCTAAGAGACCTCTGCCTTCTATGATCACGTCCATAGTAGCTCAACAACCTGTACCAAACACAGTCAGTCGGTCTAGTACAAGTCTTCCTCTGTCTGTCAGATCTGTCCAATGCTTGAACAAATCAATCCTCTACACACAAGCCTTCTCAAAGACTTGCCAAATCTATCCTCAAGTTCTTCTCAAAGAACCAGTGCACCTCTGTCCTCAAGTTCTCTGATAGAACTATCAAACTCAGCTCACAAGTCCTCTGCTAGGACCTGTCCAAATCTGCTCACAAGTCCCCACTAGAACCTGTCCAAAACTGCTCACAAGTCCCCACCGAAACCTGTCCAAAACTGCTCACAAGTCCCCACCGGAACCTATCCAAAATTGCTCACAAGTCCCCACCGAAACCTGTCCAAAACTCAGCAAGCTCACCAAAAAAAAACTTTCTTAGTAGGAAATCACAAGGTGAATTGTTAGAGACCCAATGTGATTTGTCAAACTCATAGAAGCATAAAGAGAATTGTTAGAGACTCAATATGTCCTATACTCAACTCCCAATCTCAAACCTCAACTCAAATCAACTCAGCTCAAACTCAATCTCAAATCTGAAAACTCAACTCAATATCTGAAATGGATAGGATAGAATGCTTTCTTTCAAGAACATGAAACCCCAACAATTGCCAACTATGCAAAGAATCACATAACAATGATACTCATGTTCTTTTCACCATCAATTAGGGCTTCAACAACAATGCTCATCAAACAAGGTTCAATCAACACCATTCAGATCAAAACACAACCTTGAAGCATTTCACAATCAACATTAGAAAAGGAAACAAGTAGAACTCCTTTTCTCTCCAATATTGTTTGAACAAAAAGCATCCACCAACTCAAATCACAATAGCACAAAACAACTTTTCAAATCATCAACAAAGGAGTAAGCCCAACACTTTAACCAAGTAAAGAATAGCTTGATTATTACCAATTTAATGAAAGCAAATGTCAATCTCAAAGCTGCCCACTTAAGGTTTCACAACTTCACACAAGAAGCAATTTTAACCTTAAAACATCATGCTTTCATTTCCATAATCAACCAAAAGCACTCTCAACATTACAAGAAAAATTTATCCCTTATACACCTTATTTCTCCCTTATAGTCTTATCAAAAATAAAATTTATCTCTCATAAGAATGCAATAAGATATTTCAAACAACACCTTCAAAAGAATATTTTATCAAAAATAAAACAAGCTTTAAACTCCTTATAACTCCTAAGATGTTTTGCCCTCTAATAAACTTCCTCCATCCGCAAAATACACTTAGCAAAAATTAATTTCGAAAGTACCTTGGCCAACATCAAAAATTGCGCTATGGAGAAATTGCGCACGAATTCTAACACCACCCGTTGCGTCCACTTCACGATGTAAAACCCTTTCACGTTATTCGAACGCGGAACCTCCCGTTCGGGTAGCGCGCCAACAGCCTAGCCGCTATCGATGCACCAAAGGCGCTCGGTGAGGTTTAAACCTCACGCTGTTAGCCTTGTTCCTTCTGCGCCAGGGATTAAATAAAACAATAGTGCCTCCCTTTCTTTTGACGCGAACACGAAGACGAAAACCTTACGACGGATTTACGACAAGCGGCGAGTACAAAAAATGAACAGCGGATTCACGAAAATGGCGAAGACAGTCGAACAACAGGTTTACGAAAACGGCGAAGACACAATCGGAGAAGAAATCCGAATAGCGGATCACGAAATCACAGTGAGGAAGAAATCGAACAATAGATCACGAATTCACAGTGAGCAACTCTTTTCAAAATGCGGATGGGATGATTCTTGATTTTCATCGAGGGAGATTTATATGCATTTTTACCATAAGCTCTTGACGTCGACGAGGAGTTTAACACGTCGACGGAGGTCTTGGCTAGCGCCCACAATCTTAAAACATAGCGCCATGGGTTAGGAGAACCCATTGCAAACAATAATTTAATATTTATTTAAAAATAATTAAAGGGAACCTTAACAAGGTTTTTAATTATTTAAATAAATACTTCCTCCTGGACCCAAATGCATTAAACTAATGCATCCACCTGTAATATTTAAACCTGCCAACTTGGGGTTTACAAAAGACCTTTGAAACTGTCATGCCATAACCTTCATCAAAACAAATTATTTGACATCAAATCAAATTCCTTCAAGAGCTTCTTGACATCAATGACAACTTATACACTTGAGCAAAGGCAATGTACCCAAAGTACCCAAAATTGCCAACAATCTCCCCCTTTGTCATTGATGGCAAACCTTTATTGAAAACACTTCTCAAGAGCCAAAACTGAAACCAACTGTGCTAACAACTGACCAACTATGCCCACAACTGAGAATATTCCTTTGAAGTTTTGCTCCCCCTGACTTGAAGCTCTCCTCTTCACTTTGAAGCTCTCCCCCTTACTCATATCTCTCCCCCTTTGTCATCAATGGCAAAGGGTCACCTTTGGGGCTCGGGACTAAGAATGAGCCTCTTAGCTTAGTCCCTCCCCCACCTCCCGATGAGGTGATTAATTATAGGGGTGGGAGTAAAACTCCCATTAGGCACCGATCATCATCAGTGTCTATAACTTCCTTGTCGGGCCTTCTCTTGAACTCTTTGTCCATATTCCTATTCTTGTCACTGTTCTTGTTCTTGTTCTCATCCCTGTTCTTGTCCATGCCTTGATCCTTGGACCTGATCATGCCATTGTTCCTGTTCCTGTATTCTGGAAATTCAGCTCTACACTGTCTGGATATGTGACCTTCATTGTTGCACTTGAAACACTTGACGATGTTGTTTCTCTGAGGTAAACCTGATCTTTGAATCCACCAGTTCTGACCAAACCTATCTTGACCAAACCTATTCTGACCAAACCTGTTCTGACCAAACCTGTTCTGACCAAACCTATTCTGACCAAACCTATTTTGATCAAACCTGTTCCTGTTATTTGCCTTGCAATAAACTGCCTTGTGCCCAAACTGTTGACAAGAGTAGCAATACCCTTGAAATAAACTAGCACTTCTAAAATTGTCATTTACCTTCTTCACTTGAGCCATGCAATGTGAAGCCATGTGACCAAACCTATGACAAGCAAAACATCTGCCTTGAAACTTTCCTTTATTTGACCTCTTGGGTCCTGAATACTTCTTCTTCTCATTCTGAATTCTGTTTTCTGTTTCTGTGCATCTATCATTCAAGGACTCCTTTTCTGAAATACTTTCCTCATCAGAACTCTCTTCCTTTTGGAGTCTCTTACTAGACTCTCCAACTTGTTCCTTGTGTGGCTTAACAAAACCAAGGCTTGTTTTATCTGTTGTCTTTCTTTGACCTTTGATGAGTGACTTAACCTTTTTGGAGCTATCTTGAAACCTGTAAAGCTTATCCTTGTACTCTTTAGTTTCCTCTTTCAAAGAAGCCATTTTCTGTTCTAACTCACTATACTCAAGAACCTTAGACTCTAACTCATCCTTGAGTTCTTGTGTCTTAGCTATAGAGAAGTCAAGACTTTCTATAAGATCATCTCTCTCCATACAACATTCATCTAACTTATCCTTGAGTCTAGCATTCTTCTTTCTTTCATTTTTCAAAGCACTAAGAGCACTAATAAGTTCACCTTCAAGATCTACTTCACCTTCCTCTATATCTTCCTCTATTTGTTTGCTTTTTGAATCATCAAAGCCTTTTTCAGATTTCTTATCACTAGAGGTGCTACCCTTTTCAAAAACCATACATGCATCTTCCTTATAGTTTTCTGAAGCATCCTCATACATACTAGAAACCAAATCATTATTTGTGCAATCATCCTCAAGGTGACCAAAGTTTCCACATCTAAGACATTTCATGATAATGAATCTATGTTTCGGTTCTTCCTCTTTTTTGATATGAACAACATCTCATTTTCATCATCACTTGAAGAACTTTCACTATCACTACTAGAACACTTACTTGCTTTGTCTAGGTAGAAACTCTTCTTGTGCTTGTGAGAATACCTCTTTCCTTGATTGTTGTGCTCATCTTTGTTCTTCCTATGATGCTTGTGCTTTTCAGAATCCTTGCTCTTAGAATCTTGTTTATCTTCATCACTTTCATTCTTGGGAATAGTACAGTCAGTAGCATAATGACCAAACTTTCCACAATTGAAACATCTTATATTTTTCATACTTTTGTGCTTTCTAGAGAACTTGCCTTTCTTGCTGTAATATGCCTCTTCATCACTAGAAGACTCATCACTATCTTGAAGTTGTTTACCCTTGGATTTCTTGGTAGCCTTGAAAGTTGCCTCTTTCTTGACATCAACCTTCACTTGAGTTCTCAACTCAAATGCTGCAAGTATACTATGGAGCTCATCCTTTTTCAACTTATCCAAATCTTTAGCTTCCTCAATAGCAGAAATATTTTCACTAAATCTATTAGGAAGAGATCTTAAAATCTTATCACAAACATCATTTTCAGCAAGCTCAAGACCTAAGTCTTTCATGGAGTTAACAACCTCATCCATACGAAGCATGTAGTCACTAATATTTTCATCATCATTCATCTTGAGTTGTTCAAACATACCTTTGAAGTGTCTCAACTTGGCCTTTCTGACATTTGTATCACCTGTATGAACCACCTTCAACTGTTTCCACATTTCACTAGTTGTCTTGTAGTGAATCACCTTGGTGAGATCTGCTTTCTGTAAGCCTTTCAGGATTGCATTCATTGCCTTTGAATTGTTGTGATGTAGGAGCCTTTCTTCCTTAGTAATAGGACCATGTACAGGAATAGTGTACTCATCTTCAATCACTTCCCAAACCTCATTACCAAGTGCCATTAGATGAACCTTCATCCTTGCACTCCAAAGACCAAAATCTGACCCATCAAGAATAGGTGTTGCATTGCCACTTGAATGATCCATTGTGTTCTTTACTAGCTTTTCCTTCAAGTTGTTAAACTTTTCGAAGGCACCCGCTCCGATACCAATTGAAGAACACAAGATTATACTGAGAGGGGGGGTGAACAGTATAAGACCTCTTTTTACTTTTTCCTTTATACTTCAAAATAGTAAAGCAATATACCCAAAGCAATATCAAAGCAATGCACAATATCATCCACAAAGTGACACCAATTTTAACGTGGTTCACCCAAAATGGCTGGGCTACGTCCACAAAACTTTTCTCTAAAAGTTATCTCAAAGTTCTTTGGGAATCCTTCCCAATTACAATGTTTATGAGCCTCGGCCCAAAGGAGATACCTTCCCCCAATCAAAATTTATGAGCCTTTGCTCAAAGGAGATACCTTCCCCTCTGCTCTAGAAATGATCCCTTAGAAGATCAACTGCCTCTACCTCTTGCCAGCACGTGGAACTCCTTTCCACCGAAGACCTCCTGTCCTCAATGCTTAGCCTAAGAGACCTCTGCCTTCTATGATCACGTCCACAGTAGCTCAGCAACCTGTACCAAACACAGTCAGTCGAGTCTAGTACAAGTCTTCCTCTATCTGTCAGATCTGTCCAACGCTTGAACAAATCAATCCTCTACACACAAGCCTTCTCAAAGACTTGCCAAATCTGTCCTCGGGTTCTTCTCAAAGAACCAGTGCACCCTTGTCCTCAAGTTCTCGATAGAACTATCAAACTCAGCTCACAAGTCCTCTGCTAGGACCTGTCCAAATCTGCTCACAAGTCCCCACCGAAACCTGTCCAAAACTACTCACAAGTCCCCATCGAACCTGTCCAAAACTGCTCACAAGTCCCCACCGGAACCTGTCCAAAACTGCTCACAAGTCCCCACCGAAACCTATCCAAAACTCAGCAAGCTCACCAAGAAAAAAAACTTTCTTAGTAGGAAATCACAAGGTGAATTGTTAGAGACCCAATGTGATTTGTCAAACTCATAGAAGCATAAAGAGAATTGTTAGAGACTCAATATGTCCTATACTCAACTCCCAATCTCAAACCTCAACTCAAATCAACTCAGCTCAAACTCAATCTCAAATCTGAAAACTCAACTCAATATCTGAAATGGATAGGATAGAATGCTTTCTTTCAAGAACATGAAACCCCAACAATTGCCAACTATGCAAAGAATCACATAACAATGATACTCATGTTCTTTTCACCATCAATTAGGGCTTCAACAACAATGCTCATCAAACAAGGTTCAATCAACACCATTCAGCTCAAAACACAACCTTGAAGCATTTCACAATCAACATTAGAAAAGGAAACAAGTAGAACTCCTTTTCTCTCCAATATTGTTTGAACAAAAAGCATCCACCAACTCAAATCACAATAGCACAAAACAACTTTTCAAATCATCAACAAAGGAGTAAGCCCAACACTTTAACCAAGTAAAGAATAGCTTGATTATTACCAATTTAATGAAAGCAAATGTCAATCTCAAAGCTGCCCACTTAAGGTTTCACAACTTCACACAAGAAGCAATTTTAACCTTAAAACATCATGCTTTCATTTCCATAATCAACCAAAAGCACTCTCAACATTACAAGAAAAATTTATCCCTTATACACCTTATTTCTCCCTTATAGTCTTATCAAAAATAAAATTTATCTCTCATAAGAATGCAATAAGATATTTCAAACAACACCTTCAAAAGAATATTTTATCAAAAATAAAACAAGCTTTAAACTCCTTATAACTCCTAAGATGTTTTGCCCTCTAATAAACTTCCTCCATCCGCAAAATACACTTAGCAAAAATTAATTTCGAAAGTACCTTGGCCAACATCAAAAATCGTGCTATGGAGAAATTGCGCATGAATTCTAACACCACCCGTTGCGTCCACTTCACGATGTAAAACCCTTTCGCATTATTCGAACGCGGAACCTCCCGTTCGGGTAGCGCGCCAACAGCCTAGCCGCTACCGGTGCGCCAAAGGCGCCCGGTGAGGTTTAAACCTCACGTTGTTAGCCTTGTTCCTTCGTGCCAGGGATTAAATAAAACAATAGTGCCTCCCTTTCTTCTGACGTGAACACGAAGATGAAAACCTTACGATGGATTTACGACAAGCGGCGAGTACAAAAAATGAACAGTGGATTCACGAAAACGGCGAAGACACAGTCGAACAGCAGGTTTACGAAAATGGCGAAGACACAATCGAAGAAGAAATCCAAACAGCGGATCACGAAATCACAGCGAGGAAGAAATCGAACAACAGATCACGAATTCACAGCGAGCAACTCTTTTCAAAATGCGGATGGGATGATTCTTGATTTTCATCGAGGGAGATTTATATGCATTTTTACCATAAGCTCTTGACGTCGGCGAGGAGTTTAACACGTCGGCGGAGGTCTTGGCTAGCACCCACAATCTTAAAACATAGCGCCATGGGTTAGGAGAACCCATTGCAAACAATAATTTAATATTTATTTAAAAATAATTAAAGGGAACCTTAACAAGGTTTTTAATTATTTAAATAAATACTTCCTCCTGGACCCAAATGCATTAAACTAATGCATCCACCGTAATCTTTAAACACTGCCAACTTGGGGTTTACAAAAGACCTTTGAAGCTGTCATGTCGTAACCTTCATCAAAACAAATTATTTGACATCAAATCAAATTCCTTCAAGAGCTTCTTGACATCAATGACAACTTATACACTTGAGCAAAGGCAATGTACCCAAAGTACCCAAAATTGCCAACACTTTTGGTGTAGTATATTCTACTTGGACAAGGTTTTTCATAGATTCCTTCTTCCTCTTATTGCTAGCTATGGCATTCATACTTCCAACTAGGTCATTCTTAATTTCAATAAAGACTTTAAAAAATGATGTTCTTTCCATGTTACCTAGATTTTCTTCAATTGAATCCTTTAAGTTACCCTAAAATATCTGGAACAAGAAGTGACACTTGTTCCTTGATCGCAATTTACTTTCTAATTCCTACTTCTTGCTCATAGTTCCTCTTGCTCTCAGTTTGTGCTTACACTCGCTTCCAGCTGCACTCACTCCTAGCTCACCTCATACTTACTTTCAGCTACACTCACACTTAGATGCAATCAATTTCGGTTGCACTTAATTTTCACTCATACTTACACTCTCTTTCTACTGCACTTACTTCGGTCTCTTGCTTGCACTCGCTTTCAACTACACTCAATTTATATTAGCATATCAATAAGAAAGTTTTAAAACATATTGATAATGCTCTAAGAAAGTTCATCTAAGAGGGACACCATTTATTGTCAATATAATATATCTAAAGAGATATTCTCATATTGTATGAAATATGACAAATTTATTTGTAATGTATGGAATTTAAAATTAAAAGAGAATGATACCATTTACACTTATATTTAGGTATAACTATGATATTTCTCAAAACCATGTAATTGTGTTTATAGATATATTATTCAAAAATAATTTGGACATATCCTTATATTAAACAACCCTATTTTTAATAGCTTATGATTATAAGAGTTGATACCCTTCTATATTTTTATTATTATAATTAACATAATACAATTAAAATTTAAAAACAAACTAATTAAATATTAATATATATTTTTTAATTTCTTCGTCTGATGAGGACAATCCTTAACTTTGGCTCCTATAATTACGGGATACCACTTATAAATTTGTCAAGGAGTTGCATATAACACTTAGACATTTGAAATATATATATATATATATATATATATATATATATATATATATATATATATATATATATATATATATATATATATATATATTGTTTGATAAGAGAGTTGGTTACAACCACACTATTTTTAGTAGTTGACAAGCACAAGGTTCAAACCACATGGGCTACATCCACCAAACCTATTCCACCTCGTTATTTTATAGCCTAACGTGAAATGGACCATTGAGTGCTCAAAATTCGTACCATCATCATCAATCACTCAGAGGATTCAGATCAAACTACTACCTTTGCAACAAGCTTCCCCAAGGTTTGAACCTAGGTCTCTTCTTGGTAAGTGCCCAACCAAACTAGCACTTACCAATCCACCTAGCCCTTGGGGGTCAAATATTTGTGGTTAGTGTGATAAATACCTATGATCGACGCATAGGGTTGAGCAATCCCCTCCCAACCATGACTCCAGTCCCCTCCCAACCATGAATCCTCCTAATATCAAGAGATACACTTGTCAATAGGGGAATAACACACAACCATTTTGGTATCAAGAGGGTGGGCATATGGAGAATGGAGCCTTGTCAGCCTCTACCAACACATAAGCCCTTGGGGGTAAAATATTTTTGGTTAGTGTGATAAACCCCTATGATCGATGCATAGGGCTAAGTAGTCCCCTCCCAACCATGACCCCTCATAAGATCGAGAGCTACACTTGTCAATAGGGGAATAACACACAACCATTTGGGTATCAACAGGGTGGGCACATGGAGAATGGAGCCTTGTCGGCCTCTACTAGCACATAAAACATGGGCATATGAAGAATGGACCCTCATCAGCCTCTACTAGCACATAAAACATTCCCAACTACATATTGTATCTACAAGGTAAACACAAAGGAAATGGAACCAGATCGACCTCGACCAGCATCCAAGACTTTCACCATTGAACTACACAATCAGACGAGACATTTGAAATATAAATATTGTACAGAAAATCCATATCTCTAACATCTTTAATATTATCTTTAAAAGTCCGTTGTTTTACATGTGTATATGTGAGGGTGTGTATATGTGAGGGATTGTGATTGATATTTTAATTTTTTAATTATTGTAGAGGAGTTGGAGAGCAAGTGGGTAGTTAAAACTCTCCAGTTATCAACAGGCCCAGGTTCAAATCTCTCCTCTTACATGTTGCGGATATGTTGTATATAAAAGGTTCCTCATAAAAAAAAAATTGTTCAAATTTAATATTTAATTCTTATTTAATATATATTAATTTTTTATTATTTTTAATATTTATGTAATTTTAATAATATTTTTTATAATATTTTTACTTAAGTTTTATAAAAGATAAAAATAGATAAAAACATATTACAAAGAAGGAATAAAATAATGAATGAGCTTTAGAGGGCACTGAAAAATAAAAATCATGGTAGCATTCTTTTTCACAATGTTCCAAGGAGCTAGGTGGATTGGTATGTTGGCGAGTTACGCGGATTGGTATGTTTTGGCCTTTATTGAGAAGATAATTAGGTTCGATGCATGTCTGTTTGCAAGGGTAGTAGTTTAATTTGAATTTGTTGAGTGCGTACCAATCCGACGATATGGTACCAATTTTGAACACCTGGTGGTCTTCGGTAGTAGTTTGACCTGAGTTTGTTGAGTGCATACCAACCCGACGACATGGTATCAATCTTGAGCACATGATGGTCTTCTTCAAGTTGGGTTAAACAAAAACATGGTGAAACAAAAACATGGTGGAACAAGGGTTATAGGGGGCACCAGAAGACTTTGCTTGTTAATAAAAAAAGATTATGAATGTAAACCATAAAAAAGAAAAAAAAATTAACTTTTTATTTTAAGATTTGGTTAGTGTAAGAAATTCTACGAATTTTTTCTTTTTTAGAATTAAAACATTATTATTGGATTTGGTTAGTATAAGAAACCTTTAAAAAAATTTAAGGTTGGGCATCCTCATCCTACTGTGACCTCTCATGATGGAGAGTTGAGTTTATCAATAGGAAATTTAACACACAACCACACATTGCAATTTGTACTTTGATGATGGAAAGTTGAGCTTATCAATAAGAGATTTAACACACAACCACACACTACAGTTTGTACTTTGAACCTATGGAAAAAAAAACCAAAGCCGAAGCCCAAACCGTTATGTTGACCTTCATAATCACTTTTACTTTCAAGCGACTAACAATATCGTCCTATTTAAATATATACCACTATCTAAAAAAACCCAAAAAAACAAAAATTCTCTATACGTCATTGGATGAGTCTGATGGCATAAAGATCTTAGTGAATAAGGGGATGTGATGTTTTACATATTCTCTTCTTGGATGTGATGTTTTACATATTCACTTCTTCGGTTATGGAAAATATTTGTGCTTTTCGGTATTAACGTGAAAGGCTAATATTCCATTTTGCTTTATAGTCAGCATCTAATTTTTTAGAAAGTAGTATATATATAGCTTTATTTCATTCGGTGATACACTTTCATAGTGTGCTCATGCATGGTTAATAGTCTGATTTAAATTTTCTGCGTGTCCACTCGATTGCGATCTCAGTCCACTTCCTGCATGTCTAACGGTTTCCATCTTTTGACACGTATTGAATCAGACTGTCAATGATGGTACGAACCATATGGGTTTCGTGGTCCCCATCTCATGTCAAGCTACCATCAACAAAGCAAATGGGTCTCGATTGACGATGTCAGTCTGCTCCCTGCATGCCCAACGGTTTCCATCTTTTGACACATGTTGAACCACACTGTCAATGATGGTAGGAACCATATGGGTTTTGTGGTCCCCATCTCATGTCAGGTTACCATCAACAAAAAAAATGGGTCTCGATTGACGATGTTAGCCCGCTCCCTGCATGTTCGACGGTTTCCATATTTTGACACGTGATGAACCAGACTGTCAACGATGGTATGAACCCTATGGGTTCCATGGTCCCCATCTCATATCAGGTTACCATCAACAAAACAAATGGGTTTGTTAAATGCAATTGCTAATGATTAAAACCCTACCAATTCTAATCAATTTAGAATTATACAAAAAATAATAATACGATAAGAATTTAACACCACTTTCGTTGGCTATACCGCGTTCAACCTTCAATTATATTACATTCACAAGACTTGACAATGTTATAGGTGTATTGAGTTATATTATATTCACAAGACTTACAATGTTATAGGTGTATTAAATTATATTATATTCACAAGACTCGACAATGTTATATGTGTATTGGGTAAGATTAATTTTAAGATTTCATAACTTTTATATTTAAATTTAATAAGATGTAGAGTTACATTTTAATAATTAAAGTTTGACAATAATTAAATAAAAATTATTTTTTTAAAGGTTAATAGAATTCGATATTTAAATAAAGCATATAGTTCAAGTATATTTGGGGTCACCTTCGTTATAAATCAAAGAGTTCGATGCTTTTACCATTGTGGTATCGTGGAAGGGATTTGATAAACATTTATTGGATAAATAACATTTTTTTAAGAGTCAAGTGAATAATAACAAGATATCATTAAATTCATGATAAATTAGTCTTTTTACATGTTTAATTAGAAGTGTTTTATATTTTATTTTATTTTTTTTGATTGGTAGAAAGGGTTTTGAAAGGTCCCTGAACCTTGAACAAGAGAGATTACAATAAATCCATATCGACCGAGGTGGTCCAAGAAGAAAGGAATAGAATGCTGGCAAGCCTCCAACTAGGGAAGGTGTCGCGAAATCGCGACCAAAATGATGATGTCGCGAAATCATGACAAGATGCATCGTTGAAGCCAAAGGAAGAAAAGAAGTCGCGAAATCGCGACAAGAATTGCCATCGGAGCCGAAGAAGGGAAGAAGTCGCGATATCGCGACATGTTGCAAAGTGTCACGATATCGCGACAAGTTGCACGGTTGGAGCCGGTCGAGAAGAAGAGTCGCAAAATTGCGACAAGAAAAAGGAGTCGCAAAATCGCTACAAGAAGTGAGAACGCTGCCGAAGAGAAAAGGTGTCGCGAAATCGCGACAAGAATGAAGACCGCAACCGAAATAGAAAATGAGCCCCGAAATCACGACGAAAGTGGAAGCCTGCTGCCAAGAAGAAAAAGTGTTGCGAAATCATGACAAAAAGGAAGACTGCCGTTGGAGAGAAAAAATTTCACGATATCACGACAAAAATGGAAGTCCGCCGTTGGAGAGAAAAAAGGTCGCGATATCGCAACGGCCTGGAAGACCGCCATTGGAGAGAGAAAAAGCGTCGCGATATCCCGACAAAAATGAAGACGGCCTTTGGAGAGAAAAATATGTTGCAATATCACGACAAGTTTGCACAAAGGCACCCGGAGAGAAAAAGTGTCGCGATATCGCGACAGAATGGAAGACCGTCGTTGGAGAGAAAACTTGTCGCGATATCGCGACCGAATGGAAGACCGCCGTTGGAGAGAGAAAAGGTGTCGCGAAATCACGACAAAAAGCAAGACCGCGCCTGAAGGCCAAAAGTGTCGCGATATCGCAACAAGTTTGCGAAAAAGCACCCGAAGGGAAAAAGTGTCGCGATATCGCGACAAGTTTGCGAAAAAGCACCCGAAGGGAAAAAGTGTTGCGATATCGCGACAAGTTTGCAAAAAAGCACCCGGAGAGAAAAAGTGTCGCGATATCGTGACAAGTTGGAAGACCGCACCAGAGGGAGAGAAAGGTGTCGCGATATCACGACAAGAAGAAACCTCACGGCCTAAGCAAAAAGGAAATTTCATGATAACTTGACAAGCTGAGATTTTGCAACCAACTTAGAAAAATGACGCGAAAATGCTCCAAGATGCCAAAACGCAGCCGAAAAACCCGAAGACCAGTAACCCACTCACATTGTGCAAACATTGGAACTTGAAGAAACGTCCCTGAGGCCGATTGGGAAGGAATCTCTCCAAACCTGAATGTTTGTTGCGTCAACTCCCTTATTAGCAAGCCAGTCCGTAGCTTTGTTTCCTTCTCGGTATTGATGTTGAATGATTAATTTTGGATAAACACCAATTAGTGTCTTGCATTCATCAAAGATGGAAACAAGGGCCTAGGGAGGCACAGAGGTTCCTTTGAGCCAGTTGATGCAATGCAATGAGTCTCCTTCTATGATGAGTTTATTGATAGTCAAGCCTTCCAAGAGAATCAAGCTATGGAACAAGGCCCGAGCCTCGGCCATATTGTTAGACTGAATTCCTAAATTCTGAGAAAAGGCCAAAATTATTTCTCCTCTGTGATTTCTGAGAATTCCACCTCCGCCGACCGCTCTAGGGTTGCCTTTGGCTGCGCCATCGAAGTTAAGCTTGTGCCACCCAGAAGGAGGTAAGACCCACTTGATAACAGACCTGTCAACAGAAGTGCGGGGTGTTGCAGAAAAATTGAAAAGATTGAAATGATTTGCTAGATCCAATTCAAGTCCAAAAATTGAGACGAGAGAGGCATTCTCCGCAGCAAGGGCAAAGATTTTGGCAACAACAATCTTCTTATCCTTGACAAGGTTTTGAAAAATTTTGGCATTTCTCTCGAGCCAAATCTGCCACAAGAAAATGTGAAGGCAAGCTTGCCACATGAATTTGAGTTGACTGCTTTTGAAAGGTCGGGGCCACTATTGAAAAAGGAGGGGAATGGAATGAGGGAGGGCTATGGAGATGGCGAAAGTGTTGAAAACCTGGTTGAGCACTGCAAGGGAGAAGGGACATTCC
The DNA here is from genome assembly GCA_028583015.1 of Wollemia nobilis. Taxonomy (NCBI): domain Eukaryota; kingdom Viridiplantae; phylum Streptophyta; class Pinopsida; order Araucariales; family Araucariaceae; genus Wollemia; species Wollemia nobilis. Next base: position 2,782,202 of record JAQPPZ010003509.1, read on the forward strand.
AGAAAAACATGCTCAGTAGACTCACAGGCATTTTTACACAGGATGCACCAATTGGGGATGAGAAGCCCTCTGTTTATCAGATTGTCAGTGGTGAGGATTTTGTTTTGGATGGCCAACCAGCAAAAGAATTTAACCTTGGGAATGATCTTGGGAACCCAGACCAGATTAGAGGAGTCACGGCCATCACTGGGAGCTTCTTGGCTGTAGTAGGCAGATTTAACAGTGAACTGCCTAGAATCTTCAAGGTTCCAAACCATGGAGTCTTCTTTGTGAGAGCTGGGGATTATGCAGCTCCTCAGTAAGTTTTGAAGCCGCCTAAGCACCTCGGTGATTGTCTAAGCCCATTCAGAGCCAGTTGTTTCCATTCGGGTCTTGTAGTACCTGGGTTAATGAAATGACACACCTTATCTCCAAAAGTATCTTCGGTCACCGTCTTGAGCATAGCAATATGAGGATCTTGACTGAGAGGTTTGTCACGGATCCAAGGGTCGTCCTAGAAATGAATGGTCAATCCATTTCCAAGACACCACCTTAAACCTTCCATGATGATCTTCCTTGTTTTAGTGACACCATTCCAGAAATGAGATCCGCCAGGAAGGTTGTGCTCTCCAAGAAAGGGAACCTAATGAAGGTACTTAGCTTTGATGATGTCAATCTAGGTGGCTTTTTCGTTGATGGTAAGTCTCCAAGACTGCTTGGCAATGAGAGCCATGTTCATCCGCTTGATGTCCTTGAAGCCGAGACCTCCATCCTTTTTCTTGGAACAAACCTTGTCCCAGGCAACAAGGGAAAATTTGTTCTTGTTTTCGTTTCCCGCCCAAAGGAATCTACGTTGAATTTGCTCAATTCTTTGGCAGATGGAAGCTGGAGCTTTGAAGATAGATAAGAAAAAAATAGGAATACTTTGCAGGCAAGCCTGGACTAGAGTGGCTTTGGCTACCTGACTGAGCATTGAACTTTTCCAGCCTACAAGTTTCTTGTTGAGACGATCTAGAACAGGGTTCCACATAGCCGAGACCGATTTTCCATGGAAAAGTGGTAATCCGAGATAAGTAGTTGGAAGGCTCCCAATGATACACTCAAGAATCTCAGCAATCCTATTTTTCCTATGGATGGGAGTATTGAGGAAGTATAGCTTGTTTTTGCGGTAATTGACTTTTTGGCCATCCGCCTCTTCATAAGAGTCAAGGATGCTCTTAATGATTTTTTCTTTGGGGACAGAAGCATGAGAGGAAAGAATAGTATCATCCACAAACTGTTGATGGGAAATGGCCTTGGTAGTTGAGGTAGGTTTGATCCCAGAGACGAGTCCACTGTTGCAGGCAGTAGTAAGGGTTCTTCCAAGAGTTTCGACCAAAATGATGAAGAGGAAGGGTGACAGGGGGTCCCCTTGGCGAATGCCTTTAAAACTTGGAAAGAAGCCAGCAGGTGAACCATTGATAAGAACAGAGAACCAAGTAGTAGAGATACATTCTCGAACCATATTAACCCATTCTTTGTGAAACCCAAACTTCTCAAGGACCTCGAATAGGAATTTCCATGAAACCCGATCAAAAGCCTTGTTCATGTCAAGCTTAAGGAACATACTGGGTTTTTTGTTTTTATATGCCGAATGAGCCAACTCGTGGACGGTTATCATTCCATCAGCAATGAATCTGTCTTTGACCGAGCTGCCTTGGCATCGGTCGATGATGGAGGGAAGGATGTCTTTCAGCCTGTTTGCCATAACTTTGGTGATAAGTTTGTATATGACACTACAGAGACTTATAGGTCTGAATTCGGAGAGGGAAACACGCTCATTAGACTTGGGAATTAAAACAATGAAGGTGGAATTGGCTTCTCTCGGCAAATTTTTGGCTCTCTGGAAGAATTTAACCGCAGCAACAACATCAGGGCCCACGATATCCCAAAAGTGTTGAAAAAACCGGGGTGGAAAGCCATTAGGACCAGGAGCCTTGTCAGGTTCCATTGCAAACAAAGCATCTTTGATCTCCTCTTCAGTGTAGGATTGGAGCAGTTTCTCATTATCATTGTTAGACACCAACATTGGAATGTTCTGAAGTAGAGAACTTGCTGTGCGGGGGTGGCAGTCAACACTTGGACCTAAGATTTCCTGAAAGTGGTGCACAGCTTCCTGTCTGATGGCATGGAAATCAAATACAATGGTACCATCAGCCTTGGTCAACTCTGAGATTTTATTTGAACCTTTGTGGCACAGGGTGGAAGCATGGAAAAACTTCGTGTTGGTGTCTCCTTCTTTGATCCAGAGGCTTCTATATTTTTGTCTCCAGTAGGACTCTTCCTTAGCCAAAAAATTGTGAAGGTTTGAAAGGAGGCATTTTTCTTCCATGAAAGTTTCAACCCTCTGATCCCCTTCCTGAATCAGATTTTCCACCCTTTTGAGCTCATCTAGTAGAAGTTTTTTTTCACTAAAAAGGTTGCCGAAAACCTCCCCTGTTCCAAGGATTTCAGCTTGAGTTTGACTGCTTTGAGTTTGAGGAATAGATTCAAGAGAGGGTTTGGACAAAGGTTTTGCTGCCACCATTGTCGAATACACCAACCTAAATCTGGATGAGTGAGCCACATCTTTTCAAACCTGAAAGGGGTTTTAAAGGTTTTCTGGGGTCGAGAACAATCCATAATTATAGGGTTGTGATCAGATCCAATTTTTGGGTGGCTATGCAGCCTGGCATTGTCAAAAGCAGGAATGAGTTATTTGGAAAAGAGAAATCTATCAAGCCAAATTTGGATGTGATGAATGCCCGCCCATCTGTTGCTCCATGTATAGTTGGATCCTTGGAGCGGTAAGTCCATAAGCTCATTAAGGTTGACAAAATCGTTGAAATCTTCAATGCAGCGGCTAGTGATCGGATTGCCTCCTTGCTTGTCAAACAGGTGAAGGGGAGTATTGAAGTCACCACAGAGCATCCAAGGAAAGTCAGGAAAGTTGTTGCGCATTGCGGTAATGTTATCCCACAACAATCTTATGTTGATAAGACTGTTTGGTCCATAGACATTGGTGGCAATCCATTGAAGGTTGGTGACTTTGTTAGTGAACAAAATGTTGATGGTTTTGTCAGAGATTGAAAGGACTCTCCCCTCAATAGTTGATGGATCCCAAAAACAAACGAGACCCCCGGAGGCCCCTGAGGAGGGGCAAGATGCGAAATTGCTATTTTCCCAGATTAGCTTGCAAACTTGATTGTTGTTGTTCTCATCCAGTTTAGATTCTTGAAGAAACATGATATTTGGTTTTAGGTTTTTTCTCACCAACTTGACAGTCCTCTGTTTGGCAGTTCCGTTGAGGCCTCTGACATTCCAGGAGACAAATTTCATCGATTTGACTTGGGATTTGATTTGCAACCTCTGCATCTCCCTTGAGACGGAGTAATTTTAGGTCTATTGATAAGAAATGTGGTGATTTTATATGAGAGCACAATAAGACTTTTTTTTTTTTAATTTAGTGAAAAATTCCTTGTAGGACCGCTTTGGTTTGAGAAACCATGACCAGGGGTTCTACACCGTCAAAATCACTCAGGAGTCGTCTCCGGCCCTGACCGCACCAGCATTATCAATCATATTTTGGGTACCCAATGTGTGTTTGGTAGGGTGGAGATTTGAATCAGTGACTTCCCTTGGAGGATTTTCCTACCCTCTCCAACTCACCTACAACACCTGGATAGCACAATAAGACATGTTACCTTTAAATATAATAAATTATATTACTTATTGTAATTATATACAATTAAAATACTTTAAATGTAAAGAACAATAATGGATATTGTCTTTAATATAATTTTAATAGTATATTGAAGTTAATAATAGTTTATACTATTATAGGTTGGTAGTTGATGATATAATATACACAAGGATTGTTATGAAAAAAATAAGTAAGAGAAATTGTGTCAATGTGGTGTAGTGTCATGATCCTCCTTGGCGAACTTTTTACCACAAAGAAATAATGTATTAATCTATGATACTTTAATACCTAACTTGGGCAACTAAACTAACTATACGATGTTTAGTTGATTTGAAAGAGCATGATATTGCTGACATATTTCCAAGAAGTGTAGGATCAAGTACACTCGTAGGTGGAAGGAGTATAGTCATCCACTAGAAGCGGGGGTGCTTAATGTTGGGGAATTGATGATTAAGGCAACTTGGGGGTAGCATTGATAAATACCTTCATATAGGCATGCATTCAGTTAGGGATAATCACCAACAACTAGCCACCTTGAGCCACATATTAATAGCCTAGTAGCTATCATAAATTCTCAAGGCTCAGATAGGTGACTAGGTTAATGGAAAGATTCCCTCTTTTTTTGTTGCATATGTTTGATTGTATTTTACTTCATCACTATCTGCATCAATGGTTTGGAAAATATGCATTTGGTCATTTTAAAAGAAGCTCCTTTTTTTTGGTTAAACCTTTTTTAAAAATAATAGCATGACATTAGTAATTGGTAAGAAAACCTTCTATTCTATGCTTGATGTGTATATATATTATGTTTTATTGTTTTTAAATGATAAAAGAGTTTCATTTATAAATAATAGTTTTTATTATTTTAATGACAAAAGAGTTTCATTTATAAATAAAAATTATAGATAATAATAGAACTTATTTCATAAACAATGAATGTATTACGATAATAATAAGTTCTCTTTTTATAAATGATTTACAAGAGGTTTATCCAAAGAAAATAATAACAAAAATTATTATTATTAATGTAAATCTATTTTAAAAAAAATTGGAAGTCCTCAACCGACCATGAGAAGGGATGCCTTAATGGTGAAGCTTCTAAAAGATCACAAATCAGATTTAAGACTTCCCATCCGCCAAGGAGATAAGGAGAGTAATGGCCAAGGGATGGTGGTAGATGGAGGCAAGTGGATTCAACTCTTTATGAGGAGTGAGTAGGGGCAGAAGAAGGGTGGGAAAACATGGAAAGCAAGAAAGAGTCATCTCGCACCTACATGCGAAGAAAGAAAAATTACACTATGGAAAACCAACGACTTTGGGAGTGAACCAGGAACATAGAATCACATCCTTCATGATGTTTTAGAGGCAATAAGGTTGATAACCAAGATTTGAATAACTTTAAATGTTTTTATGGGTATCACTTATGTTTTTGTGTCATATTTTACTTTGCAGTCAAGTTCGTCCATTCATCCTTGGTATGTTAAGGCACTGCCAATTGGTTAGATGCACTGTTATTATTTCCCCCTATGTGAGGGATAAATAGTGGATGATTGTAGTAGTCTTAGTTGTTGATTGATAGCGTAGGAACTAGTGCCATGTAATTGATTATTTACATGTGTGTGTGGCCCCTATCGAGAATTTGGGTGGTTTGTTGCTAGCATAGGGACTCAACGATGGTATATTGTTGTGTAAGGTTGAGTTCCATCCTTTAATCCTAAACCTTAGCATCACCTATACACTTTATTTTCATCTATGTTTCACCCAAGCAATTTAAACCAGTGTGTATTTGTGACTTGTGTACTCTATGCTTTGTGAGAGTTGCTCCCTCTTAGAATCATCAGATGACCTTTTGTATGAAGTTCCATGAATGCCATATTGGTGGTGATAAACACCTCTATCACATGTATAGCACTGTGTTGGTAGCATCACCTCTCCAACTTCCTCTATCCGATCAAACTCTCGCGTAGTCACTGTCTTCGTTGGATCTTTTGGAATCACTAGAGATGGAGTGTATTGTGTGAGGTCTTGTTAAGCTTTGTAAGCTCTATCGTACTATGTGCTCTATCATGCTTTGTAAGCTCTATGGGATTTTTTCAAACCAATTGGTCTACACCTCAGACCTTTGGAACTTTAATTTATAAAAGGAAGGAAAATGGGTTTATTTGGTAGATTGAAGTAAGTGGCTTTGATTTATTGAATAAATATGATTTGTTTTGTAAATTAAGGATATGGGACTTTAATTAATTAATTAATTAATTAATTTTTTTAAATTTACATGGTGGAATCGATAGCCGCCATGAATTTGGGTAGGTTGTATGACTTTTATGGCCACCATAGTATTTTGCATTTTCCACCCCAAAAGTCGTCAAACAATTCTTTGCATAGTCCTCCCTTATAACCAGCATGCCACAATCATTTTAAACCTTTTATGACGTTAAAAGCACCAGGAAAGGGGTAAGCATTCAGTTCGATGAAGCCCAAGATTTGAACCTTAGACCTCCACCCCCGTTATGAGGTTTGGTCAAACCAATTGGTCTACACCTCGGACCTTTGGGACTTTAATTTATAAAATGAAGGAAAATGGGTTTATTTAGTAGATTGAAGTGGCTTTGATTTATTGAATAAATATGGTTTGTTTTGTAAGTTAAGGGTATGGGACTTTAATTTATAAAATTAAGGAAAATGGGTTTATTTAGTAGATTAAAGTAAGTGGCTTTGATTTATTGAATAAATATGGTTTGTTTTGTAAATTAAGGGTATGGGACTTTAATTTATAAAATGAAGGAAAATGGGTTTATTTAGTAGATTAAAGTAAGTGGCTTTGATTTATTGAATAAATATGGTTTATTTTGTAAATTAAGGGTATGGGACTTTAATTTATAAAATGAAATAAAATGGGTTTATTTAGTAGATTGAAGTAAGTGACTTTGATTTATTGAGTAAATATGGTTTTTTTTGTAAATTAAGGGTATGGGAATTTAATTTATAGAATGAAGGAAAATGGGATTATTTATAGATTAAAGTAAGTGGATTTGATTTATTAAATAAATATGAGTTGTTTGTAAATTAAGGGTATGAGACTTTAATTTATAAGCAATGGAAGGATGGATACTTCTTGATTAAAGAAACCTAGATTGTTTGATGATTGAAGGTATGGGACTTTAATTTTTGAATAAGGGTTGAATGAGTTAATTAAAGTAAAACCTATGGTCTAGTTGCATGTGTTGGAAGACTCTCTATAGTTGATGAGAGGTGAAGATAAAAATGATAAATTTTATGATACCAACTATGTATTAGATAAGTAGATACTTGATTTAATTTGTATAGTTGCAATTTGGCAATGAAATAAGTAAATGCATTTAGAAGCATGCCTATATTGGAAGCATAAGTGCCATGATCCCCTACTATCCTCAAAAGATATATGGAAGTTGAAAAGGACCAAAGAGGTAGTTGGAACCAATGTGTTGGTTTACTTCTATCTTTAATGATTTACTTATGTTCAATAAATATGAATTATCGGGAGATTTTCCTTGATGAAACTAATGTAATGTATTATTCTTTTAGGAGTATGGAGGATTTACCATACTCATTTTATGTAATAATTGATTAATTATATGAAATATGTGCCTTTACTTTACTGTTATGAATTTTTTATAAGTTGTATTTAACTTCTCTTCTCATCCAACATTACCTTGTTAAATGTTACTTCTTTTCTAGTACCTTTTTCTTGCTTATGAATTATGCTCCTTTTGTTAGATTTAGTATCTAGGATTTATTCTTGTTTTGTTCCTTTCTATACATTAGAAACTAAATTAAGGAAGTTCTAGGGTGAACTTAGAGGTGACCTAAGGGAATTAAGACCCCCTTAGGGTGAACATAGGTGACCTAAGGGAATTGAGACCCCCTTAGGGATATGGATAACTAAGTTGTGGAAAGACTACATCTGAGTTAAGATAGCTCATCATGTAGATAATATGGATAGCTTAACTCATATTACACGTACCATATCTATCCAGGTTGATTTGTATATGATATAGATATGGGTGATACCTTCGATGAATTGAAGGTGATAAGTTTATCTCATAAAGGATGATGAAAGGGAAAAACTTATTTGCGGTAAACATAATATGCCTACACAAATAGATTTGTGTGAGGGAATTTCGTGAGATGTAGATCTTTGGAAAAACTTAGGGGATTGCTATAATAAATCAATTAGATATCAATTAGGGATTTATGAATCCCTCACTTTAGAAAAAATAATTTCTTTCTTTTCTTTTCTGTGTATTTTTATTTTGTTTATTTATTTTTGGGTCATTACATTTGGTATGAGAGATCTAGGTATGAGGGTATAGAGCTTCTTGTGTGCTAAAGGGATTTGGATGTCTCCAATGAAGGCTTACTTAAAGTATAAGCTAAGGTTGGAATGACGTAGAATGCCCTAATTATTGGAATCAATTGGAAACTAATATTAAAGGTGAATTAATGTTATGATATCTTATGATGGGCTTTGGTATTAATGATATATTATAAACTTGGAATACTATCCTAGTTATATTTTTGATGCTTTTAGCAAGAAAAAATTGTATTATAACTTGGATTAGTGATACATTTTAAGGTGAAGCTATAACCTAATATTTTATTGGTTGTAACTAGGTTAAAATACCACCTAAGGCCAGAAGAGAGAGGCCTACACCTAGGTAAACTTGACAAAATAATATCGAATAAGAGATCTGATAAGAGGATCTAGCAAACCCCAATAGAGAGGTAGAATACCTCACTGCTATAGTTGTTGCTATACGGGATTAGATGAGACAAGTGTTAAAAATAGTTGCGAATCAAAATTTGCAAGCTAGAGGCTTAAAGGTTGGACAAGCTAATGGGCTAACTATAGAGCAGTTGTAAGCTATATCAGTCCTACAAAAGGAAATGATAAGGGATATGAAAAATATTTTTATCTCCAAGTTTGATGGGAAAGGTGAAGGGGATGCAGTTGATGCATGGATAAGATAATTAGAGGTTTACTTCATGTTAAAATGCTTTTACCCAATAATCTAAAAGGTTTGGGCCATGATAAACCTAGAAGAGGTTGCTCTAGATTGGTGGTAAAACCACTATGAGAAGACTAAGATTTAATCTATTTATATTCCATGGAAAGAATTCATGGTTATATAAAATGTTCCTAATAGAGCATTTCTATGCATTGAAATTTAAAGAATTTGCTAGCTTATGACAAGGAACAAATATGGTGGAGATATACTATAATAAGAGTGTATAGTTACTTAAGTATATGCTTGCCTATGATGATAAAATGAGAGTTCATAAGTTTATCCATGGGTTGGAATCTAGAGTAAATCATGATGTAAATATGCATGAGCCTAAATCACTGCAAAAGGTATATGACTTGGCAATGAAAGTAGAGTTGCACTTCCAATTTAACTATGCCATCATATATAAGCAAGATACACAAGAACTAAGGAAGAGGAATAGTCAAGGATTCTTGAAATGGGAAGAGGAAGAGGATTGAAATATTATGAACCCCCAAAATTTCAAGAAGATAATTGATGAGAAAAAGGGAATGTTCAAGAAAAACTTCCAAAATAAAACTAACAATAATCCCAACAATGCAAAACCTCACCCTCAGAAATTGAAAACCTCAACTCCAATAATCAAAGCAAGGGAACAAAATTTGGAAAATAGGCAAGGACCCAAGGACGGGTGTTTCCATTGCAAGGGTCCACACTATGATAAGCAATTTTTGTATCAACCAGGGTCAAGTTCATCCAATGCCAAGGGAAAGGAACCTGAGAACAAGATCTACACTACAACCAAGAAACATAAATTAGAGGGGAAATCTACCCCATTTCTCATAAAAAGTAAGATTTTTAATAAGCAAATGAATACTCTAATAGATAGTGGGGTCACTTGTAGTTTTATTTCTTCTAGTTTAGCAAGGTCTATGTTAGAAAGGCTAGGATATTTTTCCCATGGATGAAAGGTTGAGTATGGTTCTGGGTAAACATACTTGGTAAATCACTGTTATCCAATGGAAAAATTGATTTAACTAGTGGAACCATGAAATGTTGTTTATATGTAACTCCACTTCATACCATAGATATGATTCTAGGGATGGATTGGTTACAGTTCCATAAAGCCTTGATAAAATTCCAAGATCGATGGATTGAGTATTAAGAGAAATGTGGGGAGAGACATAGAATTCATAGCAAACAAGGGGCATTCAAACCCTCGATTTTGTTGGCTATGCAATTAAAGAAATCCCTCAAGAGAGGAGGGATAATGAATGTTGTAAAAATTAATGAAGTAGAAGATGATCAAAAGAGAGAAGTTCTAGGAAAGAACCCAATTTTACAATATTTTAAGGATGTATTTCCAGAGGACTTAATTGGATTACCTCCTATACGAGAATTTTATTTCTTAATTAATCTTATGCCAGGCGCATAACCTATTCATATATATTTGTATAGGATAAATTCTATCGAGATGCAAGAACTAAAGGTCCAACTACAGGGGCTATTAGAAAAGGGTTTGATAAAACAAAGTGTGTCACCTTGGGGTGAACTGGTTTTATTTGCGAAAAAGAAGGATTTTTCATTAAGATTGTGTATTGACTATAGGATACTAAATAAGGTTACAATCGAGAAATGATATCTCTACCTAGGATCAAATATTTATTCGATCAACTAAGAGATGCCACGATATCCACAAAAAATGGTCTAAGATCAAGATACCATCAATTAATAATACGAGAGGAGGATACTCACAAAATGACATTTAAGACTAGGTATGGACACTATGAGTTTACAGTTCTACACTTTAGACTAACTAATGCCCCAACTATGTTAATGAATCAAATGAACAGTGTGTTCAGAAGACACCTGGATAGTTTATACTTGTATTCCTATATGATATCTTGATATACTCTCAAAATAAATAAGAGCATGATAAAAATATCAGGATCGTGTTAGAGTTGTTAAGAGAAAATTAAATTTATGAGAATCTAGCTAAAAATGATTTCTATGTTTTAGAGGTATGACATATTGGACATATCATATTAGCAGAAGGAATTATTGTGGATCCAAAGAAAATAGAGGCCATATTGAATTGGCCACCCCTTACTAATGTAACTAAAGTACGAAGTTTCATGGGGTTAACAAGATACTATAGATGTTATATAAAGGATTACTCCAAGATTATTGCGACAATAACTAACCTTCAGAAGAAGGGAAATGAATTCAAGTTGTCAAAAAAGTGTGAGGCTGCCTTTGTATTATTGAAACATAAACTCAGTATCGCACCAATACTAAAGATTATTGACCCTCAAGGGGACATTTTAGTATGCATGAATGCATCATTGGAATGGTTAGGAGGATTACTCTCTCAAGAAGAGTCAGTAGTGGAATAAAATTGAAGGAAGCTCAAGAAGCACAAAGTTAATTATGCTACATATGATTTAGAGCTAGTTGCAGTAATGCATGCTCTAAAGGCTTGTGCCACTATTTTGTGGGAAGACCCTTTTAATTAAATATTGAACATTAAATTTTGAGGTACATATTTACTCAACCTATACTCAATGCAACATAGAAAATATGGATCAAGTTTCTCATTGAGTGCAACTTTGAAATTGAGTACATAAAAGGGAAAGAGAATAAGGTTGTTGATGCTTTGAGAAGGAAACACATAATAACCATAACTAGAAATCACATAGATTTGATGGATCAAGTGAGATAGGAGCAATATCGAGATGAGTATTGCTAGGAAATTCAAGTTAAGATGAATAGATACCCTAAAGAAAATAGGGAATTTGGCATAAAGGATGATATTTTGTGTTACAAAGGTAGAGTCATCATACCAAAAATAGGTGATTTAAGAAAACTTATAATGCAAGAAGCCCATAGATCTCCTTATTTTTCTCATCCAAGAGGAGCCAAAATGCAAGAAAACATGAAAATAACCTTCTTTTGGGTAGGAATGAAGAAGGACATCACCGATTTTGTTGCTCGATGTCTCGAATGTCAGAAAGTGAAGGCAAAACACAAACATCTAGCAAGGAAATTATATCTATGTGATATACCTACATAGAAATGGTAGGTTATCTCTATGGATTTTATAGTAGGCTTACCCAAGACCAACTATCAATATGATGCAATCCTAGTAGTAGTCAAAAAATTGACTACGGTTGCATATTTCATACCTGGAAACATAAAGGATGATGCTCATGTAGTGGCTAACAAATTTTCCAGAGAGGTATTCCGATTACATGAATTTCTTAAGGTGATCATTTTAGATAGGGATTCCAAGTTCACTTTTGAATTTTGGAAGTCCCTACATCATGAAGTAGGCATGAAACTGAATATGATCTCAACATACCATCCTAAAATAGATGGTCAAACAGAATAGGTAAACCAAGTACTAGAGGATATGCTCCACATGTACTGCATAGATCACAAGTCTCATTGGGAAGACTACCTACATATTGTAGATTTCACCTACAATAATGGACATCACTCCTCTCTAGGAATGGCTTATTTTGATGCCTTGTATAGACGAAAGTGTAGAATGTCATTATCTTGGGCCAACCTAGAATATCAAGTTGTAATTGGGATAGATATGGTTAAAGAGATGGAATATAATTGAAGGTAATAAAAAAAAGACAAAGAAGTTTCCAATAGGTAGAAAAGTTATGCTGATATAAAATGGATTCCAAGAGAGTACTTAGTTAGAGACAAGGTGCTTTTAAGTTTTAAATCGATGAAGAGAACTATCAAGTCCATGGAGTTGGATCCTTGATTTGTGGGACTCTTTGAAATCACTAGAAATATCAATCTAGTTACATGTCGACTTGTATTACCACATAACTTGTCAAAGATCCATGACACTTTTCGCATATCCTTGCTTAGGAAATATGTTGTTGACCCTAAACATGTGTGGGATGTTTCTAATTTATAAATTGAAAATCCAAAGGCTATTGAAGTGATGCTGATAAAGATTCTTGAGTTCCATTCTAAATCTATGCAATTTTGGACTCTTGAGCAATGTAAGGTACATTGGGACCAATTTTATGAAAGAAATACCACTTGGAAAAAAGTGGATGATGAGCAAAAATATTTTAACTTTTTTTTTTTAAATATATAATGTAATAATTTTTTTGTTGTTGTGAAACTAGAAATACACATGATAGTGTTTAGTTCAAGTGGTATAGGATTTAATGACCCTCCCTAGTGGATTTTTTGGCACAAAGAAACAATGTATTAATCTATGATACTTTAATACCTAACTTGATAAATTGAACGAACTATGTGATGTTTAGTTGATTTGATAAAGCATGATACTACTGACTTATTACCAAGATGTGCAATATCAGGTACACTTTTAGGTTGAAGAAGAGTCATCCACCAGAAGTGAAGGTACTTGAGGTTGGGGAAGTGATATTTAAGGTAACTCAAGGGTAACATTGATGGATACCTTCATATAGGAATGCATTTGGTTAGGGATAATTATCAAAAATTAGCCACCTTGAACCATATATTGATAGCCTAGTAGATATTATAAATTCTTGAGGCTAAGAAAGGTGATTAGGTTGATGGAAATATTCTCTCTTTTTCTATTGCATATGTTTGATTATCTTTTACTTCATCACTATCTGCATCAATGGTTTGAAAAATATGCATTTGGTCATTTTAAAAGAAGCTCCTTGTTTTGCTTAAACCTTTTGTAAAAAGAATAGCATGACGTTAGTAATTGGTAAGAAAACCTTCTATTCTATGCTTGATGTATATATATGTATATAAATAATAGGTTTTATTGTTTTTAAATGATAAAAGAATTTCATTTATAAATAATAGTTTTTATTCTTTTAAATGACAAAAGAGTTTCATTTATAAATAAAAAATATCGATAATAATAGAACTTCTTTCATAAACAATGAATGTATTACAATAATAATAAGTTATCTTTTTATAAATGATTTACAAGAGGTTTATCCAAAGAAAATAATAATGAAAATTATTATTGATAATGTAAATCTATTTTAAAGAATTATGAAAGTCCTCAGTCGACCATGGGAAGGAATGCCTTAATGGAAATTGCTTCTAAGAGATTGCATATCGGGTTTGAACCTACCCATCCATTGAGGAGAAAAGGGGAATAATGGTGAAGGGATGGCAGTAGATGGAGGCAAGTGGATTCGACTCCTTATGAGGAGTGAGTAGGGGCAAAAGAAGGGTGGGAAAATATGGAAAGCAATAAAGAGTCATCTTGCTCCTATGCTCGAAGAAGGAAGGATTACACTATGGAAAACCAATGACTTTGGGAGTGAACCAAGAATGTAGAATCACATCCTTCATGATGTTTTGGAGGTAATAAAGTTGGTAACCGATATTCGAATATCTTTAAATATTTTATTGGTCATTTCATGTATTTTCATGTCATATTTTACTTTGTATTCAGGTTTGGCCATTCATCCTTGGTCTGTTAAGGTGCTGCCAGTTGGTTAGGCACATTTTTATTCTTTCCTCCTATGTTAAAGGGATAGATAATGGGTGATTGTAGTAGTCTAAATTATTGATTGGTATCTGAGGAACCAATATCATACAATTTATTATCTATGTGTGTGTATGTGGCCCTTATCAAGAATTTAGGTGGCTTGTTGCTAGCATAGGGACTCAATGATGGTAGGTTTTTGTGTAAGTGCTGGGGAATTCACTAAATTTTCTATTTCAGGAAGTTAGAGTTTGGTGACACTTTGATTTACCCATATCCCCTCAAAATCATTTGGTTACTTTGATGGAACGATACTTCCATATCATGAGATCATTTACCTACTTGCGTTGAAGATCTAAATATACTAAAGGACTCAAGGTGCGATGAATATCCTTGACATTGCTAGTGAAGATATCAAGTTCATATGGTGACTTCGAGTCCATCTTTGACCTAGGCAAGATATTTTAAGACCAATGACATCATGAATTTCTTTCACTAGAATAATTTCGAATTCCTCGGTCTCCCTGATCGACATGATATTCTAGAAGCTACCTTTGACACCTTAGCAAAATATGATGGAATCAAGGGATTTGTGAAGGAACACCTTGAAAATTTGGCAATGTTGGCCACCCTTCACAATATCATGCACAAGGATGTAATTATTAAATATGGTTTGGTACTCGTTGGTACTCGTCCACCCTTGCTCTTTGTGCGGTGCTAAATTGGTGACCAATAGTAAGGCTGAGTGCCATCCTTTAATCCTAAACCTTAGCATCATCTCTACACTTGGTTGTTGTCTATGTTTCACACAAGCAGTATAAACCAGTGTATATTTATGACTTGTATACTCTCAACTTTGTGAGAGTCACTCCCTCCTAGAATCATCATATGACCTATTATATGGAGTTCCATATACACCATGTCGGTGGTGGTAAACTTACCTATCACTTGTGTAGTGCTACATTTGTAGCATCACCTCTCCAACTTTCTTTATCTAATAAAATTCTTGCACAATCACCGCCTTTGTTTGATCTTTTGGGATTGTTGGAGATGGAGCCTATCATGTGAGGTCTTGTTAAGTTTTTTAAGCTCTATAATGTTGTGTTTAGAAAGTTGGTTTGGACTAAGGGTTTATTTTATTTAATATTTAGATTGTATTGAACTTGGTTGGTGTTTAATCAATCATAGGAAAATAAATTTTGAAGAACACAAGCTTATACTGAGAGGGGGGGGTGAACAGTATAAGGCCTCTTTTTACTTTTTCCTTTATACTTCAAAATAGTAAAGCAATATACCCAAAGCAATATCAAAACAATGCACAAAATCATCCACAAAGTGACACCAATTTTAACGTGGTTCACCCGGAATGCCTGGGCTACGTCCACAAAACTTTTCTCTAAAAGTTATCTCAAAGTTCTTTGGGAAACCTTCCCAATTACAATGTTTATGAGCCTCGGCCCAAAGGAGACACCTTCCCCCAATCTGAATTTATGAGCCTCTCGCTCAAAGGAGATACCTTCCCCTCTGCTCTGGAAATGATCCCTCAGAAGATCAACCGCCTCTACCTCTTGCCGAGCACGTGGAACTCCTTTCCACCGAAGACCTCCTATCCTCAATGCTTAGCCTAAGAGACCTCTCGCCTTCTATGATCACGTCCACAGCAGCTCAGCTACCTATACCAAACACAGTCAGTCGGTCTAGTACAAGTCTTCCTCTGTCTGTCAGATCTGTCCAACTCTTTGAACAAATCAATCCTCTGCACACAAGCCTTCTCAAAGACTTGCCAAATCTGTCCTCAGGTTCTTCTCAAAGAACCAATGCACCTCTGTCCTCAAGTTCTCTGATAGAACTCTCAAAAACTCAGCTCACAAGTCCTCTGCTAGGACCTGTCCAAAACTGCTCACAAGTCCCCACTAGAACCTGTCCAAAACCTCAGCAAGCTCACCAAGAAAAACTTGCTTAGCATGAACTCACAAAGAGAATTTTTAGAGACCCAATGTGATTCATAAACCTCATAGAAGCATAAAGAGAATTGTTAGAGACTCAATATGTTCTATACTTAACTCCCAATCTCAATCTCAACTCAATCTCAATCTCAAAAGAATAAGATAGATGTAGTATGCTTTTCTCAAGAATATGAAACACAACCCAACAATTGCCAACCATGCAATATCTCATATAACAATGATACTTATATTATTTTCACCAACAACTAGGGTTTCATCATCTCAAAGCAAGTAGCAAGACTTACTAACATAAACCCTATTGCAAAAATGCTTCCTCTTCCTCAACCATAATTATGCATTCACCCAAAAATTCAACAATAACTTTAATGCATAAACAATCTTCAATATCCAGAAAATAAGATTTACACCAAAAAATACCTAGTAGACAACCTTTTCACTCCAAACTCAATTTCAGAAAATATACCATAAACAACATACATGGAAGAAGTTGCCCATACCTTTACTTTGATGAAGAAGGAGAACTCAAAATCTGTCACAACACTAACTCTCAATTTGCCACCAATTAGAGTTAGCAACTATACAATAATACACAATAATAAAGATCCAAATATAACACCTTATTTCTCCAACTTAGTAAAAACCACCAAAGTACAATATGCATACAAAGTAAAACCTCTTTACACCTTATTACTCCACATAAACATTAAACATCAATAAAACAATGTCAAAACAAATATGATACCTTAACCTTATACCTCCCGCGCATTCACGACCACTATTCTTTGCACACCGTGACCAAAAGGAAATTCCCAACGAAGAGAATCGAACTCGGCACCTCTGCCTTCTAGCGCTTTCGCTTAAATGCCACCGTCGTTGGGTCACAAGTGCCCAACGAAATACTACAACGCTGCCCTCTCTTTTATCTTCCTTTGACGCCAAGAATTTGGAAAACGTAAACGTCTTCCACAAACCACATGCAAACTGGTGAGCGTTGTCCAAGACGTAAGTCACCGAATGCTTGCATTAGTCATCTCACAACAAGTCTAAAAACAGTTCAGGGCAATTGCCAATCCACTGCCGTCACACAAAAGGTAAGGATGCAGCCCAAGCTCAAATTCGAGTATGCCAAGCACGGTTTCAAAGACGTCAATCGGAGATTCGAAGACATAGAGCAAGCTCAACTCGAAGACACCAAGCGCTGTTCGAAAGGTAAGGAGCAAATGCAAATCGCAGACGCCAAGCGCAAATCGAACGAAACAGAGCAAGTGCAAATCAAATCGAACGAAACAAAGCAAGTGCAAATCGCAGACGCCAAGCGCAAATCAAATGAAACAGAGCAAGTGCAAATCGTAGATGCCAAGCGCAAATCAAAAAATACAGAGTAACCACAAATCGTAGATATCAATAATAATCGGAGGTGCTCACTTTAGAAAATCATCCCCACTTATATAGCCATTTTTCCTTAATTGTTTGACGTCGGCGCTCCTCCAACGATGGCAACATATCGGCGAAAGAATTCTTTTTCCTTCCATCGCTTAAGGGTTGAAAGACCCTTTAATAATAATTAAAATAATTATTATTATTTTATTAATAATAAATTAAACTTGGACCTTTGACAAAGGTTTGAGTTAATTTAATTATTAATAATAAACATGGACCTTTGCATTAAGTTAAGCTTGGTTTTAATAAAAACCCTTAATGAGTCCAAATGGTTTTAAGAAAAACCTTTAGCCTTGTCACCATGGTTTTAATAAAAACCCTTTAACATAATGAAGCTTCTCAAGATATTCTTGACATCACACTCTTTTGATATCAACACAAAAATGCCTTTTGACATCAATGACAACTTATACATTTGAGCAAAGGCAATGTACCCAAAGTGCCCAAAATTGCCAACAATCTCCCCCTTTGTCATTGATGGCAAACCTTTACTGAAAACACTTCTCAAGAGCCAAAACTGAAACCAACTGAAACCAATCGTGCTAACAACTGAGAATATTCCTTTGAAGTTTTTCTCCCCTTGACTTGAAGCTTTCCTCTTCACTTTGAAGCTCTCCCCCTTACTCATATCTCTCCCCCTTTGTCATCAATGGCAAAGGGCCACCTTTGGGGCTCGGGACTAAGAATTAGCCTCTTAGCTTAGTCCCTCCCCCACCTCCCGATGAGGTGATTAATTTGGGGTGGGAGTAAAACTCCCATTAGGCACTGATCATCATCAGCATCTATAACTTCCTTGTCGGGCCTTCTCTTGAATTCTTTGTCCATATTCCTATTCCTGTCATTGTTCTTGTTCTTGTTCTCATCCCTATTTTTATCCATGCCTTGATCCTTGGACCTGATCATGCCACTGTTCTTGTTCTCGTATTCTAGAATTTCAGCTCTACACTGTCTGACTGTGTGACCTTCATTGTTGCACTTATAACAAGTAACAATGTTATTTCTTTTAGGCATACCTGTTCTTTGAATCCACTAATTCTGACCAAACCTGTTCTGACCAAACCTATTCTGACCAAACCTGTTCTGACCAAACCTGTTCTGATCAAACCTGTTTTGACCAAACCTATCCTGATCAAACCTATTCCTGATATTTGCCTTGCAATAAATTGCCTTGTGCCCAAACTGTTGACAAGAGTAGCAATACCCTTGAAAGAAATTACCACCTCTAAAACTGTCATTTACCTTCTTCACTTGAGCCATGCAATGTGAAGCTATGTGACCAAACTTGTGACAAGCAAAACATCTGCCTTGAAACTTTCCTTTATTTGACCTCTTAGGTTCTGAAAACTTCTTCTTCTCATTCTGAATTCTGGTTTTTGTTTCTGTGCATCTATCATTCAAGGACTCATGATCTGAAATACTTTCCTCATCAGAACTCTCTTCCTTTTGGAGTCTCTTACTAGACTCTCCAACTTGTTCCTTGTGAGGCTTAACAAAACCAAGGCCTATTTTATCTGTTGTCTTTCTTTGACCTTTGATGAGAGACTTAACCTTTTTGGAGCTATCTTGAAACCTGTGAAGCTTATCCTTGTACCCTTTAGTTTCCTCTTTCAAAGAAGCCATTTTCTTGTTCTAACTCACTATACTCAAGAACCTTAGACTCTAACTCATCCTTGAGTTCTTGTGTCTTAGCTATAGAGAAGTCAAGACTTTCTATAAGATCATCTCTCTCCATACAACATTCATCCAACTTATCCTTGAGTCTAGCATTCTTCTTTCTTTCCTTTTTCAAAGCACTAAGAGCACTAATAAGTTCACCTTTAAGATCTACTTCACCTTCCTCTATATGTTTGCTATTAGAATCATCAAAGCCTTTTTTAGATTTCTTATCACTAGAGGTGCTACCCTTTTCAAAAACCATACATGCATCTTCCTTATAGTTTTCTGAAGCATCCTCATACATACTAGAAACCAAATCATTATTTGTGCAATCATCCTCAAGGTGACCAAAATTTCCACATCTAAGACATTTCATGATAATGAATCTATGTTTTGGTTCTTCCTCTTTTTCGGATATGAACAACATCTCATTTTCATTATCACTTGAAGAACTTTCACTATCACTACTAGAACACTTACTTGCTTTGTCTAGGTAGAAACTCTTCTTGTGCTTGTGAGAATACCTCTTTCCTTGATTGTTGTGCTCATCTTTGATTTTAAGATTTGTATTGGCCTCTTCTAGTTGTTTCTTCAATGAAACAATCTCTTCTTCTTGTTTGTAGCAAACAGTCTCTTTCTCATTGATCTGAGACCTGAGAGTTTCTTCACTCCTTTTGGACTCTTCTATTTGCAGCTTCAGATTGCTAACAACTTTGTTAGATTCCTCTTCATGTTTGCTGCATATATCGACTTTATTACTCATTTCTTCTATCTGCATTCTTAAACCGTCAATTTATTTTTCTAGCTTACTGCAATACTCTGTTTTCCTGGTTAATTGCATTTCGAGATCTTCAAAAATTTTCTTGTATTCTTCTGTTTGTACTTTCAAACTGGTGATTATATCTTCTGCATCCTCAACCTTTTTACTCAGAGCTGAAATTAGTTTATGTTTCCAATTTGCTTCTGCATCACTTCCTTCTTCATCACATTCCTATTCTGAATCTGTTTCTTCACCAATTTTGAACGGATCATCTTCATCTTCATCTGCTACTAAACCCATGGCAATGACGTTCATTATGACCGAGTTGACCACAAACAAAACATTCTCTACCTTGTGAGCAATCAGCTGCAAAGTGACCGGTCTTCCCACATCTGGTGCAAAACTTTATTAATCTGGCCTGTTCTCCATTGTTTGATTCATCTCTTGAATCTATTTCCATTCTTCTTCCCAAAATAGCAACATTGAGTTCATCTTCATTTTCTTTCATGACCATGTGTGTTTTCTTCTTCTTGTGTCTTATGGTTTTGCTTTTGCCTTTCCTTGCCATTTGTGTTCTTGTAAGATCTTCCTTCAAGTCGTTAAACTTTTCGAAGGCACCGGCTCCGATACCAATTGAAGAACACAAGCTTATACTGTGAGAGGGGGGGTGAACAGTATAAGACCTCTTTTTACTTTTTCCTTTATACTTCAAAATAGTAAAGCAATATACCCAAAGCAATATCAAAACAATGCACAATATCATCCACAAAGTGACACCAATTTTAACGTGGTTCACCCAGAAAGCCTAGGCTACATCCACAAAACTTTTCTCTAAAAGTTATCTCAAAGTTCTTTGGGAAACCTTCCCAATTACAATGTTTATGAGCCTCGGCCCAAAGGAGACACCTTCCCCCAATCTGAATTTATGAGCCTCTGCTCAAAGGAGATACCTTCCCCTCTACTCTGGAAATGATCCCTCAGAAGATCAACTGCCTCTACCTCTTGCCAGCACGTGGAACTCCTTTCCACCGAAGACCTCCTATCCTCAATGCTTAGCCTAAGAGACCTCTGCCTTCTATGATCACGTCCACAACAGCTCAGCTACCTGTACCAAACATAGTCAGTCGGTCTAGTACAAGTCTTCCTCTGTCTGTCAGATCTGTCCAACTCTTTGAACAAATCAATCCTCTACACACAAGCCTTCTCAAAGACTTGCCAAATCTGTCCTCAGGTTCTTCTCAAAGAACCAATGCACCTCTGTCCTCAAGTTCTCTGATAGAACTCTCAAAAACTCAGCTCACAAGTCCTCTCCTAGGACCTGTCCAAAACCTGCTCACAAGTCCCCACTAGAACCTGTCCAAAACCTCAACAAGCTCACCAAGAAAAACTTGCTTAGCATGAACTCACAAAGAGAATTTTTAGAGACCCAATGTGATTCATAAACCTCATAGAAGCATAAAGAGAATTGTTAGAGACTCAATATGTTCTATACTTAACTCCCAATCTCAATCTCAACTCAATCTCAATCTCAAAAGAATAAGATAGATGTAGTATGCTTTTCTCAAGAATATGAAACACAACCCAACAATTGCCAACCATGCAATATCTCATATAACAATGATACTTATATTCTTTTCACCAACAACTAGGGTTTCATCATCTCAAAGCAAGTAGCAAGACTTACTAACATAAACCCTATTGCAAAAATGCTTCCTCTTCCTCAACCAGAATTATGCATTCACCCAAAAATTCAACAATAACTTTAATGCATAAACAATCTTCAATATCCAGAAAATAAGATTCACACCAAAAATACCTAGTAGACAACCTTTTCACTCCAAACTCAATTTCAGAAAATATACCATAAACAACATACATGGAAGAAGTTGCCCATACCTTTACTTTGATGAAGAAGGAGAACTCAAAATCTGTCACAACACTAACTCTCAATTTGCCACCAATTAGAGTTAGCAACTATACAATAATACACAATAATAAAGATCCAAATATAACACCTTATTTCTCCAACTTAGTAAAAACCACCAAAGTACAATATGCATACAAAGTAAAACCTCTTTACACCTTATTACTCCACATAAACATTAAACATCAATAAAACAATGTCAAAACAAATATGATACCTTAACCTTATACCTCCCGTGCATTCACAGCCACTATCCTTTGCACACCGCGACCAAAAGAAAATTCCAATGAAGAGAATCGAACTCGGCACCTCTGCCTTCTAGCGCTTTCGCTTAAACGCCACCGTCATTGGGTCACAAGTGCCCAACGAAATACTACAATGCTGCCCTCTCTTTTATCTTCCTTTGACGCCAAGAATCTGGAAAATGTAAACGTCTTCCACAAACCACATGCAAACTGGTGAGCGCTATCCAAGACGTAAGTCACTGAATGCTTGCATTAGTCATCTCAACACATCTAAAAACATAGTTCAGACAATTGCCAATCCACTACCGTCACACAAAAAGTAAGGATGCAGCCCAAGCTCAAATCCGAGTATGCCAAGCACGATTTCAAAGACGTCAATCGGAGATTCAAAGACATAGAGCAAGCTCAACTCGAAGACACCAAGCGCTGTTCAAAAGGTAAGGAGCAAATGCAAATCGTAGACGCCAAGCGCAAATCGAACGAAACAGAGCAAGTGCAAATTGCAGACGCAAATCGAATGAAACAGAGCAAGTGCAAATCGTAGACGCCAAGCGCAAATCAAACGAAATAGAGCAAGTGCAAATCGTAGATGCCAAGCGCAAATCAAAAAATACAGAGTAACCACAAATCGTAGATATCAATAATAATCGGAGGTGCTCACTTTAGAAAATCATCCCCACTTATATAGCCATTCTTCCTTAATTGTTTGACGTCGGCGCTCCTCCAACGATGGCAACATATCGGTGAAAGAATTCTTTTTCTTCCATCGCTTAAGGGTTGAAAGACCCTTTAATAATAATTAAAATAATAATTATTATTTTATTAATAATAAATTAAACTTGGACCTTTGACAAAGGTTTGAGTTAATTTAATTATTAATAATAAACATGGACCTTTGCATTAAGTTAAGCTTGGTTTTAATAAAAACCCTTAATGAGTCCAAATGGTTTTAAGAAAAACCTTTAGCCTTGTCACCATGGTTTTAATAAAAACCCTTTAACATAATGAAGCTTCTCAAGATATTCTTGACATCACACTCTTTTGATATCAACACAAAAATGCCTTTTGACATCAATGACAACTTATACATTTGAGCAAAGGCAATGTACCCAAAGTGCCCAAAATTGCCAACAATCTCCCCCTTTGTCATTGATGGCAAACCTTTACTGAAAACACTTCTCAAGAGCCAAAACTGAAACCAACTAAAACCAATTGTGCTAACAACTAAGAATCTTCCTTTGAAGTTTTGCTCCCCCTGACTTGAAGCTTTCCTCTTCACTTTGAAGCTCTCCCCCTTACTCATATCTCTCCCCCTTTGTCATCAATGGCAAAGGGCCACCTTTGGGGCTCGGGACTAAGAATTAGCCTCTTAGCTTAGTCCCTCCCCCACCTCCCCGATGAGGTGATTAATTCTGGGGTGGGAGTAAAACTCCCATTAGGCATTGATCATCATCAGCGTCTATAACTTCCTTGCCGGGCCTTCTCTTGAATTCTTTGTCCATATTCCTATTCCTGTCATTGTTCTTGTTCTTGTTCTCATCCCTGTTTTTATCCATGCCTTGATCCTTGGACCTGATCATGCCACTGTTCCTGTTCCTGTATTCTAGAATTTCAGCTCTACACTGTCTGACTGTGTGACCTTCATTGTTGCACTTATAACAAGTAACAATGTTATTTCTTTTAGGCATACCTGTTCTTTGAATCCACTAGTTCTGACCAAACCTGTTCTGACCAAACCTATTCTGACCAAACCTGTTCTGACCAAACCTGTTCTGACCAAACCTGTTTTGATCAAACCTGTTCCTGATATTTGCCTTGCAATAAACTGCCTTGTGCCCAAACTGTTGACAAGAGTAGCAATACCCTTGAAAGAAATTACCACCTCTAAAGCTGTCATTTACCTTCTTCACTTGAGCCATGCAATGTGAAGCTATGTGACCAAACCTGTGACAAGCAAAACATCTACCTTGAAACTTTCCTTTATTTGACCTCTTAGGCTCTGAAAACTTCTTCTTCTCATTCTGAATTCTGGTTTTTTGTTTCTGTGCATCTATCATTCAAGGACTCATGATCTGAAATACTTTCCTCATCAGAACTCTCTTCCTTTTGGAGTCTCTTACTAGACTCTCCAACTTGTTCCTTGTGAGGCTTAACAAAACCAAGGCCTATTTTATCTCGTTGTCTTTCTTTGACCTTTGATGAGAGACTTAACCTTTTTGGAGCTATCTTGAAACCTCGTGAAGCTTATCCTTGTACCCTTTAGTTTCCTCTTTCAAAGAAGCCATTTTCTGTTCTAACTCACTATACTCAAGAACCTTAGACTCTAACTCATCCTTGAGTTCTTGTGTCTTAGCTATAGAGAAGTCAAGACTTTCTATAAGATCATCTCTCTCCATACAACATTCATCCAACTTATCCTTGAGTCTAGCATTCTTCTTTCTTTCCTTTTTCAAAGCACTAAGAGCACTAATAAGTTCACCTTTAAGATCTACTTCACCTTCCTCTATATGTTTGCTATTAGAATCATCAAAGCCTTTTTCAGATTTCTTATCACTAGAGGTGCTACCCTTTTCAAAAACCATACATGCATCTTCCTTATAGTTTTCTGAAGCATCCTCATACATACTAGAAACCAAATCATTATTTGTGCAATCATCCTCAAGGTGACCAAAATTTCCACATCTAAGACATTTCATGATAATGAATCTATGTTTTGGTTCTTCCTCTTTTCTTGATATGAACAACATCTCATTTTCATTATCACTTGAAGAACTTTCACTATCACTACTAGAACACTTACTTGCTTTGTCTAGGTAGAAACTCTTCTTGTGCTTGTGAGAATACCTCTTTCCTTGATTGTTGTGCTCATCTTTGATTTTAAGATTTGTATTGGCCTCTTCTAGTTGTTTCTTCAATGAAACAATCTCTTCTTCTTGTTTGTAGCAAACAGTCTCTTTCTCATTGATCTGAGACCTGAGAGTTTCTTCACTCCTTTTGGACTCTTCTATTTGTAGCTTCAGATTGCTAACAACTTTGTTAGATTCCTCTTCATGTTTGCTGCATATATCGACTTTATTACTCATTTCTTCTGTCTGCATTCTTAAACCGTCAATTTCTTTTTCTAGCTTACTGCAATACTCTGTTTTCCTGGTTAATTGCATTTCGAGATCTTCAAAAATTTTCTTGTATTCTTCTGTTTGTACTTTCAAACTGGTGATTATATCTTCTGCATCCTCAACCTTTTTACTCAGAGCTGAAATTAGTTTCTGTTTCCAATTTGCTTCTGCATCACTTCCTTCTTCATCACATTCCTGTTATGAATCTGTTTCTTCACCAATTTTGAACGGATCATCTTCATCTTCACTGCTACTAAACCCATGGCAATGACGTTCATTATGACCGAGTTGACCACAAACAAAACATTCTCTACCTTGTGAGCAATCAACTGCAAAGTGACCGGTCTTCCCACATCTGGTGCAAAACTTTATTAATCTGGCCTGTTCTCCACTGTTTGATTCATCTCTTGAATCTATTTCCATTCTTCCTCCCAAAATAGCAACATTGAGTTCATCTTCATTTTCTTTCATGACCATGTGTGTTTTCTTCTTCTTGTGTCTTATGGTTTTGCTTTTGCCTTTCCTTGCCATTTGTGTTCTTGTAAGATCTTCCTTCAAGCTGTTAAACTTTTCGAAGGCACCGGCTCTGATACCAATTGAAGAACACAAGCTTATACTGAGAGGGGGGGTGAACAGTATAAGACCTCTTTTTACTTTTTCCTTTATACTTCAAAACAGTAAAGCAATATACCCAAAGCAATATCAAAACAATGCACAAAATCATCCACAAAGTGACACCAATTTTAACGTGGTTCACCCAGAAATGCCTGGGCTACGTCCACAAAACTTTTCTCTAAAAGTTATCTCAAAGTTCTTTGGGAAACCTTCCCAATTACAATGTTTATGAGCCTCGGCCCAAAGGAGACACCTTCCCCCAATCTGAATTTATGAGCCTCTCGCTCAAAGGAGATACCTTCCCCTCTGCTCTGGAAATGATCCCTCAGAAGATCAACTGCCTCTACCTCTTGCCAGCACGTGGAACTCCTTTCCACCGAAGACCTCCTGTCCTCAATGCTTAGCCTAAGAGACCTCTGCCTTCTATGATCACGTCCACAGCGGCTCGACTACCTGTACCAAACACAGTCGATCGGTCTAGTACAAGTCTTCCTCTGTCTGTCAGATCTGTCCAACTCTATGAACAAATCAATCCTCTGCACACAAGCCTTCTCAAAGACTTGCCAAATCTGTCCTCAGGTTCTTCTCAAAGAACCAATGCACCTCTATCCTCAAGTTCTCTGATAGAACTCTCAAAAACTCAGCTCACAAGTCCTCTGCTAGGACCTGTCCAAATCTGCTCACAAGTCCCCACTAGAACCTATCCAAAACCTCAGCAAGCTCACCAAGAAAAACTTGCTTAGCATGAACTCACAAAGAGAATTGTTAGAGACCCAATGTGATTCATAAACCTCATAGAAGCATAAAGAGAATTGTTAGAGACTCAATATGTTCTATACTTAACTCCCAATCTCAATCTCAACTCAATCTCAAACTCAAAAGAATAAGATAGATGTAGTATGCTTTTCTCAAGAATATGAAACACAACCCAACAATTGCCAACCATGCAATATCTCATATAACAATGATACTTATATTCTTTTCACCAACAACTAGGGTTTCATCATCTCAAAGCAAGTAGCAAGACTTACTAACATAAACCCTATTGCAAAAATGCTTCCTCTTCCTCAACCAGAATTATGCATTCACCCAAAAATTCAACAATAACTTTAATGCATAAACAATCTTCAATATCCAGAAAATAAGATTCACACCAAATAATACCTAGTAGACAACCTTTTCACTCCAAACTCAATTTCAGAAAATATACCATAAACAACATACATGGAAGAAGTTGCCCATACCTTTACTTTGATGAAGAAGGAGAACTCAAAATCTGTCACAACACTAACTCTCAATTTGCCACCAATTAGAGTTAGCAACTATACAATAATACACAATAATAAAGATCCAAATATAACACCTTATTTCTCCAACTTAGTAAAAACCACCAAAGTACAATATGCATACAAAGTAAAACCTCTTTACACCTTATTACTCCACATAAACATTAAACATCAATAAAACAATGTCAAAACAAATATGATACCTTAACCTTATACCTCCCACGCATTCACAGCCACTATCCTTTGCACACCACGACCAAAAGAAAATTACCAACGAAGAGAATCAAACTCGGCACCTCTGCCTTCTAGCGCTTTCGCTTAAACGCCACCGTCGTTGGGTCACAAGTGCCCAACGAAATACTACACCGCTGCCCTCTCTTTTATCTTCCTTTGACGCCAAGAATCTAGAAAACGTAAACGTCTTCCACAAACCACATGCAAACTGGTGAGCGTTGTCCAAGACGTAAGTCACTGAATGCTTGCATTAGTCATCTCATAGCACAGTCTAAATAACGCAGTTCAGGAGCAATTGCCAATCCACTGCCGTCACACAAAAGGTAAGGATGCAGCCCAAGCTCAAATCCGAGTATGCCAAGCACGGTTTCAAAGACGTCAATCGGAGATTCGAAGACACAGAGCAAGCTCAACTCGAAGACACCAAGCGCTGTTCGAAAGATAAGGAGAAAATGCAAATCACAGAAGCCAAGCGCAAATCGAACGAAATAGAGCAAGTGCAAATTGCAGATGCAAATCGAACGAAATAGAGCAAGTGCAAATCGCAGACGCCAAGCGCAAATCAAATGAAACAGAG
This sequence comes from Wollemia nobilis, assembly GCA_028583015.1. Lineage (NCBI taxonomy): Eukaryota > Viridiplantae > Streptophyta > Pinopsida > Araucariales > Araucariaceae > Wollemia > Wollemia nobilis. The sequence continues at coordinate 2,810,219 of JAQPPZ010003509.1, forward strand.
CAAGTGCAAATCGTAGATGCCAAGCGCAAATCAAAAAATACAGAGTAACCACAAATCGTAGATATCAATAATAATCGGAGGTGCTCACTTTAGAAAATCATCCCCACTTATATAGCCATTTTTCCTTAACTGTTTGACGTCGGCGCTCCTCCAACGATGGCAACATATCGGCGAAAGAATTCTTTTTTCTTCCGTCGCTTAAGGGTTGAAAGACCCTTTAATAATAATTAAAATAATAATTATTATTTTATTAATAATAAATTAAACTTGGACCTTTGACAAAGGTTTGAGTTAATTTAATTATTAATAATAAACATGGACCTTTGCATTAAGTTAAGCTTGGTTTTAATAAAAACCCTTAATGAGTCCAAATGGTTTTAAGAAAAACCTTTAGCCTTGTCACCATGGTTTTAATAAAAACCCTTTAACATAAAGAAGCTTCTCAAGATATTCTTGACATCACACTCTTTTGATATCAACACAAAAATGCCTTTTGACATCAATGACAACTTATACATTTGAGCAAAGGCAATGTACCCAAAGTGCCCAAAATTGCCAACAACTTTTAAATGATTATTTAATTAGATAATAGGAAATGGGTTTATTTAGTAGATTAAAGTAAGTGGCTTTGATTTATTGAATAAATATGGTTTATTTTGTAAATTAAGGGTATGGGACTTTAATTTATAAAATGAAGGAAAATGGGTTTATTTAGTAGATTAAAGTAAGTGGCTTTGATTTATTGAATAAATATGGTTTGTTTTGTAAATTAAGGGTATGGGACTTTAATTTATAAAATGAAGGAAAATGGGTTTATTTAGTATATTAAAGTAAGTGGCTTTGATTTAGTGAATAAATATGGTTTATTTTTTAAATTAAGTGTATGGGACTTTAATTTATAAAATAAAGGAAAATGGGTTTTTTTAGTAGATTGAACTAAGTGGCTTTGATTTATTGAATAAATATGGTTTGTTTTGTAAATTAAGGGTATGGGACTTTCATTTATAAAATGAAGGAAAATGGGTTTATTTAGTATATTAAAGTAATTGTCTTTGATTCATTAAATAAATGAGTTGTTTGTAAATTAAGGGTATGGGAATTTAATTTATAAGCAATGGAGGATGACTACTTCTTTATAAAATAAACCTTGATTGTTCGATGATTGAAGGTATAGGACTTTAATTGTTGAATAAGGGTTGAATCCAAGTAGATTGTCTAGATTTTATGGCCACCATAGTATTCTGTGTTGTCTGCCCCAGAAGTCACCACACAGTTCTTTGCACATTTTTCCCCTATAATCACCATGCCACAATCATTTTAACCCTTTTATGCCATTGAAATCACCAAGAAAGGGACAAGCATTCAGTTCGACAAGTCTCAAGATTTTAACCTTGGACCTTCACCCTCATTATGAAGTTTGGTCAAACCAATTGGTCTACACCTTGAACCTTTGGGACTTTAATTTATAAAATGAAGGAAAATGGGTTTATCTAGTAGATTGAAGTAAGTGGCTTTGATTTATTGAATAAATATGGTTTGTTTTGTAAATTAAGGGTATGAGACTTTAATTTATAAAATGAAGGAAAATGGGTTTATTTAATAGATTAAAGTAAGTGGTTTTGATTTATTGAATAAATATGGTTTGTTATGTAAATTAAGGGTATGGGACTTTAATTTATAAAATGAAGGAAAATGGGTTTATTTAGTAGATTAAAGTAAGTGGATTTGATTTATTGAATAAATATGGTTTGTTTTGTAAATTAAGGGTATGAGAATTTAATTTATATAATGAAGGAAAATGAGCTTATTTATAGATTAAAATAAGTGTCTTTTATTTATGAAATAAATATGAGTTGTTTGTAAATTGAGGATATGGGACTTTAATTTATAAGCAATGGAAGGATGACTACTTCTTGATTAATAAAACCAATATTATTTGATGATTGAAGGTATGGGACTTTAATTGTCAAATAAGGGTTGAATGAGTTAATTAAAGTAAAACCTATGGTCTAGTTGCATGTGTTGGAAGACTCTCTACGATTGATGAGAGGTGAAGATAAAAATGATGATTTTTATGATACCAACTATGCATTAGATATATAGATACTTGATTTAATTTGTATAGTTGCAATTTGGCAATGAAATAAATAAATGCATTTAGAAGCATGTCTATCTTGGATCCATGAGTGCCATGATCCTCTACTATCATCAAATGATCGATGGAAGCTGATAAGGACCAAAGAGGTAGCTATAATCAATGTGTTAGTTTACTCCTATCTTTAATGATTTACTTATGTTTAATAGAGATGAATTATGAGGAGATTTCCCTTTATGAAATTGATGTAATGTATTATTCTTTTAGGAGTATGGAGGATTTACCATACTCACTTTATGTAATAATGGATTAATTATTTGGAAGATGTGCCTTTACTTTACTATTATGAATTTTTTATAAGTTGTATTTAACTTCTCTTCTCATCCAATGTTACCTTATTAAATGTTACTTCTTTTCTAGTATATTTTGCTTGCTTATGAATTATGCTCCTTTTGTTAGATTTAGTATCTAAGATTTATTCTTGTTTTGTTCCTTGCTAAACATTAGAAACTTAATTAATGAAGTTCTAGGGTGAACTTAGAGGTGACCTAAGGGAATTAAGACACCCTTAGGGATATGGATAGCTAAGTTGTGGAAATACTTCATATGAGTTAAGATAGCTAGATGGATAGCTTAACTTTAAGTACACATAGCATATCTATACAAATTGATTTGTATATGATATAGAGATGGGTGATACTTTCGATGAATTTTAGCTCATCAAGGATGATGAGAGGGATAAAATTATTTGCGGTAACACATAATACGCCTACATAGATCAATTTATGTGAGTTTATTTCATGATATGTAGCTTTTTGGGAAAACTTAGGGGATTAATACAATAAACCAATTAAATATCAGTCAGGGCTTTATGAATCCCTCGCTTTAGAAAAAAAATTCTTTTATTTTTTCATGTATTTTTTTTGGGTCATTACATATAGGGGATGCTAGTTGAATTAACAATGATAAATATGTCATATTTTTAATGTTAGGTTATAAGGTATAGTTAATCAGAATGTAAGTATTGTAATGGAACATCAGAAAAAAAAGAAGTGACAAAAAAAGTAGGGAAGAAAGTTCTCTTTATAGTAGATGATAACATATATGATAAGTGATGAAATTCCTTAACCCTTTAGCCTATCTATTCTCTTTAATATTTATTTATCATGATATTGATATCAAGTACACATGGACATGGTGTTTTTTAGGTCTTTTTAATATTTAAAATAAAAGTAATCAGTTTACTAGTTAGTTGTGGAAGGGTTTTTAAGCTTTAGAGTATGGTATGTGACATGGATATGGAGAGGAATGCAATATTATCTATCTCTCAAATTTACAAGTAATCAATCAATTTTCAGGATCAACCCCAAATATGTGTATGGAAAATTTAATTCTTTTACATTAAGGACTATTATAACAAATGAACATAGTGAATGGAGGACACAAATATTTTTTATAAAAACATAAAATGATGTATTATTATTCATTGACAAAGAAACCATGCTAGATCACATTTTTCATCTAGATTGTTAAAAATTCTAGATATAATAGAAACATAAAAACATTATAGTCAAGACATCATAATTGTGTGTAGGACCAATAAGAACTATGATATAGACTTAGTAAGTTATTTATATAGCATGTAGTCATGCACACAATAATCATATATTATAAATATAATGGAAAAGAATATTGAACAAAAAATATATACTTGTTATTAATAACATAATAAACATGATGAATATAGGGGAATTCATCATTGAGGGACCAACTACTAGGAATAAAAATCATGTTACATATATCCATATATGTGTTTCTATGAATATTTTAAATCCTTTTTCATAATGCATTAAGATTACATCTAAATAAAGCTAATGATATTATTAAGTGGATTATAATTTTTTTGCATTTTGATGTCATAATTGTTATGAGGCTAAACACATGAAAAGAGACTCCAAAGTGAATGTTAGAAACACAAAATACATTTGTACACTATAATCCACTTTTGCATTGATGTTATAGAAGTATATATACATGTGTAATCAATAATCTATGATATTTATAGTTACAACTACTTTTCAACTTTCCATAACATTCATAACCATAAGGTGAATATGTCATAATGATGTAACATTCACAACATTCCCCCTATTACATCAATGTTCAATCAAAGCACACACAAGAAAAGTTATAAAATTTTCAAACTTTAAATGTGCAAGAGAATTTGTCAAAATGTTTGCATGTTGCTTATCTATGGAAAAAATCTAGAGTTGTATGTTGTGTTTATAAACATGTTTATGAATGAAATGACATTGAATCTCAATGTGTTTCATATGCTCATGGAAAAATAGATTATGAACTTTAGAACTTCTTCATTGTCACAACTCAAGATCATTGGTTTCTTTTGTGGGATGTTTATTCCTAAAAATATATGACATAACCATATTACCTTTCAAATAGCTCCTCCTGCAACACGTTATTAATCCTCATAGGAAGAACCAACAACATGTTGCTTCTTAATTCTTGAAGAATTCAAATCATATCCTAGAAAGAACACATATCAAAAATTTGATCTCCTATCATCAAAGTATCCTACATAGTCTATATTTGTAAAATATATCAAGAAGAATTGATCAATATTCTTATACTTCAAGTTGCACTTAGTCATACCATGGATATAACTAAGTATTTGCTTTATTGATTTTCAGTGGCATGCATTTGGTTCTTGTATGAAATGTTTAACTCACAAAATAGTTTATATTAGGTTTAGTATATTAGATAAATGTGATTTATAATAAATTAGTGATAGGGAGTTCCATTCACCTACAGATATTGATGATAACATGAAAATTACAACCATCCTTCCATTCGAGTGTTTATGGGATTATACTATAATATCCAAAACTTCTTAAGCAATGGCCTAGCATATATTACTTGTGATATGAACACATGGTTATCAGTTTGACACACCTTCAATCCAATATAATAATGCATTAGCCTAAGATCTGATATATCAAATGAATGATTCAATGTTTTATTGGTCTCTTCAATTAGCTTCATCAAACTCCTAGTGATGGCCAAATTATCAATATACATGATGATGTACATGATATTTATTTATCGTATATTGAAGTATAACTTTAGATCATATGTAATATGATAAAATCCATATCATAGAATATGCTCATAAATCTTCATGTACCAAGATTTTATTTCTTGCTTCATCCCATATAGAGAATCGATGACCTTAAGTACATTGTTCTCCTTAACACATATAACAAATACCTCTAGCTATGTCATGTAGACTTATTAATTGATATTACCATTGAGAAATAAACTCTTCACATCAATTTTATGCAACTTCCATACAATTTACATAGCCATTATAAAACCATAAGAATGGTCTTGATATTTAATGTTGATGCAAAAGTCTCATCATAGTTAATTAATTATTTCTATTCATAGCCCTTTATAATAACTATTTATTTGTATTTTTCCATGCTTCCATCATATTTATAATTGGTCTTGAATAACCACTTATAACCAATTGATTTCTTGTTAGGTGGAAGATCAAAAAGTTACCACATTTTGTTCTTCATCAATTCTTGATACTTGAAATTAATGGTATGCTTTTGATTCTTTAATGTAAGATATTTATGAACCATTGTATGTTTATATGTATGTATCATCATGCTCATTAAGAATATATTGATAGAATTTCAAACTCTACTTTGAGTTCTTGGTCTAGAACTAGATGTATCTAGAACATAATCTAATTTTACATCACAAATTGTACTAAGATGCCACCTAGACCTACAAGTGGTCCTCAAAGTGGATGGTAATTGATCATTAGATTCATTAGGAATATATCATTTGTCTTCATCAATATTAACATCCTCTCTCTTAGAGGCTTCATTATCATCATCTAATAAGAAAACAATAGGTGCTTTGTCAACAACACATGGATTAGAAGAAGAGGTACACATGTTCTTCTCATCAAGCATAACATCTCTAATGATATATATATATATATATATATATATATATATATATATATATATATATATATATTTGGTGTTAATATTACTCAAATGATATCACTTTGACTCATTATTGTTGATGAGAATCAAAAATGCTCATCATATTTACATTTATAAGGGCATCATTATTGGTTTAGTTAGAGATGTATTTTTATATAACTTTTGCTTATAATTAATAGAAAATGAAGTATTATGCTTGACTAGTGTTTTTAGTGGAAAATATGCATAGATGTAGATTTTTGCTACTAATTTAGCATTTTGGTGTCAACATTCATTCAGACATGACAATGCACAAATACGTCTTAAATAGAACTATGGAGAATGGTACAGGCTAGAACTTGACTCCTAGCTATAGGTTGGTTCCTACCTCCTAGTAGTAGGTTGGTGCCTAACTCCTAGTTGTAGGCTAGCACCTGACTCCTAGTCGTAGGCTGGTGCTTGCCTCCCAACAACAAGTTAGCGCCTAACTCCCAACCTGTCTCTTGATGCCTGAATATTGACCTGTCTTCCAACACTTGACTCTTGACTTGTCTCTCAGTGCTTGATTCCCAATCTATCTCCCAACACCTAACTCCCATTGAAAATTTGATTGGTTGACCAAGTCAATGTTGATCGATTGACCACTTCAACATTGATCGGTTGACCAATTGACCATGCAATTTTGAAGGAAGTTGTTGCAAAAAAGATAATGGAGAATCATTCTTTTCTATGCATATTAAAATCATGAATTATGGTTAAAATAGAATAAGTGCTTATATTCTATATTGATGGTTGACTGGTTGACCATGTAGTGTTTAATAAAAGTGTTATTTTTAGAAGTAGTTTGTTGTATACACCTAAGGAGCATTGAACTTATCCTTTGGTGATTAAAATCAAATGGTCATGCTTTTAATAGAAGAAAATAACAACTATGCACGAAACGACCATAGCAAATCATGTTGTGTGATTAAAATAGACCAAGTTATTTTTGTAATGGTATTGATTGTGTTCTATATAAAAGCACAAACCATTTCCAAGAAGAAGTTAATTTTTAATCATAAAATTCAAAATCTCCAAGTTTACTATATAATTTATAATAAATTTTTTGAGTGTTCATGGATTATGAGTGATATTTACGTAGTCAATTGGGCAGACCGTCTATAGGAGCTTGGGCCCACTCCAGGCAGTAATCCTCCCCTATTTTTGCTTTTATTTATTTATGTTGTGTGACTTTTTCTTGCTTTATTTATTTATGCAATCTCCTGATTTATTAATTTCTACGTGTATATAAATTCTTGTAATTTATTTTCAGTCATGTGTTTATTTCCAACATCTAAATTTTAGTTTATTTTTATTTTTGTACTTATTTTTGAAGGGTTGGATGAACTAAAAATACATAAACAACAAATCCCACACAAAACCAATAGGAAAAACGGGATTCATTCTCCACACTATAAGCATATACTGTGTGTGACACTCACAAGTTTACAAACTACCAAATTGATAATTAATGAAAAGAAAATGATTTTTTTCATAACATAAATTTTGCTGACCACTTTGGCACTGTTGTTGAGGAGTGTCAAAACTATAGTGTTAAGATCCATAGGTTAGTTAATTTAAATATATATATATATATATATATAGATTACCTTACCTATATATCCCCTATTTGAGAAGCATGAGTCCACCAAAGGCCTAGAAAAATTCAACAGATAATTTATTAAGAGAATAAAATACACCTCAAAGCCACAATATTAGGATGTTCTGTAAGAATTTATCAAAGAGAAAATTCCCTTCACTTGAGTCACATAAGTACAACAACTCAATACATAGAATAATTTAGTGACCAGGATGACATCGATGGGGGAAATTCAAAAAACTATGAGAAAAATGAAAAACTGCCAACATGAGGAATAATAGCCCCTATAATCAAGGAATAAATAAGACTATTGCTTGAAGGTATAAAAAGTAATATTTTTTCATCTCTTGCTTTACAATCAAACACATTCCAGAAGAAGCAACATTTGTCTCTTTCTGCTTGAGGTGTAGAAAAAATTATGAAAAAAAAATAGATGTTCAAAAAGCAAAGTGAGAGTTTGTGGAATCTATCACCTAAATCATAAGACCAAGTTGTGTCCAAAAATAACACTCATAAAAGAAGACCCAAAAGAAGTAGAAATTTACTTCATGGATTCACTTCTACAGACACAACCATTAGGAAATTCTAGCTTACCAGCTCCACCTACCACAAGGGCAAAATAGTTACCAACACAACTAGAGTAAATCCTAGTGATAACAGTTTAAATTCACTAGCTTATCATATAGATGTAAGAATGAAACCAATGTACCATATTAGTGTAAAAGTATAAAATAACTATGTTGTTGAAAAATTAAATATTGAAGGAATTTCACCATATTTTGAACATTTTCAAGAAATTAAAAATGATACAACCTAAATTTGATATTGTAGATAGCTAAAATGTATCATGTCTAGGAGGCTACTCATATGGATACCTTTTCAGGCCATGTGACTAATATTGGACCTTTCCAAAACCCAAAAATGGTTCTAACCACTCATTTAAGGTAGTCTAGTCCTATTCAACCATAGCTATTGATGTCATCAGTGGTGGAAACCACAACCATCTATGATCAAAGTGGCCATGGATTGGTCATTGATAGCGATAATAGCTATGGGATTAATTGCCATAGCCATGCCTATCGATAGTGGTTGAGTCTGTAAAAAACTTGGGATTCACGAGATAAGTAAAATCTATTGGAGAGCAATGAATTCTTGAATGGTTACCCAATCGAAGCTTCACCACAATGGCCCATGCCTAACCAAATCTTGTTCTTGGCTTCCTAGAGAAGCTAGAACAAGGAATTTGGGAGTCTACTTAAGGCCCAAAATTTACAAGAGAAGTTTGGATAATTTCATGTGCAAGATCCATAGCGAAGTGCTACAAAATTGAGGAGAGAATTAACATCCCTTGAGGTATAGCGAAGCACTATCAAATTGTACAATGACACTTGCATGCCCATCAATGGAGACTACCAAAGTTTGAAGAGTCAATTCCACCATTGTTCAATTGCAAATTCATCATGAAATTGAGCTAATTCTCACCTTATGTCATTTTTCAAGAACGCACCAAGAACATAAATACACTCAACATTATAACTGATCATAACCAGGCCAAAATACAAAGAGTAGAATCTCCAGCCCATGATCATTGTTTTCAATAGTAGCCTACAGGTATCACTGCCAACGTTGACAGTGGCTAACAGAGTTGGCTACTCTAAGCATCAGTGACTATGGTCTGATGAGTCTTTTCCTCTATTTTAACCATTAGAAATAATTATAGCTGCATTTACTTGATTTTCTTACATAGACTAGCTAATTTATTCTTAGTTTTATGCATTTCATTTTAGTATTACATGTATCTTTATGTATTTATTTTATGATTTACTCTACTCAAGAGATAAGAGTCATTTTGAGAGGCATCATATGCTACTTATCTATCTTGAAGTTCCTTGTATGTAGATTACAAAGTATTACAAAGTTAAATATCATCAAGATTCAAGTTCTTGATATCAAGAAATAGAGGTGTGAGAGTAATCCCTCTATAATCAAAATAGTGAAGATAAAAATGCCTTGTGGAGTACATCTTTCCCCTTTTGGGACCACATTATTTGAAAATTTATATCGAATTTGGTATTCCTAAGAAGTATGAACTATAACCGAAGATTATTTGATTAATAAAAATAGAGCACTCCATTTTGTTATTTCATTATCTCAAATGGTTACATAGATTTCATGTTTTTGATTCTTTACAAGGTTGCAATATATTAGATGTATGGTTTTTGTAGCTTTACAAGTGGTGATCACATGCAGGACTCTCCCTATTATACTGCTAATTGATATTTTTCTATTTATTTTTATTTACAGGTATAGCTTCTCTTAGCGATAGCAGCTAACAGTCGCTGCCACCATCAACTCCAGTAGTTAGATCCATCGCCACCCTAATCATCAATGACTATGTTAAAAACATAGAAAGTCAGAATGGTAGAATTTTATTTGGAATAAGGCTACCCTTGTACGTGGCATTAAACTATTATTTTACTGTGTTTATTTGAAAATATCTTATAATAGCATTAATATAGAACCTAGAGAAATATTAGAAGGAAAAATCTTTAGTTATTCTTTGTTTGCTACTAGTTGTTGCTGGGAACAATGACCTCTACTGTTAGCCATCCCAATATCTAGTGACTAAGAATCCTATTGATCCTATGTACAATGGACATGACTGTTGTTGACCGTTTATAGTGGTGGCCACTGTTAAATCTGATTGTAGGGTTTGCTTGGTTTGTAGTTTTCTTAAAAGATGATTTATTTTAGTTTGCATCTACAATTTCTGAATCTAAAATGTTCTTATATGCATCAATTTTTGAATTTTAAAACATATTTTATTTGAAAATAGTTGAATGTCATGGTGTGTTTTTTGATGCATATTTACATTTTTATCAAATTAAAATGAACAATTCACCCACCACGTTTCAAGTGTAAACATCAGTTGAGTTGGAATCTCATATCCAACCAATTTATCAAGACCAATAGTGGACTTCACAATCACTTGTTTGGCTTGAATATTAAGATTTTATTCAAACCGTTTGTGGCCAATGTTGATCCAAGATCCATCGAAGATTGGTAGAATAGCACATACTCTTCTTCAAAAGGTATATCGCTACCCCTGGCAGATTGGGTGAGGATTGGTAGAACCTATGTCCCCTTATCAATTATGGGTTTCATATCCATAGTCTAATGGGATTCATGATCTGAATGTCAGAACTGGATACATGTGTGTGGGCCTATAGGTGAAATCCTTAAACAAATCAAGCGCTACATAAACATATACAAACAATGCATGAGAAAGTGCAACTATTTACAATAAATCCAAAACACACAATCTAATTCCTAGGAAACACAAAGAAAAACTTAAAAGAGATAACCATTTATATAATTTTTTTTCTAAAAATTACACATATGAGATAAATTTAAAAGGAATTGTTACTAGATGGGGCCATGCTCGATCCATTACTGAGGCAACATCCAATGCACCAGAAAACAAAAATAATACTAGAGTTGATCCTCCTACACAAAATACTCCTGAACAACATTTAGATAGTCTTAGAGGAGACAACTATACACAAATGGGATCTCACCAAGTAACCTCACCTAGGAGACCCAATCCAGGATCTTCTCATGATCTAAATGAGGGTGTTTCAAGACCCTAATCATCACATGATGGTAATAGACAAAACCCACCCAGTGAGGGGTAAATTAGAGGGGGTGCACCTACTCACATACCCATAAGAGCTCCAAATCATTCTGAGCATGGAATAGATAACATATCATTCCATAGGATTGGTGAAAGAGGTACACCTCCTGATCAATCTTGGAGAACCCACCAACTAGATTTCCTAGGTCAACCTGTTAGGATATCAATCCATAGAACCACTTTGACCACTCATTCTCATTCAAAGAGTGTGCATAGTTAATATGTGGTGTGGCATACTTATGCCCAAGGTGAGTGCTCCAAGTGACCACATATTACAAATACCCCATCCACACATGTGGGCATAGAGCAAAGAGTCAAACATAATGTTAATGCAACATTAATAGATAGAGGAAATAGGATTGCCAATCCTTCTAATAGAACTAATGCTCCTAAGTCTCCCCACATGGAGTTACATAGACAAAGACCTTATACGATAGATCGACCATATCGGTAACCTAGGCCTTACACAGTTCAAAGAAAGTAGCTACTCCAAGATCAATTGGAGAACTTGTGCATTGAGCATGAGTGTTTAGAGAAAGAACACATGGAAGAATAAATATTGCATTGCCATTGGTTGTATGAACACAAATAATGTGAAGAAATAATATTCCAATAGAAGTTACGTGAAGAACAATCGCGTAGGGTAGCTCATGAAGAGGTACCTACCTCTAGTGCTCATAGGAAACATATCAACATGAGGCACATTGCGCATCATCAAGAGTTACACCTAGGTAAACAGAAAACCATTCCCCTAAATAGATAGATAAACCCCTTGTTGTTGATAAAAAACAAAATTATATATTCAAATATCCCTTACCCAATATCAAGGTCAAGAAGGATCAAGTAGAGTAGGTGAATGAGGTGCGTATAGCCTCACCTAATAAGGATTTTATCAACATGTTTAATATCACAATAATGAGCAAGAAACTCCCCAACCAATCTGCATCATTTATAAATCTAATCAACACCAATCATACATCATAATCCTCACAATAATCAAGTCTCATTCAACCATACGAGGACCCTATGATTACTTTTTACAAATAAGAGGTTAGGCCAACCATTATTAACAAACCAGACTATCCTTTGCATATCATCACCCACAAAATAAGATTCCTTATAAACGGGTTATGATCAACATAAGCTCCACGATAAACATTATCACTACAATCGCACTCAAGTATCTCAACATTCCACCCTCCCACATTAGAGTGTTTACATCTACTCTACACACATTTAACAATGTTGTATCTCTAAAAGTAGGTATAATAGTCCTCCCCATATAGGTTGGACAAAATATCATACCTACATTATGCTATATATTAGAGGGTTTAAGACAATACACCGTACTTCTTGGAAGGCCATGGATGATATCCATGGAGTGCATACCATCCATAATGCATTAGTGCATTAAGTACATTCATGAATATAAGGTCCATGTAGTCCATGTTGATCCAGACCCTTGTAAGTATTACCTGAAATGAAAGGTTGTACTTGAAGCAAGTTATTTAACTTGTCAAAGGAAATGATTTTGATATGCATATCCTTTCTATGATTGGGGTATCTAATGTTGAACAAATCAATGAATATTAATCAACCTACAATATAGTGTTAGGTTGTATATTTTTTCTTAGTTTTGTGTTTTCCCACAATGCATCTAAAAAAAGGAATCTATAGACACTTAAAATATGTCATTTTCAATAGGCTACTCGTATGGACACCTTTTCAGGCCATGTGACTGATCTTGGACCTTTCTAAGATCCAACAGTGGTTCTAACCACTCATTCAAGGTAGTCTAGTCCTATTCATCCATAGCTACTGAAATCATCAGCGGTATCAACCACCATCATCGATGATAAGAGTAGCCACGAGGTGGTCGTTGATAGTGATAGCAGCTATGGGAGCCATGGCCATAGCCATACCTATTGATAGCAGTTGATTCTGTAACAAAATTAGGCTTCCCAAGCTAAGTAAAATCCATTAGAGAGTAATTAATTATTTAATGTTTACCCAATAAAAGCATCTAGATGCTTTGCCTCAATATCCCATGCCTAACCAAATCTTGTTCTTGTATTCTTAGAGAAGCTAGAATAAAAAATTTGGGAGTCTACTTAAGGCCCCAAATTTACAAGAGAAATCTAGATAATATCATGTGCAAGATCCATAAAAAAACACTACCAAATTGAGGAGATATTTAACATACCTTGATTTATAGAGAAGCACTATCAATTTATACAATGACACCTTATTTCCCATCAATGGAGACTACCAAAGTTTGAAGAGTCACTTCCACCATTGTTCAATTGCAAATTCACCATGAAATTGAGCTAATTTCTGCCTTAAGTTGTTTTGCAAGAATTCACCAAGAACATCAACCCACTCAAAATTGGAAGGTGATGGATTATACCAAGGAATACAACTATTTATCATAGGTGGAGTAGTTCTTTTTGGTAGTCTAGAATTTCTTAGAATGGTAGGTCTTGGATGGCCATTTTTCTTCAATACTGCTCCAAGGGAAAATATGAGGCATATGTTTCTATCTCAAAGGGATAAGAAAGGTTAGGAAGGACAAGGACATGAGTTGTGTATAAGTTTGCATTTCAATATATCAAAGGAGCAAAAATTATAGTTTTTCCATTGAAATGACACTTTGGCTTTAGTAAAATAATATAATGGGGCTACTATAGTGGAAAATATATGGATGAACTTGCAATAGAAATTTGCAAGTCCCAAAAAACTTCTTAACTCTATGATGTTAGGAGTTGGCCAATGGAGAAGTATTTCAACTTTGGTCGGATCCACTTGAATGCCTTTATCATTAATGATAAAATTAAGGTAGAAGATGGAGGATTGAGCAAATGAAAACTTTGGAAGATTGACATAAAATTTGTTTTCCTGAAGAGTTTTGAGAACTTGTTCTAAGTGTTCTTATTGTTACTTCTAAGTGTATAATAAAATAATATTATCAAGATAAATTATCACAAGTTTATCTAGGTTGTTCATGAATACCTTATTAATTAGCCTCGTGAATGTAATTTGTGTAATTATAAAGATCATATGATATAACAAGACACTCAAATAGGCCCAACTTCATATTAAATGTTATATTCCATGTGTCTTCTACTTGTACTTAGACCTGGTGATACCCATGTTTTAAATCTATATTTGAAAATAGCTTTACCCCTTGTAGCTGATTTGATAAAGCATCAATTATAGGGAGTGGATACCTATTTTTTATGGTGATCTTATTCAAGGTCCTAAAATCAATACATAGACACCAAGTACCATATTTCTTGAGGACAAGTAATATTGGTGAAGCACAAGGAGAGGTACTTGGTTTAATAAATCCCTTAGACAATAGTTCATGAATTTGCTTTTTGATTTATTCCATTTGAAGAATTGAATGTCTATACATGGGTGCATTAGGAAGATATGTGCCAAGAAAAACATTTATGCTATGATTTATTTCTCTAATAGGAGGAAGAGTAGAAGGTTATTTGAACACATGTGAATAAGATTGCAAAATCTTGTTAAGTAAAACATTCATGTTTGATTTGTGAATTGATGCTTGTATGTCTTCATTCTATGGCCTTATGAATATAAGTGCCAAATCATGTACTTTATTTATAGTCTTGTGTGCTTACCTCCAACTTAAAACCAAGTTGTTTGTTTTTTTAATGCACTTAATTAGGTATGTTTTACTATATAATTGTAAGGTATAAGTGTTCTTGAATATATCACAAATGGATTATCTATCATATTTATAAGGTTGCTAAGAAACAATCCACAATAATCCATTGGAGTGGCATCACATACCACTTTGTCCATAAATTTTTGACCAAATACAAAAGAGAGTGGAAGTGTGTGTAATGTATGATGTGATCCCACTATCCTTCCATCCCAAATAATAAGGATGATAATGAGGAAAAACAGAATATTCAGTTTTTTGAAAATAGAACTTACAATTATGTTCTTCTACAATCCATTGTTGATTATACAATCTATTAAAAATTCATGAGTTAAGTGAGCCCAAGTGATGAACAATTTTTCATGGCCACTTAAAGAAGAGTTGTGATGCATAAGAGTTAAATTATTCAATTTACCCTTTAACTCTTGATATGTTTTTCCTTCTCCCATAGTCTCAATGGGACCATATTTTGGGTCCTCATTGGAAGAATTTACAACTAAGGATTTCTTCTTCATCTTTTGTAATTGAAAACATTGAGGCCTAAGATACCCTTTATTTTTAAAAAACTACAAATTTTTTGAGAATAAGAAGCATTAGAAGACATTTTATATGAATAATAAGAAGAGGAAGAATAATTAGGGAAGGAGAAGAAAAAGAAGAAGATGTTTTTTCCACTTGTTGTTGTTGATTTGACACCTTTGTGGGGTCTATATATCAAGTTCCTCTTGGTTGGCTAGCACGCTTCTCCTCTACTAATTATTTATAATTGAAATTTGCATCCATATTAGCCAAGGGATTATATTTCAACTCGATATATAATTTTTCAAGTAGTCCACATGTAAATTTGACAAGGGCTTCTGTAGGATCCTTCACATGAAGCAAAATTCTCAATCTATTGAATTTAAAGACATAATATTGAACTTGCATATTATAGATCTGTCTTAATCTATACCATTTGAGATTTAAATCATGTTCATAATTTGAATGGTAAAATGTATCCTCCAAGGATTGGGTCAAACCATCCCAAGTCGTAATTGGGTTTTGACTCTCATGTCTTTCCATAACCACAAGTTTAGCTAATCCTGATAATTTGAGCTTTACAAAAGATATTTTTTCCTAAGCAACAACCTTGATATAGGAGACCCATGTCTCAATGTCCATCATCCAACTACCTAGGACATCAGGATTCCTAGATCCATCATATGTTTTTAATTCACATTTTTTCTCCATCCTTAGGTCATTATTATATTATTTAACTTTAGGGGCACTTTGGACTGTAATTTCTTGGACTTTATTGACTAATATACCAACTACTACAGCTAAAGTAGATATTTGATCTACTAAATTTGATGCCATTTGGTATTGGGCATAATCTAGAATTTATAAAAATAAAGTTTAAGAGTTACAAAATATTAGGTTTTTCTAGGCAATTGCAATAGTGGAATTATGCTAATTTTAAGCACATACAAAAATAGATTGGTTTTGTATAATTTAAACAAAATATTTGCAAAATGTTGGCCAATTTGACAAAAATTAGTTGCAAAAAATAAAATAATTAAGTAAAATAATTACTTAATTAAAACAACACCTAGTCAAATGGATCACTATGCATATTAGTCTAGACAACACCATCTATCAAATCAATTGAAAGTCCATAATATTCGATGTCCAACTATCTAGCTAGCTATCTTCTTTGTAAGCTTCAACACCCATTAAACAAAGGGAATGATTCCAACACAAACAATGTGAAATAAATTTTGAATCCTACAAATAAAAGGATGTTAACTGGATTTCACAAATCTACTCAAGCGCAATAGTCATAAAGTCAACAATGTGAGAGCCAATCAATCAATGTCGTATGGATCAACCCATCAGTCAATGGATGGATCCTGGTCTATCATGCACCTTATTGCTAGTTTTTGGATCTTGTTCATTTAATGCAATACCTTTTAAAAGTCTTAAGATACTTTATCCCTACAAATATAGGATAAAAGGCAAAAAGAAATATAAAGTTTTTATGTGCCAAAAATGGAACCATCATTGAAGCTTACAAAATTTGCTGACAAATGGCCAATTGAATGTTAGATTAAGTTCTAAAATATGGAAATATCATTGATAAGAAATGATCATCATCATCAGAAGGTTTTAGAATCTATCAAGAGTCAGAGACCTATCATGAAAGGGATTTTAATGTTCATCAGGTAATCATTGTTAGAGAGGGAGAGATTATTTTTGACCAAAAACTATTATTATTTTGGCTAAAAACTAGCCTATGTAGTAGGGGAACGTTTTGAGGGTCATCGATGAAGGGTCTTGTTGGCGAGCATCAATGGATGATCAACATTAATAGTTATTTGGTATTCAAAGGTGGTTGATCATCATGGTTAGTTGTAGTTGGGGTCAATTAGGGGTCAGCCAAAAGTTAGTCGATGCTAGAGAAGTATGATCTATTGAGTATTTTTGATGGTCAATACGGGAAGCCCAACACATGTTATTCATTGCTGAATTATTTACTTGAAGGGGTGCTAGAGATTATTGAAAGGCTCGACATCAAGGTCAAAAATGGTGGCTATGAGGGAGCCAAAGAGTGATGGGGGGAGGCTAACACATGAACTTCATTTGTCAGCAGGGGCCTATGGAGGCCTAAATAAATTTAGAGATGATAATTTAAATATTAAAATTTATTATATCAATTTTTAAAATAACCTTTAAAAATAGGAAGAATTTTTTAGATAAACTAAAAAAACTAAGAGTAATCAAACTCTAAAGAAGCAATTTAAATATTAAAATAGTATTTAACTAGACTATTGCTCCTACCTCCCAATTTTGGTTTTGAGATTAGTTATCGAACTAAAATTAAAATTTAAAAATAACTTTGTTAAACTTAAAGTAATAAAACTTAGCAACTATGATATCTTGTAGGACTTGCATGAAATAATTCAACCCAAATGAGTAAAATCTAAACCAAGTAGACCCATTTCAAGCCATGACTGATCTCTATATTTAATACCAATTAATATGGATAAAAAATAGTTTAGATTTGTGTTAGAGTATATTACATTATTGGGTACATACTAATGTACCACATTTGGTACAATACTAGAGTAGGAGTTTACTTTAAATTAAATTTAAGTAGTTACTTCAACATATAATAAATGCACACATGTTAGAATATGCAATGCTATAAATGTGCATGTAGTCCACATGTACATGAGTCATAGGATAGATTCAAAGGTAGAGTGAGGGCCAATGAACTTATCTTCCTTTATATGGGCCTTATAGTGAGTGAATTAAGGAGGAGAGAATATAGAGGGTGCATAATATATATTGGTAGATGAGTAAAATGTAGTCCTTAAAAAATAGCTTGTTGAGTGTCCATGTCCTCCATTATACTGCATTGTACTATTTTTGTAAGCTTTCATTAATGGCATATTCCTAAGGTATTACAAAATTTTATCTCTTTATTTTCTTTCTTAATATAGTTCCATTATCATATAGATATCTTAGATTACTTATCTTAAAACTTGTGGTTGCATTTCCTATATCATATACTCATCAAAAGCTAATACTGGTATCAAAGCACAATGTAGATTGATATGAAATAGGGA
This sequence comes from Wollemia nobilis, assembly GCA_028583015.1. Classification (NCBI taxonomy): domain Eukaryota; kingdom Viridiplantae; phylum Streptophyta; class Pinopsida; order Araucariales; family Araucariaceae; genus Wollemia; species Wollemia nobilis. The sequence goes on from JAQPPZ010003509.1 coordinate 2,828,962, forward strand.
GATCCACAAGTGAGATTGAGAGGAATCTAGAAATATCATTTTTAAAAATTTTAAGATTACATTTGGCTAGAGTCTTTCCATAGGGTTGCAAAAAAACTCGTGATGACTAGGAATCAACATTAATTCCATTATATTGACAAATCAACTAGTAAATATTGATTATCTCTAGATTTAGAGTTTCTTCCATTACTAAACCAAGAAGACCTAATCCAACCCATGACTGATATCTAGGTTTGATACCAATTGATATAGATAAAAAAGAATCTATATTTGTGTTAGAGTACATTACATTATTGGATACATATTAATGTACCATCTTTGTTACATTACTAGAGTAGGAGTTTACTTTAGAGTAAAGTTAAGTAGTTACTTTAGCATGTAATATATGCACAAGTGTTAGAATGTGCAATGATATAAATGTTCATGTAGTCCACACGTACATGAGTCATAGGATAGAGTCAAAGGTAGAGTGAGGGCCAAGAAAATTATCTTCCTTTAAATAGGCCTTATAGTGAGTGAATTAATGAGGAGAGAATATAGAGAGTGAATAGTATAGATTGGTAGATGAGTACAATGTAGTCTTTAAAAAATATTTTGTGGAGTGTTCATGTCCTCCATTATACTGCATTGTACCATTTTTGTAATCTTTCGTTAATGGCATATAACTAAGGTGTTGCAAAATGTTATCTCTTTATTTTCCTGCATATTATAGTTCCATTATCATATAGATATCTTAGATTGCTTATCTTATATCTTTTGGTTGCATTTCCTATATCATATACTCATTAAAATCTAATAGTGGTATCAGAGCACAACATAGATTGATAGGAAAGAGGGAGAGCCACAAGTGATATTGAGAGAAATCTAGAAATCTCATTTTTAAAATTTTTAAGATTGCATTTGGCTAGAGTCTTTCCAGACGGTTGTAGAAAAACTCATGAAGACTAGGACTCAACATTAATTCCACTAGATTGACAAATCAACTAGTGAAGATTGATTATCTCTAGATTTAGAGTTTCTTCCATTACTAAACCAAGCAGACCTAATACAACCCATGACTGATATCTAGCTTTGACACCAATTGATATGAATAAAAAATAATCTAGATTTGTGTTAGAGTATATTACATTATTGGCTACTTATTAATGTACCACCTTTGGTACATTACTAGAGTAAGAGTTTACTTTAGAGTAAAGCTAAGTAGTTACTTCAATATGTAATAAATGCACACGTGTTAGAATGTGAAATGATATAAAAGTGCATGTAGTCCACATGTACATGAGTCATAGGATAGTGTCAAAGGTAGAGTGAGGGCCAAGAAAATTATCTTCCTTTATATAGGCCTTATAGTGAGTGAATTAAGGAGGAGAGGATATAGAGAGTGCATAGTATATATTGGTAGAGAGGTATAAAGTAGTCCTTAAAAAATAGTTTGTGGAGTGTTCATGTCCTCCATTATACTACATTTTACTATTTCTGTATGCTTTTATTAATGACATATTCCTAAGGTATTGCAAAATTTTATCTCTTTATTTTCTTACATATTATAGTTCCATTATCATATAGATATCTTAGATTTCTTATCTTACATCTTGTGGTTGCATTTCCTATATCATATACTCATAAAAATTCAATAGTGGTATCAGAGCACAACGTAAATTGATAGGAAATAGGGAGCCACAAGTGAGATTGAGAGAAATATAGAAATCTCAATTTCAAAATTTTTAAGATTGCATTTGGTTATAATATTTCCATAGGGTTGTAGAAAAACTCGTGAAGACTAGGACTCAACATTAATTCTACTAGATTGACAATTCAACTAGTGAAGATTGATTATATCTAGATTTAGAGTTTCTTCCATTACAATCCTAATACTTTGTTATAGGAAAAACAAGATTCAAAGAAAATTGGAAAGCTTCCTAAAAAATATCTAGGAAGAATATCTTCTTTATAATCAATCCAACACCAAAAGTAACAAATAGAATATTGAATATTTGTAGGCCTATATAAAATGTCCTATTGTTAGATATTGTAGATATGCAAAGTGCAGAAGAAGAAAATACCATAGGATACATGTTGTAGATTCAATTAAGAAGATATTCTATAATAGATTCCATGAGAATATTGGATTTTGGTGATATCCATTAAAGATTGAATACTATAAATCAAGGAGGAGGTTTTAGAAAGAAGACCCCATTGAAAGACAAAGAGACCTAAGGAAAAGTCCTAAAAAATATTGGATATTGGAGATATCACTTGAAAGTTGAAGATAAGACCCATAGAAGATCTCATTGAAGAACTTCTAGTAGTGGAAGACTAAGAAGTACTAACAAATGTCCAATTACAAATACTACTAGTAGTAGATTTAGAGATCCAAGAGGGAGATCTTATTGCCAAAACTTCCATAGTAGAAGGTTGAAGGAAATATCTCATTGGGAAGACCAGAGAAGCTACGAGAGTGAATACCCTAGAGAAGAGGTCTTAAGGATAAAAAAGGAGAAGGTTTAGAGAGCCTCATTGAAGGAGATTTAGATAAGACCATTAAAGGAGTTCCTAGGAAAACTCATTGGAGAAATTTACCACCAAGGAGAAGTTCTTGATAAAGGAAGAACTTGGGATAATTTTTTTCATACGACAACAAGCCCAAGGGAGAAGGACTTGGCAATAAGCTTACTAAATTTTGAAGGATATTGGTGAAGACCTCAAGACTTTCATATTATTGAGAAGAAGACCTTGATTGAAGTTATAATTTGATAAGGAGGTTGAATAAGAAAGGAGCCAAACATTACTACCCAACATAAGAGGTTTGAATATTTTTGTTGAAGGATATAAGGATCATTAAGAGAAAGGATATTTGTTGGTATCTATAATAGAAAACTAAAGGGTTCTTGAAGAAAAATTTCATCTACAATTTGGAGGAGTTCCTGTTGGTCAAATATCTGCCTAATTAACAAAAACTACATTTGTGCACCCTAGACATGGCCAACATTGAAAGGCCAGAGGAAAGAAATGTCCTCCGTGCCAATCTCTAGAGAGGGTTGGCTCCCTTACTAATCCTACATAGGTTTAAGACTAGAGTTGCAGGAAAGAAATTGGAAATGATAGAAAGAAAGGGAAATATGGCCACAGGCTAGAGTGTAGGATTTGGATCAGACTAGCAGTAGGAATTCTACCCAAGCATGGAAAAAACATGTAATAAAAGAAAAGCAGTAGAATTTACTTATAACCTTGCATAAACAACCTCCAGGATTGCATTCTAGTACTCACTCCCTCACCAACAATGTTCAAATTTAGATGCAAAATTTAAACTAAACAACAGATAATGAATATGAGCGTAAGATAGAAATGCATATAGACAGAAGGAAATCACACACAAGATCACTTGTAAATTTAGAAGCCCTGTATCTTCTATTGATGCAGAAAACTTGAATAGTTTTCTCGCAGAATGTCTAACCTCCTCTTTACAATGAGAATTGAGTAGTATTTATAGAGGATTTCACCTCTTTCATTAAATGCACATGGAGAAAAAAATTATTACAGATCAGGAACCATAATGAGAAAATTCCTCCTTGGAAATATTAAAAATTCATCCTTTCAAAATAGTGATCCAACTTTTAAGAAAATTCCTCCAAGAAATCAGCATTTCTGGGTGTCGGTGCATGGGAAAACTGTAAGGCTCGATCATTGACTGGATGCATTCACCATCTCAAAAATGCACTTCTGCTTTGGAAATCATGAAAATAGCCTAGCGCTTTTAATATTGCTACTCTCCCTTTGCTCGAGATCCACAACTTGGACTGCACCTCACCCCCATCATTTAATACTCTCCATTCACCTACTTTGGGTGCTTCCTGAAAACCTGTAATGAAGTCAATAGTGCAATTCACCCGAATTGAATAACAAGAGAACACACATTTGCTCTTTCCATGACATGCATTGGTGGGGGGGAACACCTTAATCAATTTAATGGATCACATATCTTCCTTGATCATGACAGCAATCATCCTTATTTTCCCAGGTGAAAATGCTTCTAACAACCACCCTATTCTCCTCTAAATCTGTGTTCACCCCCAAAAGAGGTGAAGGGAGCCATCACCTTCCTCTTGGGGTGAACGTGACTTTGAATTTTCAACATCACTTTGACCTTTATAGCTTTTGCCCGACTTCAACTTCCATAGCATGTTCAATCGACTATTCATATTTGCAGCGTGTTTGGATAAATTCAACTCTTTATGGTACGTTCACCCCCGGGAGGGGTGAATGGAGCTTTCACCCCTCAACCAGGGTGAATGTGACATTGACTTTTCAATGTGCTACTTTCAATGATGTTCACCCCAAAGTGGGGCGAACAGAGCTTTCACCCCAACTTTGGGGCGAACACACCCTTTTTCAAGCCAAAATTTTCCTAAGTCTATTTCAACCCAAGACTTTTGCCGAACCTATTTTCATTGTGATGGGTGGGTGCATTTCTTAGTTTTTCAAGGATGTTCACCCCAAAGTGGGGTGAAATATTTGGGGTGAATGAAGCTTTCACCCCAACTTTGGGGTGAACGCAATTCTCCCAAAACTCAACTTCGGGCACTGTCATTACTTATGCAATTTTGAAACTTCATCATTTTTCATTTCCTTTTCTCTTCTTTCGCTCCAACAAGGGGTGCATGAGGCTTTCACCCCTCAGTTGGGGTGAACGCACTTTCATTTTTGGTGAAGCTCCTTTTTTATGCACTTAACATTTTATGCTTTATTTTAAAACTATTTCATGGGTGATTCAAACCAAAGCCATCGATCCATTCTCCTAGCCATTTTCCTTAGAACACCCATTATTTCCAAGCCAAAAGATGCATGAAAAAAAAGAAGGAAAAATAAAACATAACTGCAATATATCAAATCGGTCAAAATATTATATTATCAAATTAATATATTTTACCGCATTACAATCAAAATTCTATCAAAAACTCAATGTGGCATATTGCAAAACTGCCAACATTTCTGGCGACTCATGGGGTATCCAGCTCGCATGGATGCAAGCGATCCTAGGCCTTTATCCATTGGGATTCTACGGAGTCCTTTTACCAGTTGCTTTGGCTAGTGCTTTTGATGTGGATGCCTTTCTTCATGCCTCCTCTTCTACCTTCTCCGTGGCCTCAACATCTAAGGCTACTCGGAGTACCTCTGCCTGTTCTATGTCTACTACTACCTTTTATACCATTGTGTGCTCCACTGCTGCTCTTTCCTCCTATTCTTTGAGGCTTTCAAAAGTTACCTCATAAACTATGACCACCTCCTCCCAAGCATGAGTGGTGAATAAGTAGGGAGTACTCAATGACTCATAAACAAAGCAGAGATTTTGGACGTCTTCCAGACTGAGGTGCTTCGCTCACTGAGCTAGCTCAAACAATGAAAGCTCCATGCGGGTGAACTTTTGCATTAGAGGTAGTACCTGTGCTTCTATGATGGGCTCCTCCCATGCATCAATCTCTGAGGTATCCTCCACAAACTTCTTCCAAGCTGCTTCCAATTGTTCCTTCGGTAGAGGTTCACCCCATTCATCTATGAAATCAGGGAAGCCCATATCGACAAGAGCATCGAAATGAGTCATGGAAATAGTATGCTCTCGCTCGATGGTATTAAGAATATTTTGGCCTTCCCTCACCAGGTCCATTCTCTAAAAATAACTATGCAAGGTGACCTTTGCGGTTGACCAAGCATGATCCATTTCGCTCAGGGGGTGAATATGTATGCTGGAATTAGCCAAAGCTTAAATTTTTACAACCATCTCCATGTACGGCTCCAGCATCTCCTCAGTAGTATCTATCAACTGCTGCCCCATCTGAATCTATATTCTAGCCACCCATAAATAATGCAACACTTGAACTGCTTGTGCGACCAACTTTTCATAGTTCTAGGTTGAGCGAAGGCACGCCTCCTTGATGCTTTTAGGAGAAAAACCTACAACCTATGCGGCCTTCTCTACCAGTTGATTATGTATGGCCTCTAGATGCATTCGAGTGCGTGCATTTCTATCCTTGTTGCATCCCTTTCCTTCAAGTGCACTCCTACCTATCGGTGCAAGTGTTCATTTTCTGTGGTTGTCCTCTCCTCTTGCGCTCTGCTTTTAGCCAAGGTATTTTCGAGTTCGATAATTTTATTCTCATTATCAAAATATTTTTGCTTGAAATACTCGCCATGCAAGTATACCGAACTCATATCAACCTGTATGTTGCCCATATTCTCCGTAGGATCAATCCTGGTGAGGTCCTCTATTATGGTCTCACAAACATAATCACTCGACAACATTTCTCCTTGTGGCTTCTGAACCAAGGGAGTGATTTTAGTCATGTGAGCTTCCATGGCAACTGGATCGAAGGCAACCTTCTTGAGTGGTCAAGCTGGAGCCAGAGCTTCTTTTCACCTTTTTATTTTCAACCATTACGATGAACTGAGGTGCGCCCGATTGATTTTTTCCATGTCGAGCTGTTTTAGTGCCACCTGAACGTCGGGCAATGCTTGCAGCTCCAAAAATGGTGTGAATGGTATCAAAATTTCTGAGCAGTCAAGCTCAAAGGAAGTGGATGAGATGGCTAGAAGGGGAGGGACCGAAATGGTGGAATGGATGGAGGAACTAGGTTTGGCTGTAGTTACGCTCACTCGTGGGAGATTCCTACGTACTTACAACCTTGGAGAAAGTGGTGGCGGAAATGGAAGGGGAAGGGTACGAAAATGGGTTCGGTCCTGATGCATACAAACTAAAAGAAAGGGAGGCCAAAGAAAGGGGAAGAGAAGAAGGAGCAGTAGTGACTTTGAGAAGGGAAGAAGAGGGAAGTGAAATGGATACAGAGGGCATTCCAAAAGGTGGAGAGATAGACGTGGAAATAGAGGGAACTAGGCTAACAACCACTACATGCTCCAAAGAAAGAGAAGTGGGAAGAGAAGATGTACCTTCGGGCATGGACACCATGTGCTACGGTGATGGGAGTGGCTATGAAATAATATCTTCCTATTGCTCTTCCACTCTCTCCTCAACATTTACATTCTCCTCGACATCCATGACCTCCACCTGAGGACTCTCCAACTGCTGGTCCTCCTCTTGTTCATGTATCATCGGGAATAATTGTGCAACTTTCATCGGAGCCTCTATCACCGATGGAGAGGAAATAACAATCACCAAAACAACTAGAACTGTGGGAACTGTAGCCACCAAAACTTTAGCAGTAGAGGAGGAAATGGTGCTAGTCCTTGGTCTCTTCATAGCTTTGGGAAAAGGAGGTACACCTTAGAAAGTTTTCTTCTCTGACATAGGTGCCTACTTCATCTAATGTGATCTTCATCTAAACATATATTGTTGTTCCTCCTCCTATGGACTCTCTTCTTCGACTATCGGACATTCTCCTTTTGCTCCACTTTCATCATTGTCAAAATGTTGGAAGCTTTGAGGCAAGATCTTAGCAAAAGTAATGGGTTGATAGGAATCAACAAACTCATCGTAGGTGTCCGAAAATGCCTCATCCATATTCAACCCATAAGGAGACGTGGTCTTTCCTCGATGGACCCGCATTATCCACCAGTTTATAATTTTCTCCTCAGACCATAGGGGCTGAATTTCTTTTACCTGACTAAACAACCTGGGCGGAGGAATCTAATTTTTGTACTTCATCGGATTATATTCAGCCTCTTGTTCATAGCAATCATGCCAAGGTGGGAGCATCGTCATGTCTTCAATGTGCCACTCCATGTCGGGTCCATCAAAATTATTTTACTTTTTCTCAATGTCGGGTCAAGGACAACAGTGAAATATCTTGGCTTTTATTATTTCTAAAAACTTTCCCAATGGGTCATACCTCCAACATTACGGTAGTTCTATCAGCCCTAGGTCCTACAGCATTACTATGAGCAACCGATTCTACCCTACCTAGCTCACTTCTATGCTATCAAACTTAAACGACATATTGCAAGTCATCTTCTTACCGTGCCCTACTCCGTATACATCATTCACATAGTCTGATTGGTGCACCACCTCCATAGCGAAAACATGTTCGATGGTGAAATAGGGTAGCAAGAATGGCTTACCTGTGAAGCCAAAAATTCTTACGACCATACCCTGAGTAAGCAGAAATATGTCTCCATTTTCTCCTATAACTACTACTTCTCTCAACTCCCGTGGCACTCTTTCACATGTACCACAAAGTAGTTCAATTGTGGGCCCCAAAAACAAACTATTAAAACTGTAAAATGACTCCCTGTTTGATAAAGCGGAAGTCCACATATAAACTGGTAGAAGTTCATCCTTCTCATCCATTTGTCTCACTACGATGAATGAGAAGTGTTGGTGTAGGTGAAAGAAGAAATACCATACCAAAAAATAAGTGTGCCTGAATGACGTCTCTTCCCTAGTTTGCAACCTCTCCAACTAAAAATGCAATTTTTGAGAAATAAAATCAGCCCAATCAAAGAAAATCGGATTGGTGCCTTGCCTCATAGCTGATGGAGAGTAAAATTCAACCTGGAAAATGCATTGCGCTAGGGCCACCTACCACTTATGAATGGTAGAATATGTAGGTAAACCAACAACCCATGCCAACATTGAATAGATATCCAGGCTCTTAAATTCCGTGAGTGGCTTGGGCAAGTTCGGAAGCTGCCCCATATATGGCTCCTTAATCAACTGCATCTCCATGAATCGATGCATCATTACCATGGAGACATATCTGTCCTCCTGCTCATTGGTATGTAACTTCTTGGTAATCACATAAGAAGGGGCTTCAAACCACAAGCGAATGCCTCCCGCACTTCCTCTAGGGTAATAGTAAATAGTATTTCTCTATTTGTCCTCTGCACCATCCTTGTAACTGGATCATAAAATCGAGCGATTAACTGCACCAGTTATGAGCATGGGTGTACGGGCATACACAAATACCAAGATAGTTGCACATGAAATGGCACTATCAATAGGCTTCCTATCATCAACCCTTGATTTACTGTGAACTCCACATCTTGCCATAGTTTCTCCATGCCTTTATGGGTAATTGCATAGTCACCGATTTCTACCATTGTGTCAGTGTATGGGTCCAAATCAACATTCTCATTCCTTCGAGCCTTCTTGGATTTCAACCCTCCTTCTCTCTTCCTAGACTTATTAGGCTCTGATGCCTCTGTTACCTCTTTACTTTGCTTTCCCATTATTTATTTCTGATGAACACTCTAAATTATTTTATTGTAATCTCTGTAACAAGAGGTTTCTGAAACTACGCAGCAGTAATATTTTTAAAAATTAAACTGAAATAGTTTTACCTTTTTTTTATATAGAGTGCTCTCCCAACCACCATAATAAATAATAAATTTTCTTCAGGCACTTTCGAAATAACGTGCACTTCATTTCCTTCACTAGGCACTATTTTTGATGCTCTAATGATATCAACTATCATTTTTTGCAAGATCATTCTTGGAAAGTGTACCCTTATTACCATGTGGTTCCCTTGGAAATCATGCCCTAGCCATTAAAGCTATCTTGGGAAAATAACCTCACCGCTTGTGAACCAATAATCACCTCTACCTTTGATGGTGTGGGATCTCATTCCTCGGGATCTTCAATTTACCTTCCAATGCAAATCTGGGTGCACATTTTAAATTAAATACCTTCAGAATGTGCCTCAGCTTGCATGCACACTTCCCGATATCTACCATGCATCCAAGGGTGAAATCACTTTGAAAGAGCACTTTCGAAATCAAATGCTTCCAAAAAGCAATGGGGCGAAAGCATCTTTGAGGCGCACTTATCTTCCTTCTCTTTCACTCTTGAAAATACCTTCGACTCGCTTGGTACAACTCCATAGTGATTGGCCTTCTTTTAGAACCTTCTTCATATTTATTTTTTGCCTAGATTTAGAAAAAGCATGATTTTAAGAAAAAAACAATTGCTTTTGGGGCTTTTCTCTGTTTTTAGAATTTTCTTTCTTTTAAGGGCGCCTTGACATTAATATTTGAAGTCATTTTCCAAAAAACCAAGGCGTATGTGCTTCTTGCATATTAAATCCTCGTCACTCCACACCAAACAAAAATACCTAAATTAAAAAAAATGCCTTTAATCACCTTGTAATTACCTTTAAATTAGAAGCACACATTTAATCAACACGTTCACCCCAACTAGGGGTGAACAAACGTGTTGCCCCAACTTTGGGGTGAACATGACTTTGACTAATTTTATAGCGCATTGACCTGATGCTTATATTTTTTCTTTACTTATTCATTCTCAAAGGGTGTGACTAAGGCTTTGCACCCCTTACTTGTGTGAAAGCACCTTAAAGCACCTTTTCATATATTCATGATTGAATGCTTTGGCATGAAAGTAATTTGCATTTTACCATGTATAACATGCCTTTCAAAGGTGCATTCTCCGCTAAGAGTTTTGTAAGGCCGTCTCTTTTAACCAAAGTCTTTCAACACAATAATGAATTTGGAGCGAAACTAATTTTAAAAAAGAGCACTTCTCATTTCTTTTCTTTTTTTCTCTTCCCCCCCATTTTTATATCTCTTACCATATAAAGCAAATAAAATACTAAAAAGAAAATTTGTACATATTTACAAGATGGTACCTCTTAAAATCCAATCATTGAATATAGGCCTTCAGATGAAGGTCATTTACTAGAATAGGAAGATCCCAGCCATCCATATCCCGAAGATGGTATGCATTTGCCAAATTTACTATAGAGATCTGAAATGGGCCTTCCTAGATCGCATCAAACTTGTGGTGTTTCCTCGGCTTGGCCTTGTTCTCGTTCCATTTAAGAACTAAGTCTCCCACCTGAAACCTGTGCTTTGTTGTCTTCTTTCTGAACCACTTCTGCATCATTTTGGTATGTTCGGTGAAATCTTGATATACCTTTTCCCTATCCTCCTCCAACTGCAATAATTGGGCCAACCTTGCACTCATCGGATCATCCCCATCATCTTCATATTTGAATAACTGCAATGTCTGGAGCACTAGAAGCTCAATATGAGAAGGAAGAACTACTTCTTTTCCATACACTAGGGAGTAAGGGGAGGCTTTAATAGACTTTTTCATAGATATGTAGTCTGCCCATAGAGCCTAGTTCAACAACAAGTGCCAACTCCTTTTATTGCTACCTAGTGTCCTTTTCAAGATTCACAACAAATTCTTATTTGTAGATTCGGCCAACCCATTTCCTTGTGGATAATAGTTGGATGATGCTTTAAGGTAGATCTCGTATTTACTGGAAAACTCAGTAATCTTGGCCCCAATAAATGGAGTTCCATTATCTATTACAATAGCATCCAAAACACCAAAATGAGTGATCATTCCCTCCAAGAAAGAGATGATCGTAGCTTGATCTACATTTTTGGTAGGAATAGCCTTTGCCCACCTGGTGAAATAATCAATCACCATTAAGATGTATTTGTGTTCCATGGAAGAATGTGGGTCTATGACTCCAATGAAGTCAAGGCCCCACTACTGAAATGGTGCTTCCACTTGAATTGGGCATAGGGGCAGTGCTCCTTTCCTGGTTCTGCCAACATACCACTGACAGTTATCATAGTGTTGACTTACTTTATGAGCATCGATGAACATAGTAGGCCAAAAGTAGCCAGCTCGAATGATCTTCAAGGCCATGGGCCTTCCTGCATAATGGCCACCTGATAGACCAGAATGAAACTCCTCCAATATATTTTCCTTTTTTGATTCCTTCACACATCTAAGGAGAACTCCATCAATATTCTTGTGAAACAACCCATTTGGCAATAGAACATATTTGAGTGCTTGTAGCCTGAACCTCCGATGTTGTGAAGCATCAAGGTGTGATGGACATTTACCGGTGGTAAATAATTCAACAAGGTCCTCTGTCCAGTCATGACCTATTATAGCATGATTTGCACAAATGCTTTCATCAATATCCTCTTTCTTTACCATTGCCAATGATTCAGATGCTGCACTTTTGGCTAATTCCTGGAAAAGAGCTCATCCATGAACCAATTTTGTTGGTCGGATCTCCATGTCATACTCTTGAATTTTTGAGACCCAACCTGCTCTTTTATCGCCTAGTTCTCCTTGGAGAATGAAGTTTCGGACATCTGGGTGTATAACATAAACGATCATTTTACTCTGTGAGACAAAGTGCCAAAATTTCTTCAAGGATTTCATCACTATGTACACCTATTTCTTGATGAAATTATACTTCTCCTGGTGTGGTGCAATAACTTGGCTCAGAAAGGCAATTGGCTTTTCATCTCCATCTTCTTGCTTCTGCATGAGAACAACAACATAACTCTCTTGTTCACCCACTGCATAGAGAATGAAGTCCTTAGAATAATTCAAGTTGATTAATACCGGTGCTTGGGTGATTCTTTCCTTGATCTCTCCGAAAATCTTATCTCTTTCTGGCCTCGATCCATTTGAAATCAGCATTCTTTTTTAGGAGCTCGGTCATGGGTTTCACTACCTGAGCAAAATCAGCAATAAACTTTTGAATGAAATTTATCTGATCGAAGAAATATTGCAAGTCCTTTTTGTTTGCTAGCAGTGGTAGTTTCAAGAGTGCCTTGGCCCTTGTAGGATCAATCGCTAGTCCTTCTTGTGAGATCACATGGCCCAACAATTTCCCTTCTTTGACAGTGAATATAGACTTCTTCGGGTTGATGGAAATCCTAAACTCCCAGTATTTTTTGAACACCTACCTCAAATGAGAAACGTGCTCTTCTCTGCGATGTGAAAACACGGTCATGTCATCAAGATAGATTACAATAATTCTATTTAATAACTCATCAAAAGCGATGTCCATGGCCCTTTGGAATATGGTAGCACCAACATTTGAGAGACCGAATGGCATCCTTTGATAGGCAAACATGCCCCACTTGGTAGTGAACATCATTTTGTGCTGGTCTTCATCCTTCACCCAGATCTGGTTATAACCGGAGAAACCATCCAACAATGAAAATATTTGTGCTCCGGCAACCACATGAAGGATTTGATCAATCTATGGTAGAGGGTAATGATATTTTAGTGACACCTGGTTCAAGTTCCGAAAATCAACGCACAATCGGATATCTCCATTCTTCTTCCGAACTAGCACCAGGTTCGCCACCCATGTTGAGTGCTTAATCGGATATATTATCTTTGCTTCCAACATCTTTAATAGTTCCACCTTCATGAGCACCTCAATCTTGGGATTGATAGGCCATTGTTTTTCTCAAAAATATTTTACTCCCACTTGCAACTCAATGGTATGTTGGATCACATTCTTGTCATACCCCTTCAAATCCTGATAGCTCCATGCAACAATGTCGGGGTACTCATAACACAAGTTCTTGATATCTTCCAATTCTTCTGACGTGCAATCAGTTTTGATCTTGATGATCTTCTCAAGCTCCAACTGCAACTCCTTATATTCCTTTGCATCTACCTTAATTTTATGCTTCTCAGCTCTATCGTTTTGGTCAAATAGACTTTCCAATGAAATCAGCCCCCTGGGAATGTGATTATTCTTTAGCTGAATCATTCCTTCCATCTCCTCTTCGACAAGTACTCTATCATCCACGCTTGCAGCTTCCTTAATCAAAAAATTGACTATTTGCTCATCATTATCGAACACTTGCCAATAGAGGTTCTTATCAGGGACTGAGGGTCTATAGATTACCCTAATAGTCTTGGGTTTTCTGACTACTTGCTCCATGGGAGAGTAATTTGCACCAAGAGAGGCTAAAATATTAGCATGTTTGTTCTACTCCCATGAGATCGCTTGGATGTTCAAGGCTGTGAAGGATTCAAATAAATCCCATACTCTATTGCGATAAGCCTTCAAGTAGTGCTACTTTGACACACACTTATTTGTGGTCTGGTTGACAATGAGCTCAGAGTCACCAAAAATTTGTAGTTGTTTAATGCCCAACTTTTTAGTCTTTTTCAAGCCAAGACACAATGCTTCATATTTGGTTGCATTATTCATGCAACTCCAAGTTAATCTATAAGAATAAGTATTCTGTAACCCTGCTGGAGAGACCAGAACAATACCAAACCCTGCACCATTCTTGCACCTTGCACCATCAAAGTACAACTTCCATAATTGATCTACGACAAGGTCTAGGGGAATCAAGGACCTTTTCTTCAACCTGCTCAGGCTTGGTTATAGTATAACAACCAATATCAATTTCAACCATCGCATTGAGATCCATGAGCAAAAATTCATCTTCAAGGTGGAGTTCACCAAGCGCTTCTTCCATCAAGTCAGCTTCTTCTAATTCTTCAGTCATCATGTTGACTGTGCCTGGAGATTTTCCTTCCTCTTCTTCCAGTTTCTCTATATGAAAAGTAGAGGGCTTCTCATTATAAATGTAGATTCTTCTTCCCTTTGAATGGAATCTCCAAATGGGAATAGTCCAAGGAAAGGTATCCTCCCAGTTTCATTGTGAACTCCCTTGAGAGACACATGTTGAAGTATGGCTCCAAGTCAACCACCACTACTTCTTGGATAATAGTGATTTACGGCATGCTATGTAGAACGATGGGGATATCCTTGATTACTCCCATGGTCTTGACTGGAGTCCCATCCAACTACAATACTCCTAGACTACTTCTCGTATATTCCATTCCCATGACTTCACATACTACCTTTGGCATGACAGTAGTTGCAGCACCAGAATCGATCATACAATTGTGCACAATCCACCCCTCCATTCTAAGTGACAAATAGAATGGGGGTGGCCTATTCTTTCCAGTGGTAGATGTAGGCAACGTTTGAGCCAACACTATTTGAGAATGAATTTTCTTTTGCTCCTTTGCAGTCTTGAGAGACTCTTGCAGTAGGTCAACTTGTCCAGGTAACTGTAGTGCATCATACAAGCTTACCTTTGTTGGAATCTTCTTTATTTCTTCCATGATGTTATAATCAGACATCTTAGGAGCCTTTTCTTCTATTCCCCTCTCATACTTGTCCCGATACTATTGAGTGGCTTCCACTCTTTATCGCTTAGTCAATGATAGGTACCGAAGGTGCTCCTTGGCCTATTCCTTCACCTCATTTTGTTCTGGGATAGCTACAAGCTATGTAGTTGGCACCTTCATCTTCACTTGAGCTTGCTTAGGCAGTAAATATTTCAATAGGATAGGATCCTATTGCTTAGTCATTGCACTAGGCACTTTTGTTGGTAGTTTCACTTTTTATTTTGCACTTTTGGTTTTGCAGGAACCTTCAAAGGCTCCAACTTCGATGGATCCATGGTCATCGACTTCTTTCTAGATCTCGTGAGAACTAAAACTTGTTCCAAAGAGGGTACCATGAAATTATGATCGACCTCCATTATCATATTAACTTGGCCATTAGCAGAACTTTTTGCTAGTGTCTATACATAATTTAGATGAACCATGCATGTATCTTCTCCATGAGGATCATTACAAGTGGAGCACCAATATGCCTTTTTGGACATGCTAGTTTCTTCATTTGCCAACACAGTCATGTTCCTTTCAGGGCCCTTGCTAGTGGTTGCTTGCTCTCGAGTGATTGGCGGTGTTTGAAATCTCCTTGACCAAAAATCAGCTTCAGCTTGCTTCTTCCTTACCACTGTAAGCTCGTTTGACATTGTCCTTATAGCTGAATTAGTAGATTTCACCTCCTATAACAACATCGTGTAAGGATCAAGATTCGAGGATGTAGGAGGTGTTGGTAAAGGTAGAGGTATTGGTGGCACAAGTAATGGCAATGGAACTAGTGGCATAGGTAATGTTGGGAAAGGGACAGGTGCTAGAAACTATGGTGTTGTCAAAGTGGGTAACTATGGAAATCTTGGAGCAAGAAGTTGTGGAACAGGAATCAAAGCGACTTGAGGTGGACTCGAGCTCCATGAGGGAACTAGGTACATAGAAGGCATGGGCTACAAAAATGCACTTGAATACAAATGTTGTGGAAGGTCGGGAAGGATAGGCATGGTCATCTTCAAGGGAAGCTTGCCTATGGTGATCAAGTCTGATTCAGCCTTCTACACCTACGTGTATAGATCTAGGAATGTATTCACATTGGTTTGCAGACAACCATGCCAATGTCGGAGTTGAATGCTCTGAGGTAGTAGAACGCAACTTGTTCATGCGTGGGCCGAAGACCATCAAGAACTCTTTGCCAGCTTTGGGTGAACCTAACATTGAAATCAACTATCTCCTCTTGTGGATGTCTTTGAATCATTGTAAACTGATGTAGCAAGGAGAATGGGTCAGCTTGTTCATGAAAATTCTTGATTAATAGTTCCACCAACTGATCCCATGTGGTGATGGTGGTGGGTGGTAAGGATCAATACCAGTACAACAACTTTCCTCTCAGTGACAACACTAGCAATCGTACCATGATGTCTTCATCAACTATGCCATGGATTGTAGCCAAAGAAGCCACATCCTGAATATGCTCATAAGTGGTTTTACCAGTACCATCATAGGTAGGCAAAGCCTTCAAAGCTGCTTGAGGCACTAGATTTTGTGCTTGTAAATTCAATGCTCCTGAGCTATTCCATGTTGGGAATTGCCTTGGTGGTTGTTGCTGCTATGGTGGTGGGTTCTAAGCCATGTGAACTGGTGTGTGTGGTTGAGCTTGGGGAATGCTAGTAGTAGTACTAACTAGACTTGTAGGGGTAGAAAATACACTAGCTAATCATGAGGATGTTATGGATGTTGTATGATATGTATGAGGTAATGATGATGTACGATGTAAGGTAACTAGTTGAGGATGCTCTCCTAACCTTTGGGTATCAAGTTCATAGAACTCAATGAAATTTTTAGGATTTTTGGCCTTCGATCTCATAATCATGAAGCACAGCTTTTATTACCTTCACATTTGGAGGTTTTTGGGTACAATCGAGTCACCAGATGTTCTAACTATACAACACGAAGGTGAACATCAAACCTTAATACTATTTGAAAGTGGAACTTTTGAGGTCCCACTGGGCGTGCCAAAAATTATTGGTCAAATATCTACCTAATTAACAAAACTACATTTGTGCACCCTAGACATGGCCAACATTGAAAGGCCAGAGGAAAGGAATGTCCTCCATGCCAATCTCTAGAGAGGGTTGGCTCCCTTACTAAATCCTACACAGGTTTAAGACTAGAGTTGTAGGAAAGAAATTGGAAATGATGGAAAGAGAAGGGAAATATGGCCTCAGGATGGAGTGTAGGATTTGGAGTAGACTAGCAATAGGAAATTCACCCAAGCATGGAAACAACATGTAATAAAATAAAAGTAGTAGAATTTACTTATAATCTTGCATAAACAACCTCTAGGATTGCATTCTAGTACTCACTCCCTCACTAGCAATGTTCAAATTCAGATGCAAAATTTAAACTAAATAGCAGATAATGAATATGAGCATAAGATAGAAATGCATAAAGATAGAAGGAAATCACACACAAGATCACTTGCAAATTTAGAAGCCCTGTATCTTCTATTGATGTAGAGAACTTGAATAGTTTTTGCGTAGAATGTCTAACCTCTTTTTACAATGAGAATTGAGTAGTATTTATAGAGGATTTCACCTCTTTCATTAAATGCACATGGAGATAAAATGTTTACAGATCAGGAACCATAATGAGAAAATTCCTTCTTGGAAATATTAAAAATCCATCCCCTCAAAACAGTGATCCAGATTCTAAGGAAACTCCTCCAGAAAATCAGCATCTCTGGGTGTCGGTGCATGGAAAAATTGTAAGGCTTGGTCATTGACTGGATGCATTCACCATCTCAAAAATGCGCTTCTACTTTGGAAATCATGAAAATAGCCTAGCACTTTTAATATTGTTGCTCCCCCTTTGCTTGAGATCCACAACTTGGATTATGCCTCACCCCCATCATTTAATACTCTCCACTCACCTACTTTGGGTGCTTCTTGAAAACCTGTAATGAAGTCAACAATGCAATTCACCTAAACTGAATAACAAGAGAACGCACATTTACTCTTTCCATGACATGCATTGGTGGGGGGAATGCCTTAATCAATTTAATGGATCACATATCTTCCTTGATCACGACAACAATCATCCTTATTTTCTCGAGAAAAAATGCTTCTAATAGCCACCATGTTCTCCTCTAAATCTGCGTTCACCCCCAAAAGAGGTGAAGGGAGTCATCACCTTCCTCTTGGGGTGAACGTGACTTTGAATTTTCAATGTCACTTTGACCTTTATAGCTTTTTCCCGACTTCGACTTCCATAGTGCGTTCGGCTGACTATTCATCTTCACAGCATGTTCAACCGACATCAATATTTTATGGTACGTTCACCCCCGGGAGGGGCGAATGGAGCTTTCGCCCCTCAACCAGGGTGAACATGACATTGAATTTTCAACATGTTGATTTCAATGATGTTCACCCCAAAGTGGGGCGAATGGAGATTTCACCCCAACTTTGGGGTGAACACATTCTTTTTCAAGCCAAAATTTTCCTAAGTCTATTTCAACCTAAGACTTTCGCTGAACCTATTTTCGTTACGATGGGTGGGCACATTTCTTAGTTTTTCAAGGATGTTCACCCCAAAGTGGGGTGAACGAAGCTTTCACCCCAACTTTGGGGTGAACGCGATTCTCCCAAAACTCAACTTTGGGCATCATCGTTACTTAGGCAATTTTGAAACTTCATCATTTTTCATTTCCTTTTCTCTTATTTCGCTCCAACAAGGGGCATGTGAGGCTTTCACCCCTTAGTTGGGGTGAACGCACTTTCATTTTCGGTGAAGCTCCTTTTTTATGCACTTAACATTTTATGCTTTATTTTAAAACTATTTCACGGGCGATTCGAACCAAAGCCATCGATCCATTCTCCCAGCCATTTTCCTTAGAACACCCATTATTTCCAAGCCAAAAGATGCATGAAAACAAAGAAGGAAAAATAAAACATAACTGCAATATATCAAATCGGTCAAAATATTATATTATCAAATTAATATATTTTACCGCATTACAATCAAAATTCTATCAAAACTCAATGTGGCATATTGCAATACTGCCAATAGTTCCCTACCAAATTTTGAATATTCAAGGACAATATTTCAGTAGAGATATTGACTTGTTTGCAATATAATTTCTTTTATAATTTAGGACAACAAGAAAGCAACAACTTAGGTAGTATCAATAGCTTCTATGTATCAAATTTATAGGATACAACTTGATGGAAAGTTGAAGCAACCAAACTATAGTATCAGGCAACAAGATTTAAGGAAGTACAAAGCTGCAAATTGGTGTGTTAAGAAGTAATTTTGGATAGCAAAGAAGAGCTACCAGTTCATCTAGTAAAAGGTAGCAATAAGGTGAATCTAATCAACTTGCAATCCTTCCTCTATAGAGTTCATTAAGGTAAGCAACTTTGGTGCAAAAGGTTCCTTAGTCAAACTTTAGATTTTTGGTTCATTATTAATATTCATTAAGCACCATATTAGAGTTAAAATTTGTAAGGAAAAATTTGCATATTAGAGTCTTCAAGGGAGTGCAGAAGATAGTTTCTTTTAAGCTTAATACCTATACATTAAAATAGGTTATCATCTTCCTATTATCTAAGTTGAAGTAAATAAGACTACATTCTAAATAATAGATTATAGTGCATTAAGAGATAGGAGTAATAAGGAGATATTTCTATTGCACTATATTGATCTATCTTAAAGATTATTAAAGGTGCACTAAGTATTTCAGTTGAAGTGAAAATTTGTGTAAAGTTAAGTTTCGTGATTAGGAGTTGGATTCATTGTTTCTAAGTTATCCAATTAAAGGATTTAAATGTTAGTGTTGTCTAGTAAGGAAGGCAACAATACATTATTATTTTCTCTCAAGGATTAGAGCAAAAAGTTACCATATCTAAGAAGCAAGGAAAGCTTCATCAAGAAGACTTGAGGAGATGTATAACTTCGATGTAAATTAAGGGGCTTAGTCCTATCTATTATAAAATTATTTGAATTAAATTTACATTGATCTTGTCCTTTAAAAATCAGAAAATAAGGATAAAAATAAGAGTCTTAAAGACACTACAACTAGCAACATAGGTACAGTCTTCGAGCAACCCATTATCAAATTTTGAGGAGCAAAATTCAAGCAAGGAAAAAGAGCCAATGAAGGGATCACATAGCTAGGTTTCAAGGTGTCTAAAGACACCATATTCATCACTACATCCAATTTCTATGATAGCATCAACCTGCAACACAAGGCATCCACATAAAGGAGCTATCATCTATTACATAGCACAAGGTATCCACGTAGCACAAACTATCTATGTGAAGAGGCTATTGTCTATCTATGTAAGCTATCATCCATTGCACACTACAAAGATAGCACTAAGGATAGCATATTAAAAGCATAAAAGGATAAGGTACAAGTGAAGGTGCAATACCCAAGGTACAACTTGGAAGAATCACCCATTGAGAGGAAGCACCTAAATCCAAAATTGGATCACCATAGAACTTCCATTGCAATTCTCTAGAATCATCACAACTAGATCCAACCTTGAGATAGAATAACTTACATTCATTTGCAAGAAGGAGAAAGCATTGAAGCAACGATAGAACAACTTGCACCCATTGGAAAGAAGTAATAAGGGTTAAAGAGATGTTGAAGGCATATCTACATGCAAGGAGAAGTACCACTTGCCATCACTAGCCAAGGCATATTTTGATACTTGGAACAACAATAGAAGACCCCTCATATTTTGTTTAACACTTACATAGGGAGAGAGAATACTTAGAATAATGTAACGCTCATCTTGGAAGCATTAAAAGGTATATTTCAAAGGTTAAGGGTATAGTAATCATTTTGGTCTAAGGAAGAGCATTGAAGGCTCATAAAATAATGCTTGTAGAAACCATAACACCCATTCACCACCTACATGCCTGAGTAATGGTTGCACCAAGTGGAAATAACATCAAGAAGGCATAGTAACGTGCCAAGCATAGTGCATCCCAAGAAGGGATGTAAGACTATTAATAGGTAGAGTTGAAAGGTGCACCAAATAGAGGTGAAAAAGGAAGAACACAAATTCATCATTGAAGAGATTATACATAGGGATGTCAAATCCTATTAAACGATGAGAAGACTTTGAAAAAACATCCATTAAAATATGAGCATTTAATGGTCACCATCGTTCAAAAAATACAGTGCCTGAAGGATCCATTGGAGGAGCGAAGATAGAGGTATATCACATGCAACATTATAAAGGTAATATCAAATTAATTACATGATCTCATTAAGGAGTTATAAGGTGAACCATATAAGGTTAAATTTACTATTGCATTGGAGTAATAAGAATTAACCAAGCATTAGTAAATTATAAAGCAAGTTTATATCTTCAAGTGATATTTCAAGGTACATTAGTTGAAGTACATATATATTATAATATTTGCAAATATTCATAGTAGGAGATATAAGGTTTTCAATATTGGATAATTGAAATATTAGTTTGAAAATATTATTATCTTCTAAATTCCAAATTAGGGAGTTATAAGGAATACTACATCAAAACCTTAGTCAATTGGAATTTAGAAAATAGATCTATTAAAGTTAGGTTAGAGAAGCAAAACCATTATTTGCTTAAAAGGAGTTGGAATTAATTGCTTATACTTGTCTCATAGTCACATTAAAGAGACAAAATAAATCCAACCATAGATAAATCCATTAAATTGATAAGTGCATAGTTCAATATGAGAAATAAGGTGAAATAGGAGTTGATTATTATCATTCCCAAAAACATTACCAAATAAAATCAAAAGGTGAACTATTACTTCCTAAGAACTTTAATAAGATCAGATTATATTCTAATAACTAGGGAGACATAAGGATCCTACAAAAACTAATCCTTAGAAAGGTTTTTATCAAAATTGTTCACATACTCTAAACTATGGAGACATAAGAAATCCAAATTCAAAGGTAATAAAAATACATAAACTTCAAAAGGTTTATTATTTAAAGTAAGATGGAGGAAATAATTAAGAATGCATTCAATGAAAATAGTGAAATGCCATTTCATGAACTAGACTTCTATTCATAAAATCTGATAGAAAACTTTGATGGATATGATGAACACCCCCTTATGTATTTCGGAATGCAATGAAGACTGATTTTGTTTTTTCTGAGTTTGTTTTCAGTCTGATTTGTTTTTTTTGTTTGAGTTGCTAATAGGTTTGATTTGCAATGCCGAAAAGAAATGATAACATACACAATAGAGTCTGAACTAGTTGCCAAATGAAAGATATGACAAATTATTGCAATTTCAACAATTTATTTGCTTCCAAATAAGATTACAAAGTTCTGATTCAGAATTTCCAGACCTGGAATATTTATCTTCAGACTTGCAAAGGAGTACCAAACAATGCTCAAAGGCTGCCAAGATGTCCCTGGATGTTGTAGACAATATCCACTATCCTTTGCCAAAGAGATGGAGTCAATATGATGCTGGAGTGATGAAATATAGAGGTCTGATCTGCAACAGTAATGTTGTGCTTCAGATTTTGTAGATGCCACGATTTGCTCCAATGAAGCCTCCAAACTAGGCGCTAGGCACTAGGGATGATAACTGTAAAGTTTGGTTGCCAACACCTCCAAGTGAAAGTTATGAAGGTCTGAAATAAAGTGTGGCAGACTTCATAAAATGTTGATAACTCCTTATGGCTGACAAACTGGACCTCCAAACTCAATATCTAATGTGTACACTCAATGCCAAACAAGATAGCACCAAAGTGATGACTGAAAATGGTCTCCAAACACACACAAACAACTGCAGAAATGGACAGCCTCCCTAGAAGTTTGACCACTATTAAAAATAATCCCAAGCCTCAACAATTGCAAATGAATCTTTGAAATGATGGCCTTGGCAAGGGCTTTCCAATGAACTAACACCCACAAAATTATACCTCCAAAATCCGAAGTTATGAACAAATATGTGTGGCTGCCATGAAAATACCAATCAACCCTAATACCTGCAAAATAAAATAAATTCCTCTCCCAAGGGGACCAAATTTGTACTTGAAATGATTGTTGGGACGAGAGCAATCCAATGATCAAATACCCACAAAAAGATAGTCCTCCAATCTGCAACTATGAATGAAAATGCATGGCTGCCATAAAAATACAGTCAACTTAAACCCTTGAAAAGTACCTCAAAATGTCCTCCAATCCACAAAATAATCATAGAATCATGAATGGCTGATGTAGAGGAACAAAACCCATGTCTTCGTTTGCCCAAATAATGATCTTCCAAAAATCTGCAAACCCTAATGTCAAAAATCTGAAGCACAATGGATTTTCGAAAGTAGAAATCCCTCAAATGGCTAGGTATGATCTCTCACATACGAAACCAATGCCACTAATGGAGGTTTTCGTCTCCAAAAGCCTTAACCTGCAAATCTCCAATTCTGAAGTATGCAAAGTCTCCAAAGAGCTCAAAATGTGACTGTAACCCTCGATGCCCAATGGTTGTAACTTTTCTTTACTTATTTGCCTTCTTTTATCTCATTAGGATTTCCAGAAATAAAATAATATTTTATTCTCTTAAGCCTCCAAAAGTGGACACCCCCTTGGCCTAGTAACATAACGTTGTTTTTAAAAATGTTATAATTACTTTTAATAATTTTACTTTATAAAGTCATAATATAACTTTATATTATAAAGTCATAATATAACTTAATATTATAAAGTAACTCTCTCACCAATGAAATATAACATCATACTTAGGCAAATAACATATTAGCTCCTCAAATGATGATGCACAACCACAACTCCAAACCGAAGCTCACCAAAACTGCTGCGGACAAGACCTCCATAAAACCTGAGTCCCTTAACACTGCACTGATCAACCTACAGGGATTCTGAATAGGCTATCAGGATCACAAACACTGCTAATCACAGAAGAGGGGACATTACAGTCCTCCCTTCCCAAGATTGCTTGTCCTCAAGCAATCGAAGTTCAGGATGCTGAAGTATCTGCTCGCTCTCCCACGTAGCATCCTCCTCCGGAAGATTCCTCCATCTCACCAAATACTCCTTCACTATCCTCCTCCGTAGAGTACGCTCTCTAGAATCAATGATGGCCTCAGGAATCAAAACCAATCTCCCCTCCTCATCCAACGGAGGTAACTCTGCAATCGGTACCACCTTCTGTCCAATCACCTTTTTGAGGCGAGAAACGTGAAATACATTGTGGACCTTGCTTCCTTCAGGAAGCTCTACCTCATAAGCAACCTCACCCACACGCCTGATTACTCTGTATGGACCATAGAAGCGAGGCTTAAGTTTCTCGGCACCGCTCTTCTTCAATGAGGACTGCCTGTAAGGCTGTAGACGAAGATATACTAAGTCACCAACCTCAAACGTGCGCTCAACTCTTCGCTGATCTGCATACCTCTTCTGCTGAGTTTGAGCTTGCTGGATGTTGTCTCTCAATGAGTGCATAATATCCTGATAGTCCTGCAGTAAGGCCTTAGCCTTAGGCACTCTACTATCTCCGAGCAATAAATCCATGATGCTAGGTGCCTCATACCCATAAAGTGCCATGAACGGTGACATCCTGATGGACATGTGATAGGAGGAGTTGTAGCAATACTCCCCCAAATAGAGCCATTTAACCCACGCCTTCTGCTGCTCTGAAATGTAATTGCGTAGGTACCCCTCAATCCATTTATTCACTACCTCCATCTGTCCATCTGTCTGAGGGTGATAGCTCGTGCTAGGTGTCAACTCTGTGCCACATAATCGGAAGAGCTCCTGCCAAAACAAACTGAGGAACTTGTTGTCCCGATCACTAACAATATTCTTGGGCAGTCCATGGAGTCTGAACACCTCTCTGAAGAATAAATCTGCCACTTGTGCAGTTGTATACCCTGCTGAAATGGCAAAAAAATGTGCATATTTGGTCAAACGGTCAACCACCACATAAATACAATCCCTCCCATTCACCTTGGGCAGTCCTGTGATAAAATCCATGGAGATACTCGCCCACTTAGTGGCTGGAATAGGTAGAGGTTGTAGCAGACCAGCCGGATAAGTATGCTCATTTTTGTTTTGTTGGCAAGTGGGACACTCCCTAATATACTGCAAAACATCATCCTTCAGTCCTTTCCATGAGAATCTCTCACGGATCTGCCTGTATGTCTTAAAATAACCAGGGTGGCCAGCCATAGGAGTGTCATGAAAACATGTAAAAATCTGCCTTCTTATTTTGGAATCAGCCACTAACCAAATTTTGTCCTTATAGAAAATGAGCTCATCCCTCACAACATACCTGTCGTCACTGTGAGAGCCATCTATCAAGCTGCTAGCAAATGTGTCTCTAGCATAATCAGCAATGATGTGATGCTTCCAATCATCGGATATCTCAATGAGTGAACACAAGTGGGGTCTCCTGGATAGGGCATCTGCAACTACATTCTTCTTCCCCCTCATATACTCTATATCAAAATCATATGCTTGGATCTTACTCACCCATTTCTGCTGTCTATCATTAAGATCCTTTTGATTTAGGAAGTACTTGAGGCTATTATGATCAGTTTTAACAATGAACTTCCCACCAACCAAGTACTGTCTGAATTTAGCCAAAGCATGAACAATGGCCAACATCTCCCTGTCATATATAGAGTAACTCTTCTCGCAACCCCTCAACTTCCTACTCTCAAATGCAATGGGATGTCTATCCTGCATAAGCACCGCACCGATCCCATCACCTGAAGCATCACACTCCAACACAAATGGTTTGGAGAAATCAGGTACCGCTAGTACTGGACTAGAAACCACCGCCTGTTTGAAAGTATCAAATGCCTGCTGTGCTGAATCTGACCAAACAAATGCCCCCTTTTTTGTTAAATCTGTAAGTGGGGCAGCCAGCTGTGAAAAACCTCTCACGAACCTCCTGTAGAATCCACACAACCCGAAGAAGCCCTTAAGCTGTGTCAAATTAGTAGGTGGAGGCCAATCAAGAATCGCCTGGACCTTCTCAGGGTCCATCCTAACTCCATCAGCACTGATGATGTGACCAAGGTATAACAATTCTGTCATCCCAAACTCACACTTAGACTCCTTGGCATATAATGACTCCCTCTCCAAAATGCCAAGTACCTCGTCTAAGTGTCCCAAATGCTCCTCCCAAGATCTGTTGTAGATCAATATATCATCAAAGAAAATCAACACAAACTTGCGGAGCTGTCCACTGAAGATCCTGTTCATACAGGACTGAAAGGTAGCAGGGGCATTAGTCAACCCGAATGGCATGACTATGTACTCAAAGTGTCCAAAATGGCATCTAAACGTTGTCTTCTCTATATCCTGCTCTCTCATCCTGATCTGGTGGTAGCCAGATCTCAAATCTATCTTGGAGAAATAACAAGCCCCATGTAGCTCATCAATCAACTCATCAATCCTCGGAATTGGGTACTTGTTCTTGATTGTCTTCTTATTCAGCGCCCTGTAATCAATACACATGCGAAGAGTACCATCTTTCTTCTTAACCAACACAACTGATGATGCAAATGGACTCTTACTTGGACGTATGAAACCCATCTCCAACAACTCGTTAATCTGCTTCTCAATCTCATCCTTAAACCGCTTGGGATGGTGGTAAGGAGTAGTGATAATGGGTTTGGCACCCTCCTCAAGCTCTATAACATGCTCTATGCCACGGTCAGGTGGCTGCCCTGGAGGTATGTCACTAAACACCTTGCTTCGCTTATCAAGCAAAGCATGAATCTGTGGATGGTATTGGCGCTTACCCTCTGAATCACTAGTAGGCCTGATCAAACATTCTGCTGCCCACTCAACCATGTTATGCCGCATAATTCTCTCCAACCTCTTGAAAGATACCATGCATGGCCCTCCATTAGATAACCCACGAAAAACAACATTCTGTCCATTGGCTTTGAACTTCAGTTCCATAGTCTGAAAGTTGAGAGATATCTCTCCCAAAGAACGCAACCACTGAAGTCCTAAAACCATATCAAGATCACCAATCTTAACCACATAAAAATCATCACAAATCTCGTGATTCCCTACCTTAATCCTCAACTGTGGTATCACACTGGAACATGTGATGGTGAATCCATCAACAACCATCACCTGGAAGCCTTCTACCTTCTGTGCCTGTAATTCCCGATGAGCAACCAACCCTTCATCTATGAAGTTATGAGTAGCTCCTGTGTCTATCAAAGCAACAACTCATTGTCCATTAAGTACACCACGTACTCTCAAGGATTGGGCACTCTGAAAACTCTGTAATTGGGCTAAAATTATTTTTTTTTTCATCCTTCCTTTCCTCTTGAGTATCTTCAATTTTTTGTTCATATGATGGTGTCTCTTCTTCGCTATCCTCTGAATCAATTTGCTGATCAGAATTTTCAGTCATAGATTCATCCGCAGAATAATATTCTATAAGCTGTAATTTGCCCTTATGCTCACACTTATGACCTGGTTGCCATGGTTTTTTGCAAGTGAAGCATAAATTCTTCTTTCTTAACTCATTTATGGTGTCTTCATCCAATATTTTTGATGGTTTAGAAGTCTGATCTGATTCCTTTTTGAAATGTTTTTTATCTTTATCTTTCTTGAAACCACTTCCCTTGTGCTGAAATTTGGTTTTGGACGAAGTATGCTCCATGTCTCTTGCCTTGCGGATGGCCTCATGTAGAGTGTTTGGGTTAAATGCCTTAATCCACCCTCTCAAAGGTTCGGACAACCCATCTATAAATAACACCACCAACCTCCTCTCTGAAATATCGATTACCATGACTGACAACCTCTGAAAATCTGCTATGTATGCCTCCACTGATCCCCACTGCTTGAGCTGTGCCAACTCTTTGAACTCTAACTCTGGATCCTTCTTGTCAAACCTGTCGATCAGCCTATCTGTAAACTCAGCATATGTGGTGATCAAATTATGTCCTAAGGTGTCCATCCCATGATGCCACCAATCATGTGCTATACCATCAAGATGAAGAGTTGCAAATTTGATGGCCTCATCCTCAGGCATAGGGCTAAGCTGGAAGTAAGTGTCCACCTTCTGTACCCAAGCCCTCACTGTCATCCTACCTGAACCATCATAATAAGGAATTGTCAACTTGCTAACTCTCCTCTGTAGTTTCGATTCACCTGTGTATGGTGGGCGGCCTCTCTGATTTGGCCTAGGCTGCTGTCTCATACGCATATCCGTATAGTCCCTGAATGACATCAATGCATGGTACTCATCACCTAGAGCAACCCACTCCTGTCTAATGTGCTGCTGCATCTCAATCACATCCTGTTCTGGCTCATCCTGTGGAACAAATCTAGCTGGAAATGTAGGCATAGTCGGTCTCGAACTACTAGATCCCACTCTATAACTGTGTCCACCAATCCTGTTACCGACTGACTCCTCGTGCCCATTGTTCCCCTGTTGTGGTCCATTTTGTGTACCTCCATTGTGAGCATTATTATTATTGTTTTGGTTTTGCATAGAAATGGACATCCTCTGGATAGCTAACATCATCTCCTGTTGCCCTCTAGCTAATGCATTAAGAATATCCATGGTACTCTGATCAGCTGCACTCCTTTCACCCATGGGATCCCTATTGGTCTCAATCCGGGGCTGCCTAGCCCTCTCTGCTGCTGAAAATGTGCTCTGTTCTGGATAAGGCTGAGCAATTTGATATTGTTTCCTGAGCCCCCTTTCGTAAGCCCTCAAATCCCTTTCACTCATATGATGAACCTCACAGGCTGGCAGTGTAGAACTTGAGCTCTGATACCACTATGATGTACACCCCCTTATGTATTTCGGAATGCAATGAAGACTGATTTTGTTTTTTCTGAGTTTGTTTTCAGTCTGATTTTTTTTTTTGTTTGAGTTGCTAATAGGTTTGATTTGCAATGCCGAAAAGAAATGATAACATACACAATAGAGTCTGAACTAGTTGCCAAATGAAAGATATGACAAATTATTGCAATTTCAACAATTTATTTGCTTCCAAATAAGATTACAAAGTTCTGATTCAGAATTTCCAGACCTGGAATATTTATCTTCAGACTTGCAAAGGAGTACCAAACAATGCTCAAAGGCTGCCAAGATGTCCCTGGATGTTGTAGACAATATCCACTATCCTTTGCCAAAGATATGGAGTCAATATGATGTTGGAGTGATGAAATATAGAGGTCTGATCTGCAACAGTAATGTTGTGCTTCAGATTTTGTAGATGCCACGATTTGCTCCAATGAAGCCTCCAAACTAGGCGCTAGGCACTAGGGATGATAACTGTAAAGTTTGGTTGCCAACACCTCCAAGTGAAAGTTATGAAGGTCTGAAATAAAGTGCGG
The DNA here is from genome assembly GCA_028583015.1 of Wollemia nobilis. NCBI lineage: Eukaryota > Viridiplantae > Streptophyta > Pinopsida > Araucariales > Araucariaceae > Wollemia > Wollemia nobilis. Next base: position 2,858,244 of record JAQPPZ010003509.1, read on the forward strand.
CAGACTTCATAAAATGCTGATAACTCCTTATGGCTGACAAACTGGACCTCCAAACTCAATATCTAATGTGTACACTCAATGCCAAACAAGATAGCACCAAAGTGATGACTGAAAATGGTCTCCAAACACACACAAACAACTGCAGAAATGGACAGCCTCCCTAGAAGTTTGACCACTATTAAAAATAATCCCAAGCCTCAACAATTGCAAATGAATCTTTGAAATGATGGCCTTGGCAAGGGCTTTCCAATGAACTAACACCCACAAAATTATACCTCCAAAATCCGAAGTTATGAACAAATATGTGTGGCTGCCATGAAAATACCAGTCAACCCTAATACCTACAAAATAAAATAAATTCCTCTCCCAAGGGGACCAAATTTGTACTTGAAATGATTGTTGGGACGAGAGCAATCCAATGATCAAATACCCACAAAAAGATAGTCCTCCAATCTGCAACTATGAATGAAAATGCATGGCTGCCATAAAAATACAGTCAACTTAAACCCTTGAAAAGTACCTCAAAATGTCCTCCAATCCACAAAATAATCATAGAATCATGAATGGCTGATGTAGAGGAACAAAACCCATGTCTTCGTTTGCCCAAATAATGATCTTCCAAAAATCTGCAAACCCTAATGTCAAAAATCTGAAGCACAATGGATTTCCGGAAGTAGAAATCCCTCAAATGGCTAGGTATGATCTCTCACATACGAAACCAATGCCACTAATGGAGGTTTTCGTCTCCAAAAGCCTTAACCTGCAAATCTCCAATTCTGAAGTATGCAAAGTCTCCAAAGAGCTCAAAATGTGACTGTAACCCTCGATGCCCAATGGCTGTAACTTTTCTTTACTTATTTGCCTTCTTTTCTCTCATTAGGATTTCCAGAAATAAAATAATATTTTATTCTCTTAAGCCTCCAAAAGTGGACACCCCCTTGGCCTAGTAACATAACGTTGTTTTTAAAAATGTTATAATTACTTTTAATAATTTTACTTTATAAAGTCATAATATAACTTAATATTATAAAGTAACTCTCTCACCAATGAAATATAACATCATACTTAGGCAAATAACATATTAGCTCCTCAAATGATGATGCACAACCACAACTCCAAACCGAAGCTCACCAAAACTGCTGCGGACAAGACCTCCATAAAACCTGAGTCCCTTAACACTGCACTGATCAACCTACAGGGATTCTGAATAGGCTATCAGGATCACAAACACTGCTAATCACAGAAGAGGGGACATTACAATGGATTCAAACTCTTGTCTACATAGTTGAAAGAAATATTCTCTTTATTTTTGAAGGAAGCAAAGGAAGAGAACTTTAAAAAATTAATTGGATATATTCATGAAAATTTATTCAAGACTTGGTGGAATACTCGAAATGTGATTATTTTTCTTCAAAAGAGTGCTTAATGTTCTATTTATGATAAATCACTTTTGAGTTCTTTCTAGGAATGAAATAAAAGAAATTAAATGATAGTAATGAATCTTTGAATCCAAGTCAATTTTATTGTGATGATAGACTAACTCATCATGAAGTAGATATTCCTCTAGTAACAATGCAAAAATGAAGGAGGAAGAGAAAACATGGCAGAAGAGAACAAGATAAAAATACTCAATAGGATACAAATAGAGAGTATAATGAAGAAAGCACAAAGAATGAATCTAATACTAAAGTTGAAGAAGAAGAAGAACCGGATCAAGCAAAAGGAAATATAAATATGAAGATCCATATTGAAGACTAAAGTCTTAAATACCCAAATAATATAATACAAGGGGGTGTTAGAGTATATTACATTATTGGGTACATACCAATGTACCACCTTTGGTACATTACTAGAGTAGGAGTTTACTTTAGAGTAAATTTAAATAGTTACTTCAGCATGTAATAAATGCACAAGTGTTAGAATTTGCAATGATGTAAATGTGCATGTTGTCCACATGTACATGAGTCATTGTATAGAGTAAAAGGTAGAGTGAGGGCCAAGGAACTTATCTTCCTATATATAGTCTTTATAGCGAGTGAATTAAGGATAAGAAAAATACATAGAGTACATAGTATAGATTGGTATACAAGTACAATGCAGTCCTTAAAAAATAGTTTATGGAGTGTTCATGTCCTCCATTATATTGCATTGTGCTATTTTTGTAAGCTTTCATTAATGGCATATTTTTGAGTTACTACAGAATTTTATCTCTTTATTTTCCTGCATATTATAGTGACATTATCATAGAGATGTCTTAGATTGCTTATCTTACATCTTGTGGATGCATTTCCTATATCATATACTCATCAAAAGCTAATAATTTGCATTATCAAGGGGTGCTTAAATAGCAACTTTATAACCATAGTCTTCCAAATTTAGAATGTACTTAACCAAAAGCTATACTTAAACTAATATGTTAACAATAATCTAACCAATCTAACAAAACCAAATTGATTTCAAAATCCTTGTCAAAAATATGCCAAAATTACAATTTTGTAGTTTTTTGAAAATTATTGCTAACTTAGACTTTTATAAAATAATTAAAACTAAAAAACTAAGAAAAACGTATTTTATAACAACTATCAAAATTGGTCCTTATAAATCTAGATCCTTTTAATCCTTCTCTTACTTTTGTAAATCCAAAGATATGGCTTCTTTCATTCTTCTCACTTTCATGAAATATTTTCTATTTAATCATTTATATCTTTTATCATAAAAATAATCAATGGGAATATCTTCAGTTTTAGGGTCTAAAACATTTCTTCCTATGAATAAGTTAGTGGAACCACTAATATCTTCATTTTGTTGAGTTATATTTACTCTAGTATACTCAATAATATAAATAAGCTCAATCTCTTCTTCTATCGAATCATCAATTTCTTTCTCTATAGTTTTTATTTTAGTTGCATTAATTTTGCCATAGCCTGCAAGGTATCCTTTGTTCCAATATTTTTTATTTGATGTCCACTTGGGCACTTTTATCCTTATCAATAGTCTTATTTATCAATAGTTTTATCCCCATTGAAATAGTTTCTTTTGATGGAATTTATCCCTTTAAATATGGTATCTTCCCCTTAGGATCCTCTTTGCTTGTAAGATTAATTTATTTCATAACACATACCTTGTTTGACAAAAGACCTAAGTTTTACTAGACATTTCTCTCTAAAAGATCCTCACCATAAACACTTAGTAAATTTTCAAAGTTATCATACTCTTTTTCTAAGGCCTTTTCTCTGGCCTATTTTGGAGCATCCTCAACCACAACTAATCTTGTCAAAATTTTAGGTTTTTTTTTAAATTTAATATTTTTTCTCCCACTAGAATATGGAGAACCTATATGGCACATAGCTTGACCTAAATTGTCTAGGTCATACCTCAAAGTATCCTTTTTCTCTTTCTTTCAATCACCTCTAACCAAGAATGTGTCCTTAAAAATATCTTCATCAAACTCCCTTGTGTGCATTCAATGTACTAGGCCATTTGAATAGAACTCAAATGTCATGTGAGATTTCCTTGTTGATCATAAAATAAAATATGTACATCTTCTAATTAAATTGTGTTAAAGTGTGAAGCCAACTATGCATAATGTTCCAAATTTCTTATAGTGAAATCCCAAATAGAAAAAGGAATAGGTGAAAAACACATGGATGTAGGCCACTAAATTTATTTTATATATCCATTGAAGCCACCCATCATATGATAAGATACTTCTTTGAGTAGCATATTATTAGGTACTATTAGAATTAATGTGCACTATGCCTACTTTCAGTTTGACACTTGTCATGTCTTGCATATAGGATTATGACTATATATTGTAATATTATTTTATCATAATATATCTCATCTTTGTTCAATCCCAACATTTGATATCAGAGCTAATGAAGAATGAAATATATGTGTCTGTCATTACACTTTTTGGTGTATTTTTTTTTGCTCGTATCAGGAGACAACGTGGGATCTGAACCGGTATTATGTGCACGAATTTGTAACTTCGTCATTTCTGTTAGAGTGGCATAGAGACACTTGATTGGAGTGGTTTTAGATTTAGTGCATATGGTAGGCGACTCGTTAAAAAGTTTAAAAATACGCTTGGCACGGAGGTGGTGAACTATTGGGAGAAATGGAGGTGACATTTCTAAAACCCAATGCAAAAACCTTTACCAATGTTTTTTTCATGATGCTTCTCAATGGTATCTACACAGGCAATACGATATCCAGATATCTGATCGGTAATCTAGAAGAAGCAACACTCAAGAATTTCTGAGCAATTACTTCGCCTGTAGTTTGCTCAAAATATTCGGCATGGCAAAAATATATAATTTATTGTTATTGAGCACTAGTACATCCAAGTTGGATGGTCGAGTGGATTTTTTTTTTACACATGGTGATGGAATAAAGGCTATCAAATATTTGCTACTGTGTGATATTTCAACCACTCCAATTACAACACTCCGCTCCACATGTCGTACTCAAAATAAAGTAAATTTGCATAGGGTGATATTCAAATGCTTTTTTGGCACATCTTCTCCATAGTAGAATCATGATGGGCTTGAGGAAAACTCACCCATATGGCACATGAAGCCACTAATATTGATGGTCATATGTTTATTTATATGGTGTTTGTTTTTTGCAAGAGATAGTGGTGAAATTAACGATGATTGTCGAGATATTTGTAGACTCCACCCTCCCCCCAATTTTTTTATGGCCAAAGCGCTCTTTTCATTGTGATTACATTATTGAGGTGAAAATGGTCATGCAGTCTATGGTTGATCATGTGATTGACGTTGGAGTTGGAGAGAAAGCATCCCATGATACATGGTTATGCGTAAATATGATTGTGCGGTGGGGCCAACGGTGCCTTTGATGTGTTCAAGTGGTTGTTTGGAGTAATTTATTTTTATGAGCACTCACTCTCGATTGCAGTGAGTCAACATTTCATCTCATGTCTTAAAGGAGGATATAGTGTCGGAGATCCCATGATGTTGTCGAGTTTCGAAAGTTGATGAAGAGAGTAGAAAAATTGTCCCATTGCACATGTCATTGCAATTTTCATTGTACCTTATTTTATTCCTGAAGGGTAAATACTAGGCTCCACAGTGGCTGTTGAAGTGTTTTATGCTTTGTATATGTTATTAAATTCTATTTTAGATCGCTTAAGAAGGTGCCCGACGAGCACTAGGTGTTTGAATTGGAGGTGCACAAGTTAAAAATAGGTTTGTAGAATATTTTTTGGAGGAACAATAGGTGCACATAGCCACTGGATTTCATCGGGGTGATGTTACTAGAGGATTTTAAATACAGTATTGTGTTTGCCAAAGTGGAAGGGTTTTTTTGCTTTGTTCCAAGTCTTCCACCCATTGAAAATGGAGTTGTGTAGACTGACAATGGAGGGAGCGGATGATTTTTTTTCTTGTTTTTTTACACAAGCTAAGATGTGTTTCCAACATGTAGTTTCTAAAATGCCCATGAAGTTTCCACAAATTTGACATTAATCGAGAAATAAAATAGGCCCAAAGAAGCTATCATCGATCACGATAGTTTTGAGTGTTATGAGATTTGTTTTGCAGGCATGGAGATTTATTTTTATGGAGCGAAGATTTTTTGTATTATGGACCATTCTTGGGCAGTAATCATGATCTCAAGGGTTATGTTCATGCAAGTTTTAGATGCCATGATCTTTTCCAATGTTAATTGCTTTTGAAAATTAGGAAATTTATCATTAATTGTTGTTTTAACAATCGACAATACGACTCATGAGGAGGGCCTTACCTATTATATTTTAGTGTTGTATTTCTTCAGCAATTAGGTTTTTTTTGTAATAATTGTAAGGTGGTCAAAGATTTAGTTGCTACTAGAGGCTGGTCACATGGGTCTAGAATCTGAGTATTAGAAGCCACACCCCCGGATACCCGTACGTCATTGGCCCTCTAATATCATGTTGTTCTGACATGGTAATTTTGTTGTGCTAAATCTGTGCACTATTCCATGTGCTTGAAGAGCTCTGATATGCTCTGCATTTTTTTCCTCTGACTACGTATACTCCAGGCCCTATTTTTTAAACTAATGTCGATGTTTTTCCTCTTGGTGGGGTATCAAGGAAACATGGCTCGGTTGCGAAAGGGAGGTGATGTCTCCCAAATTGAAGTCATCTCGTGGATTTTTTTTTAATTTCATTTTCAAATGCTCATGGGGCATATTTTAAAAAAAAAAGTAAGGCAACAAATTTTTTAATTGAGAATATATTTTATTCATTTTACAAAAAGGGAACATTGTTTTCTCTGTAAAGTGAGGGTCACTTTATTTGTTTTTTAAAAATTATAAGAGGATATTTTTTATTATTTTCACACAAAGAGTGGAAGTGAAAGGGCTACATGGCTCCTTGTTGTTGTTTCCAAATATTAAGGCCCCATTGAGACCCAAATATAGGGGTATTTATAGTCGTCAAAAAGGTTTTTCCGAGACGAACACATTGGTAGTGTCCAATTGTAATTTTGAGGCTGTTTTAGATGAATTTTTTAGCCTCAAATTTTTGTACCTTAGAGTGAACTCTCATTTGAACCCAACACTCCCAAGGTAAATTTTTATGTGATCCTTGTACCTAGTAACCTTCTCTATAGACCTAGCAGATGTAGCGGCTAGTTACCCATGCACTCCGATGGGATGAAAGGTCACCATAAGGACACCTACTCTAGGGACTACAAAATATTGACACCCTAGACTCTATCCGAAGAATTTTTTGGATCAAATTTTGAAGACTACAGGCAAATATACTTTAGAAGATTATATTCTCTTCTTTCTTCTCCTCCTCCATATTTAGATTCTATCACTCATTTTATTATATTTCATGGTTCATATTTTATTTTCTATTAAGGTGCATTTTCGATAGATATCGACACCTTCTAGATTGAGTTCACCATAAGGGGGGATGATATTCATGGTGATTCTAGTCAATGATCTATAGAGGAAATAGACCTGTGGAAGTGGTTGACCCTGAGGCACTTAGACGATTGACCCAAAGGTAACAGACCTGTGGAAGTGGTTGACCCTGAGGCACTTAGACGACTGACCCAAAGGTAACAGACCTGTGGAAGTGGATGACCCTATAGCAATAGACCTAGATGTATACACCATTGATCTAGAATTATTCATAGTTGGAGAGCCAATAACAAAGAGCACGAGCCTAAACCAAATCATGTAATAAGGGAGGATGTTAGGGTTATTTTAGAGACGTCAATATTAAGGGGGAATGTTACCTAATATTGACTTGTTTTTTTTTTTTATAGTTAGGATAGTGCACATTAAGGGGGAATTTTAGAATTAATGTGCACTATACCTACTTTCAGTTTGACACTTGTCATATTTCTTTGACACTTGTCATGTCTTGCATATAGGATTATGCCTATATATTGTAATCTTCATGTATCATAATATATCTCATCTTTGTTCAATCCCAACAGGTACACATTTGAAAAATAAATGAGGATTTTCTTTGAAACCTGAGAGTGTAATGTATGCTTGATGGGATTGGATAAATAAACCAACATGTGGCTACAAAGGTTTTATGGCTTCCTCAATGAAACTAGACATAGAGAACTATCTCATAAAGAATAAAAACAAGGAAAATAACAAAATCAATATAATAAAATATTCGTTTTTCTCTACATTATCTTTTTAGAGATTCCTAAAAATATATGTATAGGTTTCCTCTATGGATAATTTATTTTTTAAAAAGGAAAATTATTTGATTTTGAGGGGTGTGACCACACATAAAATGTCAATTAGAAATAAACTATATGAAACTTAGGCCTCTCTGGGACCTTTGTGCTTTTAATCTCTCTATTTTTCTTAACCAAACTGTTTGAAATAAAAGTGTCCCAATCAAATTCAACCCCTTAAAGGAGGAAAAACATTTGTTGGCACATAATGTACAAAAAAATAAGATTTGTTAAGCTCACCCATAAGTCTACAAAGTTAGCCTAAACTAGAGGATTGTAAAACCCCTTATCTACTACCTACAAAAAAGCTAGTCAACAGAATGTTTACAATAATGTTTATGAGAAGCATAGGTAATCAACACCACATTTTAACCTAGATAAAATATGAATAAATAAGAATAATGAGAAATAACACTTTAAAAAAAATTAAGGAAAAAGTTAATCTAAAGTTCAAGTAAATTAAATTCAATAGTTTTCATCACATAACAAATTTTAATGGATACGAAACTAAACCATGCAAAAAAGAATGATGGTTAGATGAATTAATTTTTGGTTATTGTGAAAAAAAATATGATATTTCTGCCCTAGGAGGGCCCAATAGGGAAGCCTCCAGATTATATCTTATATATAGAGAGCTTATTTCTAGATTTTTTGAAGGAAAGTTCTTCGACAAAGACTATAGACGCATAGAAAACTACACTAAAAATGCTCTAGGAAAATATCAACATCTCAAAGAGCCAGTGGATGATTTCAATAGTCATAATTAAGACCAAATATTTTAATTGACCAAATTATAGTAGAATAAATAGTCTTATATAGAGCTAGTTATGACCTGATCTATAAATTCATGGGTATTTGCCCTACCCTAAATTTTTACATTCATGGGTTTGACGAAACTGAAAGCTTCTTGGTGAGTATTATTTGTGGTTTATTAGTAATGGATATTCTATTTTTAGTTTTTCTCATTTGTTGATAGAAATAGGGATTTAAAATAAGAAAATATGAATCATGATCCAATAGGATTATTTTTTCAGTCCTAGAGAGTGGGATTTCATCCTTGAATTTAACCCATTATTATCTGAATTTGGGTTTGTTTATATGTATTTCCAATGGAATTATAGAGTGAGCAAGTATTGGAAATCATTTATAATTCCCTTGGAATATATTTGGATGTTTCTAGAGATGCAATGGAAGGAAACACAACCACTTATGCTAGATTATGCATGGAAATGGATTTCAACAACCCTTTGCTAATAAAGGTGGAACTCAAAATTGCAGGACTATCTTGGATTTAACAACTAGATTATGATGTCTTGACCTTTAGGTGTAGAGTTTTCCACAAATATTGGCATATGACCTAGTATTTCTCAAATAATATGAACACACAAATGGAGGCTCCTCTAGGAAAGTCTAATATTTCTAGGGAGGGTAAGTCAACATTCAACAAAGAAGTGGTCAATATTTCTCAAGGTGAAGAAGTACAGATAGATGGTTTTGAATATCCCAAAAGAAGGAGAAGAAAAAGAAAAAATATGGTAAAGAGAAAACCTAGCTCAAACCCTTAAATAGGTATGAGATCTTCAAGACACTAGTGGAGCAAGAAGAAGAAAAACTCATGGAAGGAGTGAATGGGAATAAGGAAAAAAATAATAACCATGTTCAAGTCCCTCTTTTAGCTCTTATTCTAGTTTAGGTAATAGAGTGCAATGAGTTACCTGAATAAAATATTACAGGGTTATTGATAGTGCATAACCAAGATAGTCGATAATAAAGGGTGTTATCATTGGCATGGAAATAATAAAGGATCTAGATTGAGAAGAGATCAAAGAATATCATCTCTCAAGAAGTGGATAGAAAATCAAATTAAGAATTGATAGCATCTTAAGAAGACAAATTGTTCACTAGGGGATTTGTAAGGCCAATAGACTCTTACTGATTTCAAGGTAACTAATGATTATACAATCATGGAATATTAGGGTTCTAAATAGTAGAATCCATCAACCTGTTATTCATAGACTCTTAGGAAAAAGTAAAACATTTTTTTTGCTTTTCTAGGAGACAAAATTATCACTATATCTTATGTATAAAACAATAAATAGACTTTGGAGGGGTGTTGACCATATGGAAGTAGCTATTCAAAGATTCTCATGAGGGATATGTACCTTTTGGAACTATCTTTAATGGAAAAAATAGAACATATAGCTTGGAGGGATGTCCTCACATAGCGTTTTAAGAACAATGTGAGAACTCAACAGGTTTTAATAATAAATTTTTATTGGGTTCAAAACCTAGATGGTCATATTCATCAATATAAAGAGGTACATAATATGAGATTCTCAACGAAGGAGATAGACTAAATTCCTTTTTGGGGTTTTAACGCTAAATTATCACCTAGATATCAGGAAGGGGGAACCCTATTCTTAGAATTGGGTATCAGCTTATGATTACCTATGTCCATGCATTACACTTGGTGGATATTAAATGTCCTAGAACAAACTATACTTGGACTAATAAGAGGAGGGAGCCACATAGCAGGAAGGTGAAGTTAGACCATTTTTTGTTTCAGAGGAGGCATTTGTGAAATGGAATCTAAAATTTCAAATTTTGGAGGGTCCAATTTTGAATCACTTCCCCATTCTATTAGAAGGTATCAAGATAGGGTAGCATCACAAACCATTCAGATTTGAAAAATTTTGGTTACAAAAGGAGGAAATTCAAAATAAAATCCCATAGTGGTGGGAAGAGGGAGGATCAACATACGAGACAATAATTCTTAGATTCCACAAGTAGCTTCATTATGTTGGAAATTTGAGTAAGTTTGTTGTCATTGATGTCAAGTTGTCAGGTGATATCCCATCTCAGTGCAAGTGGGAGTTTAATGAAATTAATTAAGGGTTAAAATATTTATATTTTAAACCCAAGAGATTTGGTTCAAGATCTCCACATGGTTGCCCAAAATGTGGTTTAATTCTCCAAAAGAAACATTTTGACTAAGGCTTCAAAAGGATATAATATTATAATATTTATTATTATAATATTAAGTGATATTGTTAAAGCCTAAAGTTTAATTTATAAAATATTTATAATATTCATTATAATATTTTATAAAACCCAAAGGTGGGTTTGGTGCCTTATGATTAAACAAAATTATTTAATTCTCTTCTCCCCATTGACGTCCAAGCAAAGAAAGGAAGGAGTATATATATGGCACATTTTTCCTAGCCAAAGTATGAATGTTTTTTTGAATGCTGAAGTGATATGGTTAATCGCATGCCAAAGTGATAGAAAAATGAATGTAAAAGGAAGTTAAATTGATGCTCATTATTTTCATGTAATCAATTTCAGAAGTGATTAATTAGATTGGGAGATAAATTTTTATGCAAGGGAATGTTGTTGTTTTTCATAACTTTCGAGAGGAAGGAGGACACAATTATGTTGAGAGGAAGGTAGATGCAGTGTCGCTGAGAGGAAGGAGGATGCAACACCATTGAGAGGGAGAAGGAAGCAGCGTGTAATTTTTTAATAGATAGCAAATGTCAAAAGGATAAATATAGGTGGTCATAGATTTCAAGCACCAACCAGCTGGTTGGCTTGGAAGGTGAAAAGCATTAGGAAGAAGGAGATCCTATGTTCGATTCCCTACGGTGTTGTTTGACTAATATTTTTTTCAACAACATAGAGGAAAAATGAATCTAAATTTGTGTGGTGGCATTTAGTACCCATGTGGGTAGTTATCCTAGTGGTGGCTCTTCAAGCGCTAGTGCGTTGGCTGGCGACATGTGCTGGGATCAATTCTCCTTAGCAGTTTTTGTGGTAAGTGCCTTTTGTTATTTTTGTTGAGGCCTAAGGCTATGTGATAGGCGTATAATATTCATTTGATGCCTAAGGTGTTGTTTAGGCAATTATGGTGCATTCATGTGTGGTGAGCGTCGTTGACCTTGGGAGACATAAGAGTTTGTTTTTATCATTTTTATTTGGCATTGAGTTTTGAAAAATAATTATTGTGCGTATTGTAAAAGTTATTTTTAGGAGTAATAAGGGTTTTATTAAATTTATTTTTTTTGTCAATGGTTAGAAACCTAGAGGGAGTTAAAATGTGTAAATGGAAATATCTTTTTGTGTAATTTTGTAACTTGTAGGGTTAATTTAATTTACAATATTAGGAGTTATAAGGTGTAAAATTTGGATTGAATTTTATTGTACCTTTTGTTTGAGAGAAATATTCTTGTGAATTTTTTGAGATAGACTATTGATATATAACCTTGAAGTGGCACAAGAAGTTTTGACTATTTTTGAGACATGTTTGCATTGATAGATCCTCATCAAAGCAAGAAAAAGGTAAGGGCACATTCATATTTGTTTGAGGTGTTTGATTGATTGAGGTTTTCTAAAACAAGGTGGAGTGAAAATGATTTTTTGATAAGCATTGTTGAGCTTGGTGTTGAGATATCCAATATTGATTACAAAGGTTTTTCTAGAATAAAGATCGATGATAGAAGCCTTGTTTGATAAGCATTGTTGAAAATATTGAGTGAGCCTTCATGTGCATGATTAGGGTTTGTGAAAGATCATGAGTATCATTGTTATGTGAATTTTATTTGATAAGCATTGTTGAAAAGCCTTTATTGAGTGTTTAGTTGATAGGAGTTGATTGAGCTTAGTTGATTGAAAGTTTTGAAGTGATAGTTCAATTTTTGTGAAATAAATTATTCTTTATTTCTGGATTGAGTTAAAGAAATATTGAAAATGATTTGTTGTGAGTGTGAAGCATATTGATTCTCTAAAAATTCTCTATATGTTTCAGTAGTAAAAAGAAATATTGAAAGTGATTAAGCATTCTTGTGAGTGTGAAGCATATTGAGTCTCTAAAAATTCTCTATATGTTTCTATAAGATTAAACAAGATTTGGTGTGAAACTTGTTGGTGTGATTGAAGAGGTTTTTGTGATAGATTGAGTTGAGTTGAGTAAGCTTTTATGGAAGCTTACAATGTAAATTTGAGGAAGACTTGTTGAGCATATTGGACAAGTTCTAGTGAGGACTTATTGAGTAGATTTGAGGTAAGTCTTGGTGAAGACTTAAGAGTAGTTTGAGCAAGTTCTAGAGAGGACTTGTGGATAGATTTGAGGCAAGTATTTTAGAAGACTTGAAAGCAAAGTTTATTGATTTATTTGTCCAAACCTTGAGTTAAGATTTGTGGTAGATCTAGTAGAGTTGTTTTGTGATTGAGTCAAGCTTTGTGTTAAGGCTTGAGGACATAGTTGATGATAGAGTTTGGTGCAAATTTGAGGACAAGTTTGTACCAGACCAAATATAGAGATGGAGCAGATTTATGCTAGACTAAAGGACTATGTTTAGTACAAATCAAAGATAGAGATTGAGTAGATTTATGTTATATCAATGTTCTATTTTTAGTGCATATCAGAGATATAGTGATTAGATTTTTGCTAGACCAAAGGACTGTGTTTAGTGTATATTTCATACAAAGCTTAGAGTAAGTGACGGAGACCGGGAACCCACACTTCAACAAACTTGCCTTTTCATTAAAATTAAAAAAAAAAAAAAAAATTTTACAAGCTTGAATGAAACAGCCCGTAGGCTTTACAATGGCCGAGTTCGGCTCTGTTCTTCCACTGTTCCACTACCCTATTCTCCGGTCCGCCGTCCGCACTAATACAAAAATTTGGGTCTTTAACGAGGTCCCGGTCCTCCCGGCAATCAATGCTCCCACCAAACAAGATTTCCAGTTTGAATTTCCCTCCTTCCCGGGTTTTCAAAATTTTGTCATTAATGGCAATCTCTGCCCGATCTATCCCTGAGCTTGTATTAATGGCCTCCTTGACCTGCACCGCCGCTCCAGTCAGAATGTTCCTCTGCGTTGGTCTCCTTCATAATGGCCATTGCCTGTGTCTGTTTTAATGTTCGTACCTATTACTTTGCCAACAATACATAAATATGTGGTCGTGGCCCTCATCTCGTTTTAACACACGTAGCTGTCCGCATGTAAAATTGGCCATGCCTTCTCTTCGACGTAATAAATTTGGAACACGCGCCTTGCACAATTGTCAAGTTACTCATGGCCGTCCACGTGTCAAACTCGGTCGCTCTCGGCCGTCCACTATTCACCTTTCGGGCCTTACCTTGCTCTTTATTTTCCTCAATTTTCATGGTTGTCCAATGTTGTGCCACGTGTCGGCCTTTGGTTGGCCGTGATATCGTGACAGGTCGTGAAATCGTGACCTATCACGATATCACAATCGAAAGTGCCTCTCTATGTCGAGCCCTTTGGGGTCACGAAACCACGACAAGTCGTAATTTCACGACCCCCTCTTCTCCTTCTGCCTCTGTTTTGAAGACCGTTGCGATATCGCGACGTCGCGATATCACGACATCGTGATATCGCGACGTCTGAAGCCTCCCCACACTACATTGCAAAACCGTCATGATATCGTGACGTCGCGATATCGCGATGTCACGATATCGCGACAACTTACACTCCTCTCCGCTGCCTTGCAAAACGGTCGCGATATCGCGACATCGCGATATCGCGACGGAACCCGCCAAACAATACACTGCAAATTTTGGGGTCGCGATTTCGTGACCCCTCTCCCTTTTGCCTTAAAACTTCCTCCAACCAGGAATTGCCCCACAGAACCTTCCTCAACATTGAAATTAATCGATCAAAATGCAAATAACTTAAAAAAGAAACTTGTAAGATGCAAGGTTGCTTTACTGTCTCCGGATGCTCCTGCATCAGACACCTGGGGTAACAAGAGAAGTGAATTTCAATTCTAAGCTGTTTGGTCTGCTTCCTTTGCAAAATCTCCGAACACTCATCAACCTTTACAACTTGCTCAAATCCTATTTCCTGGCAGAATTTTCTGCCCTCTACCAGACAAATTCTGGCATTACTGCACATTTTCTCATCTTCGATCTGCAATGGCTTCAACTTGTGCCGCACTCCATCTTTCACCAAGGAGTACGTATTTGCATGTCCATCATGCACTGCACTCCGATCAAATTGCCATGGCCTACCCAATAGCAAATGGCAAGCATCCATGGGGAATACATCACACAGGACTTCATCCTGGTATCTCCCGATCTGGAACGTGACTAAACACTATTCTCGGACCCAAGCTTGGTGGTCCTTCCGCAACCACGCAATCCGATACGGGTGTGGGTGCCTCCTTCTCTCCAACTACAACTTAGTAACCATCTCCTCGAAAACTAAGTTGTCTGTACTTCCATTGTCGATGATCACATTGCAAACTTTGCCTGCACTCTTGCACCAGGTACGGAATAGGCTTCTCCTCTATTTAGATTTGTCTTCTTCCACCAACATGGTCCTCCTCACAATCATTGCTTCTCCCTTTTTAGCTTCTTCAGAATGTTCTGAATCAGCATCTTCAACTGCCACAACTGCTCTGGCGGAACCCACCAGTTTCTTGTTTGTCTTTTCTCGATGTTGTGGACACTCAAATGACTGGTGTCCTTCTTCACCACAATGGAAACATGTTCCACAAAATATTCCTCTTCCATACCCACGTCCAGATCTACCTCTTCCTCTCGGGTAGCCATCATTCTGAACTTGCGGTTTGGATTCTTCATCTTCTTTCTGATCCCGGCTGCTGCTCTCCTCTTCTTTCTTCTCTTCCTTTCCTTCTTTCTTTCCACCGTTCTTTCCTCCCGGTCCTTTTACTTTTGGCTTGCTTTCAAACCTCCGGTTCAGCTTTTCTTCAACCTTCAAAGCAAATTGGTAAGCATCTTCAATGGTGCTTACCCGAACCAAACTCAACTCCTCCTGCACACTCGGTCTCAACCCATTAATGTAACGGGCCACTTTTTCCTTGCTTGCTTCCAAATGTCCGGTTCTGATGGAGATCTTATAAAAATCCTCCGTATATTCTTGAACTGTTCTGTTCATCTGCCTCAAGCTTTGCATTTTTCCTAACAGGTCCAGTTCATAGTCAACGGGGATGAATTGTCTTTTTAATTTCTCCACCATTCTGTCCCACCTGGTAATCCGTTCTTTTCCTCTTCGGTTCCGTTCCAGCTGTACTCACTTCCACCAAATGATGGCATGACCCTTCAGTCGGGTCTTAGCAAATCTGACCCGATTAGGGTCTTCAACCTCTTCGTATTCAAAATATTCTTCTAAATCATTCACCCAGTCTATCAACTCCTCTGGGTTCAAGTTCCCGAAATACGTAGGAACTTCTAACTTCGGCCTCTTCCCGATCTGGGATATGGCCTTGTACAATCTGGCCTGGGACGGATCTACATCTTCTTCCTCTTCTTCAAACTCATTCTCCTCTTCCACTTCATCCTCACTATCTGCATCCCTTCTCGGCTCACGTCCTCTGCGTAGCTCTTCTTGCAGGGCCTGGACTTGCCGCTGAATGCCCTGAAATCTTTCGTTGCCATGCCTCTTCCACCCATCGGGTTTCTCGGAGGCATCTTCACCCAAAATCAAACCCTCCCACACGTCCTGGTACAACTGTCTCTCTCCTTCGGCGGTCTGTTGTACGCTCAGGAACTCCTGCTCTGATACCACTGACGGAGACCGGGAACCCACACTTCAACAAACTTGCATTTTCATTAAAATTTATAAAAATATATATATTTTACAAGCTTGAATGAAACAGCCCGCAGGCTTTACAATGGCCGAGTTCGGCTCTGTTCTTCCACTGCTGCAACTCCCCTGTTCTCCGGTCCGCCGTCCGCACTAATACAAAAATTCGGGTCTTTAACGAGGTCCCGGTCCTCCCGACAATCAATGCTCCCACCAAACAAGATTTCCAGTTTGAATTTCCCTCCTTCCCGGGTTTTCAAAATTTTGTCATTAATGAAAATCTCTGCCCGATCTATCCCTGAGCTTGTATTAAAGGCCTCCTTGACCTGCATCGCCGCTTCGGTCAGACTGTTCCTCTGCGTTGGTCTCCTTCATAATGGCCATTGCCTGTGTCTGTTTTAATGTCCGTACCTGTTACTTTGCCAACAATACATAAATACGTGGTCG
The DNA here is from genome assembly GCA_028583015.1 of Wollemia nobilis. Taxonomy (NCBI): domain Eukaryota; kingdom Viridiplantae; phylum Streptophyta; class Pinopsida; order Araucariales; family Araucariaceae; genus Wollemia; species Wollemia nobilis. Next base: position 2,874,977 of record JAQPPZ010003509.1, read on the forward strand.
TGGCCCTCATCTCATTTTAACACACGTAGCTGTCCGCATGTAAAACTGGCCATGCCTTCTCTTCGATGTAATAAATTTGGAACACATGCCCTGCATAATTGTCAAGTTACTCATGGCCGTCCACATGTCAAACTCGGCTGCTCTCGACCGTCCACTATTCCCATTTCAGGCCTTACCTTGCTCTTTATTTTCCTCAATTTTCGTGGCTATCCAATGTTGCGCCACGTGTGGGCCTTTGGTTGGCCATGATATCGTGACAGGTCACGAAATCGTGACCTATCGTGATATCATGATCGAAAGTGCCTCCTCTACGTCGAGCCCTTTGGGGTCGTTAAACCGTGAAAAGTCATAATTTCGCGACCCCCTCTTCTCCTTCTGCCTCTATTTTGAAGACCGTCGTGATATCGCGACGTCTGAAGCCTCCCCACACTACATTGCAAAATCGTCGCGATATCGCGACAACTTACACTCCTCTCCGCTGCCTTGCAAAATGGTCACGATATCGCGACGTCACGATATTGCGACGGAACCCGCCAAACAATACACTGCAACTTTTGACCCCTCTCCCTTTTGCCTTAAAACTTCCTCCAACCAGGAATTGCCCCACAGAACCTTCCTCAACACTGAAATTAATCGATCAAAATGCAAATAACTTGAAAAAGAAACTTGTAAGATGCAAGGTTGCTTTACTGTCTCCGGATGCTCCTGCATCAGTAAGCTTTGGAGGTGACAAAGTATAGAGGACAATAGTCTCTAGTGGATAGAGGTCCATTAGCTAGGGTAGTGGAGATATGTCTTCTGAGTGAGGCCAAAAGTCTTCAGTGGATAGATGTCCATAAGCCAGTGTAGTGGAGGTAACAGTTCTTATAGAAAATCACCAGCTAGAGCAGAGGAGAAGGAGTTCTCCTATGGATAGAGATCCACAAACCAGCTGAGGGGATTGGTGTCTCCTATGGATAGAGATCCACAAACTTGATTAGGGGATTGGTGTCTCCTTTGGACAGAGGTCCATAAATATTGTAATAGGGGAAGTATTCCCAAGAGATTTGTTGAGAAAATTTTAGTGAAATATTTTCTCCGTGGAGTAGCCCACATTGGGTGAACCACGTTAAATTTTTGTCTCTATTGTATGTAATGAATTATGAATTTATTTTGTTATTATTTTTGATATTTCCATTGATAATATTGGATATTACTATTTAGGAAAGAAAAGTAAAAATTGATCTTATATTGTTCACCCCCCTCTTATTATAATCTTGTGTTCTTGAATTGGTATCAGAGTGGGTTCCTTCAGAAAAGGTCTAGCAACTTGAAGTAAGATCCTACAAGAAAACACATGGGCAGGAAAGGCAAAATAAGAACCATGATATCTAAGAAAAAAGAAACACACACAGCTATAGAAGATACTATGGTGGAAGAAGGATTTTATCCCTTTCTTAGAAATATTATTATTAAGAAAAGGGAAGAGGAAAACTTTGTGAGATGTGTTGAATATGGTATAATCGGTCACATTGCACTTTATTGTCCATAAAATGGGTATGATAGTTGTGCGAAGGGAAAGGAATTTTATTTTGTTCTCAAAAAAATTATTTCTCTAGGAGAAGTGGAAACAGACTCAAGAAATGAATCAAGTAGTGTAGAAGAGACTAAATAGATAAATTTTTATACCAGATGTGGGAAGACAGGTCACCATGCAACTTATTGTCCACAAGATGCTGAAGAATGTTTTGTTTGTGGTCAACTCAATCATGATGTAGGTTATTACAATGGGTTTAGTAGTAGTGAAGATGAAATGGAACTCAAAGGAAAAAAACACAATCAAAATAGGCAAGAATAAAAAATTCTACTTTCAAAAATAGAAGAAAATGCTCCTATTGGAGACCAAAGAAAAGAGAAAAATTTAGAAAAATAAAAAGAGGAAGTCACTCTTAAGGAACTTGTTGATTTTAAAAGTGAGAACTTAGAATTAAAGACTCAAATACAAGAGGAGGAGAAATGTAAGTTAAAGCTTCTACAACATCTTTCTGACTTGAAAGATAAGGCTAGAAAGGCAAGGAGAGTTTAAAAATGTATGGTTGAACAATCAAAGGTAAAAGAGCTATAATGGGAAAGAATTATTGTTGATCTTGAATAATTAAAAAGGGATAACTCAGGATTAAGGGTTAAAGCTCAAGAAGATGAGAAAGCAAAAGCAAAGTTTCTACAAGAGCTCACCAACTTAAAAATTAAGGTTGAAGAGGCAAGTAAAATTGAATAAGGTATGACTAAAAAATTAAAGACAAAAAATCTAGAGTGTGAAAGATTAGAAAATGAGGTAGTTTCAATAATAATGGAAGTGAAAGACTTTGAGGACAAGCTACACAAGTTTGAGAAAAATTCAAAGACCTTGGAAAGGATTATCAATGCACAAAGATCATCAGTCACCAAAATAGGACTTTGTTTTGAAGAAGAACAAAGGAAAGAAAAAGTAGAAAAAGGAGAGTCAAGCTCAAGAACCAAAGAAGAAAAAGTTTCAAACGAAGAGAGTGAAAGTTCTAAGGATAATTTGGACAATATAAAGTTTAACAAGGAAATAAACAATGCACAAATAAGGAACATATGGAATGGGAAACATGATAGGGTAGAAGAGACCAAGAGACCAATGGGGTCAAGGCAAGGTTTCTTAAATGGATGTTGATTCTAATATCACAAGTTTAGGCACAAGGATACACAGTGCAATACACATGAAAGACAAGAATATGGGAATTTTAGAAACATATAACTTTTTCAAGGGTATTGCTACTCTTGTAACAGTTTGGTCATAAGGTAGTATATTGCAGGGTTCATGATAGGAATAAATATGGCTTCACTAGGATAAATTCCAAGATATTTTCACCTCAAAGGAATAACAAAATTAAGTGTTATAAGTGCAATAATTATGGACATACAACAAAGTGATGTAGAGCAAAAATTCCAGATACAAGCATGAACATGAATAGTCAGAGGAATCATAAGGATAAATTAAATAATAAAGTGGACAAAGGTAAAGATAGGGAGTAGATATACTCCCACCATAGAATTAACCACCTCAATAGGAGTTGGGGGAGGAGCTAAGATAAGAGTCCCATTATTAGCCCTGAGCCCCAAAGGTGACCCTTTTCCATTGATGACAAATGAGGAGAGATTTGATTAAGAGGGAGATATTTGAGTTAGGAGGAGAGCATTCAGTGAGGGGGAGAAAAGAAGAAAGAGATAAAATAAATGGTAAAATTAAAATGGGTTTCCATCAATGAAAAAGGGGGAGATTGTTGGAAATTTGAGTAATTTTGTTGTCATTGATGTCAAGTTGTCAGGTGATAGCCCATCTCAGTGCAAGTGGGAGTTTAATGAAAATAATTAAGGGTTAAAATATTTATATTTTAAACCCAAGATATTTGGTTCAAGAACTCCACATGGTTGGCCAAAATGTGTTTTAATTCTCCCAAAGAAATAATTTAACTAAGGCTTCAAAAGGATATAATATTATAATATTTATTATTATAATATTAAGTGATATTGTTAAAGCCTAAAGTTTAATTTATAAAATATTTATAATATTCATTATAATATTTTATAAAACCCAAAGGTGGGTTTGGCACCTTATGATTAAAAAAAATTGTTTAATTCTCTTCTCCCCATCGACATCCAAGCAAAGGAAGGAAGGAGTATATATGGCACATTTTTTGTGGCCAAAGTATGAATGTTTTTTCAAATGCTAAAGTGATATGGTTAATCACATGCCAAAGTGATAGAAAAAATGAATGTAAAAGGAAGTGAAATCGATGCTCATTATTTTCATATAATCAATTTAAGAAGTGGTTAATTAGATTGGGATATAAAGGTTTATGCAAGGGAGTGTTGTTTATTGCCAGCACTATTGAGAGGAAGGAGGATGCAACATTGTCAAGAGGAAGGTAGATGCAACCCTGTTTAGAGGAAGGAGGATGCATCAAATTTGAGAGAGAGAAGTAAGTAATGTGTAATTTTTGAATATAGAGAAAATGTCAAAAGGATAAATACATGCAGTCATAGGTTTCTAGCACCAATCAGGCGGTTGGCCTAGCGGCAGGCTTGGTAGGCAAAAGGCAATGGGAAGAAGGAGGTTTTGTGTTTGATTCCTGACGGTGTTGTTTTTCTAACATTTTTTTGGACAAGACAAAGTAACAACAAATATAAATTCATGTGGTGGCTTTTAGTACCCATGTGAGTGGTTGGTCTAGTGAAGGCTCTTCAAGAGCTAGTGCGTTGGTTGGAGACAGGTGCTGGGATTAATTCTTCTCAACATTTTTGGTGGTAAGCACATTTTGTTATTTTTGTTGATACCTAAGGCTATGTTCTAGGTGTATAATGTTTATTTGATTCCTAAGGTGTTGTTTAGGCAGTTGTGGTGCATTCGTGTATGGTGAGTGTTGTTGACATTGGGAGACAAGGGTTTATTTTTAACATTTTTATTTGGTATTGAGTTTTGAAAAATAATTATTGTGGGTATTGTAAAAGTTATTTTTAGGAGTAATAAGGGTTTTATTAAATTTATTTTTTGTCATTGGTTAGAAACATAGAGGGAGTTAAAAGGTGTAAATGGAAATATATTTTTGTGTAATTTTGTGACTTGTAGGGTTAATTTAATTTGCAATATTAGGAGTTATAAGGTGTAAAATTTGGATTGAATTTTATTGTACCTTTTGCTTGAGAGGAATATTCTTGTGAATATTTTGAGATAGACTGTTTCTATCAAACCTTGAAGTGTCACAAGAAGGTTTGGCTATTTTTGAGACATGTTTGCATTGATAGATCCTCATCGAAGCAAGAAAATGGTATGTGTACATTCTTCTTTGGTTGAGGTGTTTAATTGATTGAGGTTTTTTGAAACAAGGTGGAGTGAAAAGGATTGTTTGATAAGTGTTGTTGAGTTTGGTGTTGAGATATCCAATATTGATCGATGAATGTTTTTCTAGAATAAATATTGAAGATAGAAACCTTGTTTGATAAGCATTTTTGGAAAAATTGAGTGAGCCTTCATGTGCATGATTAGGGTTTTTGAAATATCATGAGTATCATTTTTATGTGATTTTTTTTTTATAAACGTTGTTGAAAAATCCTTAATTGAGTGTTTGGTTGAGAGTTGATTGAGCTTAGTTGATTAGAAGTGTTGAAGTGATAGTTCAAGTTCTGTGAAACAAATTGTTCTTTATTTTTGGATTGAGTTAAAAGAAAGATTGAAAGTGATTGAGCATTGTTGTGAGTGTGAAGCATATTGAGTCTCTAACAATTCTCTATATGTTTTAGTAGTAAAAAGAAATATTGAAATTTATTGAGCATTGTTGTGAGTGTGAAGCATATTGAGTCTCTAACAATTCTCTATATGTTTCTATTATATTGAACAAGATTCTATATGAAACTTGTTGGTGTGATTGAAGAGGTTTTTGTGATATATTGAGTTGATTTGAGTAAGATTTTGTGGAAGCTTACAATGTATATTTGAGGAAGACTTGTTGAGAATATTGGACAAGTTATAGTGAGGACTTGTTGAGAATATTTGAGGTAAGTCTTGGTGAAGACATGAGAGCAGTTTAAGCAAGTTCTAGAGAGGACTTCTGGATAGATTTGAGGTAAGTCTTTGAGAAGACTTGAGAGAAAATTTGATTGACTTATTGCTTTTTTCAAACCTTGAGTTAAGGTTTGGGGTAGATATAGCGAAGTTTTTTCGTGATTGATTCGAGATTTGTGTTAAGGCTTGAGGACAGATTTGAGGACAGAGTTTGGTGTAGATTTGAGGATAGATTTATACCATACTAGAGATAGAGATTGAGCAAATTTGTGCCAAACCAAAGGACTATGTTTAGTATAGATCAAAGATAGAGATTGAGGAGATTTGTGCTAGACCAAAGGATTGTGTTTAGTGCAGATCAGAGATAGATATTAATCATATTTGTTATAGATCGAATGATCGTGTTTACAACAAATTTGAGATAGATATGAGAGTAAGCTTTGGAGGTGATAGTGTATAGAGTAAAACAGTCTCTAGTGGATAGATATCCGTTAGCCAGGATAGTGAATATAGGTCTTTTGAGTGAGGTCAAGAGTCTTCAGTGGATAGAGATTCATAAGTGAGTGTACTATAGGTAGCAGTTCTTATAGAATATCACCATCCAGAGCAGAAGAGAATGAGTTCTCATGTGGATAGAGATCCACAAACCATCTGAGGGGATTGGTGTCTCCTGTGGATAGATATCCATACAATTTATTAGGGGATTGGTGTCTCCTTTGGACAAAGGTCCATAAACATTGTAATAGGGAAAGGATTCTCAAGAGATTTGTTGAGAAAATTTTAGTAAAATATTTTCTCCGTGGAGTAGCCCACATTGGGTGAACCATGTTAAATTGGTGTTTCTATTGTGTGTGATAATTTATACATTGCTTTGGTTACTACTGTTGATATTGGAATTGATAATATTGGATATTACTATTTGGGAAAGAAAATTAAAAAGTGGTCGTATACTGTTCACCGCCCCTCTTAGTATAAGCTTGTGTTCTTCACATTATGTCAAGGACCGATTGAAACAATGGATCCGAGCTAACAAGATAGACTTCTAGGCCCAAATAACTCCATTGGTATCCAGATATGATGAGGTCCAAAATACTATATGAAATAAATAATCATAGAGAATCTTGAAGGATGATGTATTGCATAAAGTAATTGAGGATATTGAAAACCAAGAGGAGATAAACTACACACAAAGAGCAAGAACCACTTGGTTATTGGAAGGTAATAGAAACACCATATTTTCCATTAGGGTGCTTGTGGTAAGAGATAGAAAAACAAGATGAAAGCTCTTTAGGATGAGAATGGGCACTCCTTTAATACAATCACAAATATGCATTTATATTTAATGGATTATTTTGCTAAATCATTTAAGGAAGGTATGGTGCAAGATGGAGAGGCTCAAAAATTTCTTGCTATCATACCCTATATTGTATATAAATAATAAAATTAGGCCTTGCTTAAACCCATTAATAGATATAAACTAAACAAGGTAGTATTTGGAACGAGTAGAAGAAAAATTCTAGGTCTATATGGCTTCCCAATAAAAAAAATTCAAAACTTCTAATATAACTTGGAGGAGGATGTAATGGATATTATAGAGGAGTCCATAGGTAGTAAAAAAATGCTTAAAGCATTAAATCATACATTCATTACATTTATTTTGAAATGGGAGGAGGGGGTGCATATTTTAGATTACAAATCTATTGCCTTATGCAATGTCATATATAAAATAATCATGAAGGTAATGGTTGAGTGGCTAAAATCTCTCCTAAATAGAATTATCTCCTTAAAGCAAGGGAGTTTATAAAGGGTAAGTAAATCTTGGATGGTGTGGTTCTAGCTCAAGAGGCAATCCACTCAATGCAAAAATTTGGTAATAGATGAATGAACATAAAAATGGATATGTCAAAGGCTTATTATAAGGTGGATTGGAGATTCTTATGAAGGAAAATGGCATCCTTTGGTTTCTCTTAGGATTGGATAAAATGGGTCATGAACTGTGTCTCAACTCTAACAAAATAAGTGTTAATCAAAGGTCTTCCCTTACAACCATTTTGATCCACTCAAGGACTTCATTAGGGATATCCTTGTTCCCTTATATTTTCCTCATATTGGCTAAAGGCTTGGGTAGACTAATCTTGAGGGGAAGACAACAGGGTTTGCTAACAAGTATCAAGGTGCGTGAGGAGATTTTGACTCACCATTTATGGATGACATGGAATTGGTGGGAGTTGCCAACCTTAGGGAAGCAAGAATGATAAGAGATACTCTTAATATTTACTTTAGGGCCACAAAAAAAGCCATGAGTGATAGGAAATCCAAAGTGATCTTCTTCAATTTTGATCGAAGGCTCTAGGACAAAATTTTAGAGATCTTGGGATTCATGAGGACTTCTCTCCCATTATTATATTTAGGGGTCCCTTTGAATTTTAAAAAACTGGAGATAACTATTTGGAGGAATCTTTTGGATTGTATCAAAAAATTAATTAACCATTGGTCTTACAAATGGTTAACTTTTTAGGGTATATTAACTTTTTATAGTTAGTAAATTAAGCCATGCCAATTTATAAATTTTCTATCCATGCTGCCCCACATACCATATGGAAATATTTGGATAATATGGCTAAAAATTTTAATGGGGAGGATTAAAAGGACAGAGAAAATGAGTGTTAGTAGGTTGGGAGAAAGTAAGTCAATCCAAGGTAAATATAGGTTTGGGACTAAGGAGATCAAATTTAAATAATAAATCTTTGGTTGGAAATATTTACTAGAGGTGGATCTCCCAACCAACTTATTTATTTAGTATATTTTTAACTAGTAAATGTTTGGGGTAGGTGAACCTAAATGAGGTGAGTCATTTCCTTTTGTATGGTAGCAAGTCCCTAGTGTGGAAGGACCAAAGTTAGGATCTCATGTAGTGAAATATGAATTGTTTTGGAAAGTAGGGAGAGGGGAGAAAGCAATATTTTGGATAGATTCATGGGATTAATATCCACCTATCATTGTTGAATTTCTAAAATTGTAACCTGTAAATAATCCTAGAAAGCAAAGGTTGGATCCATATTGAAAGTTATTTTCAACATCGATTAGTTTGAGGCTTATAGGTTTAAGCATTTTAAGAAGTTGGATGAGTGACCAATTCTAATCCTCCTATAATTGATACCCATCATGACTAAAATATTGGAAAAAATATTTCTCATAGGTAGAGATGAGGAGGATGAATTATCTTGGGGCTATGTGAGCCTTTGAGTCTACACATAGAATGATGGATATGATAAGATCCTTCTAGAACCTCCTCTTGCATATTAGGTTGAGGATTGGAGAAATATTTGGTAGTCCAAGAGTTGGTCTAAAGTAAACTTCTTTTCTTGGAATTTCCTATAAAATGCAATTCTTACTTTTGATAATATGAGATGTAGAAGAATTATTGGTCTATCCCTATATTTTTTATGCTAAAAAAGTGAGGAAACATATGATCGCTTGATGTTTGAGTGTAATTTCATGCACCATATTTGGAAGCGATGGTTTGTAGCTTATAAAATCTGAGCCCATCGTAATTTTAACTAGATTGATATTTTGGAAAGATGGAAGAAGGGAAGATTTAAATTTGAAGATATTCATATTAGGTGGAAGGTTGGATTAAAATTTATTTGGTTGCAAATGTGGTTGGAGAGAAATGGTAAATTTTAGAGAAACCTTTTCATCCTCGGATGGAATTTGGTGGGTCATTTGTGTCATGAATCTTCCAGATGGACTTTTGAACATGAAAAACAATGTATTAACAAATTTGACTATACTCGATTTTGTGCAATTAAGCAGCCTCATGATATTAGATAAGTAATGAAGGATATGTTATTGCTAATGAATTGCCAATGTGTAGGATCATGTACACTCATGAAAGGAAATTTATTTATGGCAATCGTGTTGGAAAGAGAAGAGAGGGATGGCCACCCTACCACCTATCTAAGGTGTTCGAGGAGTAATGGTGGGTAGGTGGGGACATGAACTAAGGAGGTAGAAATAATTGGGAGGAGCATGAAAGGCTAGGAGGGGCACAAAGTGGAGAGGAGCACAAAGTGGAAAGGAGCATGAAGGGGAGAAGGAGCACCATGAGAAAATAATAACGAATGAATTATGTCCACCCGAGTAGCAGAAGCGATTCAGGTTAGTCTTTGTCTTAAAGCTATCTGCTATCTATTTTTCTCGATGCTTGTTAGACACTTTGGCATCAAGGTAGCCACTATCAGAGGCAGTTGGTCTATATTTTCCTATGTTATTGTTATATGATTTTTCATAGATGGTAGCCATTATCATTAGTAGTTGGTCTACGTTTCCCTCTATGCTTGTTAGATGCTTGACATTAATGGTATCCACTATCGCTAGCAATTGGTCTATGTTTCCCTCTGTTATTGTTAGATTCTTTGGTATCAAGGGTAGATACTATCGTTGGTAGTTGGACTACATTTATGTATGTGCTTATTAGATGATATGGCATCGATGGTAGCCACTACCACTAGAAGTTGGTCTACGTTGTCCTCTATACTTGTTAGATGCTTTGGCATCAAGGGTAGTCACTCTAGTTGGCAGTTGGTCTATGTTTCCCTCTATTCTTGTTAGATTCTATGGCATAGATGGTAGCCATGACCATTGATAGTTGGTCTAAATTGTCCTTTGTGTTTGTTAGATGCTTTGGCATTGAGGTAGCCACTATCATTGGCAGTTGGTCTATGTTATCCTTTGTGCTTTTTAGACGCTTTGGCATCGAGGTAGCCACTACTGCTGGTAGTTGGTCTATGTTGTTATCTATGCAATATTGGATGCAATGGAATCAAAGGTAGCAACTTCCACTGGTAGTTTTTTCTACGTTGTTCTTTATGCTTGTTAGACATTTTTGCATTGTCGTCTCACCACTGTTGTTGGTATTCAACTTGGTATTGGGTGATATCTAGTCAAGTAGCATTACAAAAAACCTCCCATTATAAGTTGTAGATCACTGGGAAATCCCCTTGAGTATCGAGGATGTGTCATGTCATGGCAACTATCAAGGCCATGGGTTCATGAACTCCATCTGCTCTTGAACTGGTAGGTAGAAGCTACTTTGACCAAACCACAATCTTCCATGTACCTTACTCATAGAGATATTGCGCTATCCTATCTATTGGATGCATTTTCATAAAATAGCTCATAGCAGTAAGGGAAGTTTAATTATTGTTATTTATGCATGTTGGTAGAATAGATGACTTTAATTGGATGATAAATGGAAAAATATGGTTTATTTTATAATTTAAGGATATGGGTCCTCATGTTATGAAATGAAGAAAAAGATTTAATTTTATAATTTAAGGGTATGGGTCCTTATGCTATGAAATGAAGAAAGAGGTTTAATTTTATAATTTAAGGGTATGGGTCCTTATGTTATGAAATGAAGAAAAAAATTTATTTTAAAATTAGATTAGGTGACTTTAATTGGATGATAAATGGAAATGATGGTTTATTTTTAGTTTAAGGGTATGGGCCCTCATGTTATGAAATGAAGAAAAAAATTTAATTGAAAATTAGAGTAGGTGACTTTAATTATATGATAAATGAAAATTATGGTTTATTTTAAAATTTAAGGGTATGGGTCCTTATTTTATGAAATGAAGAAATAGGTTTAATTTTATAATTTAAGGGTATGGATCCTTATGTTATGAAATGAAGAAAAAGGCTTATTTAAAAGTTAGAGTAGGTGACTTTAATTGGATGATAAATAGAAATGATGGTTTATTTTATAATTTAAGGGTATGGGTCCTTACATTATGAAATGAAGAAAAAATTTTATTTTATAATTTAAGGGTATGGGTCCATATGTTATGAAATGAATAAAAATGGAATTTTTGGTAACAAAGTAGTTATTGTAAATAGTGAAATGTGTGAACCTAGTTTACTTAGCAAATAAGGGTATGGGAATTTAATTTTTAAGGGTAGTTCATTTATTGCAAATAGAGAATATGATCTAATGCATGGTTGTTTGAATCTCATGAGTTAGGTGAGAGGAGAAATGAAAAGAGTAGTTTCTATGATAATTACTATGCTTTAGTAAGTTGAATTGCTTGGGTTATTTGTATAGTTGAAATTTGGAAATGAAATAAGTAAGTGCATTTAGAAGCATGTCTATCTGTATCCATGAATGTCCCGATCCCCTAATATACTCACTCGAGCAATGGAAGAATGGGAAGGCCAAAGTCATGAGATGGACCAGTTCACATGTTTGCTCTCTACCTTACATGTTGTGGTTAATGCAATATATTAGATTGTGGGAGATTTACCAAATGGAAAGGATGTAAAGTGTTGTGGAAAGTACAAAGTATACCTTACTTGTTTATGTAATAAAATGAATATTGAAACTATTGCATTTAGTAATTCTTTATTTTATTTATTGTATTTAGAAAATTTAGTGTATTCTATTTAGTGATTGTTGCTTTATGCTTTGATTATCATGAATGGTTGATAATTCATGTTTGTTAGATTTTGTATCTATATTATTTATGCTTTTATGATGTTAGAAAGGAAAGAAGCATTAGTATGTTCTAGGTGAACTTAAAGGATAACCTAAGGGCTTGAGACCCCCTTTGGGAGATTGGTAACCAGGTTTAGAATATCATACTAGAGTTAAGATAGCTTGTCAATGGACAAGATGGATAGCTTAACTTGCAGTACATGTAGCACACCCACACATAACGATTGAAGGTGGTAAGTCTAGCTCATGAAAACTGATGAGAGGGATAGACTTATATGTATGACATAAGATAGGCTTATGCAGACGAGACTTGCATGAAGGGAATTTTGTGTGGTATAGTTTTTAAAAAACTTAGGGGATGTTAAACATTAAGTTGGTATAAGGTTGGTTGAGGATTTATGAATCCTTCTCCTTGGTCAAAAATAAATAGAAAATAAAAAATATTCATAAAATTTTATTTTACTTTGTGTTTTTTCTTGTTTAATGTGTTTTGGGTTGTTAAATTTGGTATCAGAGCTCTAGGTTTGAGGGTATAGAGCTTCTTATGTGTTGTAAAAGAGATTTGGGGACCTGTAATAGAGGTATTCTTGGGAATAAGATGGAAATCAGAGTATCCTAGAGTCTCTGGTCATTAGGATCTAATGGAATTGATTTCGAGGAAGGATGAATATTAAAGATACCTTAGTATGGGATTTGGTATTAATGATATATACTCCTATTGGAATCTGATCCTAGTTAGACCTCTAATAATTAGTGAAATGACTTTGTATTGTCATAAAATTAGTGATTTAGTTAAGGCAAAAATGTAACCTAACTCTTTTTTTTGTGGAAACCAGATCAAGATGCCACCCAAGGCAAGGATGGAAAGACCTCCACCTAGATATACTAGACAAAGTAATATCAAAGAACATATCTAGAATCAGGATCCAGGAGTTCCCAACGCAAGAATAGAGGAACTTACTACTATAGTTGTTGAGTTACAAGATCAGTTAAGACAAGTGCTAGAAACTATGGCAAATCAAAATTTGTAGGCTAGAGATTTGAAAGTCAACCAAGTTGAGGGGCTCACAGTGGAAGAGAAGTAAACATGAACCCTCTTAGAGAAAGACATGGTAAGATACCTAAAGAATGTTTGTATCTCCAATTTTGATGGAGAAGGGGAGGGCTATGCAACTGAAGCTTTGTTAAGAGATCTAGAAGTCTTCTTCACAGTAAAGGGATATTATTCGAGCACTAAAATAGTTTGGGCTACTATTTACCTTGAAAGAGTTTCCCTGGATTGGTGGCAAAATTACTATGAGAAAACCAATATTGAACCGATAGACATTCCATGGAAGGAATTTATAGTCATCTTCAAGAAGAGATTCCTCACAGAGCACTTCTATGCATTGAAGTTTGAAAAGTTTGTCAACCTAAGACAATGGACTAACTTAGTGGATGTTACTATAGGAATATGTTAAAGTTGTTGAATTACGTACCTACCTATAATGAGAAAATGCAGATTCATAAGTTTACTCATGGATTGCAATCTAGAATAAAGCATGATGTAGAGATGCAGGAGCCTAAGTCCTTGCAAAAGTCTTATGATTTAGCAAAGAAAGTAGAGTCACATTTTTAATCTAAGTATGAAAACCTGATCGAAAATAAGTATTAGGAACTAAAGAAGAGGAATAGAAATGGGGTTGTTAAATGGGAGGTAGACCAAGAATGAAAGGTTAAGAACCCACAAAATCTAGAAAATAAGTTCAATGGAAACCAAAATAAATTCAAGAACTTTTTTAAGAAAGGCAACAAACCCAATAATGCTAAACCTCCCCCATAACAAGGGCCCAAGGATGGATGTTACCATTTCAAAGGGATGCACTATGCTAATCAATACCTATATTGACTAGGAACAAGCACGCCCAAAAACAAAGAAAATGAACCAATGCATAAGATCTACGTTGCAACTGGGAATCAAAAACTTAAGGGGTAAGCCACCCTATTAATCATAAAAGGTAATATTTTTGATAAGGAAGTAGATATATTAGTAGATAGTAGATCCACTAATAGTTTTATTTCTTGTAAATTAGCCAAATATCTACTAAAAAGTCTAGGGTATTTGGCTCATGGATGGAAGGTTGAGTATGGGTCTGGACAAAACTACTCTGTAAACCAATGTTTCCCAATGATGGAAATTACTTTAGACAATGGAAACATGGAAGGTTTCTTGTACGTAGCCCCACTTCACACCTTTGATGTGGTCCTAGGAATGTATTGGATATAGGTCCACCAATATGTAATCAATTTTCAAGATAGATGGATAGAAGATTTTTGAGGGAAATAAAGAGAGGCTATGATTTATAGCAAGCAGGGGATATTCAAACCCCGGATGTTGTCAGCTATGGAGTTGAAGAAAGCCCTATAGAAAGGAAGGATTGTTTATGTTGTAAATATGAGTGAATTTGAAAGAGATCAAATGGAAGAGGTTATTGAGGCACACCCAATTCTACAGGAATTTCAATATGTATTTCCAAAGGATCTACTAGGGCTCCCTCTTGTGTGAGGATTTGATTTTACTATCGATATTATACCAGGAGTGGAACCCATCCACCGATATATATATAGGATGCCACCTATTGAGATGCATGATTTAAAGGTGCAACTGCAATAATTATTATAAAATAGGTTGATAAAACCAAGTGTGTCACCATGGGGTGCATCCATTTTATTTGTAAAAAATATGGATGGATCTATAAGATTGCGTATCAATTATATAATGCTAAATAAGGCTAAAATCAAGAACTGATACCCCTTGCCCAGGATCAAATATTTATTTGACTAGCTAAGAGATGCCATGGTATTTACCAAGATATACCTAAGGTCAGGGTATCACCTGTAACAACCCGACCTACTCACCGGTTGTTAAAACACACAAACACAATTTTTTTTCAATGAGAGCATAAACAAAACTTTCACTTTTACATTATATACCCAACTTAATATTTGTACTAGGCATAAAAGTATCACACTTCAAGATTTCCACCACTGCAGCTGGTGTCTTAAGTGCTCGGGACCGGCCAACTTCCTGCAATATTTGCCATAAATAGAACTTTACCCCTCCATGGGTATCTATTGTTCTTGGCATGGGGTTTGTCCTTACAGGGCCCATATCACCTGAAAGGAGGAACGCCTTAACTCCCCTGTTCCAAAGTCGGGCAAGGATTCGCAATCCCGCTCATGACCATGGGGGCCATGAGAGTCCAGACTCATACACATTTTAAATAATCACTTTGGAACTGGCGTGTTTATGCCTGTGACTAACCATTGACTTTCTACTAAAGTATAGTCAGGGTTCACCATCGCATGGCTTCTGAACCAGATTATTCAGTTACGGCTTCGATTGGCGGTAATGCTGCCCATCCCATCTACCGCTGGACTTTTCAACCTCATATACCAACTCTCTGGATATGAGTCCCGTTGACAATTCCACAATCGGAGCAAGTAGTAAAAATCCTCACGTACCATCCATGTGTTCCAGAGATAATATCCCATACCATCATCTCTCACTCTCATCAGCGTGGAACCTCTAGTTCAACTCTTGGCTGAATATTGGGAACACATATACCCGGTTGCCTACCACCATTGGCCACCGGAGTTGGGTTAGTGCTATCCTCCTCGATAAGCACTTCATAATGGTATACATAATCATGGTTGTTGCCACCGCTAGCTACCGAAATTCAATTAGTGCTAACCTCCTCGTTAAGCACTAGCTCTCATTGTAGAAATGAAGTCCAATACATATTGACTTCTTTTAAATAACTTTTACCTTCTCTGGCCATGGTTTCTTTTGGGCTGAATGTTTAGTTTAAGCTTGTATTTTCATTAGTGTTTTTTTTTCAATCACATAAACTCAAGTTCTCATAAACATTGAAGTTTCTTCTTTTGCACCTTCATATACTAGAATATTTGTAATGCTAACTGAAACAATTCTTTAGCATCAAACAGTCCATTTATTTTCATTCAAAATAATAATACATAAATTTACAATGTAACTCAAAACTCTATTTCATTCCTGAGATAAATGATTATATGAAAAGAATTCCTTAATAACTATTTAAAAATCAATAGTCACATTGATTGTTCTTCTTAAAACTTTCCTAATCAAGCATAGGATTTTTTTCAATTCTCTAAATCATACTCACATCTATCATGAGGCCATTTCATCTATCCATATCTAAATCAAAGAATAGCATATGTATTTGCTTTTGACACTATACATTTGTGATTGGACTATCATCTATTTTTAGGCTGTATATAATTTGATTTTCTTTCATATAACAAATATTCCTTAATTTTCCTACAAAATTCCAATGTATCATCCATAAAAAGAACTAACTTCCAACATAATATCCTTTTAGACATTATATAATTTTTTTAAAACAACAGAGTTCCTGTTTTACATCATTCAAATATTAGAAAAGCACACGAAATAATTCTTGCAATTCTATGAGGAAATTTTCAATGAGTAATTACATTTCATGACCTGTTGCAGTCATGTAAAACTACAAAGGAACACCTCATACGACTTTTCTAATTATGAAAGATCTAATTTTACATTTAAACAAACTCTACAGGATCAATACAATATTACATCTCAATTTCTTTCACTTTTCTAAGAGATTATAACAGCCACCCATGGCTTTCAAACACTTCTTTATTTTTTCCAGAGAATGCATTGGGTTTATGAGAGTCACTCGTTGTTCTTCCTAGAAAAATGATAATGTTGCCATGACACCATGTGCATATTTTAATATGGCAATATCACCATTGCCATCCTTGAACCACACGTTCAATTACCCGTGCAGACCACCCATCCAGAGAAAGAGTTTAAGGGTGAGAGTATGGGATCAACATGGCCATATATGCATCTAAATGCAAACATTCCACATGCAAGCACACATGCTATAGAAAAATCATCCCAGATTTATTTATTTCACATTCTCACAGAACAGACAATCTCTAATCTCATCTCATACAATTCACGATGCATATTGAACTCTTTCTCAGATTTTAATCGATGGATTCTTCTCATTCCATACACAGAGCAACATGAGTTCAATCATAAAGCATGCATGATATCAAACACACAACATGCAAGCATCCAATTCTTTCAATAAAAGATTCCCCACACTAAATGCATTGAGCAATTCGATGAACTCATTAAAGTTTCCTCAATCATGCATCACTCAGGCATGCATTTCGTCAAGCTCATCTCAGATTTAGAAACACAGTCCTCAACTATGCAATACACAAGCATGCAGGATTCGAATTCACCTTGAATTCAAAAACAACTACTCACTTACATAATATACAGGGCATGCAATTGATAAGCCTTTCTTAAAAAAATAAATCTCTTTGAATTCAAAATAAATATGGCTTCCACGTACGCACAACACAGGCATACAGAATATAGCAACAAATCAGATTTGATGTGTTTCTCTTCTCAGGTATTTTTTTGGCTTATTAAAACTATTTTTATTTTGTTTCATCAAATCATTAACATTGGGTGCTATATTTTCCAGATTTGACCATGTATTGTCATGGAGAAGTTTTCCTCAAACTAACAGTTTCAACTGCGACAATACTGCAATAGTTTATCACTTAACAACAATAGGGAAAACATATAATTTCCAACAATTTCAGTCATAAGATACATAACACACAGAATGTGTTTTTAAAATTAGAGCTCAAGTCTACCTGGTTACACAGCTTCCCACTGACTATTTTTTTTTCACCAGCAGATTTGCTCCAACGTCGCTCTCCTTGTTCAACACTCCTTCCAACTCTCTCTTCGCATGTCTCTCTTCTTCCTTCTCCACTACTCCTTCCTTAATGCTCGATTTTTATGACATGCATCCGCTTCACCTCATTATTACTAAAAAAACTTACTCCACTATCCAAAGATGATGCCTCACATGGTTGTTATGCCAAATCATCTCCCCATACACAACCGAATATAAATTTTATTATTTATTTTCCTCCTTTAAATGGAAAGAAAATAAAGTGGACTTATTGATTGTTATCAACATTAATCGTAATGACTTCATAGGCATTATCTCATAAGTTTACATTGTTCATTTAGCTCCATGTAAACAATTATCAGGAAAATCTTATTAAATATATATTTTCTTAAAAATTACACATTATTTAAATTATGTTTTTATATATTTTTATTACCTATATATATAGTCACATATATATATATATATATATCTTGCAATTCATGAGTTTCTTTCTTCAAAGGGAAACAAGCAACATATCCATGTTTATTATTTATTTATTTTATATATATATATATATATTTTCCCATTGAATAAACTTAGCATTGACATTGCACAACAACAAGGACACACAATAAATGCACACAACATCAAAGGATGAATAAGAATGCAATAGTGACCTTGTACGAAGTGCAAACACACACAAACTCTAATGCATCAACAGTCAGAATGATTTCATATGCAAGTTCTATGGTGGAATTCCATGTATCCATTGGCCAAGGTGCAATGAAGCACAACATCATATCCCACCTACCTGACGCCTTTCAACCTCAGTCTCCATCAGGGGTGGTTACTCTCTTACGCCTCCATGCGTAAACCTATACCTGCATCACAGAAACTCAACGCAGTATCACATTCTTCCAAATAAAAAGATATCAAGCAACAGGGATGTGACATACTCCCCCTCTAAGAATTAACACAGTCCCTGTGTTAACTAGAAAACATAAATGCAGATATACACAACATCTGTCATATATATATACAATATCAAAAATTACACAATAGTCATATATGCCCTATCAAATCTCAACATGCCAACATAAAAAATATATACAATCAATGCATATAGCAATTTTTCTTTTGGTTAACAAATAAGTATGGAAATTGGTTTTTCATGTTTGCAACATTTTCCTAGGTGGCATTTTTCTCAGAGTAGTGGTCCCACTGAACCCTACACTATTCCATAGTTCTCTTTCTCAAATTTTTAGTTCTGAACCCCAAAATTTTAACTGGTCGAACCTCGATGAGCTGCGGGTCCGACGTCTGCAAATGTGACACATCCAAAACATGTGATGGATCAGCAACATATTTGTGAAGGAGAGACACATGGAAAACACTATGGATTTTGGATAGATTTGGTGGTAAAGCAAGTTTGTAGGCGACAGGACTAATCTTGTCAACAATGTCAAAAGGACCAACATATCTAGAACTTAATTTGGTGGATTTGATTGAACTTTTGGTCGGTTTGACTCTAAGAAAGACTTTATCACCTACAACAAATTCTCGGGGGGTTCGTTTCAAGTCTGCATAACTCTTTTGGCGATCAACGGCTTCACGAAGTCGCTGACGAATTTCTTTAAGTTGGATCTCCATCCTTTTAACAACTTCAGGACCGATCGCCTCTCGATCATCTAAATTATCCCACGTTAAAGGTGTCCTACACCTACGCCCATATAGAGCCTCAAAAGGGGCCATGCCCAATGTGGTATGGTAGCTGTTATTATAAGAAAATTCCACCAGGAAGAGATAATCTTCCCATTTATTCTAGTGATCCATACAATACATGCGTAGCATGTCTTCTAGCACTTGATTGACCCTCTCGGTCTGTCCATCCATCTCAGGATGATAAGCGGTGCTGATATTGAGCTTTGTTCCCCAAGCTCGGTGTAAAGCCTACCAAAACTTAGAGGTAAATCTTGAATCTCTATCCGAGATTATTATTTTAGGAAAGCCATGTAATCTTACAATTTCATGAGAAAATTTTTGTGCTATGGCTGATGCATCATCACGTATGTTTCCTGGTATAAAATGTGCTACTTTGGTTAACTTATCCACCACAACAAATATGGCATCATGTTGGAATCACGTCTTAGGAAGGCCAACAATAAAATCCATAGATATTACTTGCCATTTTTGTTTTGGCACATCGAACAGATGCAGTTGTCCCCTAGGATGTTGATGCTCTGCCTTAACCTTTTGACATTCCAAGCATTTAGCAACAAATTGTACCATGTCCTTTTTCATTCCAGGCCAAAAATAGTCCTTTCTCAAGGTCTCCTTCATTTTAATTACCCCTGGATGAGCAGAATATGGTGGATAATGAGCTTCTTGCAAGATAGCTCTTTTTAGTCCCTCATCATTAGGTACTATAATTTTATTACAAAAATATACTAGATCTTGATTAATATCATAATCTTTGTGTCATTCTGGTTCTCGCTCAACCTTATTGCGACATTGATTGTAAAATTCATCACTCTTTTGCATTTCCTTGATCTGCTCCATTAGATCATATTGGCATTTTGTAGTTGTTGCTATGTGCCTTCTTCTGCTGAGAGCATCTGCCAATTTATTCTCTTTCCCTTTGATATATTCAATACCAAAGTCATATTCTGCCAGAAACTCCATCCATCTTCATTGTCTGGCATTTAGCAGAGGTTGAGTAAAAATATATTTCAAGCTCTGATGATCGGTTTTAAGTTCAAAAGGCTTTCCTAACAAATAATGTCTCCATATCTTAAGAGCATGAACTACTGCTGCTAGCTCTAAATCATGGGTAGCATAATTTATTTCATGTTTCTTGAGTTTTCTGGACTCATATGCTATTACAGCCTCATCTTGCATCAACACACCTCCCAATCCTTCCAATGAAGCATCGGTACAAACTGTGAATAATTTGCTTGGGTCGGCTATTTTTAATATAGGTGCAGTTGTCAACTTTTCCTTAAGTATTTTGAAGGCTTCTTCACACTGAGTCATCCACCTAAAAGCTTTCCCTTTTCTTTGCAAATTAGTAATAGGAGATGCAACCTTTGAAAACCCTTGTACAAATCATTGATAATAATCAGCCATTCCCATGAAACTTCTTACTTTTGACACATTGGTTGGAGTTGGCCAATCCATTATAGCTTCAATATTTTTAGGATCTACAACTATTCCATTGGCGGAGACAATATGTCCCAAATACTGAACTTGTGATGTATAAAACTCACATTTGGACAATTTACCATACAACTAATTTTTCCTGAGGATTTCCAACACTATCCTCATGTGTTGATCATGTTCTTCTCTACTTTGAGAGTAAATCAAGATATCATCCAGAAATATTAACACAAATTTGTCTAACTGCTCTCGGAATACACTATTCATCAAATTCATAAATGCAGCTGGTGCATTTGTTAACCCAAATGGTAATACTGTGAACTCATAATGTCCATATCAAGTTCTAAAAGTAGTCTTATAGGTATCCTCTTCTCTGATTCTCAACTGGTGATATCCTGACCTTAGGTCAATCTTTGAATAGATGGTAGCTCCTTTCAGTTGATCAAATAGATCATCAATTCTGGGCAAGGGATACTTGTTCTTAATTGTCATCTTGTTGAGCATTCTATAATCAATGCATAATCTCAAGGATCCATCCTTCTTTTTAACAAACAACACTGGTGCTCCCTAGGGTGAAACACTAGGTTTAATGTGCCCTTTCTCTAACAAGTCTTGTAGTTGTGTCTTAAGTTCTTGCAATTCAAGAGGTGTCATCCGGTAAGGAGTTTGAACTACTGGAGTTGCTCCTAGTATAAGCTTAATTGAGAAATCAAATTCTCTTTTTGGAGGTAGCCCAGGTAAATATTTAGGAAAAACATCCCTATATTCATTCAACACTGGGTATTGCTAAAATATTGCGGAGCTTGAATCAGTTTCCTCCTTTTTGTTTAATTTAACCACATACAATTTACATCCTTTCCTCCAGGCTCTTTTGACCTGCATGGCGGTCATCAAATGAGGCTCAAAGAATGTTCGATTGCAGTGAATACGGATTCATCGGTTTACATCATCCGTATAATCCATCCATATTTCCTCAAAATTCAAAAGGGCCTTATGAGCTTTAAGCCAGTCCACTCCTAGGACAATGTCAAATGAATGCAAAGGAGCCACATACAAATGCCAATTGATTTTCCCTTGGGGTAAATCTATTTGTGGGTCAAATAGACACTGGTTGACTAAGTAAGTTTATCCCGAACCATACTCAACTTGCCACCCTCTGGCCATAATCCCAGGTTTAACTGGTATGTCTCTCAATATACTATTGGAGATGAAACTATCTGTAGCACCACTATCAATTAAAATTTGAACATATTTTTTGCCTAGCTTTCCTTTAATAAAAAATGGAGTAGCTTGTCCCAAAATATTAGGGTTACCTGTGGCAGCAAAAATTCTATGTGGTGCTTCCTCAGTGGAATTCCTACGATCAGCTCTGTTAGGGCATTGTCTGGAAAAATGGTCTAGTGCTCCACAAGTAAAGCATGTGTTTGGTCCATCGTTCCTGTGTTTATCACTTTTCTTGTTCTGATTACCATTTTTACCCTGTTCTCTATTATTGTTTTTCCTTTCCTGGAAATTCCTTCGATCTGGCTGCCCTCTGTTCCCCTGGAATTTACCCTTGCTTCTATTATCATTTCTGTTACGCCCTCCATCTCTATATTTCTTGTACTAATCTTTACCTTTATTTTGCTCGAGATACCTTATTTTCTTTAAATTTTCCTTCTCTACTTGTTGATAGTAAGCCTTTACCTCTTTCTGACTTGACTCTTCATATCGAGCAACATCATAGGCAACTGACAGTGTTTGAGGTACTTTCCTACCCACTGGTTGACTATATTTTAGGTGCAACCCCATAACAAACTTATGAGCTTTGAACTTTTCTTGCCCATCAAATTTTGGAGCATACTTAAGAAGTTGCACAAACTTCTAGTAATACTCAATTACCATCATATTACCTTGTCGTAAATTGGTAAATTCTCCATGTTTCTCAATATAGAATTGTTCAGTAAGAAAGCAATTTTTAAACTCTCCTTCAAATTCCTCCCAAGGTATATCTATCGCTTCCTTCTGAGTAACTTTCTTGTATGTGGTCCACCAGTCTCTTGCAGGACCTTCTAAATGAGCCATTGCCCATGTAGTTTTGGATTTAGAACAAAGAGGTTGGATCGCAAAATATCCTTCGGCCTCACTTAGCCAATTGACAATGGTTTCGCCATCACCTCTTCCATCAAACTTGGATATATCCAATTTCTTGATTTCCTTTTTCAATTCTTCACCCACTTTCCTCCTCGAGGAACCCTCTGGAAATTCACTTACATTTTCAGCTCCCCTTCTATTAGTCAAATTCTCAATGACTTTTTGTTGTTGGGTGATTAATTCTTGTTGTTGGGTCATCTGTGCCCTTTTTTGATCCATATACTCACTCATTTGAGATTTTTGGATTTGCATTTGTTCATTCTATTGATTCAGTTGCCCCTACATCATCTGAATCATTTGTGCCATATTTTCATCATTATGTGTAGCTCTCGTAGCTACAGGCTCTTTCTCTCTTCTGACCACTCGCCATGGTGTATTGGTAGCTTGCACCCTTTCAGACTCTCTCATGAGTCTTCTTCTTGTTCCTACTCATGGAACTTCTGTTTCAGACTCCCTCATGAGTCTTCTTGTTCCCACTCGTGGAACTTCTGCATTTTCCTCTTGCAGATTTTCACTGGTCCTCCATGAGGTACCCACCATACCTGGCATCAAAAGAGTTATGTTAGAACAACCATGCATGTTCATTTTCCAAGGTTTACAACCTAGGCTCTGATACCAACTGTAACAACCCGGCCTACTCACCGGTTGTTAAAACACACAAACACAAAAAAAAAATTCAATGAGAGCATAAACAAAACTTTCACTTTTACATTGTATACCCAACTTAATATTTGTACTAGGCATAAAAGTATCACACTTCAAGATTTCCACCACTACAGTTGGTGTCTTAAGTGCTCGGGACCGGCCAACTTCCTGCAATATTTGCCATAAATAGAACTTTACCCCTCCGTGGGTATCTACTAGTTCTTGGCATGGGGTTTGTCCTTACAGGGCCCATATCACCTGAAAGGAGGAACGCCTTAACTCCCCTATTCCAAAGTCGGGCAAGGATTCACAATCCCGCTCATGACCATGAGAGTCCACCGACTCATACACATTTTAAATAATCACTTTGGAACTGGCGTGTTTATGCCTGTGACTAACCATTGAATTTCTACTAAAGTATAGTCAGGGTTCACCATCGCATGGCTTCTGAACCAGATTATTCAGTTACAACTTCGATTGATGGTAATGTTGCCCATCCCATCTACCACTGGACTTTTCAACCTCATATACCAGCTCTCTGGATATGAGTCTCATTGACAATTCCACAATCAGAGCAAGTAGTAAAAATCCTCATGTACCATCCATGTGTTCCAGAGACAATATCCCATACCATCATCTCTCACTCTCATCAGTGTGGAACCTCTAGTTCAACTCTTGGCTGAATATTGGGAACACATATACCTAGTTTCTGCCACCGCTGGCCACCGAAGTTGGGTTAGTGCTATCCTCCTCGATAAGCACTTCATAATGGTATACATAATCATGGTTGTCGCCACCACTGGCTACCGAAATTCAATTAGTGCTAACCTCCTCGTTAAGCACTAGCTCTCATTGTAGAAATGAAGTCCAATACATATTGACTTCTTTTAAATAACTTTTACCTTCCCTAGCCATGGTTTCTTTTGGGCTGAATGTTTAGTTTAAGCTTGTATTTTCCCTGGTTTTTTTTTTCAATCACATAAACTCAAGTTCTCATAAACATTGAAGTTTCTTCTTTTGCACCTTCATATACTAGAATATTTGTAATGCTAATTGAAACAATTCTTTAGCATCAACAGTCCATTTATTTTCATTCAAAATAAGAATACATAAATTTACAATGTAACTCAAAACTCTATTTCATTCCTCAGATAAATGATTATATGAAAAGAATTCCTTAATAACTATTTAAAAATCAATAGTCACATTGATTATTCTTCTTAAAACTTTCCTAATCAAGCATAGGATTTTTTTAACAATTCTCTAAATCATACTCACGTCTATCATGAGGCCATTTCATCTATCCATATCTAAATCAAAGAATAGCATATGTATTTTCTTTTGGCACTCTATACATTTGTGATTGGACTGTCATCTATTTTTAGGTTGTATATAATTTGATTTTCTTTCATATAACAAATATTCCTTAATTTTCCTACAAAATTCCAATGTATCATCCATAAAAAGAACTGACTTCCAACATAATATCCTTTCAGACATTATATAATTTTTTTAAAACAACAGAGTTCCTATTTTACATCATTCAAATATTAGAAAAGCACATGAAATAATTTTGGCAATTCTATGAGGAAATTTTCAATATGTAATTACATTTCATGACCTTCTACAGTCATATAAAACTACAAAGGAACACCTCATACGACTTTTCTAATTATGAAAGATCTAATTTTACATTTAAACAAACTCTACAGGATCAATACAATATTACATCTCAATTTCTTTCACTTTTCTAAGAGATTATAACAACCACCCATGGCTTTCAAACACTTCTTTATTTTTGCCAGAGAATGCATTGGGTTTATGAGAGTCACTCGTTGTTCTTCCTAGGAAAATGGCAATGTTGCCATGACACCATGTGCATATTTTAATACGGCAATATCACCATTGCCATCCTTGAACCACATGTTCAATTACCCGTGCAGACCACCCATCAGGAGAAAGAGTTTAAGGGTGAGAGTATGGGATCAGCTTGGCCATATATGCATCTAAATGCAAACAGTACTCATGCAAGCACACATGCTATAGAAAAATCATCCCAGATTTATTTATTTCACATTCTCACAGAACAGACAATCTCTAATCTCGTCTCATACAATTCACAATGCATATTGAACTCTTTCTCAGATTTTAATCGATGGATTCTTCTCATTCCATACGTATAGCAACATGAGTTCAATCATAAAGCATGCATGATATCAAACACACAACATGCAAGCATCCAATTCTTTCAATAAAAGATTCCCCACACTAAATGCATTGAGCAATTTGATGAACTCATTAAAGTTTCCTCAATCATGCATCACTCAGGCATGCATTTCATCAAGCTCATCTCAGATTTAGAAACACAGTCCTCAACTATGCAATACACAAGCATGCAAGATTCGAATTCACCTTGAATTCAAAAACAACTACTCACTTACATAATATATAGGGCATGCAATTGATAAGCCTTTCTTAAAAAAAATAAATCTCTTTGAATTCAAAATAAAGATGGCTTCCACGTATGCACAACACAGGCATACAAAATATAGCAACAAATCAGATTTGATGTGTTTCTCTTCTCAGGTATTTTTTGGCTTATTAAAACTATTTTTATTTTGTTTCATCAAATCATTAACATTGGGTGCTATATTTTCTAGATTTGACCATGTATTGTCATGGAGAAGTTTTCCTCAAACTAACAGTTTCAACTACGACAATACTACAATAGTTTATCACTTAACAACAGTAGGGAAAATATATAATTTCCAACAATTTCAGTCATAAGATACATAACACACAGAAGGCATTTTAAAATTAGAGCTCAAGTCTACCTGGTTACACAGCTTCCCACTGACTATTCTTTTTTTCACCAGCAGATTTGCTCCAACGCCGCTCTCCTTGTTCAGCACTCCTTCCAACTCTCTCTTCGCATGTCTACCTTCTTCCTTCTCCACTACTCCTTCCTTAATGCTCGATTTTTTGACATGCATCCGCTTCACCTCATTATTACTAAAAAACTTACTCCACTATCCAAAGATGATGCCTCACATGGTTGTTATGCCAAATCATCTCCCCATACACAACCGAATATAAATTTTATTATTTATTTTCCTCCTTATTTAAATGGAAAGAAAATAAAGTGGACTTACTGATTGTTATCAACATTAATCGTAATGACTTCATAGGCATTATCTCATAAGTTTACATTGTTCATTTAGCTCCATGTAAACAATTATCAGGAAAATCTTATTAAATATAATTTTTCTTAAAAATTACACATTATTTAAATTATGTTTTTATATATATATATATATATATATATATATATATATATATTACATATATATATAGTATATATATCTTGCAATTCATGAGTTTCTTTCTTCAAAGGGAAACAAGCAACATATCCATGTTTATTATTTATTTATTATTATTTTTTATATTTTTTCCCATTGAATAAACTTAGCATTGACATTGCACAACAACAAGGACACACAATAAATGCACACAACATCAAAGGATGAATAAGAATGCAATAGTGACCTTGTACGAAGTGCAAACACACACAAACTCTAATGCATCAACAGTCAGAATGATTTCATATGCAAGTTCTATGGTGGAATTCCATGTATCCACTGGCCAAGGTGCAATGAAGCACAACATCATATCCCACCTACCTGACGCCTTTCAACCTCAGTCTCCGTCAGGGGTGGTTACTCTCTTATGCCTCCATGCGTAAACCTATACCTACATCACAAAAACTCAATGTAGCATCACATTCTTCCAAATAAAAATATATCAAGGAGCAGGGATGTGAAATCACCAGACGAGGATTCATGAGAAATATACTCATAAAATGACATTTAAGATAAGGTATGGGTATTACGAGTTCACCATACTACCCTTTTAACTGACTAATGCTCTCGCTGCATTCATTAATTTAATGAACAATGTGTTCAAAAGGCATTTGGACTAGTTTTTCCTTGTATTTCTTCATGCCATCCTCATATACTCATAGAATAGGTGAGAACACGCTAAGCATCTCAGGATAGTGTTGGAACTGCTAAGGGAGAATCAACTCTATGGGAATCTAGCCAAGAGTGATTTCTATGTGTCGAAGGTGCATTATTTAGGGCATATTATATTGTAAAGGGGTATCATAGTAGATCTAGATAAAATAGAAGCCATGATAAACTGGTCATCCCCTACTAATGTTATTGAGGTGAGAAGCTTCATGGGACTAACGAGATATTATCGGTGCCACATAAAGGATTTCTTAAAAATTACCTCGATGGTAACAAATATCCAAAATAAGGAAAAATAATTTATATGGACAAATAATTGTGAGGAACTAAAAGCCGAATGCAGAGTGACGACGTGCCAGATTATGATGCAAATGAAATTGATATAAAAATGCTAAGTCCTACGAATGCGAGAAAAGCAATGCATGAAGGAAACGATGCATAGAAGAGATGTTAGAAAATAAGGAAAAGTGGGGCATCTTTTATTAATGGTGATTTTAAATCTAGTTACAATACGTCCTCTTCCAGGGCTCATAATGTTTGATACAGTTCGTTACATCAACGAATGATACGCTTCTAGTGTCTTTCGCATGCCCACATTTGAAATGGGCAGGCCAAAGGTTGTCGTCGCTTGTGTCTGTGTGTTCTTCATTCCTTGATTCCCCTATGGTTTTCTTGCTGGTGAGATCCTATGCATAGAGAAACAACAAATAGTTAATAGCATATGCGGATAGAGGGAAAACATGCAATCCCCAAGGCCTCCGGCTAGTGAATACATAAAATAGCAAAATGATGGTCATAACATGTCATAATGAATTCAAAATTTTACAAAAGCATATAAAAATCATCTAAGACAAATTGTAAAAATAACAGTCAGGAAATCATGCATGGATTTCTAATCGCTTCGGTGTGGGACGATTAGGACTGTCACAAAACATGCAAAAATGACCTTGCAAATGTCCTATCCATAGGTCTCCAAAATTCCTGTAAACTTTGGGTTAGAAAAAAATGGGCATTTTGGGATGACCCAGAAGGTCAGATTTGGCAGATTCTACCCATATTGTCCCATATCCGAAGGTGCTCCCTGTAGGTTAGTAAACGTGTAAAATGATAAAAACAAGGTCAAAACAAGTCAGAATGCAATGAAACTTGAACAAAAACATAAGTAAAATAAATATAACATAATGAAAAATAATAGTTAATAAACTATTCATGGATTTCTAATCACTTCGGGGTGGGATGATTAGGACTGCAACAGTTTGGGGGGTGCCCGAGGGTAGGACGCCCACCGTTTGGGGTTTGGTTTTGACACCAATGCACTTGGGATGGGTCCAAAACATCCTAGGGGGTTTTTTTAGTGAATTCAGTGTGGGATTGTGGCCTATTGCTTTGGTTTTGGGTCATATTGCATTCCTAGTGTTCACCCGATAACCTCTCTTCCAAAAGAGAAATTATGGATGTAGGAAACACAAACGGGAATGGGGATACAATTTGGTAGCACTCCATTGCTCAAAATGGTCCAAATATCATTTTTTTGGGGTGAGAAGGCTCACCATTTTATAGATCTGAGGGTCTCCTTTGAATGCGCATGCGAGGGCGCCATTTGGCTTGTCATGCCTTTTTTTGGGGAGAGAAGATTCCTCCCTGATTTAGGGCCTCCTTGCATGAGGCCTGCTTGACTGAAGTCCCTCTCTCAGATTTGAAATTTTTCCTCGCAATTGCATGCAATGAAGGTGAAGTTGAGTGGCATATCTATCAAGGCTTGACTTTTTTCTAGTCAAACCTGCTAATCGTCCCACCTTGGGACGATTGCTACTAATTGTCCCACCTTGGGATGATTGCTACTAATTGTCTTGGGGTGGGACGAATAGGATTCTAATCATCCCAGGGTGGAATGAATAGAGATCAAAGTGATTTAAAAGGTGCCAAATTGACCTCTGACCTTCCAAAACTTATTTGGGAGTGGTTAGGACCACTTTTTAACCTCTAGAGGTTGTCCTAGGGGGTATGTATGCCAAATAGATCAGTGCTTGTAGCCACATATTTGGGTTGGTGTTGTTTTGGTGTCTACAGGATGCTTTCACCATGTTGAAGCAAAGGCTTACTACTGCATTGATACTAAAGATCTCGGACCCTCAAGGAGAGTTTATAGTATGTACTGATGCATCATTGGAAGGACTAGGGGGAGTGCTCATGCAAAGAGAGTCAGTAGTGGCTTATGCTTCAAGGAAGCTTAAAAAGCATGAGGTTAATTATGCCACTCATTATTTAGAGCTAGCTACTATAGTTCATGCTCTGAAGGTCTGGCACCATTATCTGGTAGGAAGACCCTTTGAGTTGAAATAGAACCACCAGGGTCTGAAATATATATTTACACAATTGATACTCAACACGAGGTAGAGAAGGTGGGTTGAGTTCCTCGCCAAGTAGGACTTTGAAATTGAGTACATTAAAGGGAAAGAAAATAAGGTTGTGTATGCCTTGAGTATGAGGAGACACATAGCAGCCATAACCAGGAGCCACATAAAGCTCACAGACCAAGTAAGGTAGAAGCAACATCAAGACGAATATTATAAATTTTTTTTAGCTAAATTAAGAGAAGACCCAAAGAGCAAATCAAGGTAATCAGGTGAAGGTTCAAGGAAGTTTTTGATAGCCAAAAGAGCTATGTTGTTTTAAAAAGAACTCCCAGAGAATACTCAATGGGAAATAAAGTGTTCCTAAGGGTCAAACCAATGAAAAGTTTGATAAAGTCAATAAATTGGATCCACAATTTGTAGGACCCTTTGAGACCACTGAAAATATTAGCTTGGTCATACAACGACTTTTCTTACCTCCTAATTTATCAAAAATCCATGACACCTTCCACATATCTTTGATTAGAAAGTATATTGCTGACCTTGAACATGTGTGGGATGTCTCTAACTTATAGATGGCAAATCCAGACACAATCAAAGTAATTCTAGTAAGGATCCTCGAATTTCACTCTAAAGATATGTAAAATGAGACCCTTGAGTAGTGTAAGGTCTAGTGGAACCATTTCTCTAAAATGAATACCACTTGGGAGAAAGTGGTGGATATGCAAAAATATTTTCCTTTTCTATTTGATGAACTTTAAAGCTATTGTAACAAATTGCTTGATTTTATATGCAATTTAAAAATAAGATACACTGGGGCTGGTATTAGTCCTAGTGGGGGAGGATGTCATTTCCCTTCCATATGGACTTTTGAACATGGAAAAATAATGTATTAACAAATATTACTAATACTTGATTTTGTGCAATTAAGTAGCCTCATTATATTAGATGGGTAATGAAGTATATGTTACTACTAATGAATTACCAATGTGTAGGATCATGTGCACTTGTGAGAGGAAATATATTTATGACAATCACACTGGGAAGAGAAGAGAGGGATGGCCATCCTACCACATATCAAAGGTGGTTGAGGATTAATGGCAGGTATGTGGGGATGTGAACCGAGGAGGTAGAAAGAGCTAGGAGAAGCACAAAAGGCTAGGAGGGGTACAAAGTGAAGAGGAGCATGAAGGAGAGAATGAGCATCATTAGAAAAGAACAACGAACGAAGGACATCCACCTGAGCAGTGTAGGTAGTCTAGGTTGATCTTCATATTTAAGCTATCTGCTATCCATTTTTCTTTGTGCTTGTTACATGCTTTGGCATAGAGGTAGCTACTACCATTGGTAGTTGGTCTACATTTCCATTTGTGCTTGTTATATGCTTTGACATTGATGGTAGCCACTACCACTATCAGTTGGTCTATATTTTTCTTTGTTATTGTTAGACGCTTTGGTTTCAATGGTAGCCATTGTTGTTGTTAGTTGCTCTATGTTTCCATTTGTGCTTGTTAGATGCTTTGGCATCAAGGGTAGCCATTGCCACTAGCAGTTGGTCTACATTTCTCTCTATGATTGTTAGATGCTATGGCATTGATGGTAGCCACTACCATTGGCAATTGGTTTACATTGTCCTCCATGCTTGTTAAACACTTTGGCATCAAGGGTATCCACTATCGCTAGTATTTGGTCTATGTTTCCCTCTATGCTTGTTATATGTTATGGCATTGATGGTAGTCATGACCACTAGTAGTTAGTCTACGTTTTCCTCTATGCTTTTTAGACACTTTGGTTTTGAGATAGCCACTATCACTGGCAGTTGGTCTATGTTGTTCTCTATGCTTGTTAGATACTTTGACATTGAGGTAGCCACTACCACTGGTAGTTGGTCTACGTTGTCCTCTATGAAATATTGGATGCAATGGCATCGAAGGTAGCCATTACTGCTAGCAGTTTGGTCTAAATTGTTCTCTATGCTTGTTAGATATTTTTGTGTTGTTGTCTTGCCACTACCGTTGGTAGTCGGATTGGTATTGAGTGGTAGATAGTCAAGTAGTGCTACAGGAAACCTCCCATTGTAACTCATATCTCATTGGGAAATCCCCTCAGGTGCCAAGGATGTTTTGTCATGTCATGGCAACTATCGGGGCAATGGTTTTGTGAACTCCATCTGCTCTTGAACTGGTAGGCTGAAGCTATTTCAATAGAACCATAGTACTCCCTATACCTTACCTCGTAGAGATATTGCACTAGCCTATCTATTGGATGTGTTGCCATCCAATAGTTTGTAGCAATAAGAAAAGTTTAATTATTGTTCTTTATCCATGTTGGTAGAATATATGACTTTAATTGGATGATAAATGGAAAAAGATGGGTTATTTTATAATTTAAGGGTATGGGTCCTTATATTATGAAATGAAGAAAAAGGTTTAATTTTATAATTTAAGGGTATGGGTCCTTATGTTATGAAATGAAGAAAAATGTTTATTTTTATAATTTAAGGGTATGGGTCCTTATGTTATGAAATGAAGAATTTTTTTTATATAAAAATTAGAGTAGGTGACTTTAATTGGATGATAAATGGAAAATAATGGCTTATTTTATAATTTAAGGGTATGGTTCCTTATGAAATGAAGAAAAATATTTATTTGAAAATTAGAGTAGGTGACTTTAATTAGATGATAAATGGAAACGATGGTTTATTTTAAAATTTAAGGGTATGGGTCCTTATATTATGAAATGAAGAAAAATGTTTAATTTTATAATTTAAGGGTATGGGTCCTTATGTTATGAAATGAAGAAAAAGGGCTTTTTGGATAAAAAAGTAGTTGCTTTAAATAGTGAAATGTGTGAATCTAGTTTACTTAGCAAATAAGGGTATGGGATTTTTATTGTTAAGTAAGGGTATTTCATTTATTGCAAATAGACTATATGATCTAATGCATGGTTTTTTGACTCTCATGAGTTAGATGAAAGGAGAAATGGAAAGAGTAGTTTCTATGATAAGTACTATGCTTTAGTAAGTTGAATTTATTGGATTATTTGTATAGTTGCAATTTGGCAATGAAATAAGAAAGTGTATTTAGAAGCATGTCTATCCATATCAATGAGTGTCCTAATCCCCTACTATCCTCACTCGAGCGATGGAATAATGGGAAGACCAAAGTCATGATATGGACTAATTCATAAGTTTTCTCTCTACCGTACATCTTGTGGTTTATGCAATAGATTAGATTGTGGGAGATTTCCCAGATGGAAAGGATGTAAAGTGTTGTAGAAAGTATGGAGTATACCTTACTTGTTTATGTAATTAAATGAACATTGAAACTATTGTATTTAGTACTTATTTATTTTGTTTATTGTATTTAAATCATTTAGTGTATGTTATTTAGTGATTTTTGCTTTACGCTTTGATTATCTTGGCTGGTTGATAATTCATGTTTGTTAGATTTTATATCTAGATTCTTTATGATTTTGTGATGTTAAAAAGGAAAGAAACATTAGTAAGTTCTAGGTGAACTTAGAGGATAACCTAAGGGATTGAGACCCTATTAGGGAGATTGGTAACTAGGTTTAGAAGATCATACCAGAGTTAAGATAGCTTGTCAATGGAAAATGTGGATAGCTTAACTACCAGTACATGTAGCATACCCACACATAATGGCTTATGTGGAGTATGGAGATCTGTCTACACCTTCTAACCATTGAATATGGTAAGTCTAGCTCATCAAGATTGATGAGAGAGATAGACTTATGTGCATGATATAATATAGGGTTACGTATACGGGACTTGTGTGAAGGGAATATTGTGTGTTATAGTTCTTAAGAAACTTAGGGGATGTTAAACATTAACTTGGTCTCAAGTTGGTTGAGGATTTATGAATCCTTCTCCTTGGTAAAAATAAATAAAAAGTAAAAAACATTCATAAAATTTTCTTTTTCTTTGTGTGTTTTCTTGTTTCATGTGTTTTGGGTTGTTACAATTTGGAGCAAAGTCACATAAACTATGGTAGTGTATGCTAAAGAGGAAACTCAAGATGATATACAGATGATGGAGAAGAAATCCAAAGTACAAGAGGCATAGAATAGACCTAGTTGGAAAACACCCCTAGAAGGTTGGATTAAAATTAATATTGATGGAGCTACAAAAGGAAATTTAAGTAGAGCTAGAATTGGAGTGGTATACAAGAGTCATGTTCTGATAGTGCTCTAATGGGAAATATAGGGCTTGGGTAGGACCATAAACAATGAAGTAGAAGCCTTAGCTATCAAATTGAATTCTATCTAGGTGGTAAGATAAGGTTATAGGAGGATAATTATAGAATCAAATTATCAAATCTTGGTAGGAGCTATGGATTGCATGAGTAAATTTACTTTAAAGATGTGGAGGTTAAGGATTCTTGTCACCCAAATTAAGGAATTGTGAAGGGAATTAGATGATGTGATTTCAATTTATCTAGGTAGATTTATGAATAAAGTGGTAAACTTCATGGCTAATATAGATATCAAGAAGGAGGTAAGGGTTCAGTGGCACAGTGACATGACTATATAGGATGAGAGGATTAGGTAGATTAATGAGAAAATCTAGTGTTTGGCTAATATGGACAACCATTGTAGATAGATGGTCTAGGAGATTTGCCTCCAATGCAAATCTTCTTTTAGTGTTGTAATCAAAACTGGTTAGTTGTCGGGATCTTGTATTTTAAAGTTGTAAAAGTTTGTTGAAAATTTAAAAGGAGGAAACAAGTGTTCTTGGTGGCTAAGTTTAGGAGAAGTCTCATCCCAACTTGTAAATAATCTTGTTTTAATATTTTTTTCAAACTCTTCAAAAAAATGAATTTAAATGAACAAAACTTTTTAATAATAAAAAAAATCAATATAAATATTTTAATATAAAAAACCACGACATGGGTGAGTGTGTGAGGGGTGGGTGTGTGGTGGGGGTGTGTTAAATTCCCTATTGAAGCATAACTCTCAGATTTACGAGGGGTCATGGTTGGGAAGAGACTACTCAGCCCTTTGGGTTGGTCATAGGGGTTTCTCACACTAACCAAATAAAAAAAAATTAATATAAATATTTTAATGAATAAACATATTTAATAAAAAATATATAAAAAATCAAAAGGCATTATCTTAACTTGTTAAATCCTTTTTCAAGGAGGAGATCCACGTTCTATTTTTGCTTGACTATATACGAATAATAATCAAACTATTGTAGATTTGAAAAAATACATAAAATGAAAATCAAGAATTCATACATTTTATGTAAAAAGATGTAGGTTTCTAGCTATAGCATCTCAATTGAGATGAGAAGTGTATCTATTTGTAAACTCTCAAACTCTAAATAAGAGAGATGTAATTTGTCAAGGGTGGGGACCCAAGTACAACTTCTTATTATCAAGCAAAAAAAACATCAAATTGTTGTAATACTACATAGTAAATAAGAGAGATGTAATTTGTAAGGGTGGGGACCCGAGTACAACTTCTTATTATCAACCAAAAAAAATCAAATTGTTGTAATACTACTATGTGAGAATGGTATAAATTCCAATAGGTTTCATTTCAATTCCATGTAACAAATTTTTAAAAAATAATATTTTATTTATTATAATAAATATATTTATTATTTTTAATAAGTCAAAGATATAAAATTAGGTTAATATAATAAATCTTTTAAGATCAAAATTAATTTTTTTATTTTTTTTTATTTTTGAAAAACACTCTACATTAAATAATTATAAACTTTATATTTATTAATATTAAATCTTAAAAAAAACTAATTTTTAAATTTATATACATCTAAAAAAATTATTGCATCTAAAAATATATATATTTAGATAAATGTATTCCTGCGTACTCTTAAAAACATTAATTTTTTTTTTAACGCAGAAAGAGAGCTATTACGCCATTTAATACCACAGGTCCTAAGGCTTTACACCCATTTAAGAACACGAGAGAGCCTTTTACACACGTTTTATTCATTCATCCCATGTTTTGAAAATGAACACCAACCTTGTTTAAAATAGACAGCAGCCGGTTATGGATAAAGAGCTTTGAAGAGGGGTTAAACCCGGGGAGAGGGGCTTTACAAAAAGGTATTTGGGAACATAAAGGATACGGCAACTAATTTTTCTTTTTGAACAATTAGTTATAGGGTCAAGTTGTATTACCTCTGATTGTAGTATCAAATCATGATGCTATTACTATGACCCCTATCTTGCCTCGATGAATATGATCCGGAGTGAGGGAGACCCGTCATGAGTCCGTTGGTGCACACTCAACGGACTCAAGTCAAACTACTACCTTTGCCCTAAATTATACATGACCACGAGGTTTAAACCTAGGTCTCCTCCTAATAAGTGCTCAACTTCTTGTCAATCCACAAATTAAAAAAAAAAAAAAAATATTTATTATTTTTAATAGGTCAAATCATGATATAAACTAATATAATAAATATTTTAAGATCAAAATTAATTTATTTTTATTTTTTATTTTTTTTGAAAAGCACTCTACATTAAATATTTATAAACTTTATATTTTTTATTATATATACATTTAAAATCCTATTTCAAAGATTTATTAATGTAACATAATTTACAAGTGAATTTAATGGTAAGATTTTGAGTAAAAGGTTTAAGGTTTGAATCTAATCGATAGAGTTGTACACTTAACTTTTGATAACCAAAACTTTATTGAATAAACATGTATAAATATCTTCTATAAAGGTTATGGTTTAGTGGAGCTTAAAAATAAATAAATAAATTCTAAAATTTAAATCTTATAAGATATAGATTTGTACATAAATTTATACCACAAATATTTTAATAACTATAAAATAATTTGATAATCATATATTAAATAAAAACATCTTCAAGAAAATTATATCTTTTAATTTACCTTCTCCATTTTTATAATATAAAAAACATTCTCACTAGAATTATAGCCTATTACTTTACCTTCATCCTTTTTATAATTTTAGTTTGACATCCATAACATCCTAACAATGGAACCCAAAAACAAATTATATAATTATACGCATTCTTTTTTCTATTTAAGACCTTGTAAGGATCCTCATTGTGCTTTAAAAAAAAATTAAAATAATATTTAGAAAACTTTTGTACATAAATAATCCAGGGACCTCCATAAGTTATCCATCCAATGGTATTCTAAAAGTACTTGGATCGTTTATCTCCTAAATGGAGCCAATTAAGTTTGGATTGAACTCTCTGACCCTGAATTCCTTTTATCTGCAATTGTCTCAAATTATTCTTGATAGAAATGAGCTCTTCCTACAAAGTAATGTTACTTGGATTGTTTTGTGTTTTAAATTCAAGAAAACACAACCTTGACTACAAGGAATGTTCCAGATTTCTAGAATCTAAAGCTCGCTGTTTACCTATTGTTTGGAAAATTTTCTTCCAAATTTGAACATTGAGGTTCCATCTATCAATAGCATTCCACGATTTGAACATCCAATAGTTAACTTCTCTTAAATTAAAAACAACATCAATGCAATTTGTAGCCTCTAATAAGAAAGTATTTAAATGGAATTTCCAAGAGGGATAGTGATGATGCATAGGTTCACCCTTAAGTCTTATATGAACTTGAATAGGATAATGGTTAGAGAAAACATTAGGTGTGACCAAAACTCTATTACCATCTGAGATAGAAGCAAATTGAAATAAATAATTTGAAGCATACAATCTATCCACATGACAATAAATTCGATTTTCATCCTTTTGCATATTACACCAAGTATACCAAGGGTCATTATGATGAAGTTTATGGTCTTCCAAAAGATCTATCAGCTGAAAAAAGGATTTCATTTTCATCCAATGATGAAATTCATCACCTCTCCATTCTACATTTAAACCCTCACTTTTGTCATCATGTGATTCAACCATATTAAAATCACCACAGATAATCCATGGTATATTCAGAAGACTTAAAAACCATTGCCACAAAAGGCTCCTTTCTCTGTTATCATTGGGTGCATAAACAAAACAAACACCAAATTTAGTGTTATTCATATCAATTATCACCCAGACAACTCTATTGCAAGGGGAACAACCATACTCAATAACCTTAGAAGACCAAAATGGGGATAAAAAAATCACAACATCCCCCCTTCTAGGACTATGATTAGTGCAAAAAGGATTAACTTCCTTCCAGATGACTTTAAGAGCAATATTCAAATGCATATTGGTCACTTTCACTTCTTGCAAAAATAGACAGTAAAGCTTTCTAATCAATTGAATATAATATCTAATAGAATACTTCATGTCAGTGGATTCTAAACCCCTAACATTTTAACTAAAACACTTAAGCATCATTGTTAGAATTAGAAGAGTTATGTCTACTTCTGGAAAGTTCTTTGGCAGATTTGACAGATTTACCCTTGTAAATTGGTACAACAACTCTTCTACATTTCTTCTTTGCCACTAAAGACCAATTATTTTCTTGATTTTCAAAAATATTACTAACAATACATTCTACAGTATGAGAATTCAGATCAACAGAGGGAAAAATTTTCATATCATAGGTATTCTCATTTGGAGAATCTCCGGTTGTTGCAGCTACCTCAAAAATTTTCTTATAGTATGATGCCCTTTGATTAATTGTAGCAAGGGCCAATTCCTTGGCATTTAATCTATGACCAATCACAGTATTGTTATCATGGTTTGAGTAATTATTCCAACCTTTAGTATGAAAAGAATTATGAGATTCAATAGTAAAATTATTATCATTCTTATGAGAAATAAATCTCATAAAAGGATTTAAGAATATCAACCAGACAACAATTCCCAACATGAATAGGATCAGCATCTTGCTAAATAGATTTAGCATTATCAGTTTTAGTATTTCCATATTTTGAAATTTTAGTATCAATGAAAGTAACCACATAGTTTCCTGGGTCACTATGAATATCTACACCAACATGGGGATGAGCACCTTGAAGCATATCGGGTGCAGAAACAGACTAGACTACAGTATGATAGAGAAAATTGATGTAATATGGAATGGAAGGAATTTGATCTGTGATCTTGACACCATACAAAGCATTTTCTATCAATTTTATAAATATTTGTTCACTTTTGAGGATAACTAAGCTAGAATTGATGATAGAAAATTTTGTTGCTCTCTTATTCCTCATAAAATTTTTGATCAAGAAGCTCTTGTTTTATATTCTCTGATTACTAAAGAAGAATTCATCAAGGCTATTCATTCTATTAATAATGACAAGGCCCCTGGGCCGGATGGGCTTCCTATAGAATTTTATAAGAAAATTGTTCATTGAATCAGTGATGATTTGTATCAAGTTTACTCTGAGGCCATTCTTCATGGTTCCTTGGGCAGTAATATTAATACTGGTACCATAAGGCTTTTGCCTAAGGGTGGTGATAAAAATTTAGTCAAAAATTGGAGACCAATAACATTGTTAAATGTTTGATATAAAATCCTTGCAAAAATTTTGGCTTTGAGTGTTGCAAATTTTCTACCAAAGTTTATTAATTCAACTCAAACAGGTTTTATTAAAGGAAGATATATCTTAGAAAATTTGATCACTAGTTGGGAAGCCATGTATTGGGCTAAATGCTCTGGATAAAATGTAGGCATTCTTTTATTGGATTTTGAAAAGGTATATGACAAAATTGAATGGAACTATATTCTCATGGTTCTTGAGGCCTTTGGCTTCTATCCTCTGTTTTATAAAATGGTTAAGGTGGTTCTTACTGATGCAGATGCTTTTGTTGAGATTAATAGGTCTCTTTCTGATCCTATATTGCTTCAAAGATCTATGCATCAAGGCTATCCCTTAGATCTTGATTTGTTTGTTATTACTATGGATGCCTTGTATTATTTATTAAGAGAGAGCTCAATGAGTCATGATTCAAGGAATTAATCTGCCTAATGATCAAGCACTTATTAATACTCATTTTGCTGATGATACCTTGGTTTTTATTAATTTGGTTGAGGAAAATTTTAATTCTCTTTTTTCAAAGTTCGCTTGCTTTTACAATTCTTCAGGAGCTAAAATTGCTATGTCGAAATCTATGTTACTTACTTGGGATTTAGTTGCTCCTCCTTGGTTATCCAAGTTTGATATTCAGTGGGGAGGTCTTGGCATTCCTTTATCCATTGAACCTTGCCTTAAGGATATGTGGTTATGGGTTAAAGAAAGAATTATTAATAAATTTAATAAATGGAATAATAAGCAATTATCTGTTGTTGGTAGATTTCAAGTCTGTCAAAAAATCCTTTTTGCTTACTCTATCTATTTTGCTTCAGCTTGGTCATTATGTTCATATCAAATTAATGATATTCATAAACATATACAAAAATTTTTATGGGTTGGTGGTAATACAAAGATAAAAAAGCATAAGGTAAGGTGGAATTGGTGCACTGTTAATAAATATATTGGCGGCCTTGGGTTGAAAAATCTAGTTGTTCAAGGTATGTCCTTAACCATAAAGTGGATAGTGAATTGTATTAATGATAACGAGCCATGGAAAGTTCTTCTCAGGCATAATATTACTAAGGCTGTTCCTAAAAAAGCTCATGCTTGGAAATATTTCCATATGATTGATATCCTTTTTGCTAAGTTTTCGGCTGTTCCAGCTGGATCAGCAGTTTTCAAGAGTCTTTGGAAGCCTTGGGAGAATGTTAGAGGTTTACTGTCTATTGTTGATTCTAAAAATACTTTCTTCTTGCACAATTATATTTGGTGGAATCTTTCTCATAATAATAAGATGCTTGTTGTTACTCAAGGTTGTTCTACAAAAAAATGGGTGCATAAAGGCATTGTATCATTTGCTGATATTATTGAAAATGGATGTCTTAAATCTTTAGAGTCTCTCAGTATTTAGTATAATATTACTCACTCTCAATGGAGGACATACTCTTTACTTTGAGCCTCATTTTTATAATTAAGTAGTCCTATATTTATTTATGATGATCAAACTTTTTATGGCAAGATTTAGTGGCATGATGACACACAATTGTTCAAAATTAAGCCAAAAATTATTTATGTTTT
This sequence comes from Wollemia nobilis, assembly GCA_028583015.1. NCBI lineage: Eukaryota > Viridiplantae > Streptophyta > Pinopsida > Araucariales > Araucariaceae > Wollemia > Wollemia nobilis. The sequence goes on from JAQPPZ010003509.1 coordinate 2,916,155, forward strand.
TCTCACTGATACTAATGAGATTTTACTCCATATTGATAACAGTTGGTCTATGGAAGTCTTCACTAATCATGGGCATAGCATTTTGCAACATATCTGGTCCAGATTTCTTGAGTCTAAAAATGCATGTTTTCATTGGTTATTACTTCTTCAAAGGCTTCATGTATGTAAAGATCCTCAATCACCAGTGAGCTACACTTTATGCAGAGTTCCTGATACTGTCAAACATATATTTTTTGATTGCTTTTTTGCAAAATAAATTTGGTCATTATTTTGCTCTAATATTTTAGTCTGGAATATTAATGATAAAGTTTTCAGGCACCATATATTTTTTGGCTATATTCCTACTATGCAGAGGTATTATAATAATTTTTGGTTGTTGCTTTCGACTGAAGTTTTATGGTTTATTTGGTTGGCTAGAAATTTGGACATTTTTTAGGATAATTAGAGGATTCTAACTAGGTCTCTTAGGAGACTTACAATTTTCAAAATCTCTTTACAAGTTTTCAGGTCCGTGCTTTGCTTTAATGATATTTTCAAAAACTTTCTTCAAACTTTCCAGGAGTATAATCATAGTGTGAATAGCAACACTGTGGATGGATACAAACACTTTGGTGATGTTTATTTTAACTTATTCCAGCATTTTATAAATATGTTTCAAAAGAAATATGATACTTGGTATAATACTAGTGATATATGTACTTAGCATCCTTTTAAGGACTTTTGTGTAGTTTGGTAGGCTCTCAGTCTTGATCTTATTTCAAGTACTCTACCTTCGGGCTATTTTGTATTACTCTTTTATTTTAATATTATAGTTGCTGATTTTCAATTAAAAAAAAAGTACCTTCGATCATTCATTAAAAGTTCTTCCCAAAGCATTTACACATTTATTAAAATTAAAAAAATACACAAATACTAATTAGTAAAAGAAAAAACATAAAAGAGTATATATATAATCTGTGTGAGTGTGGTCTAACGGTAAGGAAATCACTTCCATTAACGATGATGTGACCCGGGTTCAATCTCCATGACGAATATGTATAAGAAGTATTACTCAATAAATATATATATTTACACACACACGAATATATATATATATATATATATATATATATATATATATATATATATATATATATATATATATATATATATATATATATATATATATATATATATATATATATATATACCCAAGTGTTGTAGGTTATTTGGAGAGAAGAGGGCAATCCTCCAAGGGAGGTCCCGGTTTAAATCTCCACCCTACCAAAAAGCTGAATTGGGTATCCAAAATCCAACGGGCGGAGTCGGGTGCGACTCCCGAATGAATTTGACGGTGTAGAACCCCTTGTTCGTGGTCTCTCATACCAAGGCGACCCCACAAGGGGTTTTTCCCTTATATATATATATATATATATATATATATATATATATAATTAATTTGTAACTTGTAAAAGATGAACTACCATATTTACACGTGGATGACCTTTTATATTCGATATAAGTAGTTTTAACAAACCAACTCATTTTATATATTGAAAATTTTTAGCACACCAAATATATTGTACAAAGAGGAAGGCACCTTTAATTATAAAGACATAAATAATAAATGTAATGTTATAACCTCACAATTTTTTAAAGATTGTTTGCTTTTTTTTTTTAAGATTAAGTATTTTCATCCATTCATGACCTTTTATAAGGACGAGAGTTAAACTTATTTATAAAGGATTAACATACAACCCCACACACAATTATAGTAATAACATACAACCCCATACATAGATCATGGTTTAAACCTTAACCTCTCCTCCCAAATAAGAGTCAAACTCCTAACTTTTGCACTGTACCTCAGAGATTTCTTGCAAAATACTTTATTTTTTAAACAATAAAATCTGGATTTCTGAATTGCATTCTTTCATGAATTTTAAGTTTTAAAATAATCAAAATTTTAAGTTTCATATCACCATGCCTAGTCAAGTAGGCGGCCGCTAACAATTTTTTTACCTTATTAAATCTCAAACATTGGAAAAGACCTTGGATCATATAGGAAACTCCAACGTGTACAACACAATAACCTAATCTAGATTTTTTTGGTTGATATATATGAAATGTTATAAATATTACCATTATTTTAATCCCTTGCATGTACAACTTGTGTGATGTGCATGCTAATGTTTTTCAAGATAAATTGATAACATCATTGAGATATTTTTTAATTGAAATTTTATTTATTTTCATGTTATGTTATTTAATGTTATTTTTTTAGCAAAGTAATTAGCTTAATGAATGAGATCAATTCTCAAGTTGTGTCTTTTTAATATATAGGACGATTACCATTTATCATCTTATAAGATTATCAAATAAAATATAGTATTATGTTTTTTAATAACTTTTATTAATTATATTATTTTCTAGTAAAATTTAATTTGTGCGGAACACTTTTATATTTTTAAATAGACTTTTGGAAGGCTATGCAATTTTATATAGATTTCAGATATTAGGAATGTAGTTATTAAGACCAATCTTTTAGAAATATAACATATTTCGATTTTGGTATGTGTTTTGAATCTATCTCGAACCTTCCTTTAAATAGGGTCTCCACCTATATCACCATTTGTTGCCTTCTATATTTCAGACCCAAATCTCATCTTGTATTCAGATCTTTCTCTTGCCTTATCATTACCATTAGCTTTTTTCCCTTATGGGCTCCCCTCTCACTATCAATGGTAGACTATGATTATAGATTTAGGTGTTTCATTTGGACAAGTTGGTCAAGAAAAACCGAAGACACATTGGGTTTCTCTCCTTATTTTAGAAATTCAACAAACATGATATGGAATTGTCCTGTAGTTGGGATGATAGAAATTTCATGGTGAAGGAATTCAAATTTATAATTAACGTCAATCTTCTAGAAAAAATATCTGGGCTCCCCAATAATGGTGAAATCACCCAAAGAGATAAGCATTCCCTAGCCTGGAAAATTTTCATACTTCAAGGACATGGGAAAAATATTGGTAAAGATAAGGGTAGAATTGTAATGGAATCCCTTCCAAAACCTTGGGATAAGGTCATGGTTCCTATCCACTAGTGCTTCAATGAATATAGGTCAAAAAACATCCTAAGAAGCTTTCACCTTGTCTTTCTAAATCATCTTTAGAGGAATAAAAGTGTCAATGTTCCTAAGAACCTCTTCAAATCCATTGAAAAATTTATTGGCAACATAAATAAAGGATATTTATTCTTCTATATTCATCAAGGTCTTCATGTCATTATCTACAAGCACATCCTCTAAAAGGAGTCTTAGATATTTGTGATCAATTTCATCAAGAAAAACCCCTTGCTTGATATTATTGATCCAAATTACCCAAAAATCCCTCATAAAGAGTCAAAAGAAGAATTTTATGGGAACTCCTCCTCCTCCAAGGCCAATTGAATGCTGAAGTTTGAACCCAAAAGCAAAGAAGCTTATCCCAAAGTGATGTCAAAGGCTAGACATTAGTCTACTTGTGGTAAATATCATACTAGAAAAGGAAATACCCTAATAGTCATAAAAAATGATCCTAAGGAGGTAGATGATTCTCCCTAGGTGGGCCAAAAGATAAAATGAGAAAACAACTCTATGCGGTCTTCCACTAGAAAGGTAGCTCCTCAGAGTGGCTCATTTATACCTTCGAGATCTAATCACCAAAATTCATGTGTAATTTTCATTACCAGGAAAGGTTACATCCAAGATCTTAATGACCTTATCAACACCATGGCTAGAGTGGCTAAATTTCCTAATCCAACAAGCCATTGTCATTATAGAAGAGTACAATGGAAATTTCAATGATGATTATCCTAATAGTCGGACTAGCTCCCGTGGTCCTAGAAACATAGAGTAATGCGATCATCCATGATATCTCATCTTAGCTCATTTTTGGTTTTGTTCTCAAGGTTTGAGACTCCCTTAGATTATGGCTTCTCTATTTTTTCTATAGATGGTCTTTTTTTGTTCCCCCTCTTTCTTGGGGAGATTGTCTCTTGTAACCTCCTCTAGAGACCCTCTCTTTTGGCTTTCTCTTTTTGTAAGTTTATGTTCTATCACTTAGCTAATTTAGGGATATTGTCTTTAATTACCCCCATTGGTGGTCCTCTCCATGTGTAATGGTTTTTTTAAAGGGTTTGGAGACCCTTCAAAACCCCTTCCTTTAATCTATAAAAAAAATATATTTTGATTTTTGTTATCAAATGCAACAATAAGAACATTACAATCAACCACCAATGTAATTTTAAAATTTTATTATTTTTATCATAGAGATCTAGATACAATAGTAGTTTTTTATGCTTCTTTGAATGATACAATAGTTGTATTTCAACCATCAATGTAATTTTAAATTTTTATTACTATTTTTATAGAGATCTAGATACAATAGTAGTTGTTTATGCTTATTTAAATGAAGCAATAGTTGTATTTCTAGATGAGGATATTACATTCCATGTATTTGACTATTGATATGAATATTTTTTTCCTTTTATCTAGACCATTATTTAAAGAAAAGCTAAGTAGTCATGTATAAATATTTGATATCCTAGATAAAGGAGTTTAATGCCTAGAGGATAATTTTGATTCAAAACTTACTAAACATGAATCTTAAAAAGGAAAAAAGATTTTCTAATTAGTGTTCTCTCCTTTCCTATTTAGTATACCTTCTTAGTTGATTATGTGATTTAATTCGTTGCTTACAAATGCCAAAAAATCATGATGAAAGTGGCATGAAGAAACATGAACTTGATGGAATTAAAAAAAAAGACATAATTTAAATAAAAATACATGATCTAACAAAAAATATAGTATAATTTTCCATCATACATGTTGTATTTTGTATTTGAACTAGATGACAGTATTATTGTTCCTAAAGGTTAAAGGTATTTAAACTAGATGAAAGCCTTACTTTTCCTAAAGGTTAAAGGAATCATTTTTTGTTTAACTTGATTATTTTGTTTTTGAAACTTATAAATAAGTTAAAACTATGAACTATTATAGGCAAAACATAGAAACATTTAACATAATATGCTTATGAAGTTTATTTGTGATAATGGTGAATAGTTACTTATCTTGACAGGATTTTTCCTTGATGGAATTTGTACACACAATATTTATTTTTATATGTAGTGTTATAGGCTATGCATATTTTTCATTAGTGCTTGCATGTTTATGAGACAAATTTGTAATGCATTAATACTAGTTAGGAACATTGTCTTATTAATAGGAAAAACACCATTCACATCGACATTATTAAAATATAAGCTATAGATTATAGGTGCTAGGCTATAATGTGCATTGGGAAATGGTGATATATTTTGACCTAAGATGAAGGCTAGGGAATTAAATATAAATGTTGTAAGAACTAGTTAACTGTATTACTTTCTAACTTATATACAATCTTGTATAAATAGTATATACAATCATGTACAATTATTACCATTACAAATATGGCAATAATGAGTTATGACACACTAATAAGCTATATATTTCTTAAATGAAAACACATGAAGATGAAAAACTACAAAATTATATAACCTGCAATTTTTTAATATACATTCAAAAAAATGGTTTCTTAATGTGTAAGGAAATTTGACCTAGCTCTAAAAATATTCTCCCTTAATATTAAAATACAATCAAATTTAGGCCAACAACAATCTCTGAATTTTTCAATATATCTAGTGTAGAAGAGAATGGTTTTGCATTCACTACAAATCATAGTGATCCAGAATCAGAAGAGAAAGAGGATGGATATCGATGTTCATAAATAAAAAATATATAAAATAAACAAGATGATAAATTAGAAGGGAAATTTACACTATCTTAAGATAAAATTTATTGAAAAAGTAAGATATTTCATGAAATTATTATGTACAAATGAAGATGAAGTAATATTAAAAAATAAAATCGATCCATACATGTGGATTTCATGAAGTTGATATTTATTAATGTGACTAAGGTGAATTAGGTTAACCTAATAAATGAATATATGATCAAGAAGTTGTTAGAGGACCCTATTATTAGTATATTTTATATGAAACTATAATTGATTTATATTTGCCTATAATTTCATTCTAGTAACCAATTTATAATTATAAAGAATCTTAAAGAGTGGTTATCATCATCAAGACATTTTCTTAGGCTATATGTTTAAGAATTGGAAATACAATTTCAAGTTCATAAATAATGGTTTTCTTACACTTATGCTTCAATATTTATTTGAGAATAAGGATATGAAGTTATGCCATTATTATCATTCATCCATATACAAATTGTTGTGTTTGAGATTCAATAATAACTTATGTCAAAGTTTTTGGAACTAAAACAATCATTATAATCTCCACATTTAGGTCACATATGGCATTTTATAACACATTTATATACTCAACTAAATCCCTTTCTTAAATATTCTAGTCAAAAGAACATATGAAATAATAACCACTTTTTCCATTCACCATTGGGGATCATAGCTCTAAAAATGTTAGAGATATTGAGGGTATTAAAGTTGAAATTGATAAATTATCTTTAAAATATTACAAAAAATAAAGGGTTGTATATGAAAGGAGTGATATAGGATTTTAGACACCATGGATTTCATGTCCTTTGTTATTGTATACTTGATATAGATGTTATGGATAATTTTAATAGAGTAAAATATTGAGGTACTAGAGAAAGTGGATACGCCAAGTGAACTAAATTCAAATATAATTCAAAGTAATATAAATAAGAAACCTCCTCCAATTAAAACTCATTTAAAGTAGCAACTAGTAATAAATATTTAAAATATGAAGTAAAATATCAATAAGCACATCAGGGAGAGATCTAATAAATAAACCCAATGTATTGATATATTTAAAATGACTGAAGATGGAAGGGATGCTTCCTAGTATTCATAAATATTTGAGATTGAATCTAAATTTTTGATGATGTAGAAAATTATTATTAAAGAGATAATTATATCACGATAAGATGATTCACCTTTGGGAACACCACTCTCTCATTGGGATAGTTTGATACTATAGAATTTGGAAAGGATCCTTCCTACAAATAATGTATACCTAAAAGATAAATTATCAGATAAAAACAGTATAAGATATGAATGAAAATAATTATAATAGAAGAAAATTTCTTGAAAAATAGTTTCTTCAAAGTAGACACCAATAGGAAAAATTGTTGATAAGTATAGCAAAAGGAACCACACCACCTCCTAACCTACATAAAATATGGATGAAGACAAAGAAGACACTTCATGGTGAAAGCTTCATGATACCAAAAATAAAAAATTGAGGATGGTAAAAGATAATCCAAATATTAAATTATAATGTTGATCTTTGTCTTAGAAAATTTTAAATTTTAGGAGACAATCAATAGAATGATATTTTATCTCTTAATGAAATGGTATGAAGGAATTGCTTATAGTAACATAGTTGTTTGAGAAATATGAGGAATATATTTTATAGAAAGGCAAATAAAAAATATCTTTGATCAAAAAACAAGATATGATTTAATTGAACTAATAGCAAGGTAATGAAAATAAATCAATATTTTGTTATTTTGATGAGAGTGGCCCCTAATAGAAGCCATACATAGATTATTAAAAACGAAAATGTTTTAAATTTTTTATAAATAAAATATATTTTATTACGAGTGTTTTGAGTGTACGAAGGAGGTCCTAAACAAGATAGAATAGTTGTATCAATACATAAAATTTATATACTAGGATATGACACAATTTCATATCGATGTTTAGCAAAAATGGGAAGTATTATGTGTCATTAATATTAGATTCAAAGAGTATCAAAAGGAGATTAATGATCTCATATATTATATTTAGTAAATATTTTGATAGAAGGAGGTGCTCCTAGAAAATTTTAAGGAGCTATGTTAAATCGTCACACCCTTTATACTAAGTTCAAAGAGAATTTACCTATTAGTACAATATAGTAGAATGTGTTTACACAAGGAGTAGGTTCTTACACGACTATGATGGTAGTATCCATTGAGAGACACATAAAGAGATGAAATTTTTAGATTCATCAAGGATCTAATCACTAAGTGCATTAATTTTAAAAGAATATCTAATATGGCTTTGCAATGGTAGCACTCAACTAATTACTAGATAATCTCTAATAATGTATAGTCTAAGCATAAGCATCTAATTTTTTTCAAATTTTAAAACTAAGGATCCAATTTTATACATATTGGGATGAGACAAGAAAATTAGTTGGAAAAATGTTTATAGGGAGAATGTTTTGTATTGGTATTTCCCCTATTGGAGCATGATAGGTTAGCATCAAGAGTTTATGACGTAGATAATTTATCATATCTAATAGTTGTGTCACTTCACCAATGGGAACCTATCAAGATATATATGATGGAATCATTATCAAAAACTTCTTTTGAAGGTAATGCCTATAGTGACTAATGAAAAAATATAAGATTTTTACATATACACATTTGATTTGTTAATTCTATTTGAATATGCGTATAAGTAAATAGTGATGCCAAAGACAATAAAAAAATATTAATTAGTGATCAATTATTAAAAATCCATACATTTGAAATATAAAATATTAGTGAAATAGTTTTTAATAAAATATACTCTTGATGATGTACATTTGATTCTTTAAGTAGTGCAGATCCTAAAAAAACCAATTCATATCCATAACTTAGAGTACATCCCTCTAATTAGATTAAATGGTAAACAATCTACCATTATAGCAAAAATTCCATCTCATAATGTAATGTCTAATATGAAGGTTCATTTCACTATCCCAAGTAATCAAATAATCTATTGGATTACTAACTTGCAAAATTTAGAGTTTTATAAGGTGTGTAAGCAAACTAGCATAGGAACATATTTGATTCAAGAAGTTATGTCTATTCCTGAAATATTAAAGAAAGAAGAGCAACCCACTAGGCTTTGAAAACTATACTTTGATGTTGCTATAAATAATAAGGGAGGTGGTTCTTGTGTATGTTTAGTCTCACTAGAAGGAGAAAATTAATTCAAGTATGTCTACTACAATTTACCTATTCAAATAACATAGTTGAATATGAATCCCTAACACTTGGTCTCTAGATAGAACAAAAAAGAGGCATTAAACTAATCTAGATATATGCTAACACTAAAATAATAATAAGGTAGGTAAGACCTCAATATTACAAAAAAATAGGCTAATGAAATCTTATAGGCATAGAGTCTAGAACCTAATTAAATAATTTTATGCCATTAACTTTAAAGATATTCCAAAGGAGCTATTATGGCTCAAATTGATACCTATATGAAAATGCACTGTAACTATCATCTAATTATTAGTCTTGAAGGTGAGCACCCACTAGTTATAGCCCAAACCCAACATTGGATGAATCAAATTACTTTGACTCAACCTCTAGAGTAGGTTGGTTCCTTGTCAACTTGTTTAATGTTGACTCTCTTAAGCTCAAAGTGAAATGGTAAAATATTAGGGATAGAAATGAGAAGGGTTAAGAAATTTAAAATGTAAAGTGTATGGATGTTTAGAAACCTAAAACATGTCATGATCAGGGAGACTACTCACATAGGCACACTCATAGGTCATGTGACTAAAACTTGGGACTTTCCAAGTATCAAAAGTGGTTTTACCACTCATCTGGGGTATTTTTTAGCCCATCCAAGCCAGGTCGCTATGAACCAGAGCAGTTGGATTCTGGTCGTTGGATCTCAGAATGGCCAAACCTTATCCATTGTAGATGACAGTGGCTAAAATTTAATTTTTTTTTCTACCAATATAGCCTAATATCGTGTCGAAGTGGCAGTTTGTATGCAATAAGGTTGATCGGGGATAAATTTACATTTCTCCTCATAGATAGTCTACATGAAAGACTCAAGTCCGGATTTAGACATCAGTTAACTGCCCCTCAAGGGCATACAAAGGCAAAAATTCTCATGCCAATGTCTAGTGTGCATGTAGAAAAGCAATCCTAGGGTTTTGACATTGACCTAGGGTTTCAAACACTTTATAAGGAGCAAACCTAAAAGCACTAGGGGATCTTCTTCTGAAACCTTATTTTGTGAATCAAGAGAGAGAGAACATCACATACTTGGAGAGCTTCCCTTGGAGATCATTTTTATAGCGAAGCCCTGTCGGATTGGAGAGTGAATCTAAGCACCCTTGAGGAGCAACAAAGTACTAGCCAAACTAAGAGGTAATCATCTATGCACATATATTAATCATTTAAAATTAGTAGAAGACTTAAGCCTAGCCTGTGGATAATAGAGACGTATTTCACCTTAGTGGTTGTTGTCCTGGATAGTGGCCCGTGACCTAGTCTAGGGTTTAGATGTAAGTTTCTTTTATTCTACTTTCTTCATGTTTTCATATCATTAGCATAAGATTTACTTCATTTATTGGAATTCATAGTACTAGTTTCATTACAGTTGTTTTCATTATGCTAACAACCTCATTCGAGGAGGCAATCTCTGATATCTAAGCGTGTGTTGTTGTTACATTGATTACAGGGCTACAAGTTCATCTGATGAATTTGTAACATACGAGAGCAAAAGGATCCCTCTAGGAATCAGACCTAGAGAAGGAGGCATATGTAATCCCTCATATAGTTCCATATGCATCACTGGGAAGCCTGGAAAAACACATAAACCTTTGCAAGGGGATATTTTATACATCTGCTACCCTCTTTGTGTATAATCATGTATCCAATAAAGGATATCTCGTAGAGGGATTTATATGTAACCGGATCTTGGAAATATCAATACAAAAACATTCATTTTTTTATTTCTTCACATTTTGGCTATGCCTTTCTTTTATGCTTTTTTATTTAATACATGTTAAACATTAATAATAATCATAAATAGAGTGGGTGGATGGTGCGACGCTTCCTTGGGATCACTACAGGATGAAGCTAACATAGGCTTCTACTAAACCTCTCACAAATCAAACATGGAGAAACCATTGGAACTAACAACATTCACAATTTGTGGTCTTCATAGTTAAATATCATTGCATACTTCAAGAACCATTCCAAACATCTAAGGTACTAGAAATCCAATATCAACAGAATAAACCAATACTTAGACTAACAAAAATGAATTATCATAGGTATACATTTATATTAAAAATCACTCTAATTTTCCAATGCTAGCAATCCAGTATCAGTAGAATGGACTACCCAAAAAACATTTAAAAAAATAACTTCACAAAGATTATTACTAGATAGTAAGGAAGATAAAAAAAATTAAGCTAAACATTCCAAGTAATGTTCCTTTATTTGACTGTCAAAAAATATTATAGTAGTTGTTGGGATCCAAATTGACATCAAGAAAAACTTGATTGTATGATTGTCTATATTCCAGATTTCTGATTATGCTTGCACCCGCTAGTCACAACTCAGATTTCAACATTGGATGGACTAAAGATTGATCTAATTCAACCTATGGAGTAGGTTGGTTTCTTGTCAAATGATAGGGTGTTGGCTCAATTAATTTTAGTAATTTTTTAAGCGATAGGGATAGAAAAGGGTTTAGATTTAAGAAATTATAACTGAACAGTGGCCAAATAAAGCTAACAACATAGGCATCCATAGGGAAAACCTTTGAATAAATCATTTTTAGAGTCCCACACTCAAGATTAACAACACCTAGAAATAGAATAATATTCATCAAGAAATACAAAATAGAGACATACTCCAAGAAGTTATTTCAACATCCACAATACTAATAATCCAATTTAACAGAATAAGATCAATATCTAGATTTAAAAAAAATGAACTTATTGTGAGAATAGATTCAATTATGAAAAGGTTTCAATTGCTCTTAAAGCTAGTAATTGAAACCTAGCCGTAGTAGCATTAGTAGAAAATAAATTCACAACTTGAATCTCTCAAAATAAATATTAAAGACACTAATTTTTTACTCAAAAATCCAAGTAATGCTCATTCTATTGATTTGCAAAAGATGTAACATAGTAGATCAAGCAAACACTCTAGATACAACCTTGAAAATCAAGTGTTCGACCTCTATTAATAGTTTTATAATAAAAGAAGAAGATAGAATATTACAAGGAGAAAACAATTCCAGATCAGTAGAATGCTGAGGTGGTGTCATTTCATTCTCCTTTGAAGCCCAAAAAATCCATGTGATGTCGCACACCATAGCAACTTGAATCTGCAACTTGCTCACTCTAATGTTAGTTAGAATCCAAGTTGTTAGATTCTATATCTAAGCCATCTATATTTCTTGGAGATTTCATATGATCGTAGATCTGTAATTATCTGAGTTCTGGGTTCTTGGCTTCGTGGATGCTTTGCTTATCTGCTTGAATTAACTGGTTCTTATTTGAAAAGACTTCACTTTTGTATGCCTGAGAAAGTATCAGCATAAGATTGACCGTTGATTTATTCATGAACGACTACGATTAAATATTAGCAATTCTTACAGATGAGTGATGTGGAACATGTTGCTAGGCCTCTCTTTAAAGAAGCTTATCTCTTGATTTGACTATTTTGACTAGTGACGTGGAGCATATCACAAAATACACTATAATATGAACAATATAGAGCCTGTCACTAGGCCGCTCCCTTTAGTTATTAAAATTGTTTAATTTACTTTTGTGTCGATGACGTAGAAATTTTTTTTCATAGCCCACTCCTTAAAATCTACTTATTTGAGTTTTGACCAAAGCTGACCATGGAATAGAGCCTTATTTTGTGTCACTCAGGAAACAATGTAAAATAACATTTCATGAGATTTTGCGTTGCACTACAGGGTTATGCATAAGCGTGAAATATTGTAAAATGGCTCTATTTCAGATTTTCAATATTTTAAATTGGCTAATTTTGGATCCTTTCATTGGGGCCCATTCACCCGAAATTTACGAGGTGGAATTTTTTTGGGGTAAATTTGCCCGTCATTGATAATCATGAACCTAATTTTATTTTAATTTGTCAAACTGAAATTACATATGGTTTTTATTTTCCCACACAATTCACCTTCAAATTATAAATGATTTTATATTTCCCACACAAATCACCTTCAAATTATAAATGATTATATTTTTCCCACACAAATCATCTCATATACTACCCATATATATACTGTACTAGGTATCGATAAACATACATCGAAAATACTCTAACTCAAAAATAGCTCTGAAACAATGAAAAATTGACAAGGTTGTAGAGGAGTGTTTATCGAAACAAGCCAATCGATTGCAGAGGAGTGTCTATTAGTGCAAGATGATCAATATAAGTCGATCGGTTACAAATCTGTGTCTATTGACATAAGTCGATTGGTTACAAATTCGTATCTAGCGGTTGTAGAGGTATCGACCAACATCAACCTATCATTTGCAAGGATTATTGATCAGCATTTATCTGTTGGTTGTAGAGGTGTCGATTGATATTAGTTAGTCGGTTATAGTATCGTGTCAATTGACATTAGTCGATAAGTTAAAGATGTGTCCATCGATATTCATATATCATTTGTAGGTACTATTGATCAACATTTACCTATCAGTTACAAGGACTATCGATCGATATTTGTTAATCAGTTGTAGAGGTGCCGATCGACATTAGTCTTTCGATTGTAGGACTATGTCGATCAACATTAGTCAATCGATTACAATGTTGTCAACCAATATTCGTTGATTGATTGTAGAGTTGTCTATTGGTATAAGTCTATCAGTTATAGGGATAGTAGATCAAAATTTATTTATTAGTTGTAGAGGTGTCAATTGACATCAGTATATAGGTTGCTGGGATGGTTGATCGATATTTTTCTATCGATTGCAGGGATGTGTTGATTGGAATTTGTTTATCTATTGCAAAGGTTTCAGTCGATATAAAACTATTGATTGTAGGGACTATCGATTGGTATAAGCCGATAGATTACAGAGAATGTCTGTCGACATAAGCAGATCGGTTGTAGAGCAGTGTCTATCAGCACAAGGTTGTAAAGATACATTAATTAGTCTAAGCCGATCGATTGGTAATAATGGACTGTCAGTAAAATTCAATTGATTGTAGAGGATTCATGATTAAAAATTGATAGAGTATTCTTCTTCCATTTTTATTTTTTCCAAATATTTTTTTCTTTAGTTTCATAGGCACTATAGGTGAACTATAAATAACTATGGTAGATAACTATCAATGTCATCTGGTTGTGTCTCAGGAGCATTTATCTTGTTAGAGACTACTTCTTGTCTCTTAGAGTATATTTCATAGGTAGTGTATAAGCACTATATACAACTGTGGTTGATAAGTATTCATGTCATATTGTGTGTTAAGGGTATTTTATTGTCAAACTGCTTCTTGTCTTTTAGATGTCATTCTACAAGGCAGCATAGGTTCGTCTTGAGGGATGTCTGCTATTTTATTCAATTTCATGTACATTTCCTAATATTTGAAGGTTTTTATTTACATATACAATGTCACCTACTAAATATGGAAAGAAAAGAGGCCAATCTTCTTGTAAAAAGATAATTTTGAAATATTTTACACAAATATCAAAATGCAATGAGGCATCAATATCTATAGATTCTACACAACTTGTAGGTACAAACACATTTTACCATAAAATTTTTAATATGTGTGTTCTTCTTAAATGTAAAACCTTTTTTTATTAATAGATAAATGGTTTTATGCTTATCTACCTCTTTTTAAATGCTTTGTAAAATTGTATTTTGTTAATTCTTTAAAATAGTACATTTTTTACTTCAAAAAATGATAGAGAACACCAAACATTGAATGCAATAAACATTGTTGACCCTGATGTGCATTAAATTAAAGATATTCCAGTAGATGAGATGGGACCACATGATAATTTTCCTAATAACGACATTCAACAACCACTTCAAGAGATTTTTAATTCAGACACATCAACCAAAAAAGAAAATGATAGTACAATTAAAATTCAGACCTCTGGGGAAACTTGTAGTCAAAAATATAAACATCAAAAGATAAGAGAATGGACTATTGGAAGGGATTTTAAAAATTAATGGGCATGGTTATACCTCTTTATTGAGCAAGATGATAAATTGAATGTATGTAAATGCATTATTTGTACATGGAAGCTAGGAAAAGATCATTTATTGCAAAATAAGAAAGATATAATAGAAAAGCACTGTGGGAAAGTTTACATCAAATAAATATGAAGTGATGGAACAATTAATAGATTTTATAGGTGGAAGGATGCAAAAAAATGTGTGCATGCGAGATATGCACTTGAATATGAAAAATCAATGAAACAAAAACAAACTCTCATTGAGAAGGGTGGAAAAATCAAGGCACAATTTCAAAAAATTAATAAGACTGTATTAGCCTCAAAGAAATTGCAGTTTGCTATTGTATACAATATTATAGAAAAAGTCTGACCCATGTCTAATTTTGTTAATTTTAAGGAAATACTTCAACTAGCCAATGTACAAAATCTTACCAGTTCACATTGGTCGGATCAAAGTGGTTGGGAAATGATAAAATATCTATCATTGGTTGAGAAGGAAGACTTGAGAGAGAATGTGAAACAAGCCAAATTTATTTCATTTTCCATTTATGAGGTAATAGTTGTTGACAACACATCTTGGATTTGCATACATGTTTACACATTAAAAAATCATTTGAGACAACCTCATTTACTAGCAATACATAAGATGATTGAAAATTGTAATGCAAAAAAGTTTATAATGTTGTTGTAACCAATTTAAAGGATATTTTCAGAATGGATGAAAAATAAATTGCCACAAAGTTAATTTGTGTTGGAGCTAATTGTGTGGCTACAATGCAAGGACAAAGAAATGGTCTTTGTGTTAGGCTTCAAACTTTCATTGCCCCATATGTGACTCCTATTCATTGCATGGCTCATTGAATGAATCTTGCATACGAAATTGGGAGCAATTTTAATAATGTAGCCGAGTGGAAGAACGTGTCTGCAAAATACACTCATAATTTTCACATAGTCCAAAAAGGTTTGCAGAGTTTCAACAATTTTATCTTGGTGTAACTAAAGGTAGAAAAATGTTAAAATATATGGAAACCATGTGGATTTCATTGTTTCTTCCTGTAAAAGGGTATTTTTAGAATATTAATCCTTGGTTGGGTTTATGTATGCACATCGTAGGGATGTTGACAAGGCAAAATATTTGCTTATTCATATGAATGACTTGGAAACTCTTCTCACATTATGCGGTATTCTACCAATGTTACAAGAAATGAATTCTATGATTAAACTTGTACAAGAAAGGGAAATTTATATTGTCGATTTCATGAGAATGAGAAAAACAAATATGTATGATTATTGACAAGATTTATTTATCCATAAAAAATTTTGAGGATTCGAAGTTTGATAGTTGGAATACTTTAATTAATGTTAATGAACTAAATAACTTTTTAAAGTTTAACATCAATGATAATCTTTGTATTGCTATCCATGGAAATTTGATTCCTATATATCATTTTGAAAAGCGATTAGCTACACTGACAGATGATGTTGAAAAAGTGCCCATTACAAATTTCGGATTCGATGAGGTTTTGGATAGAACTAAGAATAAATTGAAAAGAATTGCGAATGCATTAACAAGTGAAATAAGAGATCGTTTTAAGAGAGATGAGACACTTGAGGCCATGGCTATTGTTAATCCTAATTTTTGGAATCCTTGTGGTGACCATAGTAGTAGAAGTGAGTTTTTATTAAAATATATGGGCAATCTTATGATACATTTCTCTAAAAGTGTGGAAATAAATAGCATTGAAATCAATGGTATTCTAAACAAAGATATTTTGAGACATAAATCAACCAATTTTGGAATAACAATGGATAATTAAATTGCACAATTAAAAATTCCACATGAGATTGGTTCAATCACACGTTTTTGGAAAAAAGTGTATTGAAGTAGTGTCTTACAAGATACTATGAATGCATACTTTATTTTATATGAATTATGTCAAACAATGATTTTGGGATCTTTTGAAAATGAAAGGGTTTTCAATGCATTAATTTTTGTTAAATCAAAATTTCATAACAGGTTGGACAGAAATTTGGAATTTTTTTTTAGAATATATGTGTCATCATACAAGGTGGGTTAGTTTCCCTATGATAGAGTGTTGACATATTGGAAGTCCCTAGTAGAAAGAAGAGGTCTCTCTAGTACTATTGATAATGCTAAAAATGATTCAACTAGGAGTGATGATGAGATTATAGAAATATAGAATTCACAAATGATTATTGATTCTTTTGGAGAAGTCAATAAAGCTTTGTATCAGCTTCTAAAAATTTAAAAATTGTAATGATTATATGACAAATTCATATAATCCAATATTTTTCGAACTTGAAATCATTTTGTAAAATTTTAGTTATTTGAATAAATTCATATTATTAGTGATTTTATGTATTTGATATCATTTATAAATGTCAATGATTTGAAAATTTTCATATTATCAAAGATTTTTTATATTTGATTTATTATAAAATTTTAGTTATTTGAAAAAATCATATAATCATTCAATTTTCAATTATTATGCATGTTTGCTTTTTAATGATATGGATTGTCTATGTTTTCAAAATTTATGATTTAAGCTATAACTTTGAGTAAGTTGAAAATTTTAAAATCATGTATATGTAATGATGCTATGCTATTGAACTAATTGTATATGTTGACAAAACATAGTTATTTTTAGTTTGACATTAAATGTATTTTTGTATGTATCATTAGTATCATAAGTTGAATGATGTGACAAAATATGGTTATTTTTTATGGTTTATGCTTTGTCATTGAGTAAACCTTGTATACATACATAACTAGTAAAAATTTCTCTACATATGTATGAAAAATGCATGTAGTATATTACTCTAAATATGGAAAATGAAAATTTAAACCCATTCATAGATATATCCATTATAAATTCACTTTGAAATATAAAAACAATATAGTATAATATAAATTACCATAGTCATTTTTATACAACTATAATGACTAACTATGAATGCATTGAAAATTGAAATCCATATATAGATATATCATCCGTAAACTCACTTTGAAATATAAAAACAATATAGCATAATACAAATGACCATATTCATTTTTATACAAAAACTATAATGACTATGAATGTATTGAAAATTGAAACCCATGCATAGATATATCCTTCATAAACTCACTTTGAAATAAAAAACAATATAGCATATTACAAATGACCATATACATTTTTATACAACAACTAGAATGGCTATGAATGCACTAAAAATTGAAACCCATGCATAGATATATCCTTTGTAATCTCACTTGAAATATAAAAACAATATAGCATAATAGAAATGAAAATACTCACTTTTATACTACAACAAGAATGAATATGAATAAACTAAAATTTAAACACATTCATAGATATATCATTCGTAAAATCATTTGAAAATTGAAATATAAAACAACATAGCATAATATATAGAGATTAAAATTTAACCCCTTCATTAATATCTCCATCGTCAACTAACATTGAATATGAAAACAATATAGCATAATAAAAAAGACAAAACACTTTTCTATACAACAAAAAGAATTACTTTGAATAAACTAAAAATTTAAACCCATGCATAGATATATCCTTCGTAAACTCATTTGAAAATTAAAATATAAAAACAACATAGCAGAATCCACAATACAATACTCATTTTTATATCACAACATGAATAAATTTGAATAACATGTAAATATATACCTATGCATACATATATTCTATGTAAACTCAAGCATATTTGAAGCACCATAATACTTAAGAGATGGAAATAACACACAATTATAAATGTAAATAGCGTAATAGTAAAATATTAAAACCAAGTATCGTGTTTTCAAACAAAAAGATATGAAATGTCTTAAAATTGTCTTTCGAAATATCAAGTTTTAAAATTCAATTTCTCACTTCAAAATATTTTCCCCCTTCCACCACTCCTTTTGCCTTCTTAATGAATTCCATAGTTTCCATAGCAACGACTCCTCCATCAAATTTACCATGTTCAGCTCCTTTTTCCTCATCCACTACTTCCACGATTTCCACATTCTTGGGTTGGGTAACAGTACTATCAATTTCTCCAAAATTCATATGGATTTTCTCAATATTTTGCAATCCATAGAAAGAGTATTTTATTCTTTTTCAACATCTTCAGATGTTAGTCCTTGAACTTCTTTACCCTTCTCCTTTAGCAGAACATTAGGATCCAATCTGTTGTGGATAATGATTTTTTGTAAAATATTGTTTTGTCAAACTGATTCCTGTGCTCTTTTTTTCATTGTCATGGAAGCGTTTAAGAAATCCTTTTCCATCATGAGATAGTCATGTAGGTTTTGAACCTGCTTCTTGAGATTTTCATCGATAAAGAAAAAATAGTTAATCAACATGAAAAGATAATTACATTATAAAAAATAGAACAAATTTTTGAACACAAAAGTGATTAAGTCAAACCTCAGCAACATTCTTTGTAGCTACATCAACAACAACCTTTTTTTTATCACTTGCTCATTCATTGTAATAATCTTGGGCCTCATCGTGTATGTTCTCCAATATGTTCATAATAAACTTTAAAATTTCATCTGTGTATGATGTATTCACCTTCACAATGCTAGATTTTACCTGTTGTAGCAGAACCTCCATCTTTTCAGGTTCATTTTCAACAACAATTTTTTTTTCTCTTTTTGAAAAATTATTGTATCGGGCATTAATTTCCTTTATCATTACCTTGGCCTGATACTCCCATTTTTCATTTATCTTATATGGAAGTAGTAAATCCTTAATTGTATATTCAACATTATCAGAAACCAAATATTTTTATTAAATATTTAATCTTTCATCCTTTTGTCAAGGAAGAGCCTAACGAATGCTTGTTTCCCTTGGAGGAGATTTGCTTGAACATTCTACATCTTCATTTTCTGTATGGAAGCAATTCTTATAGTTGAAAAGTAGTGGGTGTGTTATCTTGCAAAAATAAATCTTTATCAAGTGGAACTTCATCCAACCTAGCACTAGAAGCTTTCGATATATCCTTAAAAGTAAAATTAGCAATAGAAATACAACTGAATCCTGAAAAGTCTTTGATGCTTCTTTATCTGAAAATTATTGTGTTGCTTCTCTCTGTGGCCTAAATGGAAGAATGTGTTTTCTAACTGGGAAGCATTGGCATGCATTTGAGTTTGGAATTATGGATGAGGGGGCGACATTTGTTGATTTTGTTGACGAAATTGTTGTAAGGGACATTAAAACATAAAAATAAAAATTAGTTATAAAATTTGTGAAGGTAGAAAATAAAAACTAGTTATAAAATTAAATTATGAATTTTTTTTACAAAATTTGTTATAACACTTATCGACAGAGGAAAAAATATCTTGCGTAGATGATACTACAAATAGAATGTGGGCATGTTGTACATATGAAAAAAACAAAATTAATTAAAAATAGTAAAAATTTTGTAAAAAAATTGTTTCGACAATAATTAAAACTTACTCCCCGAAGATGAAACCTCTTGTGCAACTATGCCTATTGGCAGTAGATGTGTAGTTGCAAGTGAATGTTATTGATGATCAAGGGAGCTATATCTTCTATGTTTCTTTATTGATATTCTCCTTAGCAGTGGTGTTGTTTCCTTCGAAGGTGTTTTGGAGTTTCCTGATTCCTCTGGATTATAACATATGATAGCAGCATCCCAATTTGAAGAGGAAGAGGATGCCCTTTTCTGTGTTTGGTATAAAATGTTAAAATTACAAAACGAAAACAATGGAAAAATTAATTTTTTTGCTTAAATATTAATAAAAAAATTACCTGAACCCACTATTTTATCATGGCTAAATTGACTAGGGTTGAGTGCCAAGATGTTGGTACTAGAGTGTTCTACAAATTATAAAAAGATTCATAAAAAAAGCAATAATATAATTGCATGTGCTAACTGTTGGTGAGGGTGAAGCATGGGTTTTTGCATTCTCTATTTCCAAACTAATTCGATGTGAGACATAGGTGGACCAGTCAACTTTTTGGTGTGCAATACAATGGACCAAATACTCTAAGTCCCACATCAGAATTTTTGTTGGCCTTCCTTGTAGAACGAGTCTGGAAAGGAAGAATTTGCAACATGCCCAAAGAAATTTATTTTCAATCGTTGGTATAGTCAAACCCATTCTAGAATTGGTGGACATAATTGCAAAAAAACAAAATCAGTAATTTTACACCAGTGACAAGAATTTACATTTAATTAAATAAAAAATAGTTATACCTTGAAAAGGTTTTGACTGCACTTTGAAGTTGGTATCCAAGTAGAGTTTGTTGTCATTATTTAATTAGTATTTGGAAGTGATAGGCTCAACACCAATTTGGGGCAATGCTATCAATATGGTAACATATATGGTTGTGAAAGAAATAATGATGTTTTTATTGTCGATGATAAGATTTAAGTTACCCAAATCTATATTATAACCTACAATTATCCTTTCCACCAGTTTAATGTCCGTGTTGAAATGCAGTAAATAAAACTAGACCTCGAAGACCATAGTCTATGAATCAAGACATGTTGTAACCTGGTGTTGATAAATTTTTTGAAATTAGGGGGTAAACCAGGTTTTTATAATTAACTTTAAACATTCCAAGGATTGTAGGGGATGCCATAGGGTGTATGGGTATGGATAAGAAGATATAGTGGAAAAGGGTACAAATGGAAGAAAAAGGATTAAAAATCGCTTAAAAATTAAGGTAAAATGGTAAAACCAAGATAAAAGCGGAGAAAGAGGGTTAAAATTACATTAAAATGAGAGAAAAATGGGTAAGAATTCATTAAAACAGGAGGAAAATGGTTAAAATTATGATAAAAAAGGTGAAAAAATAATTGTTAATCCCTTTATATAGACTTTTCTACATGTACTCATCTCCTAGATTGGTGAAATGTGTCCTCTGCATACAACCATTTAACAGATGGATGACACATGGTACAAATGCATCACTACTACCGACTGGGAACTCAAAACTATTGTAGCATATCGACACACTTACAATTGATTGACATGCATTCGATCGTCATACTTGCATCCAATCAACATTACTGCAACTGATCATCATGTCTGAAGCTGATTGTCATTACTGCAGCTGATCGTCATGCCTACAGTCGATCATCATTCCTGTAGCTTATTGTCATACTTGTAGCTAATCATCATACCTATAATCAATCGGTATTTCTATAGCTGATCGTCATGCCTACAACTGATCATCATGCCTGTAGTCAATTGTCATACCTATAGTCAATCATCATACCTACAGATGATCAATATTCCTACAACTGATTATCATACTTGTAGCTGATCGTCATACTTGTAGCCGATCTTCATACTTGTAATCGATCATCATACCTATAGCTGATCATCATCCCTACAACCGATCATCATGCCCATAGCCAATCATCATACCTATAGCCAATCGGTATTCCTGTAGTTGATCGTCATTCCTAAAGATGATCATCATGCTTGTAGCTAGTTGTCATGTCTGCAGATGATCAACATTCCTACAACCGATCATCATGCTTGTAACCGATCGATATTATTGTAGTCGATCATTATGCCTACAACCGATCGTTATGCCTACAACCGATAGTCATGCCTATAGTTGATAATCATACCTATAGCTGATCATCATACCTGTAGTCAATCATCATGCCTATAATTGATTAGCATTCCTGCAGCCAATCGTCATGCCTGTAGCTGATCATCATGCCATTGGTTGTCATGTCGGTCTAAAGTATTTCGTATCAACCTAAAGATTTTAGGTATGTCGTACATTTTTAGATTTTGCAAACTAATATTCATAGCCCTCAACATAGAAAAATTCACCATGGTTTGAAATTTTTTGGAGATAAATTAATGAAATTCACGACGGTTTAATTTTTTTTGGAGATAAATAAATGCAATTCGCCATATATACTTCTACAAATTTCATTTGAATTCCAAGACAATTCACCTTGATTTTATAAATATATTTTGGGGTCGACCCCTTATGCATAACCCTATTGCATCACTTCCTTGTGCTTAATTTTGGGCATCTCGACCTCTTTGACCAACGATGTGGAACATGTGTTCTGATCAGCTCTAAAATGAATGTGAACCTCAATGACATAAAACACATCAAAAAGTTAGTCATTTTATTACACGGGCTAGGGCAATGTGTGTTGAGCCACTGATCGAAGAATACAATTTTATCCAAGTTGATAGTGACATGGAAAATGCTGCATTGTGCCACTATAAAATACACTAATTGTTGAACGGATAAGAACATTTCTTCTCACCTTAGAAAAAACATTGTATTCCGCTCTACTGAAGTGATTGCAATGCAAGTTTGGCTATTTTTCTAGCAATGTGGAACATCCTATGCTATGCTGCTACAAAATACACTACATGTTGAGTGGCTGGGAACATCTTCATGTGTTATAAATTATGGTTAATTTTTTCTAAGGATGTGGTCATTTTGGGCCTACATTCTGACTCCTCTCTGGTGGATTTTCTTGCAAAGTTGACAAACTTAGAATCTTATCCTTTGGGTATTAGGAGTCAAAAAATTAAGTCCACGAGTAATGCTTTATAGAATTATTTTTATATGATCATTACCCTCTAGAATATTTGTGAAGACATTTAGAGGTTAACGACTCATATGGAGATCATACTGGAAACAATTATATTCACCACTTCTTTTGACTGGAAACTGCTCCATGTTAAGCAAAACAGAGGTATGCTCTCCCTTATAAGCCCTAGTGACATGATAAAAATATCTTCATGAATTTTTCATTTCCCGCTCTTTTGCTTCATGCTTTTTTAATCATTTTCTAATAATGTCAAAACCAAAAACAATTTTACATGAATACAAAAAAGTGGCTGTAGGCCCAAAATGGCCACATACTTAGGAAAATTTTGAAAATTTTGCCTAAGGCATGAAGATCTCATTCTACACACTTTGTAGTGTATTTTGGAGTGAATCTGCAACAAAGGTCACAAATTCGCCCAACACTTGGTAATTTTTTGCACTTGGAGCAATTCCGCATAGTTTCTTATGTTCTTGGCTCCAGACTAGTGACGTGCCCCGAATCAGCAAAATTTTTTGAATAAGGATGACATCAGTGTAAAATAAGTATGGATTGACAACCACTTTATATTTTTTGATATCTTCTAAGTGGCTAAGTGTTGGAGAGTCTGATTTTGGGAGACGCATAGAACATTTTTGCTGAGAATGGTGATAGAAGGCAAAAAGCAAAGTATAAGAGATGTGGATTCATGACAAAGGGTATTTTGATTAAATTTCACCTGGAATGGTGACAAGTAGCATTTTACTTTGAAGCCAGTGGGAAATGGAGGAAGAGTCACTTTACACTATGATAGGTCCGGAATGGTGTTCGTAGGCCAATGCACTTGCTTAGGTCCGGAATGGCATTCCATAGTTTTTGAAGCATGAAAGGTGATGTCATAAATTTTAAAAGTGGAATGGCACTGTGTTCTCTCCTTGCCATTATATCATGCTTATGTCATATTTAATAGTATCCATACAATGGGAGAGGTCTACATTTGAGATTTTAGCAAGAATTTTGAAGAATATAAAAGTAATTTCTCATCAGACTTAAAATAGTCAATTGGAGGAGGAAGTCGAAGCATCGAGGGTTTCAATAAGACAAGAACCAAAAATGATTGTAGATCAATGATAGCAGAAGGTTTTCAAGATTGATAAATGATGCACATACATTCTCCAATGGCCATAACTCTAGTTATCATCGAACAACCAGCAAATTGTAGATATTTCAAGTTGCCATGGCAGTCCACTTGTAGTGGATTTCCTAGAGGTTAAACCAGTAAGAGAATACTAGTAAGAACTATCTTTTGAGCTGTTAAAATTCAATATTTGTAATGTTCCTTATTATTTTAATTTTGCAAAACTATAAATAGAGGTTGAACCCTCATTTTTAAGGATCGGCTCTAGTGTGTTTTCCTGTGCTACTGTAAATATTTCCAAGGGCTAATGAAAGGAGCATTACATTTATTTTCACTTTGAATTTTATGTCTTCATAATTCTATATCAGAGGTTCAAATTTTTAATTTGTATTTCTATGAATACTTGAATGGTTAGTTTGTACTAGATTATTGAATTACTAACTGCTAGGGTAATTGAAAGCTACTTCTAAATTAGATCTTTGCTTTTAGGGAGTGCATTTCTTTAAAATATGGATATTGATTAATTCTACTATTTGGATTATTATTATTTAGATATTGAAATTACTTTCTATAATATTTATCTACTGTTCTTTAATGAATGAAAGTGTGTTTAATTTGAGATAATATTGATATGAGTAATGTGCATTCAAATTGGTTTATGGGAGCTTTTTGTTGTAGTAACAATGTTGTTAGTCTATTCATCCACTGTTGTTCATATTTTATAAATCTAGTATTTTATTACCCTAATCTCTAAAATATTTTTGGAGTTTAATTGATTTCTATTATTAGTGTGTTTTTCTATTTTCATGGGGCAATATTCCCTATGAATATCTCTAGTTGTAATAGGTAATATTTAGGTGGTTTGGTGTGATGTTGAGAACATTTGATTCTCATATATTTGTTTTCCCCACTTGGAAGATTCGTTCTATCTTTTACTAACTTGGGAGATTCTTTAGTTACATTCCCAAGCTATATATTGTAATGAATTATCATGAATAAATCAATTCAGACTAATTATGGCTCACATGTGGTATCAGATTTAGGTTTGAGAGAAACCTTACTAATTTTTAAAATATTTTTTTGTGTTGTTTTAGGACGGCATGAGCGAGGGTATTTGCAAGCTCGCGAAGCCAAATTCGGTGCATGAACCATCCTCTTTCGCTTTTCTACGAGAGAATTTGAAGAGCAAGGAGGCACTCTATCGACACTTGTTACTAGATGAGAAGGGCGCATTCGTAGCCACTACTGAATAACCATTGGAGGCAACAGTCCTTCAAGGATAGTGTCAGACATGCAGCATTGGAGACGTATCTGGTTACAGCTTCAAATTGCTCAAATTCTAAAGTTGGGCATTCCTCCACTTTTGAATGACTTCAAATTCAATATTTGTAATGTTACTTAGGTAGTAATCCTAAGTTGAATTATGACTTCAAGAATGACATGATGAATGAATTTGAGATGAAAGATCTGGGCTTGATGCACTATTTTCTTGGTATGGAGGTGTATCAAAGTGATAGTGAAATTTTCATTTGTCAAAACAAATATGCCAATGATATGTTAAAAAAAGTTTGGATGGAAAATTGTAAACCTGTTGCAACACCAATAGCTCATGGTGAGTTGTTGAGTAAGGATGATGGAACTAAAAAAGTTGATGTGACCACATATAGAAGTATGGTTGGGAGTTTGATGTTTCTCACCAACACTAGACCAGACATTGCATGTGATGTATCACTTGTATCAAGGTATATGAGTGACCCTTATGAATTACACATGAAAGCTACAAAAATAATATTGAGATATGTAAAAGGCACAATGGATTTTGACATCCATTATTGTAAAAATGAAGATGTAAAATTTTTTGTTTTTAGTGATTTAGATTGGGGGAGTAATATAGATGACAGGAAGTCTACATTAGGTAATTGTTTTAGTCGTGGGTCTGGTTTAATCACCTGGATCTCAAAGAAACAAACTATAGTTGCTCTATCTTCCACCGAAGTAGAATACATTGCAATCACAAGTGCTAGTGCTCAAGCATTGTGGTTGAGGAAAGTCCTTGAAGAAATTGGAGAACGACAATATGGTCCTACTACATTGTAATGTGATAACATGAGTTCTATTAAGCTAGAATATAATATAATTCATCACATCAGGTCAAATAATTTTGATATGAAGTATCACTTCATCTGAGACATGGTCGAGAAGAAGATGATTGAATTGCATCATTGCAACACTGAAGACAACATTGTAGATTTTTTCACCAAGGGAGTTGTCAAAGCTCAATTTTTGAAGCTGAGGAACTTCCTTGTAAGTCCCCTAAACTTCAAGGGGGAGTATGTTGGAGTTTAATTAATTTCTATTATTAGTGTGTTTTTCTATTTTCATGGGGCAATATTCCCTGTGAATATCTCCAGTTGTAATAGGTAATATTTAGGTGGTTTGGTGTGATTTTGAA
Source organism: Wollemia nobilis (assembly GCA_028583015.1). Taxonomy (NCBI): domain Eukaryota; kingdom Viridiplantae; phylum Streptophyta; class Pinopsida; order Araucariales; family Araucariaceae; genus Wollemia; species Wollemia nobilis. Next base: position 2,943,330 of record JAQPPZ010003509.1, read on the forward strand.
AACATTTTATTCTCATATATTTGTTTTCTTTACCCACTTGGAAGATTCATTATGTATTTTACTAACTTGGGAGATTCTTCAGTTACATTCCCAAGCTATATATTGTAACGAATTATCATGAATAAATCAGTTCAGACTAATTTTGGCTCACAAATACTAAGTGAACATAATTGTGTCAACACCCTATTTAAGTTGACAAGGAACCAACCTACTCTGGAGGTTGGATTTGAAACCCCTATTTTAGTACATCTAATTTTGAGTTTTGAGATGTAGCTATCGGGTGTAAGCCTAGATAGAAAGTAGGAAGATATACAACCACAGTATTGAGTAAATCTTGATGCAATTCAGTGCCCAAAAATTGGTACTAGTTATTTAGAATTCTTGACTAAGGTAGAAGAACCTGTTACACGGATTGATGTTATATGTGATACAAGTGATTTAGATACATATCATGATTATTCAAGAAAATATTATGCTATTAGAATTAATGAAGGTATAGATATAGATGATGATAAATATAGTGATGCATAGGATCATATTGATACTAACAAATATCATTCTAATGATTGTATTGGTCATACTAATGGTTTTTGTTCAAAGTTGATAAGATATGAAGATACATGATCAAAAAAACATGAATATGTAATGAAAGAACCAATTGCATTAGAAATCAGATAAAAGCATGAAAATCTTGAATATACAAGTCAGACTAGAAGCAATAATCAAGGAATAAAATCAGTGATAGAGGTTGATAGAAATAGTTATTGTGAAGGACATAATGGTCAGAGAGATTTGGTAGCAGAAAATAGGTGCAATCATTGTAATAGATATGGGCATAAGATAGAGAGTTGTCGTAATCTCCATAGTTGTAAGATTTATGGAGGAACCAACCATTCACTATAAAAACCTCAATTGTTACTACACATCCACATAGATTTTCATTTATTTTATTTTTTTTCATATATTTATCTTCCAAATATTGGAGTACATAATTATGATTTATGATGAACTTATTCCAAATGGATTTTAAGTTAACAAGGCATCGATCATCAAGAGATATTAAGACTTGGTCAGAGTCACTTTTAAGTATAAGTGATCAACTTCTACAAAACCTTTATGTCGTACTGATGGTATGAATACATGCCTTAAATATTGAGTAACCACACCCATGGTTAATTATCAAATATTAGTTAATACCCTCATCTCCATAATGGGGAAACTACGATAATTATCATTCCATATGATAAACTTACACAGTACTTGGAATTATTATCTTAAGGATAATATCCTCATTCCAATCAATAAGTGTTTCAAGATCTGCATTAGGGTTGTTTACCCATGCATGAATGAGTTCCATCTCCAACGGAGCATTATGTGGTTTGGATACCATTGATGTGGTGTGATCAATTATATTTTCTTCATAAATATCTAGAATTGGACCCATAAATACATATTCATTCATATCAGAATCGAACTCCATATGAATAGAATTAAGTTTATGAAAGACATTTGTAGTGGTGTCTATTGGGATTTCACTCAAAACATTTTCATCAATTTGTACATCCTTATAAAACTTATCATGCTCAACCTTATACTTAAGATATTTGTATACTCTCTCTTTATTCACGGTAAAATTATAATTTTTACCACGTTGATCTTTTCTCCTAACAATAATGATTGGCAAATCACTTATTGAATGAGACAATACCTTAGCAATTTATTTCACCTCTTGAGGAAAACTTATTGTGTGCCCTTTATACTTGTATTGGCCTCCCATAGCATGTGTTACCTGTAATATGGGATTAACACGGGCTATCAACATTTCTTCAATTTGTGTCAAATTCACAAGTTCAGGTGGTTGTAGTCCAGGATCCATATTATTCTTTGTAGAAAATCGATTATGAACTTTTTCTTGTCGACATCTATTACATACTGGACCTTTGAATGTCAAACACATGTTTATTCCAAGATAGAATTCATCACAAATATAACACATGGATGGTGATGCAATACTGTCCAATTGATGTTGAAATATAGTCTACGATTCATTGAAATCCACACCATATGTTGGAATTTGTTGTATATTTATTGCTATACCTTCAATATTTCCTTCTCTTCGAGGCTGCAATGTCCTTTCTTGATGCATATCCATGTTAATATCATTGCATCCGCTTTGTTTTTGTTGAACGACAACTATATTTGAAGCATTTATTCTAAGAAAAGAAGATGCTTCAGATGCATCCATCAGTTTTGTTTGTTTTTATCTTTCTTCTTGTATCTTTTCAACTGTTGATTCTGCATTGCGTTTTACATGATTTTATCTTTGTTTCTCATTTTCTCTTCCTCTTTGGCTAACTGTCATCTGTGCATGTCTCTGTATTTGATATTCTCTTTGATATGCCAAACATTGTTGCTTCTTTTCCTCCTCTGATATATTTATTTTTGGTGTATTTTCCATTTCTTCCTGTAAAAAAATATTAAATATTATTAGTTCTCCATTTGTTTGAGAGATATGATTAGATCGGTCATAACCAATCAAGATCCCAAATATTAATATTGTTTTCTAACCTAAAAACAAATACAAGTATACTATTTTGATATTTTCATAAAATAAAATATCATCAAACCCACATATATTTATTAAAAAAAATTAAAATTAAAACATTATCTTATTTCCTCTATCAAAGCAATGTCTTAAAAAAAAATTAGTCATATTAGTCATAGTACTTAAAAACCTAATTAGTAGCAATAGTCTTAGGTCTAGTGGTAATGAAGGACAAATATGACCGATAAATTGATTACTAAATAAACATTAGAAGGCTAACTTATTAATTTTTAAAGAAGAAATGACAATAATATTCATGATAGAAATAGTGAAATTAATGGGCATTCGAGTAATTAGTTCGATAATCTTACAAAATTGAAAAAAATCTTAGTGAAATAGTGTATAAAAAGTAGCTTTAAAAACCTCTATATATTATACATCATTTAGGGCAATATAGAGTATCCATGTTGTCAATCAGTACATGTTAATAGATCATAATACTATAATATATATATTTGCATCCACCATAATTTTATTATTGAATATTCTATGGGTACTTCCTAGCAGACTATTTAATTAAATAGTATGAATATACTACGTTGAATATAATAAGCCTAGCAGTGTTATGTATGTTAAGCCTATAGCTAGGCTAGCGTTGTTCATTCTGAACCTGCCATGAGAAAACTCTACTAATATTTAGTAAAAAGTAAGAGAAGCCCAAGGCTCTTCTTGTAGTTCTCAAAAGTCTGGTCCTCAATTAAATTAAATTAACTAAAAGGGTAATGGCTTGGCCATTTATAAAATAAAATTATGATGCTGAAACCACAAAATATTGAGTTGGTCAAGTTAAATTTTAATCGAATATTGAGTTGATTAAAAATTTAAAAAAAGTTATTATAAAAAACTTTTTAATCGCCTGAAGGTCAGGGATATCCCAAACTTATTAGTTCTCAACGTTACTTCAAGGTTTTTCTAAAATAATATTAGAAATTTTGGGCACCATTTTAGTTTAAATAGTTTAAATATTTTTTAAATATTTTAAATCCACCGTAACCCTTAATGTCAGTGGATAATTTTCTTAATGTCAGCTTTTTTAATAAAATATTAATATTGTTATGGCGTGGCTGACCTTCCTGGATGCCATTGTAGGATGCCTATCGGCATAATTATACAGTAAAATTGCTCCTCATTGGAAAGTAAATAACATTTAATAACCATTGGTACTAATTGATTACAACATTCATAATTTGTTTAACTAAGAACATATTAGAAAATAACTGCAACATCCACATGAAACATCAAAAGCAACCCACAAAATAGTGTTACACATTAAATATACTGGGAACCCTCATGCAGAATAAACCTAGCCTCCAAAATATGTTTCTCTTATCATTCATAAACTTAAAATATCATAATTTATAAATTGAGGAAGGCATTCCATGAATCGTTTCTCAAATATACAATATAAAGGAATCAAATTGATCCTTTTTTAAACTTGATGTAATTATGGAACTTCCACATTTCCTTTCTCTAATCCATCAATATATTACATAAGAATTTTACAAATTCTTACAACTACATGTTTATGAATGATCCTCGGATATATATTAAGGATAAATCTCACCAATTAGCAATAGGTAACCCCATAATTCCCTCGATAATGGATTCCACATTCATTCTTTTCCTAATACCACTCTTTCTATAAAAGAGTGTTTCCAAAAATGTATATATTTAAATTCCATTTAATATTTTCTTATGAGGCTTATAAAGGATTTGATAAAGTGTGAATAATATACTAGCCTATATGTTTGTAAAATTTCTTAGGATTTCACATCTAAGAACCTGTCAACCTTTCTACATAATAATTGACTCTATGTGACCTTCAATTTGTGTTTCTATAATCCCTTAATTAAAACTTTTCAATCACATCCCAACCATTTCCATGATACTTCTTTATTTAATAACCAATATTATTCATGGATAAGCCTTTGTTTTGATGACCAAACCTTCATTTTGGGTAATCACTAATGTATGAGTATCATGTATGTGTATTTATATAGCAATAAAACTAAAAGAGGGGATTTTATAATTGTGTTATCTTAGGGTGACCCATCGTAAATGGAATAATATGGTTATTATCCAGTGCCAACTACGAGGGCAATCAACATCATTATCAAGGAGTTTTTACTTCATGCATAGGTCAAACATTCAAATAAATTTAGAAATATCAGAGGGTTTAGCCAAGTGCCTCGACGCTTGGCTATTAAGCCATCAATGTCACATTTAATATAAATAATACTATGCTTCCTCCCATAGTACATATGGGACAATGATCTCATTCTAGTTTTTAGAAAATTGGTGGAAACTGCTCAAACACAAAGCCATGTGGGACCTGAGGTAGGTTAAAGTCAAGGTATTTATCATATAAATAATGATACAGTGGAAACCACACATACAACCTTCAAATCAATTTTCATTATTCATCAATAATTGTGCCTCTCACTGGTATGATGTACATATGGAGGTTCTTTTCTTTATTTCACCTTGTGCCTCCCACAATTTATGTATAGGATGAAGGAATACAAGCATCATTTCATTTATGAGGCTATTTGAAAATATGTGTCATGATCATGACAACTCGAATTACGGGATTAAAATCAAACTAGACCTTAATCTATACCATATTAAATTATTTTATCAATGAAAAAGAGAATGGAAGGAGTATTTTTATGTTTCCAAATAGGGATCATGGTGATATTAGTTTAGGGTATTGCACAATAGTTATTTCTCATATTAGTTATCATCACAAAACTAGGACAAAGGAGTATACGCCAATTCAATGAATCGTAAAGCCTACAAAACTCTAAAATTGTAGGTTTAAACATAGTACTCTTAGGTAAAAAATGAGTTGTGAAAATCATAGGATTAAATTATGTATTCCACTTTGTATGGAGGGAAGGTTAGATAATTAGGGCAACATAGTCATCATCCACAATCAAAGTGCAGTTATCTCAATATTGTAGGTCCAAATAGATAGAAGGTTCTAACATCTTCTTTAGGTTGATTTACATTTTACTACATAGGTAGGAGTGTTAAATAGTATTTATCTAAACCACAAATCATGCATTTCACCTTCCAAGAATTTAGCTGAAATAACTACTCAATTATCAACATATCGAGCTGAGGTACTCACATGTCATGTGGTTTGTGTTGAATCATTTATGGTCTAGTTTTAGGGTCTAGGCTATAGAAGAAATACCTCATGCTTAAATATCTACAACCATGACCAATCATAGATAATGGCACATGGGGTATACCCCACATGCACTCTTCTAGGGATATAGAATAGTTTAAATCCATATGCACATCCTATAGGTGATAACCACCAAGTGGTTGCCATTAAAGAACCACTGGTGGTGGTGGTGGTTGTGATAGTCTACCTTGGTGGTTTGCTTTAGTTGGTGGTCAATAATTTCAGCTTGAAAGATCTTTTAGGATCCATCGAAGATCGATGTTTACCCACTAAAACAATATGTACCCACTAAACAAAATATTTTATCTTGTAATATACTCATTCCATTGAAAAGAGTATGTACCTAACAATATTAATGAGAATAACAATGCTTTAAACTTAGTAAAATGAGGGTTATCAAGATCTTGCAATATACTCATTCCAATTAAATGATTTTATCAAAATCAAGAGAATTCAATAAAATATCAAATATTGTAAATACGAAGAGGGTTCTATAGGAATATTACAAATGAAGACACCCCATATTTACTTGAAAGAAAAATAGAGTCTGTCAACATAAATAGAATTTATGAAAGTTCAAACTTGGAGCTTAGATGTCTTACCTCTTGATGATATTCTCCTTGTTACCTTCTACTCCTCCCTCCTGTCTTCCTTTATTCCCATCCCTCCTCCTTACCATTTCCCACTAAAATCTCCTATATAGAAGATTCTTCTTTCTTGCCCAACTCCACAATAGTATTATTATTTTAATATTAAAATATGCTTTTGTCCAAATAAGACACTTCAATCCATGTGGATGGAAAGTTATACTATTATTAAAATAAGAAGGAGGTCCATGAGGATAAGGTAGGTGGTATTTGCTTTTGTTTTGTGTCCCTTATTTCTAGAGACAAATACAAAACTAGTACTATTAGACCATAGAATGGGTAAAAAAATAGGACTATTAGTGACAAGGGAAGGAATTTCCCCTTAATTTCCACTAGTGAGAATAGGCCAGGAATTAGGAATGGATAATCCTTATATTATTTAATAATTCTAGAGTCCTTTTTAGTCCAATAAAAATTGGACAAATATTGTGAGTACCTAATTGTATTAAAATTAGGTTATTTACACCTAATTTATTATATTGTATTAATTTTTTGTAAAATATAAATCCTCCAATTCATATTTCACAAAATCTCTAATTAGCTTCTAATTAAATTAAATTAAATTATCTTCTTTGAAAGATAATTAATCCTTTCCTAAATCCTCATAAAATCCCTTAGAATTTGTAGGGTCTATGACTCCTTTAGTTAGGCATTAATTGATCCCACAAATTAATTAATAACCTTTTGAAAAGGATCAATGGGGATGGGTTGTGACATACACCCCCTTGGACTAAACACAGTATTTTGTGTTTTGCATAGTCAATAGCTTGGTTAATGCATAACTTATTAAATCTAGTATTTATTATTTAAAATATAGTTTGATTCACCATATATTTCCTTAATTATTGAGTCTCGTTCATGATGGTAAGCATATCTTCCATCCATGAGAGTATATGGACCTACAAGAATATAAAATATTAGCAATACCATATCCTTGAAGCAATAAAACATCCATATTGCACAACAATAAGTATTGAAATAATCATCAATACACAAATCTCACCACAACATCACAACTTCTAATCATCCATTACTGGATAATAAACTGAATTAAAGTACTACAATAATAGAATGTATCAAATATTTTTATAGAGATGACATGAAATTATATTTTTGTAATAGGTTAGACACAAGGTGTCTAGTTGGATTCATCAAACTCTCACAAATGAGTATCTACCTATGAATTTTTAACCCTACCATGTGTTAACCTGATAGAAATAGGTGTCATCGAAGTGAAAAAAAAAATATCTCATAAATATCACCTTAGGATACTCGCATATCCTAATATATATTTTTTGGCAACTCTATTTTCCACTACTAGTGCATCATCCTTGATGTCCCCTGGTTTATATCAACATAAAATCATGGAGAAGTCCCATACCTTCTCCAAGAATGGACTCCAATCCATCCTTTTTAGATCTAGAAGCTTTACATTCATGTTTTCTAATTAATTAAATTCATTTAACATTTACATTAAAACATTAAAAACTTTGTTACCTATTTCTACTCAAAATATTAGAAATATACAGACAAAAGTATATTACATTTTGTCAAATTATTTGACATACATATTGTACATCCTTATAGCCTACAAAGTGATGGCTTCATGCCCAAGGAAAGGATCTCAAGGCTTTTGTCCTTTGATCCTTTCACTACTTTGTGTTGTGTCTACACCTCCTGTTCAAGAGACTATTGGGGAAACTGCTTGAGAAGCTATTTGAGCTCTGTCCCATATTGTTTCTCTATTTGTTAGAGTTATTATCCCATGCCCATGTTGTGCACTAATATTTTACTGAGGTGGGAGGAGCAAACCATGGCTCACCAATGTACCAAAATATTATTCCAAGAATGCAACACTATATTATTCCCTTGCTTGATGTAGTTGTTCATTTTTTGTATATAAGGTTGTGATTGTTGTTGCTCTCCAATTATTTATTTGTGTTATCTCTAGTTTGATTCTATCTTGTTCTACTATGACAACATCTCTTTCAACCTCTAGCCTCATCCTTTCTTGTTCCCATATATCTCCTTAGGCCTATACCCCTTGTACATGTTGTTTAGGAAACTCCTTTGTACTACCTACAATCTTAGTTATTTCTTCAACTACTCTACTTGCTTCTTCCATAACTATATCTTTATTTGTAATTGCATTTTCACCCTGATTAGATATGACACTATCAAAAGCCATATTTTCTTCTTAAGTTGTATGTACCAATAGATCAATGATCATAAGAAAAACAATCACAAAGCACACAATGGGATTTACTCCACTTATAAAAAACATCATCGAGGTAAACCCTAACACAAACATAACTGTATTTTATGTCATGAGTACTTGATAAATTAATTCTTTCTCTAGTTTTGAATTGAAAATAATATAAGTTGTTGTGTGTATTAAACCTTTTTTTCTCTATATCATTGAGTTAGAATTACTCCATCGATCAAAGTAACTATTTATTTTGGTTTACAATATATATCAATCATGTTAATTCATTTAGTCAATCACATCTTGTTGATCTCAAGGTTGTTTATTTAATTTTCATGGTGCATGTCTCATTTAGCTCGGGTTGCCTCATCGATGATTTTATTTTTATTGATTAGAGGCTCATTATACCTCTTCAATTCTTGAGGTAATAATGTATTTTAACATGCTTAAGTATTATTACGACATGTGTGCCCCTTCACTACTTCCATTTAATTTACATAAAGTTCCACCATCTTCCCTTCCATGACTCCATTAGTCTATTTTGTACACTTATTCAAGTGTCTTATCATTAGGTATCATTTTCAAATCTGGTCATTATTACTTGTTGACACTAAGCATATTACAAGAAGTAAAAATATTTTCATAAATTTTCTCTGTAGACAACTAGTTCAGAATGTGATCAACATGTTTCATTATGAGGAAGATCAATATGAGTTTTATGACTCCTTTCTTTGGATTCCTCAAAATCTTCTTTGACAAAAAGAAGAGTTGTAGAATGCACTCCAAGATCAAGCTATTGAATCCCTTAATGCTCTCATATACCAGGATTATATCTATTGTGAAACCTCTATTCAAGACTCACACTATGATGTTTGGCTCAGAAATAATTCACAGAATTATTTTTCTAATGAATGTCCTTTAATTCATTTTGAATGGTTTGACAAATTCTTTAGTTGGCCAAACTAGATATTTCATGTCCATTTTGGAGATTCTTGGTTATCTCCTATAAGATATCCTTTAAATATTCCATTTGAGTTTCTACCTCAATGTTATTTGGATGTTGTCAAAAAATATGTTCCCATAGGAAAAACTACATTTAATAGTGAGCTATATTAGAGTCTTCTTTATCAAATATATGTGCAAACTAACTTACCATGGGAAATTCATAATAAAATTTCTCAAAATTGATGCATCATAGAAATGGATCTTGCTATATATGGAAATCATGGCACTCCTTGGCCATATTATGAATTCAAAAGAAATATAAAAATTTGTTACAGTGTTCCACCTCCACTTGTCTATTCAGAATGTGACTTTTCTCTAGTTAAGTATTTTGAAAACTTAGATTCTAGCTGATATGATGGTTTTCCATTCATATTGTATTATCTCACCATGGCTGAGATGCTTAGATTCTATCTTTGGATAAAGGCCATGTTTGTATTCAGATATGAATTAGTCTATCTAAATAAATAATAATATAAATTATTATTTTTATGATCATCTGATCATAATCAGTCTCAATTAGTTGGGTTTTACTTGATATTTTCCAAGCTCTGGGTTAGTTTCTAAATTCGAGCTTAGCATCTATGGAACTCCAAAAGATTAAAATTAAGGGATAACTAGAACTTTTATTGTCATATTTATAGTAAAGAGGGATTTTAGCTTGATAGATTCAAATTCTAAGTGAGATCCTTAAAGGATTCTAAGATACACCACTCAAGACCGATATACATGAAGTGTTCACCTAGATCTTCTACTTGGATACACCAATGGTTCCAATAGTGGGAGGAAATACTTGCACATAAGTAATATCCAAGCGTTTACTTCCTCCTTACAAAGTGTGTATCAATATTTCTACTATTCATCAGCTCACCTTATCATAGTCCTTCCTACATTATGCAAGAAGCTATCTCCAAGTATGCATATATACTTGATAATTTACCTATATTATATGCATGCTTGTTTTTTTTATGCAAGATATTTTGTGAGGTAACTCCTATCTTCCAAGAAGTCTTCTTGTGATCTCAAAATTTTCCAACAATTATTCCTCTACTAACTCTATAAACTATCTTGACTAAGTTTGACATACTTGTAGTCATTCCTTATCACATTGCTACTTCAAATTTCTTAAAACTAGAATCATGTTCCCTTTTTTATATAAAATAGAGGGTTATGTATGTTATACTCAATTTTACTTGTATCGATAATAATACCACATGCATGGTGTAGTGGATAGCACCCTATTTAAATAGCGTAGCACACCTTACTAAACTTGACCAATGCTTAAGTGGTCGAGGGTCATAATTTTATATGGAGTCAGGATACTTGGAGAGGTTGGAGAAGTGTCATGTGATGGTGAAAATTGGAGTATCAGAGCTATTTGGTGGAGTCTTGATATGATTCACACCAAAATATCATGTCATACAATATTTATGGTGAGATTTTGATGATTTTACATGCTTGAATATAAGGTTTCACTGTCCTTGCTCTCCTTCGTCATACTGGGATTTCATTCTAGAAGATGACTCTAGTGATATTTGTATGGTTTCCATGTTCAATAATGGTTTCACCATTTCCTACATCATAATCTCTAATTGAAAACCATGAGAGTATTGTAACATTGATAAAAAAATGTAAATAAATAATATATTCTTTTGTTGATCTCTTGATCTTATCTAATTAAATTTTTAGTAGTTAGTTTCAATTTGTATGAAATAACTTATATGGTTATCTTCACACCTGTATCCCAAAAATGTGTTACCCATTCAATTCCCAATTATGATCTTAATCATACAACGTTCCTTTTTTAGGTATGGCTATAGCCATTTAGCCTAGAATTTTATTTAATAGTTAACATGTTAATAATAATTTAACAACCATAGCTCAAGTGAGCAATCAATATATTTGAACCAACCTATGGTTATTATTTCCCATACCGTTTTTTATAACCTGTATCTAAATAGAATCTATTATTTATTCTAGGATCTAACACCAACTGTAAAAACCCCAATTGTTACTACACATCCACTTAATTTTTTTCTTTTAATTTTTTGTTCATATATTTATCTTCCAAATAATTAAGGGCATAATTATGATTTAAGACAAAGATATTCCAAATGGATTGTAATTTAACAAGGCATTGATCATCAAGAGATATTAATTCTTGGTCAGATTAACTCTTGAGTAGAAGTGACCAACTTGTACAAAAACTTCATGCCACACCAATGGTATGAATACATGCCTTAAAGATAGAGAACCCACACCCATGGTTAATCATTGAATATTAGTTAATACAATAATATTTATAATGGGGAAACTAAGATAATTATCACTCCATGTGATAAACTTAGACAGTCCTTGGAATTATTATCTTAAGCATAATTATCTCCCCATCTCATTCATAAGAGTTAATTGGTCTTATTATGTATCGAATACCTTTCTATTCTAAGGTACCCCTTCGGTTATATATTTTAATTATGTTACTATATTACCATGAGGTATCTTTACATCACTATGGGAGAACCTACTCCACATGTACATTCGAATTACTACTCAGAATTTAGGGCTTTTTTTGAGCTACAACTCAAACGTAAATTACCATCTATGGGATTCAACCCCTCTGAGCTCCAACTCAGATTATATCAAATTAGTTGTCATTTTACATTTCATTACTATAGTGTTTTTAGGCTAAAGTCCATAAGTGTCTATAAAGTAATTAGCACAACATAATACCATTTACATATTATTAATTTACTATGTACAACCATTAAAGAAAAGCATATAATTCATTACATCATACTCTTTGAGACTATATATCAATTATATAGTAAAATAACTCCTCGTTGGAAATTAAATAATATTTAATAACCATTGGTACTAATTGATTACAACATTCATGATCTATCTAATTAACAACATATTAGAAAATAATTGCAACATCCACATGAAACATCAGAAGCAACCCACAAAATAGTGTTACACAATATATATCCTAGGAACCCTCACGGGGAATAAACCCAACCTCCAAAATATGTTTCTCCTCTCCTTCATAAACTTAAAATATCATAATTTACAAATATAGGAAGGCATCCCATGGATCCTTTCTCAAATATACAATTTAAAAAAATCAAATTGGTCCTTTTTAAAAAATGATGCAATTAAGGAACTTCCACATTTATTTTCTTTCAACCATCAATTATTACATAAGAATATCACAAATTATTACAACTACATGTTTATGAAAGATCATTGAATACATATTAAAGATAAATCTCACAGATTAGCAAGAGGGAACCCCATAATTCCCTCAAGAATGGATTCCACATTCATTCTTTTCCTAACCCCACTCTTTATATAAAAGAATGTTTCCAAATATATATATATATATATATATATATATATATATATATATATATATATATTTGTTTAGTATTTTTCTTATGAGGTTTATAAAAGATTTGATAAAGTGTGATAAATATACTGGCCTATATGTTTGTAAAATTTCCTAGGATTTGGAACCTGTAAACCTTTGCAGCTAACAATTGACTCTATGTGACCTTCAATCTCTAATTAGTATTTCTAGAATCCCTTAACTGAAACTTTCTAATCACTTTACAACCATTTCCATGATACTTCTTTATTTAATAACCAATCTTATTCATGGATAAGCCTTTATTTTTATGACCAAACCTTCATTTTGGGTAATTACTAATGTATGAGTATCATGTATCTATATTTATATAGCAATAAAACTAAATGAGGGGATTTTACAATTGGGTTATCTTAGGGTGACCCATTGTGAATGGAACAATATGATTATTATCCAGTGTGAACTACGGGGGTGATCAACATCACTATCAAGGAGTTGTTACTCCGTGCATAGGTTAAAAATTCAAATCAATTTAGAAATATCATAGGGTTTAACCAAGCACCTTGACGCTTGGCTATTAAGCCATTGGTACCACATTTAATATAAAGTATACTATGCTTCCTCCTATAGTACATGTGGAACAATGGTATCATTCTAGTTTTCAAAAAATTGGTGGTAACTGCTCGAACACAAAGCCATGTGGGACCTATGGTAGCTCAAATTCAAGGTATCTATCATATCAAAACTGAGGTAATGAAAACCATGCACTCAACCTTCAAACCAATTGTCAACATTCATCAACGATCGTGCCTCTCACTGGTATGATGTACATAGGGGGTTATTTTCTTTATTGCACCTTTTGATCCTACACTTTCTGTATGTGATGAAGGAATATGATAACCCTTTATTTTAAGAGGCTATCTAAGAATAGGTATTGTGATCATGATAGCATGAATTACGGATGTAAAATTATACTAGACCTTAATCTATACCATATTAAATTGTTTTATCAAAATAGAAGAGAATGGAAGGAGGAGATCATTGTTTCCAAATAGGGATGACAGTGATATTAGTTCAGGGTATTACACAGTAGTTATTTCTCATATTAGTGATCACCACAGAACTAGGATGAATGATTATACACCAATTTTGAAAATACTAACGCCCACGAAACTCTAAAATTGTAGGTTTAAACATAGTACTCTCAGGTGGTAGAAAATGAGCTATGAAAATCGTAGGGTTAAAATATGTATTCACTCCGTATGGAAGGAATATTAGATAGTTAAGGAAACATAGTATCATCCAAAATCAAAGCGTAGTTAGCTCACTATTGCAGGTGCAAATAGATATAAGGTTTTGACGTCTTATTTAGGTTTATTTACAATTTACTACATAGGTAGGAGTGTTAAATGAAATTTATCTAAACCACAAATCATGCATTTTGCATTCCAAGTTTTTAGTAGAACTAACTACTCATTGATCGACATCTTGAGTTCATGTACTCATGTGGTTTGTGTTGAATCATTTATGGTCTGGTTTGAGGGTTTAGGCCGTAGAAGAAACACCTCATGCTTTAATTTTTGCAACCACGACCGATCATAGCTAATGGTAAATAGGGTATACCCCACATGCGGTATACTAGGGATAACATAAATCCATATACGCATCCCCCAGGTGATAACCACCAAGCGGTGGATGATCCATCAAAGATCGATATTTACCCACTAACAAAACATTTACCCCAGATAAAACATTTTATCTTGTAACGCCATCATCCCATTAAAAAGAGTATCTACATAACAATATTAATGAGAAGCACAATGCTTTAAACTTACAAAAAGGAGATATTAATGAGAATCGTAATGCTTTAAACTTAGAAAAAGGAGGGTTAAGATAATAGCCAATTAAATGCATTTATAAAAATCAGGTTCATTCAATAAAAATATCAAATATTGTAAATACAGATAGGGTTCTATACGAATATTACCAACGAAGACACCCCATATTTACTTGAAAGAAAAATAGAGTCTGTCAACACAAATAGAATGTACGAAAGGTCAAACCTGGAGCTTCCATGTCTTGCCTCTTGATGATCTTCTCCTTGTTACCTTCTACTCCTCCCTCTTGTATTTATTTCTTCCCGTACCTCCTCCTTACCTTTTTCCCACTAAAACCTCCTATATAGAATATTATTCTTTCTTGCCCAACTCTACAATGGTCTTAAATTTTTAATAATAAAATATGTCTTTGTTGAAATAAGACACTCCAATCCATGCGAGATGGAAATTTATACTATTATTAAAATAAAAATGGGGATCCATGAGGATAAGGTAGGTGACCTTTGATTTTGTTTTGTGTCCCTTCTTTCTAGATACAAATACAAAACTAGTACTATTAGAGCATAGAATGGATACAAATCTATGACTATTAGTGATAAGGGAAGGAATTTCTCCTTAATTTCCAGCAATGAAAATAAGCAAAGAATGAGGAATGGATAATCCTTATATTATTTAATAATTATAGAGTCATTTTTAGTCCAATCAAAATTGGACAAATCTTGTGAGTACCTAATTGTGTTAAAATTAGGTTATCTACACCTAATTTATTATATTGTATTATTTTTTTGTAAAATATAAATCCTCCAATTCATCTTTCAAAAAATTACTAATTATATTTAAACTAAATTATTTTATTTGAAATATAATTAATCCTTTCCTAAATCTTCACAAAATCTCTTAGATTTTTGTAGAATTCTTTAGGGTTTACGACCATTTTAGTTAGGCATTAATTTATCCCAAATATTAATTAATAACCTTTTAAAAATGATCAATGGAGACAGGCTGTGACATTCACAAATACATTGTTGGTACAAAGAAAATAATTCTTTGATTGGATATATACAATGACAAGAAATTTCATTAGTGAATTTTCTCAAGTATATTTCTCAAGGTACAAATATGGATGTAGGAAAGGTATGAACTACTTTGACAATATAACTAGAAGGAAAATAATAATAATGCCAAAGTTAGAATACAGAGTCAAGCAAAAAGATGAAGCTCAAGCAGAAGATCAAATCCAAGGTCACTTGAAGAATGAAGACAAATACAAATATCCATATTGAAGACTAAAATTTTGAATACCTAAATAATGTAATACAAGGGGTGTTAGAGGTAGAGTATATTACATTATTTAGGTACATGCCTATGTGCCACCTTAGGTAGATTATTAGATTAGGAGTTACTTTAGGAAGAAGGAATAAATGCACAAGTGTTAGAATGTGCAAGATGTAAAAGGAAAAGTGTCTATCATGTAGAAGCACATGTGTCCTCAAGGTAGTTAGGTAGAGTAAGGGTCAAGTAACTTATCTTCTTATATATAGGGCTCATTGTAAGGAAGCATGAATTCCATATAGCATGCTCTAGTTTCCATATTATGTATCAAGCTTCCATTTTTGTATGCTTTCATTAATGGTTGTTGCATGTGTTATTTCAGAAGTCTCTTGTGTTAGTTTCATGCTTGTTAAGCTTCCATTATCATAGTTAGATCTTAGCTTGCTTATTCCATTACTTGTGGCTGCATTTCCATTTAGTTTATAGCTTCAAAAGCTAACATTATCTAACTTTTTGCATCAAGTCTACATGGATATGAGATAAAACAACTATATGTATTCTCCTACTGAGTGCATCAACAACCTTATTTTCCTTTCCTTTGATGTATTCTATGCCAAAATCATACACAATGAGAAATTCCATCCATATTCTTTATTTGGAATTTAAAAAAGGTTGAGACAATATGTACTTTAGAATTTCATGGTTTATTCTCAACTCAAAGGGTGTCCCTATCAGATAGTGTTGCCAAATCTTAAGATTCAAAACCAACGCTGTCAATTCCAGATCATGGGTTGCATAATTGACCTCATGTTGTTTCATTTTTCTATATCTATAGGCAATTACTACTTCATCTTGTGAGAGCACTCCTCCCAAGCCTTCCAATGATGCATATATACACACCAAAAATCTACCCTAAGGATCTGGTACCTTTAGTATGGGATACGTAGTGAGTATTTATTTGAGAAGAGCAAAATATTCCTCACATTTATCCATCCACATGAATTATTTTCCCTTACTCAAAAGACTATTTATTGGAAAAATTATCTTAGCATAGTCCATTACATAATGCCTTTAATATCTAGTCAAACCCATGAAACTTCAAAATTCCATCACATTTTTTGGTGGTAGCCAATTCAATATAGCTTCTATTTTTTTAGGATCCACTATGATCCCTTCTGATGATATAACATACCCTAAATATTACACTTATGACACATAAAATTCACACTTTGAAAAATTACCATACAACTGATTTTTCCTTAGTAACTCTAACATGATCTCAAGGTGTTTGTCACGGTCAGTATTATTCCAAGAATATATCAAAATATCATCTAAGAATACAAGAAAAAATAGGTCCAAAAGCTTTATGAAGATATTGTTCATCAAATTCATAAATGTTACTAGAGAATTTGATAGACCAAAAGGTATAATAATAAACTCATATTATCCATAGTGAGTTTTTAAGGATGTCTTATGGGTTTCCTCTTATCAAATCCTCAATTGATGGTATCCCGAATTTAGATCAATATTTAAAAATATAGTGGTATCTTTAAGCTAATAAAAAAGATCTTCAATTCTGGGTAGAGGAAATCTGTTTTTAATGGTTTCCTTGTTTAACATGCTATAGTCTATACATAATCACAAGGAACCATAATTTTTCTTTATAAACAACACTAGTGCACCCTATGGTGACACCCTTGGTCTAATCAACCCCTTCTCCAACAATAATTATAACTAAACTTTCAATTCTTGCATCTCAATTGGATTCATTCTATAAGGAGCTCTATGTATAGTTTTTGTTCCAGGTTGAAGTTCAATTGTGAAATAAAATTCACATTTAGGGGGTAATCTAGGTAAATCCTTTGGAAATATGTCTTGAACTTCTGAAGTACTAGGTGTTTCTCAAACACATCTTCCTTATTTTCATCTTCAATATCATTTAACTTCACTACATAAATTGTTCCTACTCTCTTCATTACTTTCTTAAGTTGTATTGCAAAGAGGATCTAGGATCGAAAAGCCCCATATAGGTTGTAAACCCTTTGTACTTTCCCATATTATTTTGTGTACTCAATCCATCTATTCCAAAAATTGACTATGTCCTTATGTGCATGTAACTAATCCATTCCTAGGATTACATTGAAAGCATGCAATGGTACTACATAAAGACAACCTATAATTAAGATAATTTCAGCCATAGGGTAACACTGAGCCATCCTTGACTTTGCACCCATGTGCCAAAATCCTTGGCATTTTTGGTATATTAGTGGAAACAAATCTATCTGTGGCACCACTGTCAATCAAAATATTAATATTTCTACCAAATATCTTACCTTTTATTAGTAGTGGTATTATTTGTTCTTCCATATTCTGACTCGTTGTTGTATAAATGTTGTGTGTTGGTTCCTTATAAGCAGGTTATTTTACCTTCGAATTGCCTACCTATTTAAGTGGAAATTTATTGGATTAATACGAAATACCACATTCATAACCTTATTTAGGTCCTGGTTGTGTTTTCTACTTCTATCCATATATTTTTTTTCTTGTAGGGAATTATCTTGACCTTGTTGAGGTAATTTGTTATCCCCTTTGTTGTGATTGTTATAATTACGGTTCTTCACCCTGAACCTTTTCCTAAACTTATCTTATTTTCAATCATTACTTCAGTCCTAACTAGGAGAACTCTTATTTTACTTATCACTTTCCTATTTCATGAACCATGCACTATTTATTTTTCTCAAAGCCTATTTGTCCTACTCAAATGCTCCTTCATAATCAAAAGTAAGACTTAAGATAAGTTTCAACTTTCCTAACAAGATCATAGGAATTCTAAAGAGTATTGGGTTCCTACATATTCACTTCATGACCTATCCTAGGATCTACTCCTAGTATAACATTGTGTACCTTCATTTTCTCATTATACATAGGTACATACTTCAACAACTTGACAAAGTTTTTGTGATAGGATTCCACTATCTTATTTTCTTTCTAAGTTTGGTAAATTCCTCAAATTTCTTGGTGTAGAAGTGCTTGGTGAGGAATTTTTCTTTGAAATCTATCATAAAGTTTTTCCATTTCAAATCAATTGTAGCCTCAATCCCTTTTTCCCCACTAAATGTCTTCCACAAATCCAATCCAAATACCTGTAGATGTAGAGTGGCATAAGATGTCCGAGTTCCAATGGAATAGTTCTTCATGTTATAGAAATTATCTATCTCCTTCAACCAAGCTTTGGCTTTATCACCATCTTCTTCTTCATGAGACTTGGAGGATTTTAGGTGTTTCATGTCCTTGCCCAATTCTACCTCAAGTCAAATTCTAGCTTGTTGTGCCTTTGAATGAGCCTCATTCTCTTGTCCTACTCTAGGATTTCCAATTTGTGAATCTTGATTCACTATAGCCTCTAATGGTTGTTTTTGTGTTTTCATATATTCTCTCAATAGTGCAACTATTACGGAGAGATCCTCACTTTCATAATTAGGATTTTTCACTCCTACATCGAGGGTATCAAATTCTATATATTTTTTCCATGTTTGTTGTGTCAATGGGGCAAAAATAACTCTCCTTATCTTTGGTGGTATTTTTTATAGCCACACACAACAAAGATAGTAGGAATTAGTTCATAATTTTATTCTATTTTTTTTTGCTACTAACACCTCTATTCCTAGTTAACCTAATTTTTTATTCAAGGTCTAATTTTAATAGATACCATTACCTTATGGATATAGTATTTATTTGTAGCACTATCCTAATACACTCATCAATTCTTGCTAATAGGGATTAATACGTAATCAACCTTCTATAATTAATTTCATTGTAATTAGTTTCCTTTCTATTGTACTTTCTATATTATACATCGGATAATAATTTTTAACAAACATTATGCTTATCTAAACATATGTTATAATTGGATATTAATAGTCCTTTAATCAAGGAATTAGGCAGTTTTTTTTTGGTGAATCTTGTTAGTTCATGTGTGTGAGTTTCTTGTGGATCAATCCTCATCATTTGGTATTCAAAGCCAAGTTTGTCGACCGGGTAATCTCCGGACACTTCCTACAGTTATCTCTTTCATGTGTTTGGGTTTTATTTGATAGGAAACCACGTATTTACATCCACAGGCATAGAAAAATCATCAAATTTATTCTCATGCATTTCTAACTGCAATCCATAGAGAACCTCACTGTTGCACTCTTTATAGTGCCATTTGGGGATTGTTTTCAATTCCAAAGGCAAAGACATCAATATTTCTTTGGAAATTTTGTTTACATGACATCCACAAGAGACTATTCTAGTCTTAAAAAACATACATCATCCACAAAAATTGAGGAACACGAACCCTCGTGGTCTTATTGAAGAACACAGGCTTATACTAAGAGGGGCGTGAAAAATATAAGATCAACTTTTACTTTTCTTTACCAAAAAATATTATCAAATATTATCAATGGGAATATAAATAGCAGTAATAAAAGCAATGCATAAATAATCACACACATGAGAGAAATTAATTTAACGTGGTTTATCCAATGCAAGTTACGTTCACAGAGAAAATATTTCTTCTAATTTTTTTCAAAACCTCTCTTGGAAATCAATTCCCTATTACAATGTTTATGGATATCTTTCCAAAGGATACACCAATCTTCTATACTCTAATTTATGGATATATCTCCTCAGGAGAACTCTAACACCTTACTATGGTTCATGGATCTCTCTCCACATGAGAACTCTTTCCCCTTTGCTCTAGTTCATGGATCTCTCTCCATAGGAGAACTCTTTCCCCTTTGCTCTAGTTCATGGATCTCTCTCGCATATGAGAGATCTTTCCCCTTTGCTCTAGTTTGTGTATCTCTATCCACATGAGAACTCTATTGCCTCTGCTCTAGCTGGTGAACTTCTAGAAGACTTATATCCCCACTGCTCTATCTTGTGGATCTCTCTCCATAGGATAATTCTATCCCCACTACATTGGTTGATGGACCTCTATACACTAGATACATCTATCCTCTCTGCTCTTGTCACCTCCAAAGTTTGTTGTCAAATCTATCTTAAATATGCACCAAAACCTATCACACGTATAGAACAAATATGCTCTAACTCTTCTAACAAATATGTTTCAATTTTGTATCAAGTATTTCACAATACTTGCTCAAATCTACCTAAAATTTGCTCCACATATTCTCACAATACTTTCTCAAATTTACATTCAATCCTCCTCAAAAGACTTTCTTGAATCTACCTTCAAGACTTCTCAAAAGACTTGCTCAAATATACCTTCAAGCCTTCTCACAAGACTTTCTCAAACATGCCTTCAATGCTGCTCACAAAACCTACTCAAATATTTCCAAATCTTGCATACAAACACTGCTTAAATCTCTTCAAGAAAATATTTCTTCACACAAATAAATTCTACTTAGAATTCGTTTAACCTCTGGAATATATAGATAATTATATGCTCTATAAAACACCAATATGTTCTTCATACTCAAATATCTTGCATTCAATTAACCCAATCTCTATCTCTTACAAAATCCTTTTCAAATAAAATCAAAATAGTGTATAACTTGTTTCATAAAACGGGTTTATTTTTCTTGTAAATTTTCTCATAAAGATCAATCACACCAATGCAAAATTTTCCCTCACAAAATTGATATTAAACACTTTCACAATTGCTATCAATATCTTTCAAACCAATGTTCAAAATGTTTCACAATGATGCACTAAATTGTCTTCGAACATAGTATAAGTAGTTCACAATTTATAGCACAAATATCATATTCTCTTTCAAAAATGGAAGCACAATATTTTTCTCAAAATCTATCCCAAATTTTTCCAAAATCATTCAACAATGAAGTACAAGAAGATCTCAAACTCTAATGCAATTGTTTCAACTTTCTCTCAAAAATTTATGCACATGTAGGTTTGAAACCCTAACTCAAATATTTTCAACAATGCTTACCAAACAACCCTTTTATCTCCACCTCATGTTCCAAAAATATTCACTTCAACAAAAAATTGTAAACAAGGAATTATGTTCCCATACCTCTTAATTTGCTCTTATTAAGATATCTCCTTAAAAATTGTGTCACAAACAACTGATCTTTCTAGTTCCACTTCAAGGGTTAGATTCCAAAATACTTCCTCAAAACATCCACATGAAATTTCACCTTCAAAATTGTGCTCAATGAAATCTGAAAATGATGTTCTAGGATCTTTATTTTGTTCTCAAAGATGAATAATTAAAACTCAAAAAAAACTCTCATAGTTTCTTTTCACCATGCAATAATTACAATAAAATTATCGCTTTTACACTTTATTGATCTTATTCTTGTAAAATAGTAATCAACAAAATAAGGCACACATTACACACATAAAATTTACCATATACACCTTATACCTCCTACTTAAAATAATCCATTTCAATGTACCTTAAAATTTTAACATGATCATAGCATAATTTATTTTATGCACCACACATAGCTCTTAGCAAAACTCCACACTATTCCCTTTTAAATTAAAAAAAATTAATAACTCCATCCTGTCATTTTAATAAAAAAATAAAAATAAAATAATCACCTTATGACTCCCTAAGTAAGCGCATACCTTAGCCTTAGCAAATATTTATTTCACCAAAAATATTGTCCCCCTTGTTGTCGTCATCACAATTCGAACTTGCACCATTTTCTGGCCCCGCACCCTAGCTTTGGCTAGGCCACTGTGTGGGATAGCCACCCACACAAAACCTAACTTGGACATGCTATTCCTTATCTGCTATCTCCAGCATGAAAAGCTTCTTCAATAAAAACTTTAACTCTTTACATCCACCTTGTATAAAAATCGAGACCTCCCTGTTACCACGTCTTAGCACCAAGGCTTCTGCAATTTGGCCAAGCTGGCCAGATGGAACATCATTTTGTTGTCACCACACCTTATCCATGAATTCAACCTTGAAAAGTTCTGCTCCTTTGTCCTTTCTCCCATGTGACCATGAACGAAGCGCACACGAGGTATTTTAATTTGCAACATTGGTGCCCACACTATACCTTTAAAATATTATAATAATTAAATCTAAAGTATTATTAAATATTATAACTTACATTTTTACCTTTGGGCCCTTTTACTTTTTGATTATTATAATATTTTAAATCTTCATAGATTTAAATATTATAATTTATTTTTCTTCTTTAGGCCTTTTCTTTGGATAAATTCTTTGTCACCATAAAACATCTTCCTTTTTCCTTTGCAAGTACCACCATCGTAAAACCATTAAACCTTTATTTTTCTTGATATAAATGAAAACAAATGTCATCAACTTATGACATCAATATTTTGACATCAATGACAACAATATACTCAAAATTTCCAACAATCTCCTCTGTTTTCATTGATGGCAACCCTTTCCAAAAATTATTTTTCAGCCACTGGATTCCAAATTTGCTCCCCCTGTCTGAATGCTCTCCCCCTTACTTAAATATCTCCCCCTTTGACATAAATGGCAAAGATACTCCTTTGGGGCTAAATATAAGACTCTTAGATCAGACCCCTCCCCACCTCATCTCCTTGAGGTGATTAATTTTTGGGTGGGAGTATCTCTACTCCCAACATACAATGCTCTTGTTATTTGTCAAACTTCTTTTTCAACAAACCATTTTGATCCTTTTCAGTGTCCCTATTATTGCTTGTCTCTGGAAGTTTTGGAAACTCTTTTCTATACCAATTGGCCTTATTCCAAATATTATTGCACTTGTAACACTTAATTTTGTAGTTCTTGGAAGGTGTAAATATCTTGAAGTTCCTCCTGGTGAAGCCATACTCATTTTTGTCATGAATGCTACAGTGATTTGCTTTATGACCAAAATTATTACAAGAGTAGCAATACCCTTGGAAGAAATATCCATCTTTGAAAGAGTTGACATTCCTTTTAGTGAGGTCATACTCCTTTTCATGAGTCCTACAATGCATAGACTTGTGACCAAACCGATTACATGAAAAATAGCATCCTTTGAAGAAATCTTGTCTTGAACCCTCTGGTATCTTAGTCCTTTCTTTGCCTTATCTGTAATGATCTCTGTTTCTTGTTTATGCATTGTTTCCTTTCTTAGTGAAGCTTATATTCTTCAACTTATATGCATAAGTCTTAATTTCTTTTTCACTCTCTTCCTCTAAAATTTCCTCTTATTTTGAGCTTGAGCTTAACTCTTCTTATTGTTTTCCTTATCCTTCTTCAAAACCAAGTCTTTTTTTGATAGATGAAGATATCTATGCATTGATAATATTATCCAAAGTCTTTGAAATTTTCCCAATCATGTGTATCTTATCCTTAGAATCTTTCACTTCTATCCTTAGTAAAACTACCTCATGTTCTAATATTTCACATTCTAACTTTTTCTCTACTAACTTTTTAACCATGACCTCTTTAAATATCATTCTCTCTGCTTTTGAGTTTGCAAGGGAATAATGTTTGATAGTCCTCTAACATTCAATCTGCACACCTACATGCGCATGCAAGGCAGGAGGCATTAATGGACTATCCTCGGTTGACATTTGGTGCAATTTCTCTTTTTGCCTGTTGAACCTGGAATTCATCCTACCCAGGAAAAAATTCAGAATTCGTCCCTGGGTGGGGCGGATCCCATTTTGAATTCATCCTAGGGTGGGACGGATTTGGAGCAGGGTGTTTGAAGGTGCCAAATTGCTTTCTGACCTTCCAAAATTGTTGTAAAAGTGGTTAGGACCATTGTTTAACCTCTGAGGGCTGCCCTAGGGGCTATGTGTGTCAAAGCGATCAGTGTTTGCAATCACATAATCGGATTGGTGTTGTTTTTGTGTCTACATTATGATCCTATTTTTCCTCACTACTACCACTTCTGGCTTCTGGACAATTATTTGCATAGCAACCAAAATTACCACAATTAAATATTTTATAGTATTCATACCTTTGTTCTTTATTGAGTCCTTGTTTCTTCTCCCATAGTTAGCTTCTTCATCATTGCTTGACTCACCACTTGATTATGGTTTCTTATCTTTTGTCTTCTTTGAAGATTTAAAAGTTACCTCTTTATTGGAGTTGGGATCTATTACTATTCTCATCTCATAAGCTATGATAATTCCATGTAACTCATCCATAGTCAAAATTTCAATAATCTATCATTTCTTCTATGGCTGAAAATTTTCTATCATACCTCATAGGAAGTGACCTTAATATTTTATGAGAAACATTGGAGTCTTAAATTTTGAATCCAAGTCCACACATGGTATTAAAAACCTCATCCACACGAAGTAAGTATGTAGTAATATCTTCCTCATATTCCATATTCAAATCTTCAAACCTTTTCTTGTGGTTTTGCAATTTTGCCAACTTGACCTTTTTATCTCCTTCATATGTTTGCTTCAGTTTATCCCATATCTCTTTTACTGATTTGCAGTGCATAAATTTCACAAATTTTACTTCACATAATATACTTAATATTACATTCATTTCCTTGGAATTATTCACATATAACATCTTACCAACTTTATCTGTGGGAGGATTAGCTGTACGTGTGAACCCATCCTCAATTGATTGCCATGTCTCATATCCTTGTGTCATTAAGTAAGTCTTCATTATTATGCTCCAAAAATCATAATTATTCCCATAGAACAATGGTGACTTATTTTATGAATATCCATTCTAATATGCCATACGTGTTCCTGTAATATCTTCCTTCAAGTTGTTAGACTCTTCCGAAGGAACCCACTTGGATACCAATTGAAGAACACATGCTTATACTGAGAGGGGGGTGAACAATATAAGATGAACTTTTAATTTTATTTCCCAAATAAAATTATCTAATATTATCAATGGCAATATAAATAACAGTAATAAAAGCAATGCACAAATCATCCCCTACATGAGAGACATAAATTTAACGTGGTTCACCTAATGCAGGTTACATCCACAGAGAAAATATTTCTTCTAAAATTTTCTCAATAAATATCTTGGGAATCAATTTCCTATTACAATGTTTACGGATCTCTATCCAAAGGAGACACCAATACCCTATATTTTGATTTTGGGATCTCTATCTATAGGAGAACTCTATCCCCTTACTTTGGTTCATGGATATATCTCCACAAAGAACATTTTCCCCTTTGCTCTAGTTCATGGATCTCTCTCCATAGGATAACTCTTCCCCCTTTGCTCTAGTTCGTGGATCTCTCTCCATAGGAGAACTCTTTCCCCTTTTATCTAGTTCATGGATATCTATCCATAGGATAAATCCATCTCCTCTGCTTTTGTTGGTGAACTTCTAGAAGACTTATGTCCCCACTACTTTGGATTGTAGATCTCTCTCCACAGGAGACCTCTATCCTCACTGCATTGGTTTATGGACATTTATCCACTGGATACCTCTATCCTCTCTTATCTTATCACTTATAAAGTTTTATCTCAACTATATCTCAAATCTACACCAAATCCTATCACAAGTCTAGCACAAATATACTCTAACTCTTCTCATAAATATGTTTCAATGTTATCTCAAGTATTTCACAAGACTTACTCAAATCTATCTCAAATCTACTCCATGTCTTCTCAAAAGACTTTATCAAATATACCTTCAAGCCTCCTCAAAAGACTTGCGAAAATCTACTTTCAAGCCTTCTCAAAAGACTTGCTCAAATATACCTTCAAGCCTTCTCACAAGACTTGCTCAAATCTGCCTTCAATGCTGCTCACAAAAACCTACTCAAATATTTCCAAATCTTGCATACAAACACAACATAAATCTCTTAAAGAAAAATTTTCTTCACAAAGATAAATTCTACTTAGAATTCATTTAACCTATGGAACATACAGGGAATGATATGCTCTATAAAACACCTATATGTTCTTTAAACACACAAATATTACACTTAATTAACCCAATCTCTATCTCTTGAAAAATACTTTTCAAATCAAATAAAAATAGTTTATAACTTGTTTCACAAAACAAGTTTATTTTCTTGTAAATTTTCTCACAAAGGTCAATCACACTAATGCATAATTTCCCTCACAATATTGATCTCAAGCACTTTCACAATTGTTATAAATATCTCTCAAACCAATGTTCAAAAGGCTTCACAATGATGCACTAACTTGTCTTCAAACTTAGTACAAGTAGTTCACAATTTCTAGCACAAATGTCTTAATCTCTTTCAAAAATGGAAGTATAATCTTGTTCTCAAACTCTATCCCAAATGTTTCTAAAATCATTCAACAATGAAGTACAAGGAGATATCAAACTCTAATGCTATTGTTTCAACTTTATATCAACAATTTATGGACATGTAGGTTTCAAAATCTAACTCAAATATTTTCACAATGCTTACCAAACATCCCCTTTATCTCCGCCTTATGTTCCAAAAACATTCACTTCAACAAAACAATTTAAACAAAAAAGTATGTGACCATACATCTTAATTTGCTCTTATGAATATATCTCCTAAAAAACCTATCTCACAAACAACTGATCTTTCTAGTGCCACTTCAAGGCTTAGATTGTAAAATACCTTCTCAAAACATCCACATGAACTTTCAACTTCAAAAATGTGCTCAATGAAATCTAAAAATGATGTTCTAGGATCCATATTTTGTTATCAAAGATGAAGCATTAAAACTCAACAAAAAACACTCATATTTTCTTTTCATCATGCAAGAATTACAATAAAATTATCAAGCCACTTTTACACCTTATTGCTCCTATTCTTGTAAAATATTAATCAACACAATAAGGCAAACATTACACACATCAAATTTGCCATATACACCTTATACCTCCTACTTAAAATAAAATATTTCAACGTACTTCAAATTTTCAACATGACCATAACATCATTTATTTTATGCATCACACATAGCTATTAGCATAACTCCACACTATTCTCTTTTAATTCAAACAAAATTAAAACTCCGCGTTGTCCTTTTAATCCAAAAATAAAAAATAAAATAATTACCTTATGACTCCCTAAGAAAGCTCATACCTTAGCCTTAGCAAATATTCACCAAAAATATTGTCCCCCTTGCTATCGTTGCCACGATTCGAACCTGCACTATTTGCTAGCCCCCCACCCTAGCTTCAAATAGGACACTACATGGGATAACCACCCATACAAACCTAACTTGCACGTGTTCTTCCTTATCTGCTATCTCTGGAATGAAAAAATTCTTCAATAAAAACTTTAACTCTTTGCCTCTGTCGTGTCTCGAACTTGAGACCTCCCTGATACCACATATTAACACCGAGGTTTCTACTGTCTAGGCAAGCTACCTAGATGGAATTTCATTTTGCTATCACCACAAATTATCCACGAATTTGACCTCAAAAAGTCATTTCTCCCACATGACCGTGAACAAAGCGCACATGAATTTCACAGATTTTCGCATAATCATCTCCACCTTACTTTGTAATAATATTTATGTATTATATATGCATTTTTCTCTTTTGAAACTTCAACATCGGTGCTTGGAGAAGTATTTGAATTTGCAACATTGGTGCCCACACTATACCTTTAAATTATTATAATAATTAAATCTAAAGTAGATTTAAATATTATAACTTACATTTTTACCTTTGGGCCCTTTTACTTTTTGATTATTATAATATTTTAAATCTTCATATATTTAAATATTATAATTTATTTTTCTTCTTTGGGCCTTTTCTTTGGATAATGCTTTTGTCACCATAAAACATCTTCCTTTTTCCTTTGTAAGTACCACAATGGTAAAACCATTAAACCTTTATTTTCCTTGACATAAATAACAACAAATATCATCAACTTATGAAATTAATATTTTGACATCAATAACAACAACATGATAAAAATTTCTAACACTTCCACCTTCTTGATAATCCATTTTGTGACCTGTTGTTTACCCTATCCACGTCTGCTACTTTTGCACTATTTACAAGTTTTTACTGTGTGCCTTTACCACTTGTTGCATCATCCTCCATAAACCATCATTGTAGTTTCTCACTATTATTTACCTCATTGTTGATATTGTTGCTCCTCACATCTACTAAAAAATATTGCACATTTATCATTGTGGTTTCTGTTGTGTTGCCTATCACATCGCCATGTGCTCATTGACATCAACTGCTGCATGATGATCTGTTTTCACACTAGCTTGTACACATTAAAGAGGAAGGTATAGTGAGGAAGGCTCGCTAAAAATCCACTAAGGGATTTATTGATGTGTTGACATACCTACGAAGGCCACTCAAACCTATTCCATATTTTCTCATGTGCATTGTCCATCACCCAAAAGTATCTGTGCTCGTCTTCACCATTCGTACGAGCTAGCCAGTATCCCTGATGTCCAATATATGATGTTTAGTCCAGCCACTTGGAAGGGTCCATTTTCTTTCCATGTTTTCCTCTTTGCTTGCCATGCAAATTTTGCCTATAGAGGCCTCCCTAATGTTGTTAAATTTTTGCTAATTTTCCCTACTTTTGGATAACCCATTTTATATTATCCAACTCAGTGCCTAACTGTCTGCTCGTTAGTACATTCAACCCATCTACATTATTTATAGTCATTGGCCAAATCATGACATGTTTCATTAGATCTTAGGCCACCCATACTTGACCTCCACTCACCAATGAAGACACGCATCTTTAGGCTTGCACACCAACTAGGAGATAAAAATATTAAATAATGCTTTATTTATTAATATTTATTGATCAATATTAGAAGGGAATATTTTCCTAAGCCCATCTATTTGTATTATTAAAAAAAATGTTTCTTTTATTATTAAAATAAGAAAGAAAGTAAAGAGCTTTGTCATATTATTTTTCATTTGGCATCTTAGTATTTTCACTGGCTCCACCTAGATCTATGGCTACCAATAGAGCAAATAAATTAATTGAGGTTACTACCTTAGTCCTTTCTTTGGCTGACACTATAAAAGATATCCAATTGCATTCTTCTTCCTTCTCTCATACTCATCATCCCAAATGTGAAGTGAAAATCGATGAAGGCTCTAGGTATCTTGATGTCCTTAATAGCTAGATCTTAGATATGGAGACCTGGTTTGAATTCACTCAAACCCCAAATGATAAAAATTTCCATTTTACAATATCTAATTTTTGGCATGGCTAAGGTTACATGATGAAGAGAGGAAGATATCAGTTGAAAAAATTGATACCGAGATAATATGTTAAGTTGGTGACCCACCTACAACTGGTCAAAAATCCAAAGCACCTTCTCAAGAGTTCATGGGAATGGTCAACATTAAAGGAGATAACCAAGTGACTCTAAAGTAGTTAAAACAACAAATGGTACCACCAAACAGTGCTGACACATCAGAGGTGCGACAACCTATGAAATTAGTTACTCCTAAATCATTTCTCATAGTTCCTCCTAAATAAATAGAATGAGTGGCTCTCCTCCATTAAACCAGGGGTACTCAAGCTACCACAATTCAACACCGCAAAGTGAAATAGAAACACAAACTGAGTCAAAAACATGAGCATGTGGATACCACTATCAAAGTAATTTATCATGAAGCATACACATCATGTCAAATAAATAAAATTGGTGATTTGCATGTACCTAAGGGTTCAGTAACACCCATTATTTCATCTCCTTTAGTCGATGGTGGTATTTTAAATGTGTCGCTAGCAATACACCTACTAGAATTATTAGTCTTAGAGCATATACAAGATCTCTTGACTAATATAGAGGCACAAATGGAGAAACAAAATGAGGCGCTAAAATTTATCATGATCTATATTGAGAGTCAAGGGCTACCTCCTATGAAACCTGCATCTGAGGTTGAACCACCTCCTATGCAGCCATAGGAAAAGCCTCAACAAGAGCAAGTACCAATTTGGCCACACTAACAACCTAGCAAGTATCCCCTTGCTTGAACCTGCAGTATTGATTTTCAATCAATTATGCATCGTAAATGCTATCATCTTGCTGGAGGTTTACCCATTGGCTCTAAATAGTTCAAAACCCCAAAGTTATGAGGAGTAGTTACATGGTTTATATCATAGACAAAATGGACATGAAATTCATGCATTTCAAGGCTTTAGAGCCACGATATACAACATGCTTGAAAAGAAGCAACTTTGGGTTGTCAACCGATAAATTATCATAACTAGTAATTTATCCCTTGCATCAAAAAAGCAAGAAGAGCCACCTAAGCCAGCAATCAATAAACCTATGGCTCAAACACTTCACTAAGCTATGCTAGAGTGTGCTACATGCTTGAAACAATAGTTGCACATTTGGACTCCTTTAAACGAGTCTATGATAGTAATATTTCAGAAGCTACACGCAGCTAAGATCATTACCTTACCTGAAATAAACCCTCTAGGCCAAAATAAAGATAAATATAAAGGCTATAAGGAGGATAACTTTTGCCTTTATCATCGAATAAAGGGCCATCACATTCACAAATTTTATGGGTTCAAAAATGTGGTTTAATACCTTATTGATAATTATGTTTTATCCATAAGTAGGTCACCCACAACACATTAGAATACCATAGAGTAGGCCACATCATCCTATATGGAACCCCAAGGTCAGTTGTATCCTCATAGGCCTAGCCAACTAGCTCACTGAGTAGTCACATTTGAGATGACTACTACATCCCTATTTAAAAATCTTTATGAGGCAAATGCATTCACATTACCAGAGATCAAACAAAAAGCACCTAAGCGTAGGTCACCTAGTGAAAGCCTCTATTGTGTAAATCATCATATATAGGGGTATGAAATCCATGGTTTCTTTGCATTTAAGAATGTAGTCCAAACCTATTATAACAAGATGAACTCCATGCAGATGGTTCACGTATTTCACCCCATGAGGACATTGGCACCACATAGAGGTCCGCACCCCAATAGGGAAATTTGGTTTTAGTCACTCTTCCTAAACAACATAATTATATTACAGTGGACAACATACACAATGAGGGTCCTCAAGGTAATGCACCTTCCCCACCATACTCATCACAATCAATGAAGCAAATTGAGAATTCCAAAGGTAGTGCACCTCCCCCACTTTCATTGAATGACACACACACTAGGGGTACCTAAGGTAGCATACTTTTCCCCTTAAAAACATCAAAAATCCAAAAACAAATCATAAAAACATTTAAAACACAAAAAACAATTGAAAAGTCAAAAATTCGAAAATAATTTAAAACATCAAAACACAAAAAACATTTGCATTTACATTTTGCACATGCATTAATTAATTGCATTACATTAGTAATTTTCATTCATTGCACTTGCATTAGGATAGGTTGTGTTTACAATATTAGAAATGACACCACATTTTTATGCTAATCATGCATATTTAATTCATCATCATCCATCATTCCCTATGCATAATTGTATTTTTCAACACAACCCCTCAAGTTGCTATTAGGAATATACTAGGGTTTTATTTATCATTCAACCATACCTAGTGATCTTCTCATATTTTGTAGAAAGCTATATTTTTTTTTTTTGGTAATTGAAAGTTCTATTATCAGGGTTTTGGCTGGGTCCCAGTCCAAGATTTACAAAAACCTTGTGAAAGGGAGTTGGACATAGTTGTCGTAGAATTCATTAGAGAGGAAATAAAACATAACAGAATGAAGAAGTCCCTCACAGGGGACAGCCGATAGAAACCCACACAGGGGACAAGACGTTGGGAGACTCTAGAAACTTACCCACGCAGGGGTGGTCAAACCCAATCCACCATAAAAACAACTCAAAAACATACAGTCCATGAGGAACCAGGCTACAAAAAACTTAAGACAGGAGAACAAACCAACAACCACACCAAAAAATCTCACCCCTATGGATCAGTTTTCGAGGAGAGCTCCTTCTTGCTGTTAGAGATCTCCTCCAGGTAACGCTTGAGGGCTGCACTAGTAATTTTGAACGCCGTGATGAAGCACTTGATGGACATCCTCACCATACGACTGAAGGTGTCTGGGTTGGGGTCGAAATTCCTGTTGTTGTCATCAGGGACGTCCATAGGGGATATCTGGCTCGATTGGGAGGTGGGAAGGATAAACCTGAAGAACCTACTCGGAGGGGAATAATTGGAGTAGGCACAAAAAAAGGGCTCACATGCCAACAAGAGGAAGACGCCTTGCTGGAGTGACGATGCATATGTTCGAGAGTAGACCTGAAAACAAAAACCATAGAATTAGCAAGGTTGGGGGAACTCGTACCTGACTTGTCTATCATTGTCCACCACATGGGAGGCACCTAGAAGGTTCTCATGGCGCCACACCGATAGGGGAGATTGAGTCAAACCCAAATTGGCCAGCTTGTTAGCAAGTTGATTGGCTTCATAGTAAACATGGGCCGCAGACACGTACACCTATTGGTCGATGAGCATCTTGTTTTCTTGAATCAAAACGTGAATGTTCTAAGGGGAAATTTTGTCGGTATTAATGTATCAGATGATGTAGAAAGCTATCTTCACTCTTATTAAAAGAGGTCTATTTTTTATAGTACCTTGCATATTTCAATATCCCATCACATTTTAAACATTAACAATGCTATTTTGAACAAGGAAAGATGAACACTACAAAGCGGTCCTAGTTACCTTAAGTGAAAGGTTTTTGCTTGCTCATTTTTTGATGCACATGGTCTATATTGTTGATCATTGACAAAAGGAAAAGCTCCCCCTACCCAATAAATCCCTTGATTTCATACAAAATAAGAAAAATCCCAAAGCAAATTAAAGCAAAATAAATAGTGATTATCATCACTAAACAAATCCCTTGCTCCAAAAGAAAACAAAATGCAAAATAAATAGTGATTTTCATCACTAAGCATGAGAAAGTATCCCAAGAAATCAAAAGAAAATAAGAGGATCAAGAGCTTGAATCCTTGGAATGGTCTATATTCTAAAGCTATCGAGTGATCCCCATTACAATGATGGGCTAAATGAATCACACCTAGCAATGGGATAGTTCTAAGAAATTTACAGATGAGCTAGCTTTAGATGGCTTGTATCACCTAGTGGTCTAATCCAGCTGCATCCAAAATTAGGATCAATATGAGCATAGGATGATACTCATTCCAAAAATGGGCTAAATAAATACCGCTTGACAATGAGGTAGTCTTATGTTTTATCTAAGATATTCATTTGCACACACAGGGATAATGAATATCTTGGTCTTCATAACAAAAGATTTTATCTTTCAGGAGTCTTGTGTAGTCATTATACAACTTTTGATTAATCAACTAGGGTGTTTGAGTTTTATGGAAAATATCAAAAATACCCTATAGCAACAAATCATCTCATAAATCAATCAAAATTTTCCTTCTGAGGTTTTTTTATTAAGGGATGTTCATTTAATATGATAGATACTGAATGGATATAAAAAATGATATTTAGATGGCCACTGATTATTTTGTGCACATATTTTAATTTACATAAGCTTATAGAGAAAACCCATACATCTCACATCATCTCATTTCACATATGGATGCTTAAATGATTAATTATTATGATAAGAGTTACCATTTTTATTCATGATTTTCATACATTTTGTGGTGTCATCCAGTAGTTTTTTAAACACATATTGGATTCATTCCTTATGTTTTAAGTGATTAAAGCATGCAGGTTCATTTGCATTAGGTCATCCTCATGTAATTAATGCATTCCATATATATCATATGTGATGTCATATCATATAAACTAAATGCATAAATAATTGAAATAAATTAAACATGCATTTAACTTTCACCATTGCATCCATATATGCATACATAATAGTGCATCTACACATCTAGATCACATATACTCATAAATCTATCATCTAGCTAGTGCATGTCATCAATACAATGCATAAATATAGCATAATAAAAGCATCATATAGGCATTACATCCATTAATGCATACATAAAAAAAAATAACAACAAAATCTCAAGTGCACCTCATACCTATTTATTTACCCTATACACTTGGCAATTACAACGACTTGTGCTCCATGCAATCTAGCAAGATGAGTAAATTACCATAAGGTCATTTGAACTAAATTATTCATTGTTGAATTGAAATATCTTCAATTCAATCCCCAAGAAGGCCATTGTGTTTAGACTACTCCATGGGAACGAGGCACTCATTTCATTTCTATTATGAAATTTTTATAGCATAATCAAACATAGTGATTCATCACATGCTAAAAGTGAATTACTATCATCTTGATTTATTAAGAAGGCCACTACGACTGGACTTCTTCATGGGATATATGTACAATTACTATTAATGGTTGAAATCATAGCTACAATAGGACTTGCCATGCAACAAAATTTAAATATCTTGAACTCTCCAAATCAATCATGTTGGTCAAGTGACTCGTCATTTTAATCACTCGTCTATTTCCTCATCAACTCATAACTTGAGGGGTTAGTCATACTCAACAAATTCAAAATAAAATCAACAATTGAACACTTAATCATGTGAATCACATTCATCTTACAAATCATTGATAATGACTATCATAAGTTTCCCCATTTGTAGGGGCAAAAAGAAAATATGATGAGATAAGCCTTTATCACTTCGTCTATCGGTCATATCCAATTATACCCAAAAGTGCTAGAGCATAAAATATAAGCCTTCCATGTTGTTGGAAGCAATGATTTTTATATGTATGTTCTTTTAAATATTGGGGTATCTAGCGTTGACCAAACCAATGAACATCCAAAAACCTTTAATATGGTTTTAGGTCATCTATTTTTTCTCAGCATTGTGTTTTCCCATAATGCATCCCAAAAATGGGAATCTATAGACACCTAAAAACGTCATGTTTAGGAGACTACTCATATGGACACCTTTGTAGACCATATGAATGATCTTGGACCTTTCTAAGATCTAGTAGTGGTCCTAACCACTCATTTAGGGCATCCTAGTCCTAAGAAACCTTAGATGTTGATGGTATCAGTGACTGTGATCCCAGTCATTGATGATCAGAGTGACTATGAGCTAGCAACGCCTATCAATAGCAACTAGATTTCTAACAATGTTGAGTGAGAGCAGTTGTTCTTGTAACTAACTTGCAGTCCCAAGCCAGACAAAATCAGTTGCAACTAACCAAATTACAATGATTTTTGGGTAGTTTTGGCCTACGAAGATTCCAAAAGCCTCACCCTAACTACTCCATGCCAACTAGTTCTTGATCTTGGCTTCCTTGATAATCCAAGGTGAAGACTTGGCAAGTCTATAAAATCCCTCCCAAAATTGAAGAGAAAACCCTGATTTGATCTCGAATTCATTATAGTGAAGCCCTATCAGATTGAAGAGCCATTTTACATCCCTTGAGGTGTCTTGAGATGCTATCCAATTGAATTATGACAACTATATTTGCATCAATAGAGCTTAAAAAATCTTGAGAAGAAACCCAGTTGTGTTCTCCAATAATTCATCATGACTCTAAGACAATTCACCCCCAAAATATATCTTGAGATACAATCAACCTTGTGAACACCAATTGCATACCTGGATTGATCATTCCTGGTCAAGGATTTAGAGGGTAGAACCCCTATCCCATGGCCACCATCTGTGATAGCAGCTTGCAAGCATATCCATTGAACTTGATAGAGGCTAGTGGAGCTAGCTACTTTACTTGACAACAGCTAGGGTTTGATTAGTCACTTCATGCATTTTAGACATAGAATTTATACTACTTGCATTTTAATTGTTTTTTTATCATAGATTAGATGTTTTTTAGTATTTTATCATGCTTTTATTTCAGTCTTTATAAGTAATTTATTGTTATTTCATGCATTTCCATTCTTTCTTGCATCCTATTTGAAACTAGACTCATATTTAGAGGCATCATATGCTATTGATATTTATTTTAGTTTCTTTGTGTGCAGGTGATAGATTTATTCAAGGACAAAGCATCATCAAGATCATGCCTCTTGACATCAAATAAGGAGACAACTAATAAACCATATTATAAGTAAAGTAGTGGAGGAGTGAAAATCATTGAATTGCATCTCTCCCCATTGAGGGGCCACAATATTTGTAACAATTATATCAAATTGAGGGATTCTCTAAGAGGGAAAAATTGTAATCAAGATTCATTTTTATTAATAAATATCACCTCATTTTTAATCATTTTTATCTTGCAATAGTTATTTGATTTCCTAGTTTTAATTTGTTATGTGTTGTAAATAGCTTAGATGTATGATTTTCGTTGCTTACAAATAGATATGGTGAATTTATATCAAAATAAACTGAAATATTTTTAAGACTAAATGCTATAAGAAGATAATTCACTATATCTTATTCACCTCAAAAAAATGATATAGAAAAAATAAGTTATATGTTCATTATGAAGATGGTATAAGTTATTCTAAAAGAAGCACATCTTGATTGCCAATATTGGGTAGAAGCTATAAAAACTACATTATACATAGAAAATAGATCACCCACAAGAATGCTTAAAAATATTACTCCTAAAGAAGCATTATCAAGATGAAAGCCTTTAGTAGAACATCTAAGAATATTTGCATGTAAGGCACATGTGTATGTTACAAATAAAAAATAAATATAATTAGATGAGAAAACCATATATGGGATTTTTATTTGGTTATGATTATGATTCAATATGATCTAGAATAATTGATCCAATCATAAAGAAAATATGTGTGAGTAGATATGTGGTTTTTGATGAAGGAAACAAAAATCTTGTTGAAAATTAAAAGGTCAATACAAGGCCTATTCTAAGTATTTTATCAGATGAAAAAAAAATTCAAATTAAGAATCAAAATAAAATATATATTTAATGAATCAATTGAAAGCTTAGAATTCATAATGTCACCACAAAGAAAAAAGGTAAAATTATACATAAACACCCTTAAAAACTCAAAGCTAGAACAAATTCCAGATCTTACCACCATAAGACCTCAACCTCATAGCATGACAAGAATGAATATAGGATTAATTATTTTAGTTGCTAAATATAGAACTACACAAGTTGCCATAAGGAAAATATAGAATGGAAAATAGCCATGGAATTAGAGTATGCATCATTAATAAAGAATAAAACATAAAATCTAGTTGATATACCATAAGGGAAGAAAGTAGTATTGTGTAAATGGGTCTACACAGGGTTATGCATAGCAGTTGTTTATCGCCAAATTGACTAAAATTAGGATTTCTGAATTTTGGAATTGTCTAATAGTTGGGACCCTTTACTGGGGCCCATTAGCCAAAAAAATTTGGGTGCAATTTTTTTTGGGTTGATTCACCCCAATTTTATAATAATTTGACCATTTTAAGTTTAAATTTCCAACATTACCCCTAATAATAGTGAAATTTCTACATGCGTTTGGACACTATTCGCCTGGATTTCGAAATTGATTCGCCAAATTTTTATAAATACATTTTGAGGGTGACCCCTTACGCATAAACCTAGGTCTACATGATAAAATATAAAGTATATTGTTCTTTTGATAAATACAAGGAATAATTAGTTACAAAGGGTTATACTCAAACAAAAAAAAATTATTGTGAAGAAACCTTTGCACCTATAGCAAGAATGACTACTATTCATATAATTTGTGCATTAGCAACATAACTTGGGTGGAAACTACATCATATGGATGTTAAGAGCATATTTCTTAATGGTGATATTGAAGAGGAGGTATATATGACTCAGCGAAAAGGTTTTGTTATCAAAGGATAGGAAGACATCTACACATTAAAATTTTTATTATATAGATTAAAACAAACAGTAAGAGCATTGGTATATCAAGATTAATTATCATCTAGTATGACACAATTTCAAAATGAGTGCATTCGATTCAAAATTTTATACAAAAATTGTTGGGTTAGAGAGAAAATTTCTTATAGTATATGTTGATGATATAGGAATATATGAATAAGCATTAGCATAAGTTGATGATTCAAATTTTAATACAAAAAAGGTTAGGTTATTAACATTTGGAAAAGGACTTTGAAATAATATATCTATGACTGCTACACTATTATCTTGGTTTCAAAATTTGTCAAAGAGACACTAACATCAACATTACATATACAAAGTATTTAAAATCAATACGTAAAAAATATAGAATGAAAACATGTAAACCTAAATATACTCTTATGGAGAAAGGGATGAAATTATCAAGATATGATAAGACACCACAAGTTTTTGCTAATATGTATCGACAACTAATTGGAAGTCTTATGTGCTTAACAAATACTAAACTTGATATTGTTTTTACTATAAATTATCTCTCTAGGTTTATGAAAGAGTCTAGGAAAATTCATTGGAAATATACAAATACAATACCATAATATATTAGCAAAACCATATAATATAGCTTAAAGTACAAAAGAAATAATAAATTTTTCTTATAGGGATATTCAAATTTTGACTATGTTGGATCTATAGATGATAGAAAATAGGCATTAGGATATGTATTTCATCTTGGATTAGGACCTATTTCTTGGCATAGTAAGAAACAACATGTAGTGGTCCTTTCATCAACATAAGCAAAATATAGTGCAACAAGAGATGCAACATGTGAAGCACTTTGATTACGGTATATTTTATCAGACATGGGAATCAAAAGGGATTCTACAACACTAAATTATGATAATCAATGAGTTCTAAAATTAATTAAAAATCCTATTATTCATGAAAAAACAAAATATATGGAATCTCAATACCATTTTATTAGAAATTATGTTCTAGACCATCATCTTCAAATAAAATATGTCCCTAGTACGGAAAAACTTGCAAATATTTTTACAAAAGCAATTGGAAAAACAAGTACAAGATATATCAAAGCCATATGTATACATCAAAAAATATTCATACCAAATAATGTAATAGGTGGGTGTTGGAGATATAAAATTATTTGGTACCATTGTAAATATTAGACTATCGAGTGTGTTTATATTCGTCTAATGTATGTGTCAAAATGTGGAGACTGTTATGTGTTATGTAATTAAGTTTTCAAAGTGTTAAGAGTCATAAGTGTTAGGTGGTAATATGTAAATTGAAGATTCATGAGAGTTTTGTCATATGTGAGAATGTGAAAGGATGCATCTCTTGGATGTTTGAGGAGAGAAATAATAGTACTTAAGAGTCATTTGTAATTTTATTTAATGGATACAAATCTCCATGCAATCTAACTGAAAATTGATGATTTATGAATGATATTGTGAGACTTTATATTGTGAAATACTTTTGTGATTATGTGAATGATATTCATTGATATTGATGATATGTGAATTCTTTTTATTGTGACTAATATTTGATCCTAGATAAGGGATATATGAGATAATCTAGGATATTTGTCAAAACTAAAGATGGAGGATATGATTCCAAGGATTCATAAAGATTTAAGGATGATTGAAAATCTAGTGATTCTGTAATAATAATTATTAAGAAGATGCTAATAGTGAGGAAAAAGGCATGAATTCTAATATAGTGATGATGTAGTAATTCTTTTGAAGAAATATCAATAGTGAGAGAATATCTTTCACCTTTAGAAACATCACTTTATCCATGGGATATTTTTGATACTTTAGATGATAAAAAGGTCCTTCCTAATTTAGAAAACAATCTAGAAAAGTAAAGACCTCAAACAAAATGATATTAGCACTTTAAAATGAAATGAAATTGCTAGGCAAGGAACTTATTTAGAGTAGGAAAATAGTAGGAAAAAATGGTAATAAGCATGATTATGAATGTGTTGCAACATTAAATATGTTATAATTTTTTTATAATGGGATCCACCTTACCTTTTTTATTTTATATTATATGCAATTTTATTTTATGTTTAATTATTTTTGTTTTTTCAAGAAGAGAACCCGAAGGTAATTTTGAAATATTTAATAAAAATCTAGCCTTACAGGCGTAGAGGTAAAAAAGGCTAAGGATTAATCGCGCATTCATTTTAATTTTTGGTTCATCCATATTATATTATTGTAGAGATGAAAAGTATAAAAGTTTCCATCT
Source organism: Wollemia nobilis (assembly GCA_028583015.1). Lineage (NCBI taxonomy): Eukaryota > Viridiplantae > Streptophyta > Pinopsida > Araucariales > Araucariaceae > Wollemia > Wollemia nobilis. The sequence goes on from JAQPPZ010003509.1 coordinate 2,984,413, forward strand.
AATTAGACCCTTAGCTATTTTTATTTTTGCCTTATAAATGCATAGGGAGTTGTGATAGACTTGAGTCATCAATCTGGACACCCCAATGACATGTCACACTTTTGTATTGCTTACATTTTGTAATTGCTTTGATTTTTATTCAATTCCCACATCAAGGAATAAATTAGTGCATATATTATGCATTATTTATCATCGTGAATAACTATTTATTAGTAAATTAAAGTTATTTCAAACTATGCTAATTCAAGTTGACATGACCACACATTTAATTTGCATATCCTAGAAGCTTTATATATTGGTTTAATTTTTTATTTTTAATTGGCTATGTTCAAGTTCTTGTATCATGTCGCATTCTTTGAATAGTTTTCATTTGATAAATTTCCTCAAGTGGGGAAGATTCAAGTCAACATTAGTACACCCATTATCAATGATATGACTATAATACATTTATGAGAATATGTGAATGACATCTCCAATATTTTATTCATTATGAAGTTATAATAAAAAATTATGAAGCTCTTTGTCATACATAGGATCACTCAAAGGAAATTAAATAAACAAAATATAAGGCTTAGCTTCCCAAGGAAAAATATAATATTTCAAAGAATTCAAGTACTTGCAAGGATTGTAATAGGGAAGTATACTCCATAAAAAAATGCATTACAAGGTTTGAGAATATTGAGATAGAATTCTTGAGGCTTTGGCAAAAATTTTTTAATTATGAAGATAAGCATGAATATGGTAAAGCATAGAACCCATAGAGCATACGTTATGGGGGAGAATACATTACCTCTAATGCCTTCTCTCCTTGGCTCCTTAGTTTAAGTTATACATGGTTTTGAAATAGGTGTAATCTAATTTTGTTAGGTCAAAGCAAAAGTGTGAATAAATGCTTATGAGCACTATTAATATAGCCTATGGGTATGTTCATGTAATCCTAAGGGTACCTTTCACATTTCACCCTTAGTGATATTATTTTATCCATATTTATGAACAACCTTGCTTGAAGGGTATAATTTATTCTTATTTTATCACAAGTTAAAAACAAAGGCAATTCAATGTTAGCTTGAGATTAATTACTCATTGGGATTTTTGTATAACTATATATACCCATTAATGAGTGATCATTTATATCATTAGAGTGAATAAAATATGATATATTGGTGTGCTTATTGTCACACACATTTCATTCCTTCTTGTTGTATCTCTCTAAATCAATTACTATTTTTATCTTTGATTTACTCCTATTTTATTTGCATATGATTATGGTGAATGAATATTTCAAAATGATTCTATAAATTAATCTGATTTCAAGTAGATATGACTGAAGTGTATAAATGGGATGACAACCAAAATTCTCCACACAATTTTTGCACTCTAGGAAATAGTGAGAGGTTCTATTCTTTATCTTCATGAAGGAAAATCATATCTATCATGTGTAATAAACAATAAACAACTGACATATCTACAACCATTGAAACTCATATCCATGGGTACCCATAAATTGGTATGCACTAGGTTGAGTGGACCAATTTTTCTATAATTAGTAGAGGTAATTGAATATTGAGGCTACTTTCCAACCAAATAACTTATGCGAAGGTCATTATTCTTCACCAAATATTGAAGTCCATGGAGCATGACATCATGTAGGAGTGACTTAAAATGGCTAAGGCCTAGATGTCCAAATTTCTTGTCCTATACTGAGGTAGCTTCATCTACTTTTGTGTTCAATGCATAGTTTGATTGCATTACAACTGCAAGTTGAAACACTTGCCTATGTCATTACAATAAATAATTATTGTTGAACATATAGATTTATCTTAAATCAAAAAAAGTTTCTTTGCACCTATTTTAAAAAATTTAACATGCAAATTATAATTAATCATTTCATTCATAAAATTTAAGTATTTCATAATACCAAACATGTAAATAACTAGAGTCAGGTGATAGGTATGCTCCCTAAGATATACTCAAATATCACTAATTCTAGTAATAGTGTATGCCAAAATTTCATTAAGTGTTACTTGCCCACTATAAGATGAATGGTCTAGGATCATAAACCATTCCTTTTACACTTTCATGTATTTATTAGCTCTTGAATCGACATACAAAATTAGTCTTGATTATGAAATAACATAAAGATATTATACTAAATATACATAGTATTGTCCTTCTATATGATAATCAACATCCTCAAATACATTTCCATGTTGGCATTGAGGTGCAATTATTCTTTGCTAATAATAGCTCTTATGCTTTCCTCCAAATAAATTGTTTAGTTTATTATTGGATGATACTTATGAGTATGTTCTTTGGCATCACTTTTGAAGGATGTGTCCTAGTTTTCCATAAAACAAATTATGATGTTTATTTCTTGATAAGGATTTGAATTGCAACCCAAAACTTGATTGAATCCATAATATAATTTTTTTTTTCTTTTATATTCAATACATATTTATAGGTATCACATGCCCTATTACAAAACAACCTTTATCTAGAAGGTGACTGTGTTTATAATATTCTTGTCATGTACTTTCTAGAAGACTATTTTTAATATTATTTACATCCACTATTCTCTACTTTACTTCTCTATAGTTAATATCTTATAATCCTCATAATTCATCCCCAAAATAAAAGAATTAAAACCCAATGCATACAAAAAGGGAAGGAATGAAGATGAGATAGGATACTGTAGGCATGGAACTATCATAGGCTTAGGAAGCATACAATTGAGACTTGCATCAAATAAGAAAGAACAATCCTAATCTATACCCATGAGTAGAAGCAAAGAAATATCTAGTGATATTGATGCAAATGCTAATTTGTTGGATGTGGTGTTTTGCTAACAAGCCAATGAAAGCAATTATAGAGAGGAGTGTTAGGTACTATCAATAATACAATCTATATTTAAACAATTACATAATAATTTTAATAAATAAAGACTCAAACAAATACAAATCCTAATGATAAAAATGAGAGCCTCAAAATCCCTAATCAAAGGATACAAAAAGTTAACCCAAAACCTCATGATCAAAAACCCAAATCTAAGGATTAAAAAATTAAACCTAAATCCTCAATATTAGAAGGATACATCCAAAATAAGAATTTAGCAATAGGAACTTTGATGCACCACTAGTCATATTAGAATTTTGTAAAACTAAGTATTTTTTGCTTCTATTGAATTGGTCTTAGAAAATAATTTCCAATGAGTATATATAAGCCTATACTCATGAATTGATGTATGTATCAAATTCAAAAAAATAGTGTCTTGTCAAGCAAAAGGAAACTGGAGATGAGTTTTCCCTAAGTGGAATATTTTAAGAATAATCTGCAACATATGCCAAGGGGTTTTTAAAATTTATATGGGATTATATCTCCTTAACTACATACAATAAAAGTAAAACCTAAACAAAATAAAGGCTAAACTAGACCTCCCACACTCCATGTAGTATAGTTAGTTTAAAATACATTGTTCTATTATGCCCATTAGGTCACTGGCATGTTGCAACAATAATTTATTTCCATGTATCAATTATCATGGCTAGAGTGTCATATACCCATTAATATAAGGAGAAAAACATGAAAATATTAGCACTTCACATGTCCATTAAATACATAAAATGTAGGGGTACCTTCTATTGAAGGGAAGGATATTTTAGTATTTTTTCGGCGATGGAGGCCACTATTGCATCTCTCAAATGAGAAAATAACAAGTGAATTCATTGATAACTTGAATAGAAAAATCCACAACCTCACATTGAAGTAACCTTCACATATAAAAATGTTCTTTGTGCTTGCTATTTTTAATGACATCATGTCTAATTTTCTCTAGTACACCACCATGATTTTATATGAGGAAGTTTTAAATATGGATGAAAATACTGGATGGAGGCTAAGTTCATGTGGTTATTGGGATGAATGATCATGGAATAAGGACATGCATAAAAATTTACAACCATGTGTAGAGGTGTAGAGGAGTGCACATGAATTAATTTCCTTGTTAAAGTGATAAGCTCTAGTGTAGATGAAAACCCCTTAAAATATTCTATAATTATAATTATGGAGCAATAGAAAAATGTATGGGATTTTTAATATTGAACATCTATTTGCACATAGTTGATGATACATAGGTTAGAAGCAATAGAGTGAGGTAGGTGGGTCCAATACATAGGTTCCATAAGCCATTAAAGTTTAAACACAAGGATCTTAGGGCATCCACATAGGTCCAAGTCATAACAATTGATGATGGGCAAAGCTACAAGATTGAGATGTTCTTAGACTCACATATATAGGAGGCCATAAAGGCATATTCCAAAGAGAAGTAGTAAACTATTGGAGAAGCTAAAGTAAATATTATAATCTACTCATTGATGGTGAGGACACCATGAAGTTGACAAGGTAATAGTGAGGTCATGCTTTTGGAGGCACAAATAAAGAAGCTTCATGCAGAGGGGCTAAAGACCAATGAACAACATTTTTTGTGGGTGCTACATTCAATTCAGGGTAGGTGCTCATTATATGGAGGATCATAGACATCCTATAGATGCATGTCAAATGATCAAAGAAATGACACAGGTGGGTATCATTGATGTTGCTTGAGTCAAAGGACTTGTTGTGGATATTGACCGTGTAGAGCTTGTTGGTGACATAGTGATGATATTTGAAGCAACAATCACACAATGGATAAAACACACAAAATAGATAGGGGGAATTTAATAGGGAAATTGTTGCTCTTAGGGAAAGATTGATTGTTCTCATACTAGCTATTAAGGTTTTGAATTACAACCAAAAACATGATTGAATCTAGAATACTTAATTATTTTCCATTGATCTTCAATACATATTTATAGGCATCACATGACCTATTATTGAAATATGTTGTGGTCAAAACCCATCAACCAATACCATGTGTGGCCAACTAACAAACATCAATGAGAATTTAAAACTTTATCTAGAAGGCAATTGTGTTTATCATATGGTTTTCATGTTGGTAGGAACCTAAAGTTCCTAGCACAAATATTGACAAATAAATAATAAATAGACCTAAAACTAAAAGAATCGCCTTTTGTATTGTCAGGAAATCCCTTCAATAAATTGTATTATATTTCATATTCATGGATGTCTTTCAAATGATACATTTGCACCATTCTTTATACTAACCCTAATATTCACATCATTTCAAGATGTCTTTTCATAATAATTAATGTATTTAATTATTATGACTATATGACTATATAATCCTAATAATATAATAATTAAAATAATAATCAATTATTATATTATATAGTAACCTAGTATATTAATTTATTATATTGTTATTATTAATAAGGAAGGTTAGGATATAGATCCTAACAAGCTATCCTCCTTTGAAGAGCTTTGTCCTCAAAGGTGGACATATGCTTCTACTAAGTTCGACAATCCAAAATTTACATGCTCCATTGTAATTAATTTTTGTGGTCAAGGAAAAGCGTCATATTCTCCTTGCTGCCATGGGTATATCTAGGAGCGTGGTAAGATATAATTGTGAGATATTAAAACAACTAAAATTCTACCATGGTCAATATCCTTTTATTCATGCTTGTAGTAGATCCATATTTTTTATTATTTCTAGTTCAGAACTTTAAAATACCATTTTTTTTTAGCATTCCAGAATAGATTCTTGGGTTCAAACATGGCCAAATCAAGTTCTGCCCTATTTCATTTACACCTTCCAATATTTCCAATGCAATTTGGATTGCCTCACTTCAAGCTATGTTCACAAAGATTTCATCGCCAAAAATTATTGCAGATCTGTAATTAATTATCTGATTCCCAGGGTTGAATACTAAACCTTTGTTTTTTTTACTATAATTTTGGCTGTAGGATTTTTAATGTAGTTCATAATGTACATCTTGTCATGCAGGTAACATTTCCTTGCTTCTTGAGCACATTGAAAAATGCAAGGACTTCATAGATATCCAATTTTGAAAGCATGTGGCAGATCCTGTTCTTGTTCATAATTCAATTTCATATCTCATTTGGTTATTATTTTGCCTCCGTGTTTCATTTTTAAAGGCAATTGAGCCATTCATATCTCTTGTGCACATTTTCTATATAGTCTATTTTGTTCAGGTAATTCACATTTATGAGATACACAATTTATATTTTTGCATTTCAAATAGTCATTTTTTTTGCACTAATTGCACTGATTTATTTGACATTTAGTAACTCTTTGAGTTCTTATTCATTTCAAGTAGCTGATTGCTGTAAGATATATTTCCCCTAATCCCAATTTAAATTCTGATTCTTGTTTCTTTATCAAAAGTGTCTCTACAACATTGCTAGGGGCTTTACTAAGACAATATTTGGAGACTGATGATGGCAATCTTTTGGTGGTTCCAACATAATTATTAATTCGTTGTTTGAATTTAACCTATCTACGGAGGTGTGCCTTGCTATATAAGTTTCTCTATCCTTATTCATATTCCCATTTGTATGAGATCGATTATCAATAGTACGCATGATTGATGACCACATGTTAAATAGAGACAAAATTTTAAAATAATTGGAAGAGCTTCAATATTTAGAAAATTTGTTTCACATTCCACTTCTAGAAACAATTCTTGAAGATAAAAGTGTCCATGCTCTTGCCTTGATATGGTGTCAACACTTAACTAGGGAAACAAGATCTCGATCATATAAACATGTTGTGCAATATCTTCCTGCTCGACCATTTGAACTGATGCATCTGCCACATCTTTACCAAGACCTTATACAATGGTTAGTAGGGGAATCAATCTTTACTTATGTGGTGCATGTTATTATGTGATATTGAACTATATGTGATTTGATCATTATTTGTTACCAGGTACATAAAAGAGTGTTGTCCCTCATGTAAAATTGTGTTTGATTAATCGGCATGGTACCTGCTATGCGGCAATCTTTGTTGCATCCCAAGTCATCGCTAGATAGAGAAAATTATGCTTTAGCTTTCTATCTATTGTTTTTAGTAGATGGTGGTACCATTTTGTGTGTTTTTGTATATTGGTGTTGAATAACTATTTCCCTCCACAGGAAAAATGAATGTATCCGACATGCAATGGACTGTGGTGCTGGTATTGGAGTTTTCTTGCTGATAATAGTATGCATGCAAATAAAAACCCTTACAAATTTGTTACATTAATTAATGCATCACCAAGATTTTGTAGTTACTGAAATAATTTTATTTCATACTGATTAGTATAGCTTTGTATTTGCCCAAAGAACTAATATCTTGCTTCAAAGGTCTACCCATCAGGCACCCTGGCCTTCCCCATACTTGGCTACATTTGGAGAGTAGGTAAAAAAATAATTAAGCATTGTATATTATGAACAAATATTTAGGTCCGAACTCCTTTTCTAGTAGTATTTTGGAGACTGTTGGACATCAGTTGGTATTGGAGGAGAGGAGGTGGTGGTGCTATTTTTAATAGGGATTATTCTGAATGGGGCCATAGAAGTTCATTCGGCCTATTCATTTCCATGTGATACCAAAAGTGGACAGAACACTTACCCCTTCTGCAACACCTCACTACCTATTGGGAGCAAAGCCAAGGATCTCGTGGGGCATCTTATGTTGCAGGAGAAAGTTCAGTAGCTGGTGAACACGGTGAGTAATGTTTCTAGGATTGGAATTCCCAAGTATGAATGATGGTCCGAGGCCTTGCATGAAATCTCCAATGTAGGTCTCGGGACTCGATTTGCTGGCAGCATTCCCAGGGCTACCAGTTTCCCCCAAGTCATTCTCACTGCCGCCTCATTCAATACTTATCTCTCAAAAGGGATTGGCCAGGTTCATATTCAAATCTTTCAATCTGTTTTATAAATTTAAATGTCAAAATGTGGCATATCTTGGGCTTCTGTTGATTGAAGTTTTCTATTTTGGGTAAAATGCTTCGAGGATTCTATTGGCTTTCATGACTGAGTTGGTCTATGTCCAATTCTTAGGTTATGTCCATTAAATTTGGATGTCTGCAAGATTGCAAAAATATTATATATACCCTCCCATCCCAAGGTGCATAAATACAATAAACATCGTTGAAAATTTAAATTTAATAAACTCAATTAGATACAGTTCCAGGTTTGGAAATATGATCCTATTACAGATACACCTAAATGAAGTGTTTATTACTGCATTTAATGATTTTAAGTAGAATGGTTTTGATGTCTTACATCTGTCCGCCACAGAGGTTCAATTCAGGAAAGGCTATTGGTTTTAAGAACGACCTATGCCTAGAAATTTATAGTTCATTGAAATCAACATATAGGGTATCAATGTCTTTTTCGCATTGGTCTTCAGCCTTCAAATAGCATGCAGAGTCATTTACATAATTTTTTTTCTATTTATTTTGCAAATCCAACTTCTGATAGTTTTACAGTCATCGTTGTATCTGAATGTGTGAACTTCGAGGATGAATGAATTTTTATATCAAGTCTCTGTTCCACTAGAATCAAGTTCATTGTAGCAGCTTTTTTTTTCTTTCATTTTTTTTTTGTCAAGTCTTCCTAAAGACGTCACAATCTTAAAATATTGAAATAAGTTATTTAAATATATTTGGTTATGATTTTCATTTAAATTATATTTTCAATGATTCAATTGAGATTCATTGCAATTTGAGATTCATTGCAATCCCTATGAAAATCTAATTAAACTGAGATGAAAGGAGGTTTGTTATTCCAAAAATGGTGGTGGCCAAGGCGAAGGACGCACCGATGAAGGCAATATGCAAAATGTGTCATCTCTAATCAATTTTTTTGAAATGTATCCTTCTTGCCAACCATGCATTGTTTTTCCATGAGAACCTAATTTTTTCATTTTTTTATCAATGATACCAGCCTATAATTTTTTAATCTGGTCTAATTCTAGAGAATTGCTACCATTGAGAAGATTTTTACTTGGTCTAAATTGTTCCAAATTTGGAGGATTGCCAAGTTCTGCTGGTATTTCGTTTTCAAAGATATTATTTGTCAAATCCATTTTAACCTGTGCATTATTGCTAAAAAAAACCTCTACATTGCTGGTAATGTTTTCTTCAGGAAAGCTATCCTAGTCTTCCTCATACACTTCTAAATTTTTTTTTACATTTTTTCTTTCTCGGCAAGAGAAATAGGTACCACTTGAGATTCATCGGCTATGGGTTCTTCCTCCACCTGGGATTCCATGGCTATGGGTTCTTCCTCCTCTACCTGAGATTCCATGGCTATGGGTTCTTCCTCCTCTACCTGAGATTCCATGGCTAGGGTCTCCTCTTGCATTTCCATTAAATATTGTATAATACGATCAAAATGTTCCATTTGTTTTTTTTTTTTGTTCAATCATTCTTCTAATTTTTGCAATGTCATTTTTCATTTCTTTGACCAATATGGTTGGATCCATAAGGCTCTGATACCATATGATAGGATCCTAAAGTTCCTAGCACAAATATTGATAAACAAATAATAAATAGACATAAAACTAAAAGAATCGCCTTTTTTATTGTCAGGAAGTCCCTTCAATAAATTGTATTATATTTCATATTCATGGATGTCTTTCAAATGATGCATTTGCACCATTATTTATACTAACCCTAATCCTCACATCATTTCAATGTGTCTTTTCATAATAATTAATGTATTTAATTATTATGACTATATGACTATCTAATCCTAATAATATAATAATTAAAATAATAATTAATTATTATATTATATACTAACCTAGTATATTAATTTATTATATTGTTATTATTAATAAGGAAGGTTAGGATATAGATCCTAACACATGTTCTTTATAGAAGATTATCATTTTATATTATTTATATTTTTTATTCTAGAGTATCCCCAATAAAAGCCATATATGACTTATTAAAAAATAAAAAATAAAATAGTATATATATATATATTGTTTGTGGAAAACATCCGAAAAGGTATGCCACTTTCAAGTAAGACCCAAGGAGGCAGGGGTATCCATTCCGCAAAAAATGCCTAGGAATCGGACCTGGCCTACCACCTTTGACATACTCAAGGAGCAAACAAACACACAAAACCAATTTTAAAATAAGTAAATAACAACAAAAATAATAAAATAAAATAAAAAACATGCTCCATGAGTGTGTCAAAAAAAAAACATAACCGAACATGCACAATAAGATAAAAGAAACCACAACACAAACCACATAGAAAAACACAAGAACCACATAACAAAACACAAACAAGACAAAAACAACATAACACTACAAAGACATAACCCAAAAAAAACATGAAAAATAAACACAACCAAAACCTAAAAAATTAAAATAAAATAAAATAAAAATAAAAATAAAAAACAACCAACAATAGACAATAAACAAAAACAAAAAACATAGAAAACACTCACACATAAAAACACGAATTAACATAAACAAAGAGAAACCCAAGAACAAGAACGAAAAAAACACAAGAACAATAACAAAAAACATAAAAAAAACACAAAACAAAAAAAACACATGAACAACAAAAAACAACACAATGAACACAAAAACAAAACAAAACAAAAGAACCCACCCACCTTAAAAAACTAAAAAAAAACAAGCAAAAATGAAAAACAAAAAACAAAAATTGAATATAACAATGAACTATCTAGACCAGAAGACTAATAAGGCAAGAATCAACAGAGGAAACAAAATAAAAAATAAAATGAGCTAGGGAACTAAAAAAAACTGAATGAACCAAAGAGAAGAAAAAAAAAAAAAGCAAGAAGAAACTAGGTACCTTCAGAACTGGAGCCATCCAAAGAAATGATAGAAAGAAGAGCTTCCCTAATTTGAGAAGCCCACCATATAGGAGGGTGGACATAACAAGTAAGATAATCTTTATCCAAATTCCAATTAGCTAAAGCATCAGCACTCTTGTTTTGATCTCTGACCACATGATTGCAATCAACTTTCAAAAATCCCATCTGGATTAATTGAATCTTATCAATAATTCTTTTTATTCTCCAATCCACCTTATGATTCTTAGAAGGATTCTTCAAGAGATTAATCATAAGTTGAGAGTAAGACTCAACTAACACCTTTTCCTAAGACTCAACTAACACATTTTCCCATTCAACCTTAGTAGCCTCTTGAAGGCCTCTGAGGATACCATACCCCTCAGCAAGGTTATTGGAAAGAATATCCAAATTCTAAGAAAAATTAAAAACCAGGGAGCCATATGAAATTCTACCAATTCCTCCCACATTGGCTTTTCTAGGGTTCCCTCTAGAGGCTTCATCAGTATTGAATTTTCCAAAATCCTTAGGAGGAGGTTGCCAATTTCTAGTGGTATCCATCTTACTAATACTCACATTCCCTTCAAGTTGATTTCCCTTAGAATATTTAATCTTAAATCTTTGCATCACTTGATCCCATATTTGGTGGGAGTTTTTGGGGTGATTAAGGAGTTGATGGACTGATTCAACTAAGTTGGCTATGGTATTTTTCCAAATATAGTGAATATCCTTCCTATCTTGATTAAAAATCTGGTTATTCCTTTCATTCCAAATATTCCAAAGAAGAATGGTAGAACCCATCCAAACTAACTACCTAATAAAATGATAAACACCCTCTTGATTAGGCTAATCCCTCCAAAGATGTTCAAAAGTAAAAAAATTGGACCACTGTATACCAAGTAAAGTGGCCATTCTCCTCCATAGCTCAGAGGTTAAAGTACACTCAATAAAAATATGGTTGACAATTTCTACATTCTCTTCACACATTTCACATCTAAAAGGGCCATGAAAACCATGCTTCATAAGTTGCTCACCAGTAAGCACCCTCCAATGCAATACAAGCCAATTAAAGAACTTCACCTTAGGCCAGAGATTTTTAGCCCACATTCAATAAAATATGTCAGAAGAATGATTGGGATTATTATGACATAAGGTCAAATAACCTTGAGCAACTGAATACTCACCCTTAGTAGTGTTGTTCCATCTAAAACAATCTTTTTCATGGGACCAAGAGAGGGATCTCATATGAAGTATACCTTGGATATCTTGTCTTTGCCTTTCTGGGATTTGAATAGGCCAGTCCTCAATAGGGATCCAATATCTACCAACCTTTGAATTACTAGTATGGTACTGATAGTAATTAGCCACCTTTATCCAATTAGCTCGGTGAATCTCCTCCATCCAAGGCCTCCAATCGAGAAACCGAGTTATCAAAGGCTTGTGACCATCCCAAGAATCTATCCAAAAATTTGCCTCGTTGACCATTATGAATGATCCAAAATAATTTTTTCTTTATCAAATCCTCACCAGTCTCAAGAACTGCTAAAATGGGAGAACCTTTGGTAGGAATTTGATAGCGAACAAGGTCTTTAAGAATTTTGTCCTTAGCATATTTAGCATGGATATTATTGGCCCAAATAGCATTGGGGTTATGCAACATCCTCCAATATAATTTAGCAGCTAAAACTTTGTTGTTATTAATAGAAGACCGGAATCCTAACCCCCCTTCACTCTTAGGAAGACATCAAGTATCCCATTTCACCAAGGCCCATTTTCTTTTCTCCTTAGTACAACTCCAAATAAATTTGATCCAATTCTCAAAGAACAACCTTTGGGATATTCAAAACGGAATAAAAATAAATAGGAATAGCTTGAAGGATTGATTTTACCAAGGTGATTCTACCCCCAGAAGAAAGCCACTTGTTGGTCCACTTTCCAATTTTCTTCTTGAATTTTTCCAACAACCAATTCCAATCTTTATTTTTTTGCCTTTGAATATTTATCAGAATACCTAAATAAGTGATTGGAAGGGAGGTCTTCTTATATCTTAATTTATCCAAGACCATGGATTCCTGTCTAGCAGAGTAGTGAAAGAAAATAATTTTAGATTTGTCTTCATTGATCAACTGCCCAGTAGCCTTAGAAAAATAGCTAATGATTTTCTTAATATTAGAAGCTTCCTTAACTATAGCTTTACATAAAAGAGTAGAGTCATCCAAAAATTGAAGATGAGAGATAGGTCTAGCTCCATGAGCAATGTTAACTCCCTCAAGGGTTTTGTTTTCCCTCTTTTTGGTTATAGTCCTACCCAACCATTCAACAAGAATTATGAATAAATAAGGGGATAGCGGGTCACCTTGCCTAATACCTCTAGAAGCTGGGAATGATTGAGAAGGCCTGCCATTGATAATAACTAAGTAGGAAACTGAAGAGATACATCCCATAATCCAATCCATCCAATCCTTAGAGAAACCAAATTGCCTCAAAACTTTGATAAGGAAGTGCCAATCCACTCGTCATAAGCTTTGGATAAGTCTAACCGAATGAACATGGAAGGAGATTTTTGCATATCCATGGAATGGATAGCTTCCTGAGTAAGAACTATCTCATCTACTATTTGACATCCTTCCACATAACCCCATTGCTCTGGGAAAATAATCTTATGCAAAAGAGACTTCAACCTTTCTGCCATTATTTTAGTAATGATTTTGAGAAGAACATTACATAAAGCAATAGGTCTAAAAGTTGAGATATGATCAACCTCTTGAGCTTTTGGAACAAGAGTAATATAAGTTTTATTGATAACCTTAAAAATTTCTTTGGATTTCCTGGATTCTTCCACCACTTCTAATAAATCAACATGAAGGATATCCCAGAACTCTTGGTAGAGATCAATGGGAAAACCATCAGGACCTAGGGTTTTCCATTTTTCCATTTTAAAAACTACTTGTTGAAGCTCATTGATAGTAACAGGAGCAGTCAAAATAGAGTTCTTCTCAGAAGTGATAAGAGAAGGGATTTCTTGAAGAACATTTTGTTGTGATGCTGAGTCAAGAGGAGTAGCAGTACCCAGGTGTTGTAGGTGAGTTGGAGAGGAGAGGGCAATCCTCCAAAGGAGGTCTCAAGTTCAAATATCCACCCTACCAAAAAGTTGAATTGGGTATCCAAAATCCAATTGATAATGTTGGGGGGGGGCTGGACTCCCGAGTGACTTTGACGGTATAGAACCCCCTGTTCATGGTATATCAGACCAAGGCAGCACCACAAGGGATTTTTCTCTTAAAAAAATAAAAATAAAGTGGAGTAGCAACAAAAATATTGGAAAAGAAATCAACAACAATAGAGTTCATACCATCCTAAGTATAAACAACATCTACAGAATCTGATTTTAAAGAAGAAATAAAGTTGTGAAATCTTTGAGCTAGAAGATATTTGTGGAAGAAATTTGTGTTTCGATCTCATTCTTTGAGCCATTCAATTCTAGAAATTTTCTTCCATAATATTTCTTCTCTTATTTCCCATTCCTCTAACTGAGTTGTGAGTTTAATTTCATCTGCACTTCTCTTCTTTCTGAGGCCATCTAAACGGATTTTCTTATTCAAATTTTCAATATGAGCAATAACTCCATTTTTTTTTATGAACATCCCCAAACTCTTTCCAGTTCCAAGTATTGATTTTGGATTTAATGTATTGCAGTATTTTGGAAAAATATAACATCTTAGTCCCATGCGTAGGTTTGCCTTCCTTCCACCATTGTTGCACATGAGGTCTAAAGGAAATTTCTCTAAGCCACATTAATTGAAAACAAAAAGGAGAGAAACTCACATTGGTTTTCCACATTTCCACCATGACTAGCCAATGATCTGAACCAACATTATTAAAAGTCTTCACTTTAGGAATGTGACCATGGATTAAGAAATTTTTAGAGAACAAAAACCTATCCAAGCTATCCATTATAAAAGCTAAGCCTTGCCTTCTGTTAGACCAAGTCATAAGACCATTATTTGGTTGGATATCCACAAGATGGAGGTTTGTAATATATTCGCTCATGAGCTCAGTTCTTTTGTAAAAATTTCTATTTCCCCTCCTTTTCTCATCCAGAGAGAGGATGGTATTGAAATATCCTCCGATAAAGATCCAAGCTTCAGGAAAATGAGAGATAATATGAGTAATATCCTTCCACTATCTTCTTTTTTCCTCCAAAGAAGTTGGAGCATAAAAAATAATGTAGAGCATAATCTAGTTGGAATGTCTACTTTGAATATCTATAGCCAACAAACCCCAAATTCCAACCATATGGTGAATAACTACCTCTTTTGGGTTCCAAAGACAAGCAATCCCACCATAATTCCCTTGGGAACTGAGGGAAACCACTTTTCTAGTTGTCCAAATTTTACTGGAAATTGAGTCCATATCCTCCATTGAAATCTTTATTTCTTGAAGGAAAACAAGATGTGGATGATTTATCTGAATCATTATTCTAATTTCATTTTGTTTTGAAAGACTCACTTTGACTCCTCTAATATTCCAAGTGATGATCTTCGTTAATACCAGGGCTAAAAAATTAAGGGCATTAATCTTACCTTCCTCTACAAGCTTTTCACATTCTTTTACCATATGATATTGATTGGTCTTGCGACCTGCTTTTTTATTAGAATGCATCTTCAATTTTTTTCCCTGTTTATTGACTTACTTCAATTGAATTTGAGATGGCTTCTAACCTTGAAGAATGCTCATACACAACCAAAATTTTACTATATGCTTCAACGAAATCTATATTGGGACCTGTATTATTTGAAGTTTTGACATTTGAAATATTGTTTTTCTTGTGTAAATCTTCTCCTTTTTTTTCTGTTGAAAACCTTTGATTTGTTCATTTTTCTTTGATTTATTCCCTTCATATTTAAATTGTGTTTCTAAGATTTCAGTTTCCATTATTTCCTCTTCCTCACTTGGGACATCATTTGTGGAAAGGATTTCAAACATATTAGCATATGACTTTGATTGATCCTTCATAACTGGTTTTTCTGAGTGTTCTTTTTCTTAGGTATTTGGAAACCTGTAGAGTTTATATATTCTTTCTTTTGATCAAGAATTTTATTTGGGCAAGCACTGGCCAAATGACCATATTCATGGCAAATTCTACAATGAAAAGGAACGTTCTCATAGTCCACTACTTGCTACCAAGTGTCTTCTCCAAATTGTAATATGATATTTTTAGGTAGGGGTTTGTAAAAATCCATTAAAACACAAATCCAAGCATAAATTATATGTTCAAAATTTTGAGTACAATCAACAATCATCATAAAAGTTCCTAAAGAGTTTCCAATTGAAGAAAAAATAGTAGGATTCCAAAATCAATAGGGATGCCAAAGAGTCTAACCCACATGGGAGCTATAGAAGGCATCTCTTATTTAAATTTAAATTTAGTATGCCAGGGCTTCATGAAAAGCCCTTCCCTTCCAAAAAATCAAGGACCCCTTGAAAATTTTTCTCTCTATCTTCATTATTAGAAAATAAAACAACAAAATAACCATTTGGATAAATAGAGATTTGTAACTCACCTTTAGTTTTCCATTTTTTTGCAGCCTAGACTATGAAAGTAGATAGACTCGGATGAAAACCCACAAACTGACAAATTAGTCCTTTTTTTCCAAATATTCAATACCAATCTGAATGTTACCCATATCAAGTTTAACAATAGGAGTTCCATCAACTGCTTTAAGAGATGCTGACACTGTTTTCCTGGGATCAATCTTAGGCATTCTTAGAGGTTTATGGGAAGCCCTAATATTGATATTAGCATTAGGCTAAGGCTGTCCACCATGAAGGGCATCCCTAAAATTCATTTTTGGGACTGAGTCTTCGAAATTCTTACCCTTGATAGAGGTTTTCATAGTAGAATTATTTTTTGGGTGCACCTCAGCACCGGATTCACTTGAGATATGAGCCATTTTTTTATCAACTACTTGAAACTTGTTTCGTTATCTCTTTAATCCTTTCCCTATACGTTGTGGAAAGGTATGGTTTTCATTTTTCTTTTGTGCAACAAATTGGAAGTTGTTGTCACTCAAGTTCATAGTATGATCTGTTGAAAGATAAATTTATAACCCATATTGGATCCCCTGCAACATTTCTTGATAAAATATTGAGCATAAACCACAAAAATATTGGTCGCTATGGCCTGAAGGCCCAAACAACCAACCTCTAGAGCTGCTTGCACTCAACCCAGATGAAACCCTCACATAGAAGCTTGCCAAATATCTTGTTCACACATAAGGATGTGCTAGGATATGTGTTGCTCCAAATTATATGCAAATTGGTGGAGATTTTCTAGGGTTTTTCAGGAATCTACCCTCATAATTTCAGCTCAATCTGAGTTCGGATGAGTGAGATATGGCCGAAACGAGTTCGATAGTTTGGGCAGTCCTGTGAAAAACCTAAAATAGTATATATATATATATATATTTCAATAAAGGATGTCCGTATTATTTAAGTGATGATGTAGGTCAGGGAAACCTCAATAATTATATTACACACACAAGGACCATTATGATATGGTTATGATAATAAACATAAAAATATCTAAATTACTATTTAGTTATCATGACATATAAATCATCAAGAAGGTATGGTAATATTATTTATGAAATTTTTAACCATTAAAAACGACAAGAGTGGATGGAAACGAGCATTTTTATTCCTTTGTAGGTTATATATATATATATATATATATATATGTTGGAGATAGAGAGATATGCAATTCTCTATATCCCTTAAATTTTTCAATAACTATAAGCATTAAGAAGGATCCATACCACACATGCATGAAGCATTTGATTTTTTAATTATGGAGAACTGTAAGAATCAAATCAAGTGAATGGAGGGTATTGATATGGTTTGTAAAGAGATGAAATCATGTATGATGTGGTGACCAAGAAACCATGACTCTACCATGCTTGTTGTCTAGATTGTGAAAGTTAAATATTAAATAAAATATAATGACATCACAATTACTTTGAAAATATACTATGGAAACATTAGGAGAAATAATATGTGTTTATAAAATATGAATACGACATATAGTTGAAGGTAGAAATAAAATATAGTATGGAAGCACATATGTAACCAAGAAACCATGACTCTACAATGCTTGTTGTCTAGATCCATGCTTGTTTTCTAGATTGTAAAAGGTAAAGATTAAATAAAATATAATGAAATCATATTTACTTTGAAAAATATACTATGGAAACATTAGAAGAAATAATATATGTTTACTAAAATATGAATATGACATATAGTTGAAGGTAAAAATAAATAAGATATTATAAACATAATAAAAATTATGCTTGAATACATTTTTTTTTTTGCTATCAACACCCTCAACAAACATGAACATATATGTTATATTGTGTCCATTAGGACGAGATGATAATAAAATGGGATGACAAGGGTATAACTACATTCATGGTTTATTTGTTGGTAATGTGTGTCATTGAAAGATAATCAATAGTTTAACTTTCAAAATTATTAATTGTAAAGGTAATGGCTCAACACAAACTAAATAATTATTGTTTATAATTTTTTATTTACATTACCATTGCATTTTAAATTTTATTTAAAACTCTATATTATACACAATTACAAATGTTGATTATATAAAATAATGTTTTGATGGTTTTATAATATTTTTTCTTACCCATGAATTTTAATTATATATATATATATATATATATATATATATATATATATAACACAACATTAGAAAAACTTCTTCTATGTTTTTGCATCACTAGAATTGTAAGTCAAGAGGGAGTGTGATCCAAGAGCAAGCCTCACAAGGTAGCATTGAAAAAAAAAAATTGTAAACCCTAATTGGAAGGATTCCCAAGTTGAAGATAAGAGTAAGGGTAAACATATTGTAAAGGAGCAGAAGTAATTATCAAGGATGAGATAATTGAACATGATATAATGGTTACTAAAAGTAGAGTGTTAATATGCAAGCTTTATGGATATTGGTCATGTTTTCAAATATTCAAAATTGGATCAAGTGGAAGTGGAGATTGAATTCCAACTACCCCATGATTTTTTCCTAAAGGTTTTTTTCATCATCATATTTTCTATTTTAGAAATTAGGGACAAAATAATTAGTGATCCATGGTTTAGGAGGAGATATGTCATTTATTTATGACCATAGAGTGTGAAATTTTCTATTTGGGTGTAAACTCTTAAAAACATTCGATGTGGGGAATTTTGTTCTACAGTATCGACTTATCAACAAGGATTTTTTGAAGAATATTAGAAATACCTTTAAGGATGTTCATCGGTAGGGATGAACTACTAAGGAGAAAAATCATGTTGCATATAATCCAACATGATATAATGGTTACTAAAGTAGAGTTTTAATATGCAAGCTTTATGGATATTGGTCAAGTTTTCAAATATTCGAAATTGGATCAAGTGGAAGTGGAGATTGAATTCCAACTACCCCATCATTTTTTCCTAAAGGTTTTTTCATCATCTTTTCTATTTTAGAAATTAGGGATAAAATAATGAGTAGTGATCCATGGTTTAGGAGGAGATATGTCATTTATCTATGAACATAGAGTGTGAAATTTTCTATTGTGGTGTAAACTCTTAAAAACATTCGATGTGGGTTAGGAATTTTGTTCTACCATATCAACTTATCAATAATGATTTTTTGAAGAATATTAGAAATACCTTTAAGGATGTTCATCCGTAGGGATGAACTACTAAGGAGCAAAATCATGTTGCATATACCTAGATATGTATTGCTATGGATATTTTAAAACCTTTAGCACAAGCCATTAAAATTAAATTTGAATCAAGAGAATTAAAACAACAAGTGGATTATTAAAAGATTGCATTATAATATTGTAATTGTTATGAGACTAGACACATTGAAGGAGATTGCAAATTAAAAATGATGAATAAGTAGAAAACATTTTTGTTATGAGACAATCTTCAAGATAAA
Organism: Wollemia nobilis; assembly: GCA_028583015.1. NCBI lineage: Eukaryota > Viridiplantae > Streptophyta > Pinopsida > Araucariales > Araucariaceae > Wollemia > Wollemia nobilis. The sequence goes on from JAQPPZ010003509.1 coordinate 3,004,152, forward strand.
AAAAATCATATAAGAAATATTAGGTAGGAAAAAATATATTTTGAAAATTGATCAATAAAACCACCCATATGCTTTCAAGTGCAGTTTGTTTCTAGGACATGGCTCTGAGATGAATGAGAGCTTCAGTGTTCAGCCCATCCCTCATGTTATCTTTGCATGTCTGTGTAAAAATATTATAAAAATTGTATGTGGCTTCCCTCTAGATAGTGGTATACCCAGATAAGACAACACTATAAGAAACCTAAAAATGTCTCTGGGGGAGTTTGTTCTAGAAGACAACACAATAATTCAGACTTTATCTCCTCCCTTAAAAAGTCCAAGATTTAAACCTCATAATTGCTAATCTCTAGGAAAAAAAATCCATAAAATTTTAATATTTATTTATATTTTCTTATGACGCCAGCAAGACCGCAAAAGTCTTGCATAGGTTCTCTCGCATCATTTTCAGTTTTACATTATAAAACTATTAAGTAAAAGGCCAGGGAGATGTGACATTAAAGTAAAGATGTTCTCTTTTCCCAGCTAAGCTAATTTTTGTTGGCAAGGTGCGCTTATTATCAGTATTACTATTTTAAGAACTCGATTAAGTTATTAAATGTAGTGGGAACCTCGAGAAAACAACGTAGAGAGCTGTATCTATGGCCATAGAAAACAATGGGAATCTTATCCATTTAAGGCATGTTTAATTGAATTTATTATTAATTTAAAAATATAATAAAATAGTAAGCTTGAATTAAAGGAAGTTGGCTTAAAATAAAATAATATTTTATTTTTTATTTTATTTATTTACTTATTTAATTATTATTTTGTTTTTTTTTTTTTTTTCCTATTATTATAATCTTTTACCATTAAAATAAACAAACAAATAGTGGATTATTGTTTTGAGAGAGAATTGCAAATATACTATAATTATTATTATTTAGAGAGTGATTATTTTCAATGTGAGAGAAAGAAAGATTTAGATTAAAATTACTAATGATTAAAGCAAAATAAATAACGGGTTGAAATATAGTATAATTATCAAATGAGTGATAGAATTAAAGTTTATTTTTGAAAAGTTTATAGATCATTTTGAGTTTGAATTATTATTTTTGTTGAGAAGGAAATATAGCATAATGATAATATCAAATATATAGTATCGATAGTTATTTTTAAAATGTTATTAGCATTGATGTGTCATTTAATGAACATATGAATAGTAATGTTGTTTTCTTGACCACAACCATACCCATTATAAATTTTTAGTGTTTGATTTCAACAATATATATTATGAAATTCATTAAAGAATTGCTTTCTTTCTTTTTAGATTTAAACTTGTGCATTAAAATGTTTAATTCTTTGTATTCTTTTTAGTTTCTTCTAATGTTTGCTCATGAACCATGCATGTGTTTTCTATTTAACACGGTAAAGAGGATTTGGTTGCAACATTTTTGGGAGTAGAAAAATCTTGATGTAAACTAGTTTCTTTTACAAAATGAACTCCTTGTTTCATCTTTGACTTTGTATTATGAAGACATTATATATCTTTCTATATCATTTTCATTCTACAATATCTTTCCATGTGTATGGTCTAATAATATTTGTAGCATGAAAATGCAATGTTTCCATAATCCACATGTTTATCTCATTTTATTAATTCATATTTTATCTAAATAGATTTCAGCAAAGGTTTCAAAAAATATATATATATAGATAGCTTGTTTTTATTCCTTAGTAGTTGAACCTTCCTAGATGAACCATCCTAGATTTTTACCAAAATTATTCAAACCCTCCTCATTGATAACCTAATATGGAATTCCATCAAGCCTATGAATAGATTTTATTACCATTCTCACTTCATGGTATTAAATACGAGCAATTTATCCTAAACCAATCATCCATTATTTTTATTTCTAACATCTAAATTATAGAAGATAATAAGGAGAAAAAGTATAAAGAAGATAGGCTTTACCACGGTCCCATAATTTTCAGAAAGCAAAGCTGCGTAACATTTTTTCCATGGAAAGTCTTCATAATAATAGATCCATTCTTCAAAACCATGATTTCAACAGAGCTCCAAGTCCTCATTGCATCACATGGTAGAGCTCCAAGTCATCATTGCATCACGTGGCGTGGCAATAATTTTCTCTTCCCAAGCACAAGTGTTTCTTAGAACCTCATTGTTTACAGTGTGCTTTCTTCCAAAAGTTTTTGGAAGGATATGTAGTTGATTTGTCTTGAAAACAAATTTCTCTGTGTCAACCTTGGGAAAACCAATATCCATTTGCCTTGGATTAATGTATGGGATGAAACGGAAAGTGTGCTGGCACCTTGTGATAAAATTCCCACTATGGAGGGTAAATCAAGACATGAAGTCCAAATTTGGTTGATCATGAGGTAAACAAACCAATTTGTTTTTCTCACGGCTATCTTGAGCTCTAATTCCAATTTGTGGTGTAATTTGTTTTGTGGTGGCAAGACCTATAACATGTGTGCCAAGCTCTATTTTTTCTTATAAAATCCCTAAGGTGCCATCATCCCCAAGTTTTTCAGAACTTGTTTTGTTCCATTTCTTTGAGTGGCCCCTACTCTTTTCACCATGATAATGACCTTGGTTGAACCTGTCACCCTTATATTGGATCTTGATATTGAAATGATTCTCAATAACCATGGTTTCATGGATTTCCTTGGAAATTTTGAAGGTATTGATGATGAATTCGCTAATGATTTCATGAATTTTTTGGTTTATGGGCATGTAATCATCTATGGTCTAAAATTCAAGGTTATCATGACATTGTTAGTTAAGATAATATAGGGTAAATCAAATCATGAAGTTCAAATTTGGTTGATCATGAGGTAAACGAACAAATTTATTTTTCTCACAACTATCCCGAGCTCTAGTTCCAATTTGTGGTGTAATTTGTGTCATGGTGGAAGGACCTTTAACATGTGTGTCACTTTCTATTTTTTTTTTAAGAAATCCCCAATTTTTTTAGAACTTTCTTTGTTTCATTTCTTCGAGTGGCCCCTACTTTTTTCACCATTGTAATGACCTTGGTTGAACTTGACACCCTTATATTGGATCTTGATATTGAAATGATTCTCAAAAACCATGGTTTCATGGTTTTCCTTGGAAATTTGGAGGTATTGATGATGAAGTCACTAATGATTTCATCAATTATTGAGTTGATGGGCATGTAGTCATCAAAGATCTAAAATTCAAGGTTATTGCAACATTGCTAGCCAAGATAACATAGCTTCCTGATGATGGTTTCAAAATTCATCAAGACAACCACACCATTCAAGAAGAATTAAAGTATTTCACTAACAGGGGGAAGAAATTGGTCAAATATCAGAGAGGAATTGTCATGAAAGAGTTACCAGAGCCATGGAATAGGGTGTTAATACCTATGATGTAGTAATGCAAAGTGGATAAAATCGATGAGCCTTTAAGAAGTTTTCACCTGGTGTTCCTAAATCATGTTAGGTACATCAAATAAGTTAATTTTCTTGGGTATTTTAGAAGATCTATTGAGGTCTCCATTGAGAGTGTCATGAAGAGGGCCACTCCCCACGTCAAGAATCCAGCACTTTTCTTGATCATTTTGAACCACATGCTTCAAAAAGTAGAATCTAGTGTGTCCTTCAATAACAATGTCATTACCTTAAATGCATAGAAGACACTGAAGTATAAGGTGATGAACAGTCATATCTCCAACAACCATCATTGTTCTTCCAGGACCGCAGTCTCTAAAAGGAAATTCCTTGATAATATGGTGGAACATAGTGAAAAATAATCCACGATGACTGAGAGCACCAACCCTGAGTTTGATCAATCCCTAAAGGATGTCAAGATCATGGCTAGAGCCAAACGTGAGCCCTATGAAATTTTTTATTGAAATGCTGGAAAACATTTATCAATCTCACTGCAAGATCAATTCAAGCATGTAGCACATAATTCATGTTTTCAAAGATATTACAGCCAGCCACAACAACACTTTCAAATCCATCAGCCACAAAGAAGATAGTGATAATAAAATGGTAGATTAACCTTTCGACTAGCTTGGTGGTTTTCAGTTTAAATTTTCTTCTTGTCTCTTTCTCTGGTTTGCTTCCTGGCTTGTTTCTTTTTCTGGTTTGTTCCCCTGTTAGCTATTCTTGGAGGTAAAACCTTCTGGTTTATTCCCTATTTTGCTCTGTAAAAGGTTCAGGGACCCTTTCAAAACCCTTTTCACATTAGCATGAGTGTTCTAATGAGGTTACATGATCAATTCCAAATCATATATTAGTATTTTGTACATTAACTAAAAATATAAACTCAATTAAAATAGTGTCTCTAGTTGATTTTATCTCCCTTGTGCTAAAAAACTAAAGATAAATAAAATAGGCAAACACATTACAACTTTGAAAAAAATGGTCTTGCCATTTAGAAAGGTGAAATCTATAATTCTTCCTAAAATGGTATGCACACATCACCAAAATTCAATGTTCCTCCTTCTTTCATGAATTTAGTTTACCTTGAAATAAGATAACATTAAAATTTAATTATTACAAATATTGCACTTGAACCAAAGGACTCTATCATTTAGTAAGGCAAATCATAAATTTCAATACCAACAAATTTTGATCAAAACCTAGGTGATTTGGTTAAAGAATTTAACGATGTTATAGTTAGTACCATAAATTTTCATAGTAATACGAGCATTGGACATAGTAAATTACTTTATTTATAAGTTGACCACTACTAATCAAAATCAAACAACCAATGGCAATTCCTCAAATTATTCTTTTGTCATACAATATAAAATTTATAGCGTGATAAATAAATAAAAAATTCTTTTTGTTTTAAATGTTTCACAATTATAGCCACAAGCTTACTATAGTGGTAAGGGCTTTGGTCTCTCTTTGAGAGGTCCAAGGTTCAAACCATAGTGGTAAGGGCTTTGGTCTCTCTTTGAGAGGTCCAAGGTTCAAACCTCACTCAGTATGGGGGATTGGGACCACTCATAAAAACCTTTCTAAACTCATTGAAAGAAGATTTTACATTTATTTCCTTAAAATTCTTGATATTTGTTATGTTAGTGGCTTACTAATATCCAAAAAAAAAATAGTTTATATATTTTGTAAATTTACTAGTTTTATTTTGAAAGCATTATTTATTTTAAAATGGTTTTGTGTGTGGATGAAGGTAGAGGATGCACCATCAAAAAAAGTAGAATTAATGATCAAGTTAGGCTTAGCAATACTTATTTCAAGAAGCCTAACAAAAAAAACATCCATGAACATGAGTGTTATATTCATGGTTATATGATTGATTCCAAATCATATATTAATCCTTTTTACATTAAATTAAAGTAAAAATATTAAATAAAATAATGACTCTTGTTGATTTTATCCCCCTTGTGCTATAGAGGTAAAGATAGCTACATTAGGAAAATGCATTACAATTTTACATTAACTAGTATCACCATATGAAGCCTACTTAAAATGATTTATGTAGATCACCAAAATTTATTTTTTCATCTTCTTTCATGAATTTAATATGCCTCAAAATATAATAACATAAATTTTAATTACTAAAAACACTAGACTCAAACTAGAGGATTTTTTTCCATCTAGTAAGGTGGATTGTCAAGCTCAACAACAACAAGTTTTAATTCAAGCAGTGATAATTCGTTTGAAGAATATGATGGTGTTTTAGTTAATATATTAAATGTTCACAAAAATATGATCAAATTGTACATTTAGATTACCTTGCCCCTAGGCCAACCACTACTACTAAAATCTCAAAAGGCCAACGATATTTCCTCAAATTCTTCTTTTGTAATACAATAAAAATATCTATACTATTAGAAACAAAACATTCATTTTTGGTTTAAAAATATAATATTTATTTCACTAAAATTTTTATTATTTATTATTTGAATCACTAATTGATTTTGAAAAATTTCCATTTCATATCTCTTGTAATTTTACTAGTTTTATTTGGAAAGTATTCTTGATTTAGTATGGTTGGATGAATGGAAACAATGCACTATCAAAAAAATGGAAACAAAGATCAAGTTATACTTACAATATCTATTTCAAAAATCCTAAAAATGAAAGCCTCCTTGAGTTACATGATCGATTTCAAATCCTATATTAATAAATGTTAACTAATAATAGAAACATAAATAAAATACTAACTCTAGTTGATTTATATCCCTTGTGCCATAGATGTGAAGAAATATATATTAAGTAAATTCATTAAAAATTTACAGTAACTAGTATTATAATTTAAAAAGGTGAAACTCACAATTGCCTTGAATTATGTGTTCACATTAACCAAATTTACTTCCCGTTTTTCATGGATTATGTCTATCTTGAAATAAAATAACTTAAATACTTAATTACTACAAATACTAAACTCAAACTAGAGGACTCTTTATCATTTAGTAAGTTGGGTCATCGAGTTTACTACTAGCAATTTTTTAGCCAAACCATTGAAATTTGTGTGAAGAATCTAACAATATTCTAGTCAATATCTTAATTTTTCATAGTGATATGAGAAAATTAGACATGATAAATTACCATACACATAATACAATCACTAATAATCAAAATCAAATATCCAACAAGAGCTCCTCAAATTCTTATTTTGTTATATAGTAAAAAAATTATTGCATGAGAAACAAAACAATCCTTTTTGCTTTGAATATTTTAGATTTATTTCAATAAAATGTTTAACATTTTTTATTTTAGTCATTTATTGAGCTTCGAAAATTTCTATATTATCGTTTCTAAATTTACTAGTTTTATTTTAAAAGCATTCTTTATTTACTAAGGTTGTGTAGGTGGATGAAGGTAGAGAACACACTATTGAACAAAAGAGAAGCAACAATTACGTCAGGCTTAGCAATAGCTATTTCAATAATCCTAGCAATGAAAGCTGATGTGAGCATGAGTGTTCTAGTGAATGTTACATGATTGATTCTAAATATATTAGTTCACTTCACATTAACTAAAAATAGAAATTTATATAAAATAAGAAATGTAGCTGCTTTTAACTCCTTTGTGCCATAAAGATAAATTAGGTAAACACAGTATGACTTTGCAACAATTAGTCTTGTCATTCAAAAATGTGAAACCTATAGTTTTGCCTAAAATTACATGCACATGTCACCCAAATTCACTTTTCCTTCTTCTTTCATTAAGAAGAAGGAATGATAAAATAAAACGTTCCTATAGTTTTATTTTATTTACATTGACATAAAATAACATAAAATTAAATTACTACAAATAATGGACTGAAACTAGAGGAATGTTTGTCATCTAGTAAGACAAATTTTAGAATTCACAAATATTTCTAAAAACAAATAAATCAATTCGTCCGCTAAAATATTATACAAAAAACATAAAAGGATGAAAGAAATGTAAATAGATACAAATATTGGAGGTATTAATAGGAATTTAAATAATTGTAATATAATTCATAGATAAGATTCACAACACTTTGATATAGAAATGAGTGGTGAAGGGTATCTATACCAACATACCAAAACTACAAATACATAAATGATATTAAACTTAAGTTAGCATAACAAGATATAATTTAAGGTTATTTTAACCATTACAAAGGTTAATTGTGTCCTACAGGGCTTACATAATAGAATATCATAATAAATTCAATATATTGTATAATGAATACCTTTAGGTCTATTCAATATTATATCATAAAATATCATCCTTTGCCATGAATCAAATTACAATTTCAACATCCCCATATCTAAATTGAGGGGTTGTTGTAGAGAAGAAATTAATGATAATAATATCATCCCCCATACTGGATGCTCTAGTGGACCCTTTAGTTGAGGTAAATTCTTTAGAATCTTCCTCATCATGGGGGAGACACCAATATATCTTCATGAACTCTACTTTAATCCTTTGTAATTATAGTAAATAATTATTTGTTTGATGTCCTTATCTCTTGTAATATCTAAAATATTGACTTATTTTAGGGCTTAACCTATCCCTTAGGCCCTTGGATTTTAGTATACTTAGATTTTATTTTCATTACAAGTTTGAATTTATGAAGTTCTACCACAATTCCTCATTGTCATCTAAAAACAAACTGGGAGAGAGAACAAATGATCAAGAGTAAAAGTCTTTTGATACTACAAAGTATATGAATCATATAAACCATGAGGTTCAACATTTAAAAAGAAAGGGGGAGATTACCAATCACAATATTCATGCATTCTACATAATATTTATTTTTGTCTCTAGAAGATACAACATCTACTCTCAATACCTTGAATATTATAATATAGTTTTCAACATTATAAAACTAACCCAATTTAAAAGAGAAAAACTATAGTTTCAAGTGACTTACTTCAATAGTATTAACTTTTCCAAATAACTCATGCAATTTTGAACATACCTTAATAGGTTTCACACTCAACTTTGATGTGGAGAAGTAAATTTGGTTTTATCAGCAAGGTAAATAGGCCAAAATTCTCTTCCTCTAATTGGTGATGGTTTCCTTCATAATGGGATGTTGCTTTATATTATTGAAATATGCATGACTATGTAATATGCTAATAATTTTGGTTGACCAAATACTATAATTTTTTCCATTGAGGTAACTAGGGCTTTATGATCCATCTTACACAATTTGATCCTTAAAAATTGTAGCAAGTCTACAAATTGATACCACTAGTCATAAATCTTGAAATATCATACAATTTTAAAGAGGTATCAAAATGCTTATGTGTGCAAAATTTATGACCTTCAATTTTTTCTCCTCATGGGCCACAAAAAAATTAAAGCTCCAAACCTTAGAAGAAATAAATCCAATTATTTGTTTCTACTTGGTGATCCTTGACTTTTTCATGTTTTCCACTTAATTTTATGTTTAAAAAATATTTTAGGTGCCACACAATAGTGCCATATCAACCACCACATTATCCATTTGTCTATGTCATCCATATTATTGTAAAAATATGCTTAACAAGAATTGATATTGGTTCTATGACATGGAAAAACCTTCCCACTAACTAGACTACCAGAGTATACATTGGTGCCTATGATCCACTTCATCTATAAGTACATTGTTAGAAATAGAGCATATTACATTATTTGGGTCATGTAAATGTACCTTCCTTGGTACATACTTAGGACATTAGGTTACTTTAGGGGGAAGTTATCTAATTAATTCATGTAATATAATAAATGCACAAGTTTCAATGTGCAAGATGTAATGTGTAAGGTATCCACTTGTACAACTAGATAGAGTGTCGACCAAGGAAATTATCTTCCTATATAATGGCCATAGATATAGCATTAGGATATAGCATTATAGAGGAGCATCACAATCAGTGTGTGGTAGATAGTTAGTAGGGTAGTGTGTGTGAGCTATAATCTCAGATCTCCCTCATGGAGTAGAAGAATATATTACGAAGTTCCCATTTCTTCCATAGCTACTATTGTAATATTTTTGCCATTTTTATTTATAGTACATTTCAATCATCTATTAAATCTATTTTTTTTCTTTCTACATATTGTGTTTGGTATCTCTCAATGTTTGTGGCATAAAAAGCTAACATACATTATGTTATTCATTACCTTATAAGTAAATAGAAATAAAATATTCTTGAACTTAATACTTTATGCTCTAAGAGGAGATGCATTGTTCAATAGAGTAGCCTAAGAAGTCAAACCAAAAATAACTATACCTCATTGAAGTTCATTATGAACTTTCAATTTTATTTGTAAAAAGGATGATCAAGAGCCTAAAAAATAGAACTTAATCCATGTTACACAAATTCCAAAAGTACTACTAACCAATTTGCCACACCTACCAACTATATGTAAAAACTCAACACCTATTTTCATATCCTTTCAACAATTTGAAATGAAACTACCTACACTAAGGATTGAAACTAGAAAAAATGTAGATAAAGCACATTATCCATGATTGGATAACGAAATTGGAACCCCCACAATGAAAGGAATATATGTTTTCTCTTCTTAGAGAGTGGCAACATGCTCATGGAACACCAAGATACTTGACAAAGTGCACACAAACTTTTACACTATAAATGACATGTATAGGAGATTTAAATGCATTAAATTTAAATTCATATTATAGAAACACCCTTGTTTTTTGCTCCTTTTTCTACTGATTCCTTGTGAGTTCAAAATTAAGTTCTTATTATGCAAAAATTAATAGAAATTTGTTTAAGAACCTTAAAATTGACAAAATAGAAATAGGAGAAACAAAAAAATTCTTTAAAATTGATAAATGAAAATGCAACGAAATGTAGAAAATAATTTATTTACCACCTCCTATGATTAAAAATGCTTATGATTTTTTGAAGATAAATTCATATTGAATATTGGATGAAGGACTAGAGGCTTTGAACTAAATTTTTATGTGACCAAGCAATGTTTCTTCATATTCGATTTGATACCATATTGGAATTTATAATATTTTATAGAAATGGACAAAAGAAACCCATCCACTCAAATCTTATATAGAAAATCTACAAGTATGAAAGCAAAAAAAGAGACATAGAGAGTTAAGGCACCATAATTAATTATTGTATTATCCATAGATAAGATACATAACATTCTAATATTGAAATGATGTGTGGAGGGTATTTATACCAAAACCAAAACCCCAAATACATAATTTATCTTAACCTAAAGTTCACATAACAAGAAGGGATTTAAGGTTAAGTATATGTTTATAAGGTGGGTCTAATGATTAACAAGGTTAAATATAAGTCATTGAGCTTACATAGTAGAATATTATAATAATTTAAATATGTTTTACAATGAATTCCTTTAAGCTTGTCTAATATTACATCATACAATATCATCCTTGACCATGAATCATATTACAATTTCAACAACAAATTATCATGTTCAACACTAACAAATTGTGATTGAAATTGTGATGATTCCTTTGAAGAATCAAATGATGTTTTAGTCAGTATCCTAAATTTTCATAACAAATAAAATGGTCAACCATAGTTTCATTAAATTCTTATTTTGTTATATAGTACAAAAAATTGTATCATGAGAAATAAAACAATCATTTATGCTTTAAATATTTCACATTTATTTCCTTAAAATTTTTAAGATTTACTATTTTAGTCACCTATTAAGCTTAGAAAATTCCAGTTTATCTCTCTTATAAATTTATTGGTTTCTTTTTGGAGCATTCTTGATTTATTATGGTTGTGTGGGTATATGAAGGAAGAGAATGCATTTAAAAAAAAAAAAACAATGATCAAGTTGATATTAGCAAAAGTTATTTCAAGAATCCTAGAAACAAAATCCTCTATGAGCATTAGAGTTCAAATGAATATTACATGATCAATTCCAAATCCTATATTAATCCTTTTTAAATTAATTAAAAATAGTAACTTAAATAAAATAGTTACTTAGGTGGATTTTAATTTCATTGTTCCATAGAGGTAAAGAAGGATAAAATATTTAAACATATTATGACATTGCAACAACTAGTCATGCCATTCAGAAAGGTAAATCCTATAATTTTACCTAAAATAACATGCGCACATCAAAAATTTATATTTCATCCACCTCAACATAAAATAACATAAAATTTAATTACTAAAAATATTTAACTCAAACTAGAGGACTTTGTGTCATTTAGTAAGGCAAATGTTAAAATTCACTTCATTTAAAAAAATGAACAAAAGCAAGCAATCCAATCAAATATTATATATGAAGCATAAAAGGATAAATAATGTTAAATAGATAAAAATATTTGGGGCATCCATAGGCACAATAAAGAATCATTGAATTATCCAAAGATAAGATTCACAACACTCTATTATAGAAATGAGGAGTGGTAGAGGGTATTTATACAAATATACTAAAATCCCAAATATAAAAATTATCTTAACCTTTAGCCAACATAAAAAAAAAGTATTAAGGTTAACTACAATTTTTTGAGATGAATTTAACCATTAAAAAGTATAACCATGGCCTCTAGTATTATTAAAAAAATATTACAATAAATTCAATACATTGTATAGAATACCTTTAGGCTCGTATAATAATGTAGATTTGTAAACCTAACCATGCCAAGCACTTGTGAAGGGACACACTGGAACCCCTAATTCACCTTTTGAGGGTGTCTTTCCAAAGGGGACCCCAAATATATGAATATATTTTGAACAAGTAGGCTCTACCCAATGCAGTTTTTCAAGGTGTCAATATTGATGTTATGCTTGTAATGGTGTTTGATGGGTTTATTTAACAAAAACTTAAGGTTTTTGGATCATTAATCCAAATATTTTTCAATCCTTAAAATTTTATTTAAAATTAAGGTAAATATCAGTAAAAATTCGTGCTAAGATTAATACACACAAATGAAAGAAAACAAGAACTAACCTAGGATGTTTTTTCATTTGAATGATGAACTAAACTAAGGAGATATTTTTATTTTCAACACAAACAAGGAATGATGCAAGACAATAATATAGCCTAGAATGCAACTATATGATTTTATGATTTTTCCTAAGTTCTTGAAAATGAAAAAACTTTAGATCTGATCTAGGGTTCCTTTACTCTAGCCCAATATTAATGTGTTTTGAAATGAAATTTAACCTAAGTTAAGATTATTTAATTTTCCAAAAGAGATGTGATTTCAAATATAAAATAGTTTTATATAGAAAATAAAATGTAGAAAATGCTAAAAAATTGGGTTCAAAGTAGCGCCAACTGGTAAAATAACTTCATGTGGCAATTTTAAATCTAATTGGCATTTTTTTAATGTATAAAAGGAGATTAAAAAATTAGGTTTTTTTATTTTGGGGGGTTTGTTTGAGTGCTAGGAAGATGAATTGCTACCTTATTGATTGATTAGAGCCATTTTTTATGATAAAAATAAGTTTTATTACCTTCCTTGGAGTGGAAATGAGTCTATGTCAAAAATGCAATTGAGCAACAAAATTGCTAGTGGCAATTTTAACAACAAATGGAATTTGTGTTCTATGTTCTAGAGAGTAAAAATTACCAACTACTATAGTAATTCGTTAATTTTACCCTAAAACAGGGTTGATATGGCTTTTGGGTCAAATTTGGAAATGCATTTGAGAATTTTTACAATGCAATAGAAGGGTAAGATTGTATGAGGGGTTTGCTAGATCTTTAACTCATAAATTTCAAGATTAAGGCCTTAAAATATTAGCAATTTATGATTAAATGAATGCATGTGTAAAAGGGAATGGGTATTTCCCAAGATGGTTGAAATTGGGAGGTTTTGGAAATGCAAGAGAGTCAAAAATGATTACAAAAGAGTTACGAATGGAATGCATCAATCTAATTAACCCTTAGCTAGAGAAAATTAGTGAAAAACAATATGAAAGAATACAAAATGCATGAAATATAAGTGTGGTTATAAATTAATGAAATCTATAACAGCAAGGAAGAATGATAACATGAAATAAAATTTGGAGTGTTTATGGTGGGACAAAAAGGTAATAACATTCTTGTATCCAACACCACAATAAGCTAGAGCAAAATAAGAGCTAGTATATAAGATCAAAGCATGAAAATAGTATGTGATGTGCAATGAAGTGTAAGAGACATCTATGCCTACAAGTGAGAATAGACTAAGATTAAATGTGCATGGAGCGAAGGAAAGGGCTTAGTATACTGATAATAAAAGTAAGTTATATTTTAAATAATAAGAATCACAACAAATGAAGATATTGTAATCAAAAGGGAATGAAATAAAGTTTGCAACAAAGGGGATTAGTGACCAAAATGAGGGTGGCGAGCCAGAATGAGCTTAAATGGGGTTGTACGAAGATGTAAAAGGATTGGAATTTAGATAATAATCCAAAAGGAGACCTACAACAATGATATTAATAGCTTAAAATAGATATTAAGACATGCATAAGAAGAATTTAAACGTGGAAGTGAATATGAAGGAACATGTTAGAAAATAAATTCCCAAAATACAAGTTAGGAAGGCCAAAATTTGGAGCGTAAATGCAATGAATAGAAGAAAAAAGGTACTATTAATGCTATCACCTAGTAATGATCCCTACTTACCTCCAAGAGAACCTCCTTGCCTTGCTTGGCATGCCTCAAATGGATGATTGATGGAAGATGCTACAGAAAGATGTTAATGAAGATATCTAGAAGAATATTGAAAAAATATAATTAGCTTGAGAATGCTTGTTGAATTGTTTTCCCAATGGTAATTTAAATAGTATTTGGAGGAGAAATTGGGAGGGCATGTTTGCTAGGGAAATTTGAAATTTGTAATCTTGGTTCATTGTTGGAGCATGCAAGCTCAGAAAAGGTAGTTGGATGAAGGAATCTGCATGCCCATGGTTCATGCCAAAAAAATCTAGGTTATTTTGTAAATTTGCCACTAGCAAATTTACCATTAACTGATATTTATGACCAATGATTAGTTTGACCTGCCAAGGTTTGATTTTTATATATTTTGTAAAAATTCCACTTGGTGATAAAATTTTCCACTAGAAATTTTATCAATGGGTTGTAATTTTGATAGAGTTAAAAAATGATGTCCAAATAATTGATTTTGGGATAGTTGAGTGTTTGCTAATATTGGGTGACTTGTTTAATGTCTTTTGCTTTTTGGGTGTGTCAAAATTGCATGTCTATATTTTTTCCTAGTTTTGATGCAATGTCTTTGAAATTGCATTAAACATAAGTAGTAGGACTCCATTTTTGATAATATGATTTTTTGTTGTGTTGTGATGTTATTTTGAAATTATGATTGTTTTGATTGTTTTAAGTCATTACTGCATGTATGCCTTATCAATGTCTAAAAAAATTTCCCCATATGAAATTTTTTTCCCCATGGATTCCACCTCAAGACTTTTTGCTAAATATGATATTGGGAGAATTCTCAATGGAATGGAATTTTTTTGTGAATGGCAATGAAAATATCAATGATGGTGGGATAGGGTGGGGTAAAATGGGGAAGGTGGTGAAAATATATTTTTTTGACCTTATCATTTTCAGAAATTGGAAAGAGAGGCAAAAAATAAGATTTGGGGCTATGGTAGTTAACAAGAGAGTGCCACATCATGTTGACATTATTTGAGGAATGACACATACCAAAGTGGTATCGAATGGTATGCTTTTGAACTGAGTTCAATATTTTTTTATTTTAGGTTATTCTCATGTTTTTCGATAGTTGTCGTTATTTTCCACTGGTGGTGAATACACCAATGATGTTTTTGTCACTAGTGGAAAATTTGCCACAAATATTTTTGATATTGATGGCATTTTTACCAGGAGTCAAACAAAGTGATGGAGAAGTTGTATAATGGTGTTTTGAAAGTGGTTTTTGTAGGAAATGAAGGTTTTGGTGAATTCAAAGAATAGTCCAAAGGTGATGGGTAACATTTTAACTTGCAATATTAATAGCTCTAAGTTTGGATTTCTAACTAATATATTGGAGCATGTGGATTTTATGTCAAATCTTGAGTTTGATCGACCGTTATTGACAATCCTAGTTGATAAGTGGTACCCATAAAATAATACTTTCAAATTGCTAATGGGAGAGATGACTATGTACGTAGAGGATGTATGGCACACCCTTCTAGTACCTATCTAGAATCAACCCATTCACATTGGGATAGATGATGAAATTAGGATGGCAGTGTTGTCAGAGGATGGCAATTTTTGAGGATAGAGACAGGTTTGAGGATCAATAATACCTACATGGGAGGGCATACAAATTATTTTATGATGCTCTTGGATTCCATTATATTTGGGCTATTGATGAGAGATACTAGTAGGAGGTTCATGGTTTGGGGATGGGTCGTCATTATTGCTTGATTGAGAGACCATAAAATTATCTATGCTTGGGGGCTAACCATTTTGGTGATACTCTACCATATGTTATATTTAGTGGTATATCATACAGATAAGAGCCTAGTTTGTTGCACTCTTCTCCAAGTCTATGCCTAGGAGCATATAGTGGTTCGATGGCTTGTGGTAGGGGTAAGGCATCCTAGTAATAAGAGGCTTGTAGTCTATTATTGAGCAAATTGTATTCACCATAACCATGGTTCATTGGAGTAGGCATAGTTTTTACTGACAATTTGTGACCAAAGCATATCATTTGGTAGCCATGGAGGGATAAATATGTGCAGTTGTATGACCACAAGGAACTAGTCCAAACTAGAAGGATATAGTGGTTGGATTATCAGAGATAAGCTTATGAGCTATATCAATATGATTGGATGATTAGGCAACATGGAGAGGTATAGGGGATACCTATTATAGGTAAGATATGGGTGCAACAGGTTTCTCGAGAGAGGTGGTGGAATCCAACTAAAATATATACCTTTATGGAGGTATATGTTGATGATCCTATAGTATTGACTCCTTTGAGGAATTTTGTGAGGTGGCAATTGATTAAACTTCCTAGTATGAGAAGTTTAAGCCTGCTATACTGATAGCAAGTGCACCATCAAAATATTATGCTTAGGTCATGCATGATGTGGTGAATGTCTTGAGGGAAGTGAGACAACATCTTGGGAAGGTGTGGAGAGATAGGATGGATATGAGGGAATGGCTAGAGGACTATGCAAATGAGCCCTTGTTTATGTCATGACCTTGTTACTATTATGAATATTTGATAGTGTGATAAGGTAGTTAAATATTGTTGAGATTGAGGCTATTAGGGCTAAGGGTGATATAGCTTGAATTTTAGAGTAGAGGGTAGTAAATAGAGAGACCATTGCTAGTATTTGATTGAATTTAGAGTAGTTTGTGTGTGTGTGAGAGAGAGAGAAAAATAGATGAAAATATATTGAATGTTTGGTAGAGGATGAGTTTTGGGGTGGTGGTAGTGATGATGGGTCTATTGGAGCAGTAGCTAGAGTAGGCGGTTGAGGATTTAGATAGAGCCTAGGCTCACTCAAATAGGATAAGGGTTGACATAGATAAATTCAAGGCCTATTATGATAGGTCATGATCAAACTTGGATAGGCCATGAGAGGATCTATGGATTGTAGAGGTGAGGGTAGAGAGGGAGAAGTGTAGTATTGTGTATTACTCATAGTTGTATTTCATTATTGTACCTATAGAGTAGCACTAGCCTTTGCCCTCAAACTCCATCGAGGATGCAGTCTGCAAGCCATTTATCACAATGGTAAATTGTTTTTTGTCTTCCTTTACCTCCACCAAGAGCCAAAGGAGACATAGGGTTGAGTTGTTAGGGATCTTGGAGTGAGTGTGCCAATTTTTGGTATTTGGTACACCCTTTTTCAAATGGATTGAGTGTATCAATTTTCTTATTGTGACACACCTTTCTTGGTGGCATGTATATTTTGAGGTTATATATATATATATATATATAGTATAGTAATGACATTATGTTTGGTGTTGAATTATTTCTATGAATTTATTTGTGATGTGTTTATATTAATATGGTTTGATGTTTCTTTGATGATGTCATGATTTGATTATGTAATGTTATGATAATTTGATTAATGGTTGATAGTAGACATTGGTATATTCATTCATTTTTTAGCGATCACCTTATGATTTATATGATGAATAAATGATAAAATACAATAGTTATTCTATTGAGTGATGACCTAAGAGTTTGATAAATGGAAAAACACTCAGATACATGTTGTTTGTATGAGCGGTAGTCTCTAGACCTGATAAAAGACAAGCACTCATTACTTTTGGCATGAAGTGTTATCGTTTGAGCTTAGATAATACTTGTGTATTTTCATAAATAGAAATATGATATCATCATGCTTAAATGGTGGCCTATGATGCCATATAAAAGACAAGCACTTAAGATATGATGAGGTACATGTAATATGTAGAAGATGTATGTATTGTTGTGACTAGAGTTAGTTGGTAGTAGTTGGTAGTGCATGCTTTAAGAGGCACACCCAAAGGATTTTATGCATGCTTTGAGAGGCATACCCAAAGTATTTTATGAATGCTTTGAAATGTGCACCTAAAGGATTTTATGCACACTTTTAGTGGTATACACGAAAGAGTATGCTTTGAGAGGCATACCCAAAGGATTTTATGCATTATTTGAGAGGTATACCTAAAATATTTTATGAAAATAAAAGAATAAGTACTTGTAAGCTTTGTCATGATAGGTGTTTCCTAAGCTAGAATTTTAATTATGTGTAATTATATATATAACTTGCTTTTTTAAGATTTCATATGTATGTTGAGTGTAGATAGTTTGAAGCTGATATGTTTTTAGAAAAGGTTTCCCCCTGTTTAAAGAGATGTTTAGTATAAATATGATATAAGTTTTATATTTCTTATCATATGAGAGAGGTTAAAAAATTGTGAGTGTTGGAGCAAAAGGATATTGTTATGAAAAATAGTGTTGATGTAAAATGCCAAAAGTATCAATGTAAAGTGTTGAAAGTGTCGATGTAAAATGTATGGGAAAAAAAAATTGGATAGGGATAGGTCATCAAGGTTGTGAATGATCCTGTGCTACATCACTTAACCCAAGACCAGGATAAGAAGAGAAGAAACATGATAGATAAGAAAGAGGAAGTATAATAATATATGCATTTGGTTTCTATTGAATTTTCTAAGGTTAGGATAGAAGAAAAATGAAAGGTTGGGTCATCAAGTCCATTAATGATCATGTCACACATAATGTCATAAGTCTATTACCTAGAACCTATGTAAAAATATTACATGTATGTGAGAAGTTGGATTTAATACCCATTACCACATATGATGTGTAAACATATTTATATTTTAATGAAAGTGCATTGTTGAAGGTGCTAATGACTGTTGCTTTAAAATCATATGCCCCAACCATCATATTCATAATGTAATAATGAGTATATAATTTAAGTGGGTATGATAAATAATTGATTTAAAAGGCACATCAGGTTATGCTTTGGGTTGTGTAGATGAAATATTTTCCATACGTTGGTTTCTTAAATATTTGAATGCATAAGATGATACTCCTCGATACAAGTCCATTACCTAATGCATATGTAAATATTTAGAGGTATGTAAAGAATGGAGCTAGTACCTGAAAGCACATATGATGTGTTAGAATATTATAGAATTTGTGTAACAACAAATTTTGCAGATTGAAGGTAATGCTTTTATAAGGATAACTCAACAAAAGGTAAATCCCTTGTCCTTTGCTCAATGTATGTGCAAAGAATTGTATATGCGCAGAACATGGAAAAATATGGTAGCATGGCCCTTTGTTTAAAATATATTTTGTGGATGTGGAGATAATATATTTTTTGGTTTGTAGATATTTAAGAAGCATAGATATTTGATAATATATTTCTTGGTGCATTCATAAAGGATTATGTATTCACAAAGAGTTGACTACCAAGTCCCAATGCTTTCTAAGGGCCTACAAATCAACAATAATATTTTCTATGTTGATAAGAGTTGGTTGTTGAATTTGGTGGTGAGGAAAATATTTTGAAATGGGCTTATTTGAATTGTCTATTATATCAAAAATTGGATTCACCATCCTTGGTTTTGTTACCTAGCATTTACATAAAGGTCTTGTATATACATGAGGTGTTGAAATGAAGGACTTGAGTTTATTTAATGCTTTATTTGATATTTATATTTTGGGAAGTTTAAGGTGGTGATGTTTTGATTTACCTAATATATCAATAGTTGTTATTGACCATGCCTATACTTTGTCTAATGCATATGTACGAAATGTGTGTACATGAAGTAAGGTATATTAACAACTAAGGGCACTACTAATATATAGGAAGTCAGAGTGGTTATGATAGAAAATTATGTCTTGTCATTCCTATTAATATGGAAGAATATTTATATCCAATAAGTGACATATGAATGTTTGTATAAATGGGTAGATAATATATAATCCCATTAATAGGTGTATTACAAAACATATATTTGCTATCATGTAGATTGTTTAGAATTTGGTTTTGATAGCATGCTTTTTAATAAACAAGTTGAGGATCAAATATCTATAATTATAGTAACTAGTAAATTTTACAACTAAATGTACACTTACAAGATACTGGATTCGCACAAATCTACATCCCAAATGATTTATTATACAAGGATTTTGTGATGAGAGCATGATTTGTTGATTATATATTGTTGTAGTAAACCAAGCAGTTAATAAGCATCGATCTAGTGTCTGGTAAGGCTTACAAGTAATTATAGACCTACAATATATTGGATTGATTGAGTTATTTAGTTTGTGTGGCTTATTTGAATAATAACTTATGATATTTGGATTTATGTTTGATTGGATGCAAATATATTAAACCAAGATACTAGCAAGACCTCATTGATGTAGTGCATGGTAAAGCTTACAAATAATTGTAGGCCTATAAGATATTGGATTTATAAAGCTTCCTAGTCTATGTGGTTTATTTGGAAAGTAGCTAGTGATGCTTTGATTCATGTGTAATTACATGTTGATGCAATAGATCAAGTGGAAAGTAAATACACCATTGATACAATGCCTGGTCAGGTTTTCAAGTAAATGTAGCCCTACAAGATATTAGATCAATGGATCTTTACAATCAATTTTATTCATTGAAGAACAACTTGTGAGACTTTGATTTACATTTTATTGAAAGCTTAGATGGTAAATAAAATGGGAAATATGGCCATATTTATCTGATCCCTTGTGAGATTTATGAATAATTATAGATCTACAAGAAATTAGATAAAATGGGTTTCTCAGTCCATGCAATATATCAAGTAAGTAGGTTTTTTATGAGATTTTGATTTAGGTATGATTTGTAAGATTAGGTGGTAAACCAATAAGGTAAGAGAACTCTATTAAACTAGTATCTGGTGATACTCACAAATAATTGTGGGTCAACAATATATTGGTTGAATACGGTTTCCTTTCCTAATTGGTTCATCAACTAAGCTATGTTTGAGGAAATAGATGAATAAAAGTCAAGCTATATTTGATAGGTTGTGCTGAAGTGATAAAAGTATCATATTTTGTTTGTCATACTTATAAATAATTATAATATTATATTTCATTAGAGGATAAGAAGAAACACTCCAAAATGTCCTATGAAATAATTATGAGTGTTGGAGCAAAAGGCTATTGTGATGAAAAATAGTGTTGATGTAAAATGTCAAAAAGTGTCAATGTAAAGTTTTGAAAGTGTTTATGTAAAATGTATGGGACAAAAAAAATGGATAGGGATAGGTCATCAAGGTTTTACATGATAGTGTGCTACATAAATTAACCCAATATCAATATAAGAAGAGAAAAAACATGATATATAAGAAAGAGGAAATATAATAATGGATGCATTTGGTTTCTATTGAATTTCCTCAGGTTGGGATAGAAAAAATAAGAAATGTTGGGTCATCAAGTCTATGAATGATCATGTCATACATCACTTAATCCACGAGAAGGAGAAAAAGAGAAGAATCATGATAGATAATGCAAAGGAAGTAGTTGAATATATGTATTTGGTTGTTGTTGAATGTCCCAAGTTTGGGATAGAATAAATGGAAAATATTGGTTCATTAGGGTTATGGATGATTGCATCATACATCACTTAACCTAAGAGTGGAATAAGAAGAGAATAAATATCATAGGTAAGAAACAAGAAGTAGAATAAATTAGAAGGGAAGTTTTGGACTAGGAGGATTGATCAACATAAGGTTTTGTCATGTGGATGCAATGCAAATGAGTTCTGTAAAGGGTAAGGTATTTTTTTACATCATCACAAGAATAATCCTAACTCTATATTATAAGTAAGCAAACCAAGCAATCATGTAAGGGTGTAATGTTGTAGATGTATGTTATTTTTGTGTACTATTTATGTACACAATCATGCATTAAATCATACGGATAAGAAAACCATGTGATGTTTTATGTGTAGTACCTCTTGAGGTGTATAATATTGATTAGTTATTTATGTTCTTTGCCATATAATGTGGATAGGTGGTAGGCATCCACACAAAAAATTACAATGATGATGAAGAGCCCTAACCAACAAGGATTGAATTTACATTTGAGGTCATCATTGGCATTCATGTTCTTTTGGTTTTCTTGAGAACAAAGTCCCAAAATTTAAAGGACCTTGGACATACTTTCTTATTATAAGCATGTTGAATTCTATTTTGATATGTTCTTAAATTTTCTAAGGAATTGATGCATTTTTCCTCTAACAATATTAATTGTTGTAGGTGACCCATGGGGTACTCATATCCTACTAAAAAGTATTGCAATAAAACTATTAGAGAGGGTATTTCTAATTCAGTAGGGAAGACAAATTATATGTCATAAAATAGAGTATACGACATCACTCTTGTGGGAGTCCATACACTAGTATGATATTCGCACAAGGAGGGATAAAGTTGCAAATACTAATCTTGGCCATTTTTTTTTATTAAATTTTTGAGAATTTTGATTAAGATCTTGTTGGATGATTCTAATTTTTTGTTTCCTTGTGGGTAATATGGTGTTGACAATTTTTGTTGGATTTTATATTTAGCACATAGTTTGGTGATATAATTATTTTTTAAAGGATTTCCATTGTTTTTTATTAGGGTAGAAGGAATATCATAGTGGCCAATGATTATTTTAAGGATGAATTTGGATACTTAAATTCCTATTATGGTGGATAGGGGCATTGCCTCGACCCAATTGGTGAATTATTTTGTGGCTATGATAATGAATTTATGGTTTTTGGATGATTGAGGGTTGATTTTACCTATGATGTCTAATCCCTAATAGGAGAAAGGCCAAGGTGAAGTGATTGGTTGTAGTTCTTGAGGAGGGGCATGGAAAATATTTTTATGTCATTGATACTTGTCACATCTCCTAGCATACTCATAAGTATATTTTTCTATGGATGGCTAGCCGTAATCCATTTTGAGATTTTTTTTGTCTATGGCTAGTCCATTAAAATGTCCACCACATGATCCATAATGTGCTTCTTTGATGATTGTTTGGGTTTCTTCTGAAATTATGAATCAAAGAAGTATACCTTCGAAAGAGCATTGATATAGAATATCTCTAGTGATGACATATTTTCAATATCTTAGCCTAAATTATATTTGTTTTTTAGAATTGAATCCCTTAGGGAATGCCCCTTATTTGAGGAACTTAAGGATATCTTGATACAAAGGTTCTTAAGGTGGGGATGATTCAATTGTACAAATGTTTAAAGGTTGTAGTTATGATTCTAATATGGAAGGATTATTTATTGATCTTATAATAATAGAAGCTTATTTATCTTCTAATTCTAAAGGAATAAGGGATGTTGTGGTGGTCATGACATTTGCATGCCAATTTCTAGATCATGGGATAGTTTCTATAGTGATTTGGTTGAAATAAGTTGTTAGCTTATCTATGACATCCTTTTAAGGATTTAGTTTATCATATTTATTTTTGTAAACATTATTCACTTGGTTGATCACTAATTGTTAATCACCATACACTATTAGGATTTTGATTTTGAACTTAAATTTGGCTCTAAGACCTAAGATCAATGCTTCATTTTCTATTGTAGTGTTTTTGTTTGAATAAAAGCTTAAAGGATAATGGTATAAGTTATTGTTGTGGGGTGACTAGAAAAATTCTTACCCTTGCACCTTTGGCACATCTAGCTCCGTTGAAATAAAAGATCCAAGTTTTGAGGTCTTGGGATTCTATAGTCAAAATTATTTCATCAAAGGAGATTTTTATGGATTGTTTTAATTATAAATGTGCCATGACATGTTTATCAACTATAACTTACCCTTTTAGTGATTTTTTATTGACAAATTTGAGATCAAATTCACTAAGGACTATAACCTATTTAGCAATCCTTCTTGACAAATAAGGTTTTTACATTAGATATCATAGGGGATCTACTCTCACTATATCATATGTATCTTGACTAAGAATGTAATTTCTTAATTTAATAGATGATAAAATAACTACAAGGTATAGCTTTCTAAATGATGTGTAACAATTTTCATAACTCACTAAGTTCTACTTATATAGTAGATGTCCCTTTCTTGATGTTTTCATCATATTGAGCTAATAAGGCTCTAAGGGTATCCTTAGTATTGTTGGAATTATGTTGAATATTTTTTATATTATTTAGTTGGCATTAACTCTGATATTACTAAATACTCTACCCCTATAGCCATCGGGGTTTTAGGTAATATAGGATCCAAGCGAAGCTACAGGGTGACAATCCTCATTTGAGGGTTCAAGGGTAGTTTATGTTATTTTTAGACCCAATTGGTTGCTTTTGGGTTAATTTATTATTGGCCCATGGTTTTGCACCCATGGTATTGTAAATCCCTTTCTTGTTTTGTTGGTATATAAAATAACACTTGCATGAGGGTTGTGTGTATGTGTGGAATGTGCAAGGAACATGAACACAAGCGAAAGCAAGTGAAACATGATGTAAGAAATCAGGACAAGGATATTATTGTATTGGATATGGTCAAGTTTATACAATAAGGAAATATTTTTTCTAGGTTTTTTCCCAAAAGGGTTTCCTAGGATAAATTCTTGAGCAATGTGTTTCTTCTTATTTATTTTTATTTTGATTTCGCATTTAATATTTTTCTATATTTCATTTATTATGATATTATTTCTCTTCATTTGGTATAAAAGCTAAGTTTTAGATTTGTTCAAGGAGTAACGGTTTCAATCCTAGAATAAATTGATTCATGAGTGGTAGTAATTTGCAAAAGAATTTGAGCAAAGGAAAAGTGATGGAAAGCACATGGGTAGAGATAAAAAAATTAATGGAT
The DNA here is from genome assembly GCA_028583015.1 of Wollemia nobilis. Taxonomy (NCBI): domain Eukaryota; kingdom Viridiplantae; phylum Streptophyta; class Pinopsida; order Araucariales; family Araucariaceae; genus Wollemia; species Wollemia nobilis. The sequence continues at coordinate 3,028,887 of JAQPPZ010003509.1, forward strand.
AGAACTTTGAGTTAAAAAAACTCAATATGGATGATCTATTGGTGGATAGAGATTAGCGGGTTGCAGTATTGAGAGTAAAACCGACAAGGACCAATATATGAGGAGTGGCTAAATATTAATAGGAAGGTAAGGAGCTCCATTAGATTGTGCATATATGATTCAGTATTGGTGAATGTATTGTTAGGGACCATAACAAATTTGTTATGGTAGAAGCTAGGAGTGTTGTATCAGACAAAATTGCTAGTAAATAAACTCTTTCGCCAAAAGAAGTTATATTCACTTTGAATGAATGATGGTGACTCTATGGTTAAACATTTGAATATGTTTAACATTGTTCTAAGTCAATTAAACTATTTATATTAAAAAATGGATGAAGAGGAAAAGAGTACTACTTTATTCATTATCTAATTTATAGGATAACCTAGTTATGGCTATCACCAATACTACCTCTACATTAAAAGTAGATGATATAGTAGAAACATTGTTATCTAAGGAAATGAGATGGAAATATTATGAGGGTTATCATCAGAAGGATGACTTAGTTGTGAGAGGTTGTTCTCAAGAAAGAAGCAAAAATAAAAGAGAAGGAAGGAAATCAAAATCTAGGTGAAAATCAATTGTTCACAACTAAAGGAAATGTTTAAACTGTGATAAAATAGGGAATTATAAAAGAGACTATAGATATAAAAGGTTGATAATAGTCATTCATATAATGAAGGAACATTTATAGAAACAAAGTCCAAAAATGAATATTTAGTGTACCTATTCATAGGTGCAACATACTCAAGTGAACACATCATGACTCGTGGTTGATTGACTTAGATACTTATTTTCATATGACTCATCATAGGGAGGGGTTCTGTGAATATGAAAAGATAAATGGAGGTCAATGAAGAGTCAAGTTGAGCTTAAAATATGGAATAATTAAAACCTTTCTTTGTGTGGTGCATGTTCTAGGTTTATCAAGGAATATGATATTTATTAATAAGATGAATGATGTACGTGTGATTGTGATATTCAATAATGATAGCTACAAGATGGTTCATGGATGCTTAGTGTTGGAAATGGATGCTTGTAGAGGAACTCTATTCAAAATTGATGCTAAAATTTTAAGTATTGATTGCAATAACTCTTCGGTTGTAGAGGAAATTAATATGGCAGAAGAAACTCCAAGTATTCCTATAGCAAAGACAATGTTGTAGAATCAACACTTGGCACACATTGATGAGAAAGGCCTTCAAACATTAAGAATGAAAGATATGGTTGAAGGAATTTTTGATTGCCCATTAAATTTTTTTTTTGAGAGTATTATGTTTTTGGAAAGCAAACCCAAGTCATGTTTCTCAATAGTGCATGCTACAAGATTTGAAGGAATTTTGCATCTAGTTCATAGTGATGTGTTTGTACATACAAAAGTAGCATCATTAGGTAAATATTTCTATTTATTTACATTTATAGATGACTTCTCAAGAAATACCTAGATATTTTTATGTTATAAATTTGATGTTTTCAAAAAATTTAGAGTTCAACGCTCTTGTAGAAAACCAAATAGAGACAAAATAAAGGCTTTGAGAAGTGACAATGGTGGTGAGAATTTTAGTAATGAATTTGAGTAGTTTTGCAAGGACTGTGGAATAGAAATGTAGAGAACAACTTTGTATGATCAACAAAAAAATGAAGTTTCAAAATTAATGAATAGGACATTAATGGATAAGGCTAGAAGTATGTTAAGTGGTGCAGGGTTAGAAAAGAAATTTTAGGAAAAAGCTATGTTAACTACTTGTTACGTCATCAATGGATCTCCTACCTCATATTTGGTGGACAAAACTCCATAGGAAGTATGGATTGGTAAAAAAACCCTCTCTCAATCATATAATATTTTTTGGTTGCAAATATTATATGTATGTCCTGAAATAGAAAAGGACTACGCTAGACTAGAAATATGAAAATGCATATTTATGGGTTATAGTACTAGTGTTAAAGGATATAATTTGTGGAACCCATAAACACAAAATATTCATTACAATTTTAATGTAATATTTAGATAAATGAAAGGGGTTCCAAAATTAGACATGCAACCAAGCAAAGAACCTAAAATAGTTCAGGTAAAATTAGAATAGGAAGAAGAACTTATTGCAGAACCTGATGCTACATATTAATATGAATTAGAGAGAAAGTCTAAAGATAAATATTTAGAAGAAGAAGGTGAGGAGGAAACTAAACATGCAAAACTTGTAATTACAATTTTGAGGAGATAAAATCAAGTGACAAGAGTCCCAAAAAGGTATAACCCCTAAAAAAATTGTTTTGCATTTAATTTATCAGTTATTAACGATTCAATGAAGAACACAATACTCTAAAGTAGGCACTTCAATCAAGTGAGAATAAGTCTTGGAAAATGGATATGGAGGAAGAAATAGATTCCCTGGATAAAAATAAGATATGGGACTTGGCGAAACTACCCCCTAGAAGAAAACTTGTTGGTTGTAAGTGGTTGTTCAAGAAAAAGTATGATGTAGAAGGAAATATGGAGAAGTACAAAGCTCACCTGGTAGAAAACAAATTTTCTCAAGTTTAGGGAATTGGATTTGGTGGTATTTTTCTCCTATGGCTAAACTAACATCAATTAGAGTTATATTTCTTGTTTCTATTGCTTTTGATTTTGAAATAGAACAGATGGATATAAAGATAAATTTTCTACATGGTGAACTTGATGAAGACATATATATCACAACCAAAATTCTTGAAGGTATAAGGTAAGGAGGACTTGGTTTACTAATTAAAGAAGTCTCTTTATAGATTAAATCAATCTCCAAGAATGTGGAAACAAAAATTTGATAGGCTTGTTTTGAAACTTGGGATTGGAAAAAGTAAAGCATATTCGTGTATTTATTTCAAAGAGGAAGGTGAAAATTTTGTGATCATTATTTTATGTGTGGATGACCTGTCATTAATTGGTAACAATAAGGAGATGATAAAGTTACTAAAACCTCAATTGTCTTCTAGATTTTACATGAAGGATTTGGGTGCTACAAAATTTATTTTGGTTATGGAAATAATAAGGGATCGTGCAAATAGAAAGTTGTGGTTAAATTAAAGGAAATATATTGATTTCATACTATAGAGGTTTAGGATGCATGATTGTAAACCAATATATACTCCATATCATGTTGGTCAAAATTTATTTGTTGAAAATTGTTGTAAAATAGATGAGGAAATTGAAGAAATACATAATGTTACTTATGCTAGCACTATTGGTAGTCTAATGTATGCAATTGTCTATACTAGACCTGATATTACACATCCAATGGGAGTAGTTAATAGATATATGACCAATCCAAAAAAGAAAAATTGGACTACTATGGAGAGGATCTTCATATACTTGCATCGAACTATATATTATGTTATTTTTTACCAAGAAAAAATTGAAGATAATAATATTTTAAATCTACAAGTCTTTGTGGATGTTGATTGGGCTAGAGATGTTGACAAGACAATATCCATGAGTGCTTATGTGTTTAAGTTGTTTGGAGGGGAAGTAATTTGGATGAGTAAAAAAGCAATTAGTGGTTGCTTTGTCCACTACAGAAGTAGAGTATATTACAACAACTAATACATGCAAAGAAGTAGTGTGGCTACAAAGGTTGTGTTCAATAGTTGATCTTAAGAAAAAAGCTATGAGAATTGACAATGATGGTCAAAGTGCAATATTTTTGGTAAACAATCCTAATTTTCATGATTAGTCAAAACATATTGATATTAAGTACCTTTTTGTAAGAGAGATGGTTGAAGAGAATTTGGTGATTTTGGATAAATTTGATATAGAGAAGAATATTGTTGATTCATTAAGTTGTACTTGCTTATAAATTTTCTTGGTGTAGAAGATCTATGGGCATGGTTGCCCTTGATAGTTGATGTAGTGTTTAGCCACCATGGAAAGTATTCAACAAGTGGGAAAATGTTGGAACTATGTTGAATATCTTCCATATTATTTAGATGGGGTTAACTCTGGGATGACTGGACACTCTACCCCTATACTCATCAAGATTTAGGGTCACACTAGGCCCCTAGCGAGGGTACATGATTAGTAAACCCTATTGGGGGGTCTAGAGGTGGTAGTCCTCAAAAAATATTTTTGGGGTGTTTATGCTATTTTTTAGATCCATTTGGGAATTTTTGGATTAATGTATTGTTAGCCCATGGTATTTTAAATCCCCTTCTTATATTTTTGGTATATAAAACAACACTTGTATGAGGGTTTTATGCATATATGTAATGGACAAGGAATATTATCACAAGTGAAAACAAGACAAGAATGATGTTAGAAATGAAGGGAAGTATATTGTTGTATTGGATATGGTCAAGTTTATACAATAAGGAAATATTCTTGGTATATTTTTTCCTGAAAAGGTTTCCTAGGATAGATTCATGTATAACGTGTTTTTTCTTCTCTACTTTTCTTTTGATTCTACACTTACTACTTTTCTAGATTTCATTTATTGGGGTAATATTTATCTTCAAGTAGTGGCTATGTATAACAATTTTGGTTGACTTGGATTTGGAGGTATTAAGATATACACATTCGAGGTTGTACGAGTAAGTAGTCGTTAACCACTGTCACATCCGAGGTTGTCGTTGATCAGCGGTTCACTTCGGGTAAGTCGTTGAATGGTTGTGGTGTCAAGAGATAAGTCTTAAAGGACTAAAATACCCTTTGACACTCATCAATCCAATAAAATTTTATCCATTTCTTGAGTAATATAGAAAAGGGTTGACATTTATATACTAGTTGTGAGATGAACCTATGAATAGCTTCAATTTTTCTTGGAGGTTATATGGATCATAAATTTTGTAGGTGATAGCATATTTTTTATTGTCACAATTTTAGAAGGGTGGAAATCAATTCCATGAAAGAATACAATATACCCTAATAGTTATCCTAATATTAACCCAAAGATGCACTTTGGGGTTTTAGCCTAACTTTATATTAGTATAATATTTCAAAAATACATCTAAGGTATTGAAAATGGTTCTCTTTCTTCTTTGAATGATATAAAATGTCTTCTACATAGTCTTTTATGATGTTGTGCATAAGATTATGGAATATATATGGCATGTCTCATTGATAGGTTGCTCTTGCATTGTTAAGGCCAAACGAGATAACTTGATAGCTGAAGGTTCCCAAAGAGATTGTAAAGGTTTTTTTGGATTGGTTTTTAGTATAAATCCTTATTTGGTTATGTCTTGATACCCTGTCCATTAAGGATAGCATTTTGCATCCTATAGTGAAGTCTACTATCATGTCTATGTTTGGTAGAGAAAAGTCATTTTTTTGGCAAGATATGTTTATCTCTAAAGTCTATGCAAATTCAAATGGATAATTCCTTCTTAGAAATGATAACAATATTAGAGATCCAATTTGAGTAGTCTATGGATTTTATGAAACCAATATATAGGAGTTTTTGTAGTTCATATTTTACCAAAATAGCAACTTTTGGATGTATCTTCCTTAATTTTTGTTTAGGAGGTTTCCAATTTGGATGCACAACTAAATGGTGTACTACCACTAAAGTATGAAGTCCTAGAATGTCATCATATGTCCAATATAAAATGTCATGAAATTATTTTAGTAGATTTTTTTATTCTATTTGCTCATCTTGGGTGAGGATTTTACCCAGTTTGAGAAATCAAGGGTTTTTTTTTTTACCAATATTGATAGCTATCATTTATTCAATCAAGGTTTGTTATTCATCCTCAAAATTGGGAGGGGTAGTCAATACCCCTAATTCCTCAAGTTGTTGTGGATCTAAGGACATTTTCTCTAATTTTTTTAATTGAGTGAAATCCAAGTTGAAGATTTGTTTAAGGGATTCTTCAATATGATGTTGGTCAAAGGATACTTTAGTGTCATCTTCTTTTGTGTTTGATATTGATTTTGGGTGTGAAATTATCAACATGTTAATGCTACCAAAACATATGGTTTTATAGAGTGTTTTATTGATGAGTGACCATAATGCTTCCTCATATTTATCACCCAATTGAGATCCATATAAATATTTGGGATATTTATCCTCATTGTATTCATCTAGCAAAGGTAAAGTGATACAGGAGTATCCGGAGGCAAAGGGCAATCTTGCATCACCCAAAAATGTATTTTCTTCTAAGTACTGAAACTGTCGCGATATCGCGACGCTTTTTGAGGAAGGGCACCAACGGGCCAAAATGTCGTGATATCGCGACGCTTTTTGAAGAAGGGCACCAGCGGGCCAAAATGTCGCGACATCGCGACGCTTTTTGAAGAAGGGCTCCAACGGGCCAAAATGTCGCGAAATCGCGACATTTCTCAAGCAGCGCAGTCGGAACGCCAAACTGTCACGAAATCGTGACACTTTCGAGCCAAGATGTACGGAATGCAAAGATGTCACGAAATCGCGACATATCCAGAGGCAAGGTTCAACAATGCAAAGATGTCACGAAATCGCGACACTTCCGAGCCAAGGTGTACGGAACGCAAAGATGTCACGAAATCGTGACATATCCAGAGGCAAGGTTCAACAATGCAAAGATGTCACGAAATCGTGACACTTCCGAGCCAAGATGTACGGAATACAAAGATGTCACGAAATCGCGACATGTCACGGTTTCGCGGCCCGAAACGAAGCAGCAAGTACGGAACGCAGAGATGTCACGAAATCGTGACATGTCGCGGTTTCGCGGCCCAAGGGAGGAGAGCGAGTAAGAAGGGCCTAGACGTCGCGATTTCGTGACGTGTAGCGGAATCGCGGCCCCAAGGAGGAGAGAGAAGCCCAACGTCAAAACGTCGCGATATCGCGACCAAGGGGGAGAGAAAAAGCCTTGGAGCAAATACGTCGCGATATCGCGACAAGAACGCTCACGACGTTGACCAGCCGACTGAAGAGACCAATGCAAGGGGACACGTGGCATGAACTAACAGGTGGCTCATGAGTATGGAGCGATTACAGGGACACGTGGCACCAAATGACAAGTGACCAGGCGCATTCCTTGGTATGATGTTCTGAAGGCTTGACAGAGCGGCCACAGAGCACTCCGCCACCCCAGACCATGATAATACGGGGCATCTGGGAGAATATGGCATGCGGCTGCAGGGCATACGTGTGGATGGTTAGAGGGAGGCCCGCACTTTGCGTAATGATGGAGAAGGAGGTGGCGGCCGAGGATAAAAGGCGCGCATGCATTGTATTGAGGGGGGGGGACTCTTGGCCATTGATTTTTGGGGGAATTGCTGTGTATTGCAGAAGAGACCTCTTTTTTTTTTATGAAGCTTGCTGGAATTTTGCCTGTGCATTGTTAATTTCTGCATTCTTGCTGTGTGTTGTGCGTAGCCCTATATCAAGTGGTATCAGAGCGGGTTGGTTCTGAGAGTGCAAACCGATCGCCGACAGTGAGGCAGTTTGCGCCAGGACGTGGTTGTGGGTTGCGAAGGAAAAGCAGGATGCCTCCGCATAGAGGACGTGGTATTGCGAGGAATAGGCAAGCAAGAAGGGAGGAGGTCGATCTAAGAGCCCTGCAGAGGCAAGTTGAGGCCCTACAAGAGGAAATAAGAAGAGGAGTCGAGCCGAGAAGGGAAGAACCCAACGAAGATGAAGTGTGGGAAGAAGAAGTTGCTTCCGATGAGGAAGAGGCCTTGGATCCAACAGAGGCTAGGCTATATAGAGCCATCTCCCAGATTGGGAAGAAGCCAAAATTTGACGTCTCGACTTACTCTGGAAACCTCAACCCTGAGGAGTTGATAGACTGGATTAATGACATGGAGGAGTATTTTGAATACGAAGAGATATCAGATCCAAATCGGATCAGGTTTGCGAAATCCAAGCTGAAGGGACATGCTAGCATCTGGTGGAAGGGAGTGCAGTTAGAAAGGAACAGGAGGGGAAAGGAAAGGATCACTAGATGGGACAGGATGGTAGAGAAACTCAAGAGGCAGTTCATCCCTGCAAACTATGAGCTGGATTTGTTAAAGAAAATGCAGAGTCTTCGATAGGCTAATAAGACTGTCAAGGAATATACTGAAGAGTTCTTTCAAATCGCCATCAGAACCGGCCATTCAGAGGCGAATAAGGAGAAGGTCGCACGTTATATCAATGGATTGCGGACCAGCATTCAAGAAGAGCTGGGGCTGGTTAGAATGAGCACAGTAGAAGATGCATATCAGTTTGCATTAAAAGTGGAGGAGAAACTAAATAGAAGATTTGATGGTAAGCAGAGAGGGAAGGATAGGGGTGGAAGAGCTGGTGGAAGATACAAAGATTTTGGGAAAGCTAGAGAAGCTAGCAGCAACCAAAGGCAAAAAGAAGTGAAGGAGGAGGATGCCCAACGCCCACGCGGTCAGAGCAACAACTACCCAAGAGGAAGAGGTAGGTCGGGGCGAGGGTTTGGAAGAGGTGTCTTCAGAGGAACCTGCTTCAACTACGGAGAGGAAGGACACAGGGCATACAACTACCCGCAGCATCAAGAGAGGCCAAACCGAAGACCCGAGGGTCAGGCCCGAGCTGCTGTAGCAGACGAAGGTGCAGAGTCTGAGCACTCAGAGGAGGCAGAAAGAGGGGAAGCCATGATCATCAGAAGGGTCCTGTTAAATGAAGAAAAGAAGGGAGACCAAAGGAATAGCCTGTTTCGGACAAGATGCAAGTGTGCAGGCAAGGTATGTAATATCATCATTGATAATGGAAGCACTGACAATTTGGTTTCGGAGGAAATGGTTTCCAAGCTACGGATGGAAAGGAGAAAACACCCGCACCCTTATCGGATTGCATGGCTGCAAAAGGACCATCGGGTGCTGGTGAGTGAACAATGTCTGGTGAAGTTCAACATTGGAACTTACCAAGATGAAGTGTTATGTGACATCTTGCCCATGGATGCATGTCACCTACTGCTTGGGAGGCCATGGCAGTTTGACCGAAGTGTTGTCCATGATGGTCGAGCTAATACCTATTCTCTGTCAAAGAATGGAGTTCGCCATAAGTTGAAACCCCTGAAGGAGGCTGATGAGAAGGTATGCAGCAGTGCACGAATCTGTCTAGTTGATGGCAGAAAATTTTTGGAAGGCCTGAAGCCGGATCATATGTGCTATGCTATAATCCCCAAGGTTAAAAAAGAAGGATGCAAGGAGATTCCAGTGGAAGTCATGGGACTGTTAGAAGAATTCCCTGATATCATTTCTGACAATGTCCCTGAAGGCTTACCATCGGTTAGGAAGATCAGTCACCACATAGATTTGGTGCCTGGGTCGAGTTTGCCAAACAAGGCTGCACATCGAATGACACCTGTGGAAACTGAGGAGTTGAATCGACAAGTTCAAGACTTGTTGAAGAAAGGGCTGATTAGAGAAAGTCTCAGTCCATGTGCTGTACCAGCAGTACTAGCACCCAAGAAGGATGGAGAATGGAGGATGTGCACAGATTCAAGAGCAATCAACAAGATCACCATTAAATACAGATTCCCACTACCAAGGATGGATGATATCATGGACTGCTTGAGTGGAGCTGAGTACTTCACAAAAATTGATTTGAAAAGTGGATACCATCAGATCCGCATTAGAGAAGGGGATGAGTGGAAGACAACCTTTAAAACCAGAGAGGGGCTGTATGAGTGGTTGGTCATGCCATTTGGGCTAACCAATGCACCTAGTACCTTTATGAGGTTGATGAATGAAGTCTTGAAAGAATTTTTGGGCAGATTTGTGATTGTTTACTTGGATGATATACTGATTTTCAGCAAGACCTTAGAGGAACACCGGTGCACATCAGAAAGGTGTTTGAGAAACTACGGGAAGAGCAGTTACTGATCAATATGAAGAAGTGCAACTTCGTGAAGAAGGAGCTGGTATACCTGGGCTTTGTTATATCAGCTAACGGTCTCAAAATGGACCCCGAAAAGGTGAAGGCTATCCTAGAATGGCCTGTCCCAAGGAGTGTGACCGAGGTTAGATCATTTCACGGTCTGGCCAGTTTCTACAGAAAATTTATTAGAAACTTCAGCAATATTTGTGCATCTCTTACTGAGACAATGAAGGGAAACAAGAAGGAATTCCAGTGGACAGTTGGAGCAGATAAAAGCTTTGCTATGCTGAAGAAGAAGGTCACTGAGCAACCCGTCTTAGCACTTCCAGATTTCAATAAGGTGTTCCAGGTGGACTGCGATGCGAGTGGCAATGCGATAGGAGCAGTATTGAGCCAAGAGGGTAGGCCTGTTGCATATTTCAGCGAGAAGCTCAATGATGCCAGGCGAAAGTATTCGGTATATGACCAAGAGTTCTACGCCATAGTGCAAGCGCTCAAGAAGTGGAGGCACTACCTGTTGTCGAAAGAGTTTGTTCTCTATACCGACCATCAAGCGCTGCAGTATATTAACAGCCAGGGTAAATTGAATCAGAGGCACCTCAAATGGGTAGAATTCCTACAGAGCTATACCTTTGTGCTGAAGCATCGAAGTGGAAGATCCAATAGGGTGGCAGATGCATTGAGTAGGAGGCAATGTCTGATGACAGAACTGAGAGTGGAGGTTGTAGGGTTCGCTGAGCTCAAGAACTTATACCCTGTAGACCTCGATTTTGCAGAAGCTTGGAAGGCCTGCACTACACCTGTTACGTTGGATAGGAGTAGGTGGTTGGATTACCTGGTTCAAGAGGGGATGTTGTTCAGAGGGAACCAATTGTGCATTCCAAGGAGCTCAATGAGAGAGAACCTCATTAAAGAAAAGCATAGTGGGGGGTTTAGCTGGACACTTTGGTCGTGACAAGACCATCTCATTGGTTAGTGAAAACTATTACTGGCCACAATTGCAGCAGGATGTGGCAAAGTTTGTGCAGAGTTGCAGGATTTTCCAGATGGCAAAGGGTGTGAGGCAGCCTACTGGTTTGTATCAACCGCTACCTATACCCGAGCGGCCGTGGGAAGATATTAGTATGGATTTTGTGCTTGGTTTGCCTCGGACGCAGAGGGGGAATGATTCCATCTTTGTGGTAGTGGACAGATTTTTGAAAATGGCACATTTTATCCCGTGCCAGAAGACTAGCGACGCGGTCCATGTAGTTGGTTTGTTCTTTAAGGAAGTGGTACGCCTTCATGGGCTGCCAAGAAGCATTGTGTCGGACAGAGACACCAAGTTTGTAGGTTATTTCTGGAAGACCCTGTGGAAGAAACTGAAGACGGAGCTAAAGTTCAGTTCTGCGTATCATCCCCAAACAGATGGCCAAACAGAGGTGGTCAATAGGAGTTTGGGCAACCTACTACGATGCTTGGTAGGGGACAAGCCCAAAGGATGGGATCTAGTTCTACCGCAAGCTGAGTTTGCGTATAACAACTCGGTCAATCGGAGTACCAATAGGTCACCCTTCCAGATTATCTATGGAAGTAGCCCGAGAAATGCTTCAAAATTAAGAAGGCTAGATACAAGGGAGAAATGCAATGCTGAGGCAGAAGACTTTGCTGAACACTTGAAAGGAGTGCATGAAGAAGTGACAAGACACATTGCCAAGATGAATGCTCGGTACAAGGCAAGGGCGGATCAAAAACGTAGAGTTAAAGAGTTCCAAGTAGGAGATTCTGTCATGGTCTATCTGAGGAAGGAGCGGTTTCCTGCCAAGACCTATAACAAACTAAAAATGAAGAAGTTTGGGCCGTGCAAGATCATTGGCAAACGGGACTCGGGCAATGCCTACGAGGTGGAGTTACCTAGCGAGCTCAACATCTCCCCCGTGTTCAACATCTCCGATCTGGTCGAATATCATGAAGGAGAAAGCAATGAGATGCCAAGTTCGGATTTGTGGAGCATTCCAGCAGTCATCCCAGTAGCAGACGAGATAGAAGAAGTTCTTGATACCCGTGAGGGTCGCAATGACTCGAAACAGGAGTTATTCCGAGTATTTGGTCAAATGGAAGGGCAGGCCCATAGAAGATGCAACTTGGTTGTCCAATGCAGAGGTTGATCGCTTGGGTCTACCTCGGAACGGTCAGAAGTGAGGTCACTTCTCAAACTCACCCCGGGTGTCTGATGCAGGAGCATCCGGAGGCAAAGGGCAATCTTGCATCACCCAAAAATGTATTTTCTTCTAAGTACTAAAACTGTCGCGATATCGCGACGCTTTTTGAGGAAGGGCACCAGCGGGCCAAAATGTCGCGATATCGCGACGCTTTTTGAAGAAGGGCACCAGCGGGCCAAAATGTCGCGACATCGCGACGCTTTTTGAAGAAGGGCTCCAGCGGGCCAAAATGTCGTGAAATCGTGACATTTCTCAAGCAGCGCAGTCGGAACGCCAAACTGTCACGAAATCGCGACACTTTCGAGCCAAGATGTACGGAATGCAAAGATGTCGCGAAATCGTGACATATCCAGAGGCAAGGTTCAACAATGCAAAGATGTCACGAAATCGTGACACTTCCGAGCCAAGGTGTACGGAACGCAAAGATGTCACGAAATCGTGACATATCCAGAGGCAAGGTTCAACAATGCAAAGATGTCGCGAAATCGTGACACTTCCGAGCCAAGATGTACGGAATACAAAGATGTCACGAAATCGTGACATGTCGCGGTTTCGCGGCCCGAAACGAAGCAGCAAGTACGGAACGCAGAGATGTCACGAAATCGTGACATGTCACGGTTTCGCGGCCCAAGGGAGGAGAGCGAGTAAGAAGGGCCTAGACGTCGCGATTTCGTGACGTGTAGCGGAATCGCGGCCCCAAGGAGGAGAGAGAAGCCCAACGTCAAAACGTCGTGATATCACGACCAAGGGGGAGAGAAAAAGCCTTGGAGCAAATACGTCGCGATATCGCGACAAGAACGCTCACGACGTTGACCAGCCGACGATTGCAGAGACCAATGCAAGGGGACACGTGGCATGAAGTGACAGGTGGCTCGCGAGTATGGAGCGATTACAGGGACACGTGGCACCAAATGACAAGTGACCAGGCGCATTCCTTGGTATGATGTTCTGAAGGCTTGACAGGCGGCCACAGAGCACTCTGCCACCCCAGACCATGATAATACGGGGCATCTGGCAGAATATGGCATGCGGCTGCAGGGCATACGTGTGGATGGTTAGAGGGAGGCCCGCACTTTGCGTAATGATGGAGAAGGAGGTGGCGACCGAGGATAAAAGGCGCGCATGCATTGTATTGATGGGGGGGGACTCTTGGCCATTGATTTTTGGGGGAATTGCTGTGTATTGCAGAAGAGACCTCTATTTTTTTTTATGAAGCTTGCTGGAATTTTGCCTGTGCATTGTTAATTTCTGCATTCTTGCTGTGTGTTGTGCGTAGCCCTATATCATAAAGACTCATTTTTACTTGGGATATATCAAATACCACATCATCTAGGCCAAGGTTCACCCTCCAAAGTTTCTTTGGTATATTTTTCATATCGACCTAGACCTTTTCCTTAGCATCCCATGTTGGTTAATATTTGCTTAGATATAGAAAATGCGGGTGACATGTAACATGAGGTATATGCTCATTCATAGGGTATGAAGTTGAATCCTTAAAATATTTTTTAATTTTGCTTCCATCATAGATAAAAGTGCATGTCCCTATTTTGAATTTTAACCCTTTCCTATTAAGAAAATGCACCGCATGAAGGGATACAAACATACTTACTAATTTTGTGAAAGGGTCCATATTTTTATGGATTAAGTTGATATTATGTATTGAAGAACCTTTGGGTTGATCCATTAAATTCATAAGGGATTCTTCCAATACCTCCTTTAGTTTATTGTTTTAGTTTCATTAGATAGTAATGTTGGTTGTATTGAGGGGTAGATATTGAAATATGTTTGTTGAATTTCTAAGAAATTACATAAGGCAAATGTTTTTGGGTCTCTAGGGATATGGCTAATCCTTACTTGATATTAGTATTTCAAGCATTGATGTAACGTGGAAATTACTTCCTTCATGACATGTATCCAAGGTCTCCTAAGGAGCATATTGTATGTTACATAGCATGATATAACATAAAATAGAGTATTGAGGACACGTGGCCCTACTTTTAGGGGTAGGGTAATGGTTCCTAATACTTCACTTTATTAATTTTAAAATTTCCTAATAATAAGGTATAATGTTTATAATTATTTTATGCCTAAGTCAAACTTTTGTAAAAAATTGATGTTACAAATATTTAGAACTAATTCGTTATCCCCTAAGACTGTATTTATGCATTTATCACCTACTTGAGCTATTATATAAAGGAGCGAATCCCCTAATATTGTTTTAGGGGATGTATTGATTTTATAGAATGCTAAGATGACACTATTTACCCTCATAAATCCAACTATGTTGGTGATATCATTAGGAGATATGTCTTGAGGAACTTCTTGCTCACTCAAAAGTTTTAGCAATATCTCCTTATGAGTGGGTGATGTCTTGAGTAATTCTAGAAGAGATATTTTTGTGGGTACTTCCTCTAATTGTTGTTAAAGGTTAAAAATGTAAGGTACTTTGATGATGTGTGATAACTAAAGGTGATTTATTAGGAAATTTGAACTTAGTATTATGGGGGATAACCAAAGGTGGTTCATCGAAGTATTGTTTTCTTGCTTGTTGCCTAGTCAATGTCTAGGATGGTCTTGGTAAATGCAAGGTGCCTAAAAAGTTGGAAATTTTTTTATTATGTGTGCGTAAGGGATTTTTAAATATCCCTAAGTTTTTATTGGGAGTATCTTGTTAGTTGAACACTATATTTCCTTCTTATATAAGGTCTTGAATAAGGTTCTTAGGGTAATGTATTTGTTGGTTGTGTTCTTCTATGCATAAATATTCACAATGTTCATCATGTTTATATCAATTTGGTAATTATTTTTTTTAATACTAAGGTCTAATTGGTGAGAGTTACACCACCTTATAATCAAGGAGCATATTTAACATGACAACTTGACTTTGTACAATGTTTATGTATTACCTTTTGGCCTTATATTATATTTGGGTAACCGGTTTTGAGAAACATTTGAAATTGCATTTATGTTATTTTTTGATAAGAATCGGTTATACCGTATCCTATGACATGTTTTTTCTTGTATTGCCCTTTGCTGAAGGGTTTTTCTTCCTCTTTCTTGCTATAGTTGAGTTGTTTTATTATGAAAATATGTAAGAGTTGCTTAGGAGGAATATATCCATGTATTCCTACTAAGCCCCTAAATTTGGCCAAGAAATATGATAACTGTTCGTTCTTGAATTTTTTAAGTTTTTATACATCATCTATGATGACCTTGTCTTCTATATAGACTAGAAATTGTTTAACAAAGGCTTCCATAATCTCTTTGAAAATCTTGATGGACTGGTAGAACATTTGGAAATACCATTATAAGGCTGAGATACTTATACTTTTAGGGAATAACATAAGGAGAAGCTTTTCATCATGGTTAATGTCACTGCATACTATTGAAAATAAGCTTAGATGGTTAATAGGGTCTTGCTTTCCATTATACATTTGAAAAATACAAGTTTCAAAGCTCTTTAGAAAAGAGAAACTAATTATTGTGGGATATAACGACTTATTATAGAATTATTCAAAATAATTTTAGCTTATACTTCCCTTGGAGAGACACAATTTGACATTCAAGTTCTTCAAACTTGGAGTCCCTTTTTTCAATATCTAGAATCTTAGTGTTTATATCTTGGAGATTATTATATGGAGGATTAGGTAGGGTAGATAGAGGTAAGAGATGTTGAATAATAGTTCGATACATAAAATGAAATGTCATGAAATATGAAGTGGTTTGGTTAGATGTCACAGTTGGAGGGGTTTGGCTAAGCCCTAAGTCATGAGTTAGAAAAGGATTATGTAATAAGGGTTTTAAGTAGGTATTGTGATGTTATAATATTATGATGAAAAGAGGATATCAATAATGTGTATCCCCATAGATATGGTTAGAGGTGTTGTAGAATCAGTGAGGTGTACCATAAACCCATTGATACAGGTGAAGTTATTTCAATTTCTATTGATTTGTGTCATAGTTGATTGATTACTAGAATGTTCAATGTTAACATGAATTGTAGGTGATTATTTCTCACCTTTCTCTATGATCATCCCTCAAAACATCTAGGAAGATGTTTTTTTTTCTTATGATGTAATATCTAACATGGTTTATGGAATTAAAAGTGATTTGTTCAACAATATGTTCTTCCCTAGGCACATAGTGTGACCAAGGATTTTGTACTTCATCATCACACTCATGTGAATAAACCTCACAATATGAGGAAGATAAACCTTTAATTTGGGTGTTATAAGGGTGTTGGACGATGGCATGAAGGTTTTAAGGAGAAGGGAATACATTTATTAGAGTTTTATTTCTAGAGTACATATGGAAAATAAGAGAAGATATTTTGAAATCCTTTTTACCTTGGAAAGAAACCCTCCTTATGAATCTTGCTAGCCCACCATAATATACTAGCAAATAGAGATTTCTCCCTCAAATTTTTTATATCATTTTAGTCAAGGTGTTGTTATCCTTCCCATAGTAAGACTAACAATTGGTTATATTCTTGTTATATTTATTTAATGTGATGTAAGCTATGAAAGAAAAGTTATTTAATCTTACTTAATTTTAAAAAAAATTTATATCATTTAATGCAAAATAAATATTCATGTCAAATTCTCCAATTTTTAGATTTAAAAATATAACCATGCAAAGCATGTAAGGGGGAAACTCACTAGAACCCCTACTTGTCCACTTGATAGTCTCTTTCCAAAGGAGACCCTGAAGATATGAATATCTTCGACGCAAGTAGGCTCTACTCAATGTATTTTTTCAATGTGTCAATGTTGATGTCATGCTTGTAATGGTTATTTATGGTTTTATTCAACAAATACCTAAGGACTTTGGATTGATAATCTAAATAAAATTTGAGCCTCAAAAAATTATTTAAACTTAAATTGAATATCACTAAAAAATGCATTCTAATCTTAATACACATAAATGAAAGAAAACAATAACTAAGCTAGGATGATTTTCATTTGAATGATGAACTAAGCTAAGGATATGAACTAAGCTAAGGAATGATCCAAGAAGATAAACTAGCCTAGAATATAACTATATGATTTTATGACTTTGCCTAAGTGCTTGGAAATGAAAATAACTTAGCATCTAATCTAGAGTTCATTGAATTCAACCCACTATTAATGTGATTTGAATAGATTAACCTAAGCTAATATTCTTTAATTTTTCAAAAGAGATGTGATTTCAACTAGAAATAAATTTTAGACAAAAAATAAAATGCAAGAAATGCTAAAAAATAGTATTCAAGCAGTGCTAAGTGGCAGAATTACCTCAACTGATGCTTGATAAAAATTATCACTAATGTGTAAAATTATCACTAGTGATTTGGACTCTAAGTAGCATTTTTGTAACACATAAAAGGAGATAAAAAATTAGGTTTTTTTTGGGGGGTCTCCTGAGTGTTAGGAAGATGAATTGCTATCTTGTCAACTGATCAGATCCCTATTTTATGACAAAAATGAGTTTGATTGCCTTCCTTGGAGTGGAAATGAGTCAGTGTCAAAAGTTCAACTGAGTGGAAATATTTCTAATGGTAATTTTGACAATAGTTGGTATTTTTTATCTATGTATTATAGAGAGTTCAAATCACCAACTACCATAGTAATTTGTGATTTTTACCTTAAATGGGGATGATATGGCTTTGAGATCAAATTTGGAGTGGGTTTTGAGATATTTTTCAATGCAATGGAAGGGTAAGATTGTATGATTATTCTACTAGATATATAGTTCACACATTTTGAGATTAAGACCCTAAAATCTTAGTAATTAGTGATTAAATGAATGCAAATGTAAAATGGAATGAAAATTCTCTAAAATGGTTGCAAGTGGGAGGTTTTGGAAATGCAAGCGAGTCCAAAATGCTTACAAAAAAGTTAGGAATGCAATGTATCAATACAATTAACCCTTATCTAGAGAAAATTAGTGAAAATAAATATGAAAAAATGCAAAATGCTATTAAAGATAAGTTTTGTTATAAATTCATCAAATCTACATCAACAAGGAAGAGTGATTACATGAAATAAAATATGGAGTATTGTTGGTGGGACAATATGACAATAATAGTATTGCATATAACACCATAGCAAGTTAGATAAAAAGAAGATCAAGTATATAAAATTAAAGCATGAAAATAGTATGTGATGTGCAATGAACTGTAATAGAGATCTACGCCTGCAAATGAGAATAGTCTAAAAGTAAATGTTGATAATGAAAGGAAATTAGACTATATATGAAATAAAAATAGCAAATGAAGACATTATAAGCAAAATGGAATGAAATAAATCCTGAAAAAAAGGGATTAGTGATCAAAATGAGGGCAACAAGCCAAAATAAGCTCAAATGGACCTTTAAGAAGATGTTAGAGGTTTTGAATTTATATAATAACCCCAAAAGCTAAAAATAGATATTAAGAGCTACAAAAGAAGAAATTAGAAACATGGAAGTGAAAAATGAAGGAAAATGTTAGCAAATAAGTGCCCAAAATGCAAGTTAGCAAGGCCAAAATTAGGAGAGTAAATGCAATGAATAGAAGCAAGAGGATGAAGAGAAAAGAGGTGCTCAAAATGCTATCACCTAGAAATGATCCCTCATTACCTATAATAGAACCTCCTTGCCCTCAAGCTCTCCTTAACTTGCTTGACTTACTTCCAAAGGATGCTTGATGGAAGATGCTAATGAAAATAGCTAGGAGATTATTGGAAAAATATAATTAGCTTTACAATGTTTGTTGAATACTTGCCCTAAGGGTTGGTTAAATAAGATTTGGAAGAGAGATTGGGAGGGAGATTTTATTAGGGAAATTTTAAATTTGTAAGCCTAGTTTGTTGTTGGAGCATGCAATGCTAGAAGAGGTAGTAGGGTGAAGAAATCTACATGCCCTTGGCTTTTTTGAAAAGATTTCAGATCATTTTGCAAAATAACCACATAGTGTGAAAATTACCACTAACAATTTTGCCATTAATAGGAATTTTTTACCAACGATCAATTTGACCTGCCAGGTTTTTATTTTTAGATGTTTTGAAAAATACCACTTGGTGATCAAACTCTCCATTGATGAGTTTGACATTGAGTGGTGATTTTGACAAAGAAAAAAATTATGCCCAAATTTTTGGGTTTGGGTTGGTTGAGCATTTGTTAATGTTGGGTGACTTGTTTGGTGTCTTTTGCTTTATGGATGTGTCAAAATTGTGTGTCTACAAAATAATGCATCAAAAATGTTGGCCTTGGCCATGAATTAGATTACAATTTCAACATCTGCCATAATCTAAACTAAGGATTCATTATAAGAAGACATTAGTGACAATAACATTCTTCCCCATAATGGATGCTCAAGTGGACCTCTATAGTCGAGGTAAATACTTTAAAATATCCTTCATCATGTATATGTCATCCACCTATCTTCAAGAACCCAACTTCAATCCATTGCAATTTTAGTAAACAATTATTTGTTAGGTGTCATTCTCTCTTGTAGTATATACAAAAGCTCTTCAACTTATTTGAGTAATTAGCCTAGCCCTTAGACCCCTTAGTGATCCATAATTTGATTTCACACAGATTTTGACAAAGTGCAAAAAATATTTTGTACTAGAAAAGGCATGTGTAGGAGATTTAAATGCATCAAATATTACCTCATAATATAGAAATACCCCTATTATTTGCTCATTTTTCCAGAGTTCAAAATGGAGTGCTTATTATGCAAAAAAAAAAAAAGATAAATGATAGAATAAAAGAGGAGAAATAAAACAATTCTTTGAAAATGATAAATGAATAAGTAAAGGAATGCATACAACTATTTCTTTAGTACCTCTTATGTTGAAAATTCTTGTGAGATTTTGAAGAGGTATTTATCTTGAATATTGAGTGAAGAACTAGAGGCTTTAATCTAACTTTATATGTGACCAAGTATGTTGCTTTGTACTCACTTTGATATCATGTTGGAATTTACAACATTTTGTAGAAATCAATATAATCAATCCGTACAGTCATATTTTATACAAAAAACCTATAAGTATGAAATAAAAGAAAATAAACATATAGATTGTGGCTACCCTTAGGAACCATAAACAATCATAGTATTATCTATAGATAATATTCACAAAACTACGATATTACAATGAGTAATAGTGGAGGGTATTTACACTACTACCAAAACCACAAATACATAAATTAACTTAATCTTAAGTTAGTAACAAGAAAGGGTATAAGGTTATTTACAAGTTTATAAGGTGGGTCTAACCATTAACAAGGTTAATTAGGATCCATAGGTATTACATAATAAAATATTATAATGAATCCATTACATTGTAGAATGAATGACCTTATTCCTATCTAGTATCACATCATACAATGTCACATGAATCATATTCTAATTTTGACAACAAACCATCATGTTTAAAACTATCAAGTTTTAAGCCAAACTATGATGATTTGTTTGAAGAATTTTACAATGTATTAATTTGTATTCTAAATTTTCATAAAAAAAAGAGCAAACTTGACATGGCATATTACCTTAGCCCTAAGTAGATCGTTACTGCTCAAAATAAAAAGGGTAACCATAGTTCCTCAAATTCTTATTTTGTCATACAATACAAATATCTCTAGTATAAGAATGAATTTTTTTTTATGATTTAAAGGTTTCACATTAATTTTTATTATTTTATTGGTTTATCGAGTTTGGAAAATATCTACTTTATATTTCTTATAAAGTTATTGATTTTATTTTGAAAATATTTTCTATTTGGTTTGGTTATGTGGGTAGATGAAGATAGAGAATGCAATATCAAATAAAAGAGAAACACCGATCAAGTTGATTATAGCAATAACTATTTTAGGAATCCTAGAAACAACTTATTCCATGAATATGAGAGTTTTAATGGAGGTTACATACTTGATTCTAAATCCTATATTAATCCTTTTTACATAAACTAAAAATAGAAGCTTAAATAAAATAATGACTGTAGTTGATTTTAACTTCTTTATGTGATAGAGGTAAATAAATATAAATTAGGTAAACACATTATGACTTACCAACAATTGGTATTTTCATTTTGAAATGTGAAACCTACATTTTTTCCTACAATGGCATGTGCACATCACCAAGATTTACTTTTTTTTATTTGTGGATTTCATGTACCTTGACATAAAATAACATAAAATTTAATTACTACAAATATTAGCCTCAAACTAGAAGAATGTGTTTCATCTAGTAAAGCAAGTGATAGAATTCAGATTAATTTAAAAAAACTAAAAAAAACAAGACATCCACTCAAATCTTAAATAGAAAGCATAAAAGTGTTAGCTTTTTGAGCTATATGCTAAATGGAAATGGAGCCACATGTAATGAAATAAGAGTGAAACAATATAGCTATGACAATGGAAGCTAAATAAGCATGAAACTAAGACATGATACTTCAAAAATAACTCACATAATAACCATTAATGAAGACTCACCAAAATGGAGGAATACATACAACATGAAGCTCTTCACTATATGAGTGGATATCTAGAAGAAGACTCCTTAATTAAAATGAGCCCAATATATAAGAATATAAGTTACTTGGGCCTCACTCTTCCTAATTTCATAATGGAAGCATGTCCTTTTACATCATTCCACATATACAACATGCATATGGACACGTGTCCATTTATTCCTTTGCACATTCTAACACTTGTCCATAGGTTACTTCTTCTCCAAGTAACTCCTACTCTAATAATGCACCTAAGGTGGCACATAGTCATGTACCTAAATAATGTAATAGACTCTATTTCTAACACCCCCCATGTATTACATTATTTAGGTATTGAAGACTTTAGTCTTCAATATCAATATTCAGATTTGACTTTGTCATGGTTGGATAAATAATATGTGTATGCATTTGGATCAATGTATCAAAGTAACCTCTAGGTTTTATTATATGGGTCACTACCTCCAAATCTCTACCATTGGTTCTACCTCTGTATCATTACCTCTAGGTATCTACTTCTAGGTCATTGCCTCTAGATCACTGCCACTGGATCACTACCTCTAGGTCATCGTCTCTAGAACTCTGTCTCTAGGACATCTCTATATA
The DNA here is from genome assembly GCA_028583015.1 of Wollemia nobilis. Classification (NCBI taxonomy): domain Eukaryota; kingdom Viridiplantae; phylum Streptophyta; class Pinopsida; order Araucariales; family Araucariaceae; genus Wollemia; species Wollemia nobilis. The sequence goes on from JAQPPZ010003509.1 coordinate 3,050,982, forward strand.
ATCACTATCTCTAGGTCATTCACTAGAATACTCATAAGGCTACTACCTCCATAATATCATCATCATAAATGCTTCCACTACTTTTGTTGTTGGTTACCTCCCAAGCTATGCTTGGATCATGATCATTTTTTTCCTATTTCTACATGATAAGATTAGTAAAATTATTTTCATTCAATATAATTTTATTATTTATCACACTTGGTTTTCTTTTATATAAACCATACAACATTATTTTCATCTCATTTAATTCATCTATACTTATCCATCCGTAATCCATTTTCAATTTTTGGCTTTCCTTCTCTTTATATAGATAAGTTTTTTAAGAATGATTATGTTCTTCACAAGTCTTACAACTATGTAGATTCCAAAATATCTCTACTGTATGTCCATGTCTACCACAATGATTACATCTAAAATTATTTTTACCATTATATCCTTTACTACAGCTAATTCTATCAAACCCTATCACTGATTTGATGACATTGTTTCCTGTTATGGATTTAGTTCCTTGTTCATTGCTGCTAGTTTGACCTGTATATCCAAGTCCTTTATGTTTTGGTCTTACTTCTAGTACAATTGGTTCTTTTATTCCCTGTTCATGTTTCCTAAACCTATATCCTTATATCCCATATTCTTCATAAATTTTGAACCAATTCCTTTAGTATATTTTTCAAAATGACCAAAAGCATCATTAGACTGAGATCTATCAATATCAATACAACTTTGACCATCACTATCCCTATCATCATTTAAAAATTTATAAATGCTAACTAGATAAGCTAACCAATCATGAACCAAATTTGAATCATCTAAGCTAGAATCTTTGAGTTCTTGGTCTTCATTGGATCTCTCATTACCCGCTAATAAACATATATTGTTTGTCATACAATTCTTTTTTAGAGGTTCTAATTGTGCATCATGCTCTAGTTGATTATTCTTATAATCTTGATTTCCTTTAATATATTCCTTGATAGGATATTATTTATGTTGATCTTTCCTTTTCAATGCATTATATTCACAATATTTTGTATTATGGCTCTCTTTCTCACAAATATAACAATACTTCTTTCGTTTTTTTTTTTGTGATGAAGTTCATATTCCTTTTTCTAATGCATGAACCTTATTAGATGACTCACTTTTCAACTAAATCTCAAGTTCATATTGTTGAAGAATATTTATCAATTCCTCAAATGACACCTTTTGGTTTGATACTAGAAGATATGTGACCAATGCTTTGAATGATTCAGGAAGTGCTCTAAGTGTAACTGAAACCAAAAAATCATCTTCAACCTTTTCTCCTAGTGTATGTAATTTTGATTTTAATTCTAATATCCTTTGAAGAAATTGTTCTATGGTTTCTCCATCATGAAGTTTCAGTGTATGCAAATGTGATTGTAGATGTAAAATAGTTGCCTTATTATTTCCTTCAAATATCATACATAATTTTTCCTATTTTATTTTTGAAGTTTCTGCTTCACTAATGTGAGCTTGAATTTCATCAGATATGGAAAATAAAATTAGCATAATGGCTTTAGCATCATCATTTTTTAATTTTTGAATTCCTATTTTTGCTACCAAAATTTTCCTTTCTCCATTTACTACATCCCAAAGATTTTCAATGATAAGTACTGAACCCTATTTTATTTTTCCATGGAGAAAAATTAGGTCCTTTTAATAATTGGGATTAGAAAAATAAGATTATTGAATATGAAATTTCCTTTGAAGTTGACTACCTTATAACCCCCTAGGTTTTAATAATATTTACAAATTTATTATTTTTTTAAAGTTTGAGGTAGAAACACTTTTGGCTCCCAAATGGTTAAATTTGCAATAATTTAATATTTCTAAATTCCAATATCCTAAGGTTTTATGTAGTAAGCATTATAACTCCATAATTCGGAATTCTAAAAAATAATAATATTTGCAATAATAGTTTTCCAATGATGAAAACCTTATTCCTCCCAAATTTATTTAATTGCAAATATTTAAGGTTAAAAATAATATTTTACAAATTAATTTTCTAATGGTAAGAATCCTTATATCTCCCTATGATTTAATTGCAAATAATAAAATTAATTTCAATCTCATAATAACCCTTAATACTCCTATGTAATTATTTGCAAGTAATATCCTTTAGTTTCAAGAAATATTAAAATAAAGGATTTGATACCAATCAATATTTATTTTTTCTTATTACTCCAATGTAAGCCTCAAAACCTTATAAAAGCAAATTCTATAAACCTTATCTATCCTTAAAAAAAAACTTAATTGAATGGAAAAATACTTTACCATAATATGTGAAAGCTCCTCCATTTCTTTCAATGCTCATGCAAGATTTCTTTAACAGTTGAGCAAGACAGTGCCATGTGGATAGCATGCATTGGTTTACGTGAGGTAGGATTTTTTATGCATTTTCTTTCAATAATATCTACTTAACCATGTTGCTTCCTTATTTCTTTAACAGAACGTTGTTGCAATGGTTGAAACCCCAAATTCATGGTTATTTGTATGGAATAGATCAACAAGGAAATACCAGTGCGGGTTGCAAAGGACAAGAAATAAATTATATCTAATTATGGATAGGAGTCTTCATGCGCAGTGGTAGCAACAATGCATATCTGATGGTGGGTTGTGAAAAATAGGTTGTAAACCCAAATACAAAGTGGATTGTCCTCATTTTGGTTTGTAGAGAGATGCAGCAAGAGTAGGTTCATAGAGAATTTTGTAGGGACACATAGGAGCGATGGTAGTGTGTGCATCTAAAATGAGCTCTTTGTAAATCGTCATGCATAGGAGCACACAAGAATATATGTCTTGTTATGATTTACAAAAGGTATGTTCATCCATGAATTTCACAAACAAGTTGAAGCTGCAAAGCAACATAGTAGATCAATCTCTTTGTGTAGCAAAAGAGGAGTGACATTTTACTATGACTAAAATCCCAATATATAGCTCGTAGTTGAAAAGAGAGGGAAATTCTCAGTAAAACCTCACAATTTGGAATAGATGGCAAAAAAAATCCTCCATGGAAGGTCAAATTTTGGAAAAGAAACCCTCATGGTCTATGGAAATGACATCAGCTAAAAAAATATTGGAAAAGAACCCTCAAAATGGAAACCCTAGACCCAGAGAAAAAACATGCAAAAAGAAAAAAGAAAAAATGAAATCCAAAAAAACCTAAAAATAACCTCCCTACACTCAAAATATTAGGCACAAATTTCCTAATGACCTAATTTTTTCAACCCATCAAAGAACTGCATAGTTAAGATTTTCCAGTTGGAGTAGTGCTTGTATGGGTGACCTTTCGAGAAGTCCTAGTTTTTACACCTTTTGTGGATTTTCTATTTCCTATGGATCTACAATGTGCTCTGAAACTATGTTAGATTTTTGAGCTATATGATAAAATAAAATGGATTTGCAAGTAATGAAATAAGAGTGCAACAATATAGCTATAACAATGGAAGCTAAATAAGCATGAAACTAAGACACAATACTTCAGAAATAACTCACATAACATCCATTAATGAAGACTCATAAAAATTGAGGAATACATACAACATGGAGCTCTTCACTCTATGAGTGGATATCTAGAGGATACCTCCTTCATTACAATGAGCCCAATATATAAGAATATAAGTCACTTTGGCCTCACTCTTCCTAAGTGCATGAGGGACACATGTCCTTTTACATCATTGCACATATACAACATGCATATGGACAATTATCCATTTATTCCTTTGCACATTCTAACACTTGTCCATAGGTTACTTCTTCCCCAAGTAACTCCTACTCTAATAATGCACCTAAGGTGGTACATAGTCATGTACCTAAATAATTTAATAGACTCTATTTATAACAAAAAGGACAAAATAATCGTTAAGGTACAAATATTTAGGACACCCATAGGAACCATAAATAATCATTGTATTATCATTATTTAATATTCTTAACACTCTGATACAGATATGAGTGGTGGAGGGTATTTATGCCAATATAGCAAAATACCAAATACATAAATGACCTTAACCTTAAGTTGATATAACAAGAAAGGATTTAAGGTTAATTACAAAATTATAAGATGGGTTTAAATATTAACAAGGTTAACTATGACACATAGGACTACATAATAAAATATTATAATAAATTCAATATATTATATAATGAATCGCTCTAAATCTAAAGAATCTAAGGTTATAGTAATATGGTCGATGATTTTGAAAGTAGTGTGTGATTAGAGGAGTGAGATTTGAGTAGAGGAATAGGATCCAAGTGTGATATGAGTATAGGAGAAGGATATAAGTAGGATTTGAGTGTGATCTATATTGTGATATGAAGATAGAAGTAATAGAGGTGTCTTGTTTAAAAATTTAACAAACAAAGGCAAGAAGAAATTTTTAAATTTTGTACAAAGACTATTGATGGAAGGAGGTGGGGTGGCCCCCAAAGTCACTCGAGTTTGAAATTTAAGGTGGAAGTCATGGACTCTTTAGATTTTATAACTGATAGAACTTGTAAAGCATAACAATTTTCTAAAGAAGGATTAGGTTGGTACAGTGGATTTAGTGTTAGTGGGTGGTGAAGAAAAGGTGAATGGTTTACTTTGTTGCAAGGAGAAGTGACCATGGATTAAGGTGTAGCATAAAGTTATGGAGAGTGAGGTAATTTTATTACAATCCAATACCCTCATTTTTAGTTTAATTGGAATTAGGGTGGACCTAAGAAGGAATGAGGTATGAACAACACGATACTAGAAAATTAAAGTATGACATTGTTGGTTCTAAAAATGGTTATTTTTTACCTATTTTTGATAAGAATGATCAAAATAATAATTTTTTAGGGTAATACTTATTTCGTGGGACAAGAAGGGTTATACATAAAACTATGGCATACATGGTTCAATCCAGTGGAGGAACTACCTTCAGTTGTCACAGTGTGGACTATACTTCATTGTTCACCTCTACAACTTTTTAAGGAGGATATTTTTAGAGATATTTATGAGGACATAGGGAATTTTTCTTTGATATCTAACCTTATGGAGAGAAGTAAGTTTACTAAATATGCTAGGATTTGTATGGGGTTGGATATATCCACTCCTCTCTTGGATTCTAATGAAATCTAGATTGGGAAGGTGATAGAGTTCAAGCTCTTTACTATGAGACGATCCCCTTTAGGTGCATATGTTATCATATTTATGGTCACCTGGAAAGGGATTACCTCATGAATACTAATATGAAGTAGAATGAGGAGCCCCATCAATTAAAATGTGTGTAAGTTATGGAGGATGATGGTATTTGTGTATTTATAAACAATAAAGGATTGAAGGTTGGTGGCCAAAAGGGTAAGGAATGTTTGGAAGTTACTTTCAAATTTTAGTTTTATGTTTTAGAATTTGGGTCTAGTGAGGTGGATGTGGTTGCTCTAGGGGTTGGTATTTATCATTTCATGAGAATGTTTTTCAGGATGATTTTGTGTCATTACCTTATAGGAAGGGTGAGGCACAAATATATATGTGTGCTTAGGAATCCTTTAGAACTTAGAAGGATGTTGGGCCCTTAAAGGAGTCAATTCTAGTGAAGTCCAAGGATGTTATTGATGAATATATGGAGAGGAAGAAAAGAGCTATCAATATTGAGTGGTATGGGAGAAGAGGAATAATAAGTAATCCCTTAGGGCTTACATCAAATGCCCTAAGAAAGAATCGAGGATGAAAACAACATGCAACTAGAAGAAAAATGAAGAAGAACAAGAGAGATAAGGAAGGAGAGCATTTTGTGGAAGTGGGGATCATGCAAACTACTGATTCACATATCAATTATTTCTCCAAATGATTATTATTTCTTAGACTATGAGTGGCCTAGGGGTAAAACCAAAGTAGAATACCATGAAGCATTTGATTAGATAGTGTCATCTTGATTCGTTGTTGATTCAAGAATCCAAATTTAGTTTATATGGAAACTTATTAGTTTGCATGAGATTTTGGAAGGAAGATTTGATTTTAATTGTTTCTTGCAAGGTTAATTCTAGAGGATTGATTTCTATGTGGGATCCTAGGAAGATAGAGGTTGTGGATGCAATGGCAGCTATATGATTTTTGGAGATAAAAGGATATTTACTTTTAAATGTGGCTTCATTTAAATTAATTAACTTTTATTATTTGGATAATATAAAATAAAATGCGGAGTAGTAGAGGGTAATGTAGGTAATTTTAAAAAAATGGAAGGAGATTTCTCAAATAGTTGGTGGGAATTTTAATGCCAATGCTTCTTTGGAGGAAAAGTAGGGAGGCTCTAGAGTCTCGAACATGGGAAGAAATTTATTTGTTGGCCAAATGGATATATTTGGTCTTAGATATGTGGTTTTGAAAGGCTGCTTGTTCACTTGGAGTAATAGGATACTAAAATTGGACCATATCCATGAAATATTTGATTGTTTTCTAGTTGATTGTTCTTGGGTGGATGGAGGTTTATTTTTGCTCTAAAATATTCTCTTTTGTGGGGCTTAATCATTGTCCAATATTTCTTGATCTCTTGAGTTGGACTAAACTAGGGAACTACCATTTTTTTGTTTCAACTTGTTTTGCTCGACCATGAGTGTTTTAAGGATTTGATACTTAGATGGTGGATGAAGTGACACCTAATATTTGAAACTATGATGTTTATATTTTCTAAAATACTATAGTGTGTGAAAGAGAGGCTAAAATAATGGAACCATATAGTTTTTGGAAATGTTGAGTAGGAGTCCCAAGAGGTGGTATGGACTCTTGAGTAGGTGATAAAAAGGATTTGTTTGGAAGTTATTTCTTGGGAGCCCTTGACCTAGGAGATGGAGGCAATGATGAATGTGGAGGAATGTGAGAAAAAAAAAGGATGTGTTATATAAATAGAATTTTGGAATTACCTATATAAGGGAGGGGGATAGAAAAACAAAATATTTCCACTAATCAATGGCTAGAAGGGAGTATAATATATATGAAGTCTCTAACCTTTGGAAGGGGGCATGTCATAGACATGGCATGAGATGTAGGGGGGAGCAAGGAGGAATTTATTTGATATTGTTTTTAAGGTTTCTCAAGATTATGAGGCACAATGGAATATCTTAACGTCAATTTCTCCCTACATTTTAGCCAAGAAAAATATATTCCTAGCCAAAGAGGTGTCTTTGTAGGAAGTGCAAAGGGTAGTTTTTGAGATGAAAAAAGGTAAAAATTTAGAACTATATGGTTTTATAATTGAATTCTTTCAATTTTTGTGGCAGGAGTTGGGATAGGAAATCCTACAAGTTATTGAAGAGGCATGAATGATTTTTCTTGTATGGGGATATCATGCATCTAACGTATTTGTAGTTTGTGAATGATTTTTCTTGTATGGGGATAACGAATATCAAGGAGTTCATGTTGGAGAGTATTATATTATTTGGTATATGCTAATGTAACCTCATGGTACAATCTTGTAAATATTAGTTTAGGGTTGTGTCCTAGATTAGAGTTTGAGTAAATATTTTATGTATTGTAATACTCTGAAAGAAATGCACGTGTCATGTAAATGAGTGTTCAAGTGTAATATGTGGAAATGTGCATAGGTGTCTCATATGTAAGTGTGCACATGTCTTCCTAGATTAGAAATTTTCATGTGAAGATTTATGTTCAACTGTGCATACAAGATAGAGTCATGTTTATGCAAGTGTCAAGTAGAGAGGATAATATTAATGTGACTTGACATAAGAAAAGGAAGAGTCAAGTAAACTTAGAGTCATCCTATAATGGCTATATATTACTCCATGGAGAGGTATAAAAAGACACCAGCAATATCACCAATATAATCTACAAGTCCACATAGTCTACATTGTCTACATTGTGAGGATTTTTATTATATAAGAGTTTCATGATATATTTATAAGAGAAAGAGGAGTAATTTGCATGCATTTGAAAAACTTGTAAGTGCTACATGCTTTGTACATGTATGATTCAGACTATTACACTCATATTGTTGTTTATTAATGAATGTTATTTGATATGTTATGAGCCTTGATATTTATATATTAGTTGGCTCATATTATTTTGGTTACATTATTATATTGTTATTATTATATTATGGTTATCACATATTTGATTGTATGACAATTTATCCTGTGAAATTTACATTAATAGTAAGGCTTCAAAAGCCATTAGGCCAAGGTATTCAGAAGATGTTTGGATCTATATATGAGATCTTTGGGTTAAGTTATCGATGAAGATAAGTCTAAGGTTTTATTTTTCAATATTGATAATAGGCTGTAAACCTGTATTCTTAATATTTTAAATTCTAGGAAAGGATTGGTCCTCTTTAAATATCTTGAGATTCCAGTGGTAGGAAGACATATTGGAAATAAATTCTAGAGAACTCTTATAGATAGCATTCGATGTAAGTTAAATTATTGGACCCATCGTTGGATCTTATTGATGGGAATATTGACTCTAAAAACATTGGTATTGTAGGCTATTCTAGTCTTTTAATTTATAGATATGATTGATCCCATGTATTGTGTTAAGGAGACAAATAGAATTTTGAGGGACTTTATTTAGGGAGGCTCAAAATTGAAAAAGAAATAGAGTTTGGTAAAGTGGGGTTTAGTCTGTCTCTAGCTAAATAAAGGGGGGTTGGGTATCTACAGATTGGCTCATAAAAACTTGGCTTTATGGACTAAATTGCTATGGATATGGACTATAGACTAATACAAAATTAAGTCAAAGGTTCTATCTATGAAGTATGGGGATGAGGTGGAACTAGTTTATAGCCTCCCATTTAACGAGGGGTCCATAATTTGGACTACAATTAAAAATGCTAGTACTATTATTACTATAGGGCTATTCTAGAAAGTCAAAAATCGGAGAAAGGTAAAATATTGAGACAATGTGTGGGATCAATACCAACCAATTACTTCCTAGTTCCTAATCTTGGGTAATGTTGCAAATATTTTTTAAGAACAAAAATTGGATCTATGTTATGGACTTATGGGAGGAATATGAAGAGGGAGTGAGTTTGAGGAGGTGGAAAGACCTCTTGTTTTGGAGAAAAATAGTTGAAGAAGACAAGGATAGTCTAAGGGCTATTTTAGATTAAAGGTACCTCTCATGGTCGAAAGAGGAGGAATATTTAGGATGGGGAGAAAAATGAAATTAATGGTATTCCATCAAGAAGGAATATGGCTGGTTCACAAAGGGATTGTGTAGGGAGAGGGTGATTTTGAAGAAGGTGTGGACTTCAAGTATCTAGTCGAAAGTGAGAATTTTTATTTGGTTAGCCATTTAGAATAAGATTTTAACTAATGAAAATATTCATAAGAGGGTCTTAGTGGGCCTAGAGTGGTGTGTGTTTAGAAGAATATGTTGATCACCTTCTAGTTCTATGTCCCTTTGTTGGTTGGATCTAGGAGCAAGGTGAAATGTTGTTTAATATGCTCCATATTGATGATGTTTCAATTGAGTAGTTATTTTATTTGTGGGGCTCTAGGGAGGTGGGTGGTTAGTTCTCCCTTCTAGTTAATTATTTCAAGGCTTTCACTTTATGGGAAGAGTGGCTAGAGCAAAACAAGCATATTTTTTGTGATGAGTGTTCATCCAGGGATTCAATTATCTTAAGAAATTTTCTCAACAATAGAGAGGTTATTTTGAGATGTCTAAAATACCTAAGGAACCAATAGTCTTGGTATTTTTTTCATATTTTTTTTTTATGCATATAATAAAATGAGTATGCAAAATCATTTTCTTTATGGTGAGAGAAACACATGGGGTCATATTCCCTAAAATAAAAATATAATTAACATGTGTAAGTTGTGTATGGTCCAAGAGATATCGCTAGTTAGCTAGGGGAGGCTGAAGTCTCCTTAGAACATGATTATATTTAATAAAGGTTGATTAACACACTAGGCATAGCTGAATATTTGAAACAACATCTATGTCTTAAAAAACCTAAGACATGAGGACAATGGAAATGAGAAAGACATGGTAAATATATACAATGTGTACATAATATGAAAAACCAAATATTAGGATGCATAAAGAAAAAACCCTAATGGATAAAGGTAGAGTAAATAAAGCATGACATACATAGATGTAAACTAGATGGACTAATATGTAAAATTGTGTGATGTGTTTGATTAGAGAAACCAATAGATATTGGGAGATGCATAGGAACAAATTCAAAAGGAAATCAAAGGAGCATGCTATGAGCCCTATGTAGAAGTGCAAAGATAAAATATGAGATAAAATGTGATGTGAAAGGAAAGAAGAAAATGAATAATGTGGAAAGGGAGCCAAAATAAAATGGAAAGGAAAGAATAATATGAGAAAATGGAAGAGAAATCAAAAGCACAAAATTAAAGAAAAAGGAAATAGGAAAAGAGATAAGAACAAGGAAGTGGAAGAGAAATAAAAGGAAAAATATAAAAATAGTGAGAATATTAGAAGAGAAATTTTGTGGAAGTTAAAATGAAATCAAGGGCTTAGGGGTGGTAATGTTGGTGATGATTGACTTGTGATGAAAGGTGTTTATGTTTTTTGTGTTGGCTTTGTTGTTTTTATTTTTTGTTTGTTTTATTTTGTATAAGTATATACAATAAAAAAGAGCCAATGAAAATATAGGTTAGGCGTATGTAGGTGTAGGATATTTATGGGTTTCAATTCCTCTATGCCTTCAATATTGGCCAGCTTATAGGCACTAGAACCAAACTTTTATTTTATGATGTAAGGTCCCAACCAATTGGAAATAAATTTATTGCATAAATGTATTGGAATTTATTCTAATGGAACTTTTTCATAGGCATGCTTAGTGTGATCTTGGTGAATGTAAATATGCTCAAGGGTATTAATTTGACATTCATCCAAAAGGATGAGTTGATCCAATAAATCTTGACATGCGGTATCATCATCTATAAATTCTTGAAGCAAGATTCACAATGATGGGATTTTGAAATTGAGGGGTATAATGGCATTAGCACCATAAACCATGGAAAATGGTGTTGCCATAGTGGGAGTGCAAATGCTTGTCTTATAGGACTAAAATGATAAAGGTAGTTGAATATGTCAATCCTTATGATTGTCTTTCATAGTTTTTAACAAAATGGTATAATAGTTTTATTTGTGGTTACAAATTGGTCATTTACCTAAGGATAATAGGGAGTCAAAAAACCATTTTGAATATAAAATTTGTTATCAAGAATAAAATCCAAATTTTTAGGACTTGAAATTTTGATTAGAGGAATTGCTTTGACCCACTGGGTGAAATATTCAATGGAAACTATGATGATGAGTGTTTACTAGATGAGGAAGGGGATATTTTACCTACAATATCAAGACCCACTATAAGAATGGCCATACAAACTTGATAGGTTGTAGGTCTTGTGACGCCACATGTGATAAGTTGGCATGATGTTGGCATTTAATATATTTCCTATCATATGCACAACAATTACATTACAAGGTGGGCCAATAACACCCCATACATAGAATACACTTTGTAATGGTCAGCCCACTAAAATGACCATCATAAGTACCATAATAAGCCTAAGAGATGACCAATTTAGCTCTACATGGTTCAAAGCCTTGGATTAGAATACCATCATAACTATGATGATATAAAACATCCCTTGAAAGAGTATACCTTGTACTTTTCTATTTGAAAATGTGTTTAAAAACTAAAGGTAAAATATCTAGGAGAACACCAAGTTTTATGTTGATATTTGACTTGCAAGAACAAAGGATTGCTAGGCTATTCATGGATAATATTTACAACTAGTTCATCCTTGGATAATTGGCTAGAAATAACTGATTGAGAAAGAGTAGTGACATATACATGGGTGACATTGTGGGATTAATGAACAAATAGAAACCATGCTATCAAAAAAGTGATTGGATGACCTTGGAGAAGCTTTAATGTTATAATACTTGAAATGCATCAACAAGTCATCGATAATTTATTGGTATACCTTGAGTATAAGGCACTTGCATTGTTAAATCCTCTTGACTTGATTAAAAATGAGAAGAGAGTCCCCAATAGTTTTGATGTGCTTGATAAGCATAGAAATAACAATTTTTAAATCAAGGATAAAGACTTCATATTTGGTATTATTATTGGTGGAAAGGAAGTTGAATTTAAAGGAGTAGGGGATATGAGCCCCTTGTGGTGTAAATAACATGAATACAAAACTCCCCCTTCTTGTTCACATTTAGAACAATCAAAATAGAGGGTAAGGTCCACTTGGTCTTTAGTTTCAACAAATTCTTTCAACTCAATGTCATTGAAAATAGAGTCATTAGGAAGCACAATGACAAGAGGTTTATCATTGATAATAGGAGCTTCCACAAGTTATTCTATGATGAATTGACATTTAATGGATTTTTGGCTAATGAATTCAAGATTGAATTCAAAGAGAAGAATAATCCATTTTCTAGTTTCACTATTATTATAGGTACAATCCATCATACAACATAATGTTTTTTTCCCATGCAATCATTCATAGGATAGATTAGATTATCACCATTGAATTTGGTTTGGAAAATAGAGGAAGGATATGCGGAATAAAAAATAAGGGAGGCATTATAGCATTGAATCAATTGCATAGTAAAAAGGAAGTGTAAAGTGGAGGGAGGGGAAGAAATCCATTGAATTTCAATGGCACTCAGATATATCTTAATAAGGCAAGGGAAATCGACCACATCATGAACCAAAAAAAATAGGTCAATAGAGATCATGTTGATGGTTGGATGGGTGGTTAGACTTGAGTTCTTAAGGAATGAGTTGGAAAAGGATAGATGAAGGGGTATTGGAATTAGTTGGTGGTTGTAGGGGAAGTATGAGAGGGGAACAAGGGATAGGTGGACCTATGAGATTTGTTGGTTGGAGAAGTGTGAAAATGATAGGTAGTGGAATAGATAATCAGTGAATGAAATCATTATCATCATAAAACAAATTAGATATGGAAATGATAGGGAATTATGTGTGATTTAATAAATAGTAGTTTATTTTTAAATTTTATTTGTTGTACGGATTAAGGTGCATAATTATCATTAAATGCACCCTTATCAATTTCATGTCTTATAATGTTTATTTATAGGCGTATGATGTCAATGGAATACAAGTTTAGATTGTATTATTATTCCTTTGTCTATTGTAACTACTCCCACATCATTGGTATCAGAGGAGGTTACATGTTACAAGCTAGTATCCTCTTCCCCTAGGACATGTTTGGTTAAAATAGGGAATGAGAATGCCTCCATATATATTTTTGTGGATAAGTTACTTTCATTTTTAGATAATTTTGATTGTAGGCTTCTTTTAGAATTATTGATTCAATTTTGCAGTTTTGTCCCGCTTCACAATTTTACCCTACTTTTTTGCCTTATAATTCTTGGTAATCACAAACCTTCATTCATTTTGTGCTCATTCAAATCACATCATCTATTTACATATTTTACAACATGATGTTGAGTACAACTCTCTCACATGATGAGGTCTCTACACAACTTGTCGTCCTCACCACAAAACTTCAAGAAATTCTTGTAGTCATGCATCAACTGCCTACCAAATATCTCACTAAAAATCTCCTTGATCAACCTCATGAGATCACTACAAAATTCCAAGTAATTCAAACAAAAATACTTTCTATCACTGCTGCTGAATATCTTTTTGCTATTGTCAAAGATCTTATTGAAACAGATCAAGATTTTTCTCTTCCTCCAAAATTGAAAAATTTACAACTATACTTAAATTCGAACTAGGGTTTCTGGGTGAAATACCCAACATATTTCCATTAGAATATATGGCTTCTATTACTCCTAATTCAGATCTGAGCTCCATTGAAGCTATTTATGTCGAGCGTAAATATTTTTCACCGTTTTTCATGCTTCCTATAATTTATGCATCTTTGCAGCCTTGGTGTTATGATTCCTAATTTGATCTGGTTCCATATGGATCTCATACACTTCAAAATCCACTGCCTGCTTCTCCTTTGATGTTTATATATTCTTTTGATATCCTACTTCTAGATTTTCATTGGCCTTCCTATTTTTTGGGCATTACTCTACTATTTATAGCATAGTTTCATCATTTTTCGACATAAATTTCACATTGCTACTTTTTTCCATCGTGTTTTACTCTCTTCCAATACCAGCCCATAGCATATTTTTCACATTTCCTCATAGATCACATTGCATAGCCTTTGTCTTGCACATAGAGTTATCGAGGTGCACATCTCAGCCTACTATTTCAACTTGAGTGGATCTATTTTCATTCACCTCATCGAAGATCATCCCACTATGGCCTCCTCCTTAGTGCACACACAAAATTTTGGCTAATCTGATGACACTCTACACCAGTCTACTAGTTTTCAACCATCCATAATTTTTTGGGCACTGATGTGTGACAAACAATATATTTTGCCATATTTTTGTGTTTTTGGCACCCATATGTAGCTTGTGCATGACCAGGAATAGTTTATGATATCCATATGTATTTTATTGTATCTTGGGCAATGCACAAATATTTTACAGTACTTCCATCATGTTTTTTTCTCCTTTTCCAGCAAGCCACTACTATTTATGGCCACCTTAATCTGATTCACTTTGTCATCATACTTTGACCATCTCATCACTGTTCATTATACCGTGCTCCTGCAACACTCAATGACTATACCAGGATATACTCCACTGCATGTAACAACTCTAGCACACTACAATATTATACCTGCGACACATAGCTTTTTGATAAATCAAATTTTAGGCCATATTTACTTTATCCTACATTTTTTGGTTGCGCTCCTCACCACAATGATTTTTACGTATTTTTGGTGTCCCACCAATTCTTGATCACACATTCAACGTTGTTCGAGCCTAATACAACACTTTCTGTAGTTTTTTTTGTGTTGATACAACCCCTATTCGATGACATCTGCACCTATGGTGCTCAATTCTAGATTTCATGTGCATTCTAATGTTAGTTGGAATTTTTTGATGCAATTTTATTTTCTCGATGTGAAACATTTACCTCCCTAAGGTTTTGGCTATAGTTAAAATATTTTCCAACATGTTTCATAATTTCTAACCATTGTTTCATTTTTGGCCATATGTGTCATCAATATTTCATGTTTTGCTTCATATATTATCCCACATGCTTTGTGATAACACCATTCTCTTATTTATTTTAGGTGTGTAGCATGTATTTGGGTAGCCATATTGCACTGACTATCTTAGCTTCAACCCATTGCCCAACTCACCATCCCATGTGGTCAGTCACATCCCTATCCTATATCATCTGCTAGCATGTCCATTTTGACATCTCGTCCTTGGTTTGTTTCTACCAATTGCTAGTTTGATCATCAATCACTGGTTATGACTAGTTTACCTACCAATCGATGGTTTCGTGTGCTACTCTATCAAAAATTATCATCAGCTATTTTACCACCATGTTTTCACCATACACCTCCTACTGGTAATGTCAGTTCTTTCTTGCTTTCTTGATCAACGCAATCCATGTTCTCTATGCACATGTTAGCCTTGGTCCTCACATATCATGGTTTTTCAGTTCCTCTACCCACTAGACTATTCTTGTCGTAGGCTTTATCATTGCATCTTGTCATAGTCAACTACCACCTTTGACGCCATCATGTCAAACTTCCATTAGTGCCAACTCACACACCTATGTCTGATCATTACCATATTTTTTGATGATTTCAGTATAGTCCATGTTATTGATCCACTTGGTCGGGTCCACCTGTCCGGTACCCGTTGCTTGACCTATATCATTCCAATATATTTTAATTAAGTAGGATCAAATAGTGGACATTCCATTCAATATGTGTTGCGGGTCCATTAACACCACATGATGTTTGTCATTAATTTATGGCTATACAATAAACACAAAAAAAAATATTTAATAATCGGTGCCTCTACAATAAACACAAAAAAAATCATTTAATAATTGGTGGCTCTATAATAAAAACAAAACAAAATCCTTCAATAATTGTGCATCATCAATTAAAATGATAAATTTCATGCCAACGACATTCAATTTTTCTAGCTTGGAATATTTTGGCATGTAGTTCGAGGCATTTTTCTCCGACTTCAGTTGTTGCTTTCTTTTACCATTTTGAGGGACCAATTTTAGCTATCGACCAACATAGTAGTGTTTATAGTTGTTGGAGATCTAGTACCAGATTTTGTTTTTTTAAATACCTGTCGAACTTTGTTCTTTTGGTCTTCATATTTTGTAACAAGAGTACATTTTTTATTGTACTTGATACTCCTAGTTGTTTCCTTATTTCTCTTCCACATTTGTATGCATTGGGGACCAATGCTTCTTCAGTGGGGAGGAATGATAAGGAATTAGGTGTGATTTAATAAATAGTAGTTTATTTTTAAATATCAGTTGTTGTAAGGATTAAGGTGCACTGTTATCATTGAATGCACCCTTATCCATTTCATGTCTTGTAATGCCTATTTATAGGCGTATGTTGTCAATGGAATACAAGTTTAGATTATCTTATTATTCCTTTATCTGTTGTAACTTCTCTCACATTAGGGAATGATACAAATAGGCACATATTCATAGCTATCAAAAGCAATCAAAAGAGTATCAAATTTTATTCAAGCTCATCATTAGAGGTTTTGGATGAAATGGCATGGATGGTTAAAACTTGGAGAAATTTTAGAGAAATTAGATGAGCATATTCAAGATCAATGCATTCATCATAATCATCCTCCTTAAGATATATATTAATGCATTGGATATTGTTCTTAAGGAGAGCTATCGAGGAGTTTTTGTTATAACCTAAACTAGATTTATCTTTTGGTAGTTGGTAGGGTTGTTCAATGATGTAATGCAAATCTTACCATTATCTATCTAGGCTGAATCCATACTAGTTTAAGCATTGAAAATATATTTTGGAAAAATAAATATTGGATAGATAAGTAATATCACCACAAAATTGCACTACAAACTCTTGAGAAATAGGGTTCTCAAAGGAAGAATCAAATATCCATAAATAAAGTTGGTATAATTGGTCATAGAACCAATGGGAATGATGGTGCTAATAATTAAGGAGATTTCATGAGGGTGACCAAAATACTTAAGTGACTCATTAATAAGGGAGAGAAGGTAACATTATTTACAATATACTCCCTCGAACCAACACTAGACATCTATATAAAGACATGTGGTAACTCTTGGTTGTATGATTGGAGGAGTAGCTCCAAGCCATATGAATGTGAAGAAGTGGTGGGCTCAATGGAAGAGAATGATGACTCTAACATAGGAGAGGAAGCATATGGTAGAGAAGTTTGAGAATGAAGAAATGGAAGAGGAGGTGGAAGGAGTGATTTGAGAAGATGATGTAATGGGTTGAAAAGATGAGTTGGAGTGAGAGTGAGATGTAGAAATGGGAGTGGAAGAGGTAGGTGGGTATGATATTGTAGCCTATAAATTGTATGATGTAATAATATATGGTAGAATATTTGTTAGGTGGTATTCAAATTAGGAAACATGTTACTCCCAAGACTGGTGCTCTTAAGAAGTAGCAAATGGGGTGGATAAAGAAAGAAGGGTATATGGTATTGGACTAGAGGTGAATGAGAGTTGAGAGGATGTATATTTTATGATGTAGTATGTGGTAAAAGTGGGATGTAGGGAGGTGTAGGTAAAATGGAATAATTAGAGGAAGAAGTACGAATATTGGCTATAGAGGAAGGAGGAAATCTAGGAGGGTGAGGAGCAAAATATAGAGGAGGTGGTTTAGTGTTAGGAATTAAGGGAGGATAAATGGATGAAGAAGGAGGAAAATGGCCATGGGGATGTTGAAAAGATGGGGGCTATGATGATTGGGTTGATGAGGGAGAAGGGTCAATTAGTTTAAAAAAGGATGGGGAATTGGCTAACTATAGGATAGATAGCACAAAATATGAAGGGGTTGGCTAGATTGGAGGTGTAGGTTGCACACTAGTAGGGGCTAAAAGTGTAGATGCTACGGTAGGACCTTTCAATAGGGAAACCATGTTATAATATTTGAGAGGTTTTTCATTGACGGGTATACAATGCATGTGTATGTCATGGATGTACTTGAGGTAATCATGTAGGGTACTCACCACACACTATATATATTGAATCCATAGTCATTTGATCACATGATATAAAGTGTGGATGGTATTCACACCCACCTCGATTGGTAGGATTATTGTACCAAGTATTGAGCATAGCATGCCATTAAAGGTTTACATGGTGATGATTGGAGTAGCAAGATGGGATGAAGGAATATTGAGGTGTTTGGGGGTGGTGGATAAGATGATATTGATTGAGTAACTTATGCCCATCAGGATGCGTTTAAACATTTTGTTTTCCACACATGTCACAATTTGTATTGACAGATAAATCCCTTCCATTAAAATAGTCTTAATATGATAGACATAAAATATGACTTAATGTGATATGCATGTCCTTGCATTACCCATAAAATTAAAAAATGCATTATGATATTGGGTTTGTAGATCTATGAAGTTCAATATATCCATGAGAGCCTCATGATGTAGGGGAGGGGGGGGGGGAGGGGGGGGGGGGGGGGAAAAGGGGGGGGGGGGGGGGGGGGGGGGGGGGAGGGGGGGGGGGGGGGGGGGGGGGGGGGGGGGGGGGGGGGGGAGGGGGGGGGGGGGGGGGGGGGGGGGGCGGGGGGGCACAACGGAGAGGGGGGGGGGGGGGGGGGGGGGGGGGGGGGGGGGGGGGGGGGGGGGGGGGGGCCAGGCCGGGGGGGGGGGGGATTACTATATGAGTTCATATATTGATAGTTTAGTGGATGCCATTTTTAGGTTATGGTCAAGTAAACTTTTAAAATGGAGGATTGGTAAAGGTGGTATAGTCAATGATGAAGATACACTTTTAGGGTCATTTGATTGAGGTTTTTGACTAGGGTAGCATTGATTCCTAGTGATAATGATTATCATTCCCATAAAACCTTGATAATATGGTATGTTATAGATATAATTTATTTTATTGATCACAATTGTAGAAGTCAATGTGCCATTATATGGTTATACAATCCCATGTTGGGTAGATGATTTTGATATATGCCAAGGTTTGAATTATTAGGGGCTAAAGGGTTATCGATTGTGATGTCCCCTTGATCTATAATATATTGCACCAAGTTCTTAAGAGTCTTGTAATAATTAATGTCATGACCTCTCTAGTGATGATAAACACAAAAGTGATGTTCCTTGTACCATTTTAGTTTAGGTTTGTTTGGATATTCAGATCAAATTTTTGGCAAGGAAATCACTTGTGCCTCATACAATTTTTGGAATATTGTGGACAAAGGGTCTAAAATAGGGGTATAATTATGGGGAGGATAAGGAGGTAAATTATTGGAATGTTGGGAAGAAGAGAGGATATTAGTGAGTTGGGAGGGTGATAGTTGAGCTTAATAAGTAGGATGTGGGGGTTGAGCACTCAGTTGCATAGGAATTATGGGGGTACTCAACATGAATTGGTTCACTTGGGGTGACATGGATTGGTTGTTATTATTTCATTTGTTAGACTTGTTGGGGTACTCATTTTTCTTAATTTTATTTTTCTCTTCTTGTACTTTGACGTACTCAGTTATTTTTGTCTAAGATAGATTCCTCAAAGGTGCAAGGTTGTTGAATTTGTAATAATATCAAGATATGTTTGGTATAACTTCGAACAAATAATTTGTCCAATTTTGTGGAAGGTATTGAGAATATCAATTCATATATGGAATTCCTCCATCTAGAAATATAATCATTGATTGGTTCATCCTTGAATTGGCAAAGACTATAGAGATCTAATAAAGAAGTCTTCTTCTTGATGTTGAATAAAATATTCAACAAGAAGAGGTTTTCTAGTTGTTCGAAGGAGGAAAGGATATGTTGTGGAAAATGATTATACAAATCTATAGATTATATTCTAAGGGACAAAGGGAAAGCATTTAATAAGAGCGAATCATTTTCATTGATAATATAACATGCGTGAATGTAATTTTGTAAGTGTTATTTTAGATCCTTTTTTCCATTAAATTTGTCAAACTTAGGCATCTAAAAAAAAAGGGTATAGGGAAGGAGAAGGATTGATGCATGTTTGGGTTGATTACACAATTGGCTAATGGTAGGATTTTTATGAACTGAGGTACCATATTATAATTCTAAACTATGCACACAATTCATCAATCTCTCAATCTCATTTTGTGAATATAGAGATGCCTAAGGAGGCTCAACCAACAGGGTGAAATGGGAAATTTTAGAAGTGTAGTGGTACATGGATGTATAAGGATAGTGAGGATGAAACGCATAATATTGGTGAGGGAGTTGTGTGTTGTAAGCCACATGGGATACATGCATCAAGGAGAGAGGTGGGTAATGGTATGGAGGTTGGAGGATTTGATAAGTATGAGGAGTTGGATATGTTGGCATCACATTCATCATAGGATATTGAGAAGTGATTTGGTGGTATGTATGGGTGGTATAGGCCAAGATTTGGGACTGTGCAAATTACCACTAATGAGAAATTGTAGGAGGAGGAATTTATGGTATTATGGGTTGGGTAGGAGTCTAGGTTGGTGGTTGCAAGAAAAATGAATCATGGTTAGAAGGAAATGTATTAAGAGGAGAAATAGGGATAGGAAGTGAATATAAAGGTTGTAAAGCAATATGGAAATGAATGAGAGGAGTTTTATGAGAAGTGCCAACATGCACATGCTATGAGGAAGTAGAATGATAAGTGGTACATGGATGTATAAGTAGAATGATAAGTGAATATAAAGGTTGTAAAGCAATAAGGATACAAATAATGTTAGAAAGGAGGAATATAAAAAGGATGTAGAGGAAGATAAAGAAGCAGATAAGAAGAAGCATGCATACTAACAAGAGGAATATTTCGAAGAGTAGGGAAACGTATGAAAGAGAGAGTGGTATTTGGAGAAGCGGACCCCTAACATGGGGTAGGGATATGGAATGGTATTTGAGAGGCTGGAAAAATAGAATGGGATATAGTATTTTGTAGAGGATTGGGAAAAGGATTGAAATCAAATAAAGCATATGAAGGAGATGTATAAATAGGAGAATATTGAGAAGATAAAGTGAGATTAGAAGAATAAATATGATTAACATCAATGGAAATTGACATAGTGCCCATAGTTTGTGTGATAGTAGGAATAAGCATGAATGGGATATATTATTTAGAATGGGAGTGCTCTTGGGAAGTAAATGGGAATTATTTCACTAGATTCATAGTCAATATAGGGTTAGTTGTGATGAATTAGGTGGAGGTGGGGGTGGCTACAAAGGATATTGTAAACCCAGAGATGTTGGAGGTAAAGGTTGAATGATATGGGAAGTGTATGTATGAAATGCACCATAGTCATAATGGAATATGCTGGGTTTTTAAGAAGATGAAGTTGTCTCATTGCTAGGGGTGTTAGGGAAGGTAATATGGGTGGAGCGATACATTAGGCCTAGTTTAGCTTATGTGGATATGGAATGTGACAAAGACCCTCATTGGATAGGTTAACAGGTAGAGTACTTGGTATGTCATTTGGATAGGTTGGATGAGTGGTCAATGGATGAAGGATCTACTTGGAGTTCACCATGGGAATGTATTCTTGAGTGTGAGCTTGGATTTTTATCTAGACCATAGATGAATGATTGCAAAACAAAACATGGATAAGTGAATATGACAAAAATTGGATATTGCAACTAAACTCTAGTTGTGAGCATCTAGGGTAATATGACTACAATTATGAAACTTATGGGGTAGATGATCAACTCTAGAGGTAAATTACAAGGTAGGAAGGACCATGTTTTTGCTCTTTTGTGGTTCTTTTATAAGTGTTTTTGTAATTTTTGTAATATAATGCTATCTATACAAGCAAAGAGAAAATACCAAAATATAATGAAAGTGTTCAATTTGGATTGGTTTTTGTGTTTTGTGTTGTGTGGGTTTTGGATTTTTATGTGATTTTTTTTTTTTTGGTTTTATGCGTTTTGATTTGATCGACCCCTATGATCTACAAAAGGTAGATGGGTGGAATCTAGAAGGTTTGTTTATGTAATATTCCCCAATATACCCAAACATAAATAGGAATAAGTATGGTACAAATAGCCAAATGATATTCTTAGGGTAAGTTTTTCTCAAGGTATCCTAAGGGGAAAAAGATAAACCTCTTATATAAGAGGTTGAAGAACACAAGCTTATACTGAGAGGGAAGGTGAACAGTATAAGACCATTTTTTACTTTTTTTCCCAGTCAATATTATGTAATTTAAATATAGCAATATCAATAGTAGTAATAAAATCAATGTACAAATCACCACACATAATAGAGACACGGATTTAACGTGGTTCATCCAATGTGGGCTACTCCATGGATAAAATATTTCACTAAAATTTTCTCAATAAATCTCTTGGGAATACTTTCCCTATTACAATATTTATGGACCTCTATCCAAAGGAGACACAAATCCCCTAATCAAGCTCATGGATCTCTATCCATAGGATAAAACCTTTCTCCTTAGCTATGGTTGGTGATATTTTAGAACTATTGTCCCCATTACTCTGGCTAATGGATCTCTATCCATTGAAGACACTTGTCCTCACTACCCTAGCTAATGGATCTCTATACACTGGAGACTATCATCCTCTATATTTTATCACCTTCAAAATCTTACTCTCAGCTCTATCTCAAATATGCACTAAACACAGTCCTTCAGTCTAGCACAAATTTTCTCAATCTCTATCTCTGGTCTAGCACAAACCTATCCTCAAATCTGCACCAAACTATATCCTCAAATTTGCACTAAACACAATCCTTCGATCTAGCATAAATTTATCCTCAATATCTATCATCTGATATGTACTAAACATAGTATTTCGGTCTAGCACAAATCTATCATCAATATTTGTCCTTTGATCTATACTAAACATAGTCCTTTGGTCTATCACAAATATATCCTCAATCATTATCCTCAAGCCTTAACACAAATATTGATCCACTCACAAATCAACACTGCTAGATCTACCCCAAATATTAACTCAAGGATTGAACAAATCAATCAATCAAATCTGCTCACAAGTCTTCTTAAAGGCTTATCTCAAATCTACCTTATAAGCTTCCATAAAAGCTCACACTAATTTGTCCACAAGTCCTCTCTAGAACTTATCCAATCTAATCAACAAGTCCTTACTAGAACTTTTCTAATCTTATCAACTATCTCTATCATCAAAATTTGTATTGTAAGCTTCCACAAAAGCTCACATAACTTAGTCCACAAGTCTTCTTTAAGAGTTGACTCAAATTTTCTTAACAAGTCCTTACTAGAAAACTTTTTGCAATCCACGAGGCTTAAAAATTGGTGCAATATTCCCACGATGCCTTGGTCATGGCTTCCATGTTGTGTGAGCCACGTGCTCCAGTTGGAGCCTCAAAGCACATGGTGTGCTTTGACTTCTTCAACCCTTGAGAGCCCTTGGCTCTTCCTTCAACACCGATGGAAACACACTATGCTATTCGGGAGGTACACATTTTAAATTCGCACAAGATTTTTCACATAAGGTGGATGCAATCCAAAAGGATGCCAAACCTTAGGAATGGCTATAGTATTTATACCATATGTCTTCCTTGTCAAACACATCGGTGAAGAGGAATTCATCAGGAAAACATGTTGCATCGATTCTTCCAAATTTTCTTCTAAATATATTTATTTATAATTATTTAAATTCAAGAGAATTTAAATATTATAAATTAAATATTAAATATCCTTTGGGATTTTCTAAAATAAAAGCCTCAGGTTTTAGAAAACCTTTTTGATTTTACTTATAATTATTTAAGTTCAAAAGAATTTAAATATTATAAATTAAATATTTAAATCTTCTTTGGGCTTATTAAAATAAAAACCTCCTTAGGTTTTAGAAAACCTTTTTGATTTTACTTATAATTATTTAAGTTCAAAAGAATTTAAATATTATAAATTAAATATTTAAATCTTCTTTGGGCTTATTAAAATAAAAACCTCCTTAGGTTTTAGAAAACCTTTTTGATTT